>OX155902.1:16056176-16712532 GCA_944588485.1 Phosphuga atrata | reverse complement strand
AGACAAGACTAGACAGACAAGACTAGACAGACAAGACTAGACAGACAAGACTAGACAGACAAGACTAGACAGACAAGACTAGACAGACAAGACTAGACAGACAAGACTAGACAGACAAGACTAGACAGACAAGACTAGACAGACAAGACTAGACAGACAAGACTAGACAGACAAGACTAGACAGACAAGACTAGACAGACAAGACTAGACAGACAAGACTAGACAGACAAGACTAGACAGACAAGACTAGACAGACAAGACTAGACAGACAAGACTAGACAGACAAGACTAGACAGACAAGACTAGACAGACAAGACTAGACAGACAAGACTAGACAGACAAGACTAGACAGACAAGACTAGACAGACAAGACTAGACAGACAAGACTAGACAGACAAGACTAGACAGACAAGACTAGACAGACAAGACTAGACAGACAAGACTAGACAGACAAGACTAGACAGACAAGACTAGACAGACAAGACTAGACAGACAAGACTAGACAGACAAGACTAGACAGACAAGACTAGACAGACAAGACTAGACAGACAAGACTAGACAGACAAGACTAGACAGACAAGACTAGACAGACAAGACTAGACAGACAAGACTAGACAGACAAGACTAGACAGACAAGACTAGACAGACAAGACTAGACAGACAAGACTAGACAGACAAGACTAGACAGACAAGACTAGACGGACAAGACTAGACGGACAAGACTAGACCGACAAGACTAGACAGACAAGACTAGACAGACAAGACTAGACAGACAAGACTAGACAGACAAGACTAGACAATCAAGACTAGACAGACAAGACTAGACAGACAAGACTGGACAGGCAAGACTAGACAGACAAGACTAGACAGACAAGACTAGACAGACAAGACTAGACAGACAAGACTAGACAGACAAGACTAGACAGACAAGACTAGACAGACAAGACTAGACAGACAAGACTAGACAGACAAGACTAGACAGACAAGACTAGACAGACAAGACTAGACAGACAAGACTAGACAGACAAGACTAGACAGACAAGACTAGACAGACAAGGCTAGACAGACAAGACTAGACAGACAAGACTAAACAGACAAGACTAGACAGACAAGACTAGACAGACAAGACTAGAGAGACAAGTCTAGATAGACAAGACTAGACAGACAAGACTAGACAGACAAGACTAGACAGACAAGACTAGACAGATAAGATTATACAGACAAGACTAGACAGACAAGACTAGACAGACAAGACTAGACAGACAAGACTAGACAGACAAGACTAGACAGACAAGACTAGACAGACAAGACTAGACAGACAAGACTAGATAGACAAGACTAGATAGACAAGACTAGAACCAGACTAGACAGATCAGACTAGACAGACAAGACTATAGACAGACAAGACTATAAACAGGTAAGACTATTCACAGACAAGACTATAGATGCACAAGACTATACAGACAATACTAGACAGATAAGATAGACTAGACAGACATGACTAGACAGACAAGATTTTTTTTTTGCTGGGAGGCGAAAATCTGCAAACGGGCCGGGTGGTGTCTCCCGGCCCGTGCCGAGTGGTAGTGTGGGGCTGCCCACCAGTGAGTGACGCACTAAAAACTCCCCACCATTCATGCCCCCTCAGCCCAAAAACCAGAGAAACGTGTTGGAATCCAGAATTGGTATCTCTTCATCACGCTCCTCCCACTTACATTTCCAAAGCAGTCATCGGTATTCATTCATTTTGCCGGGCGCGCCGTCAATCGCCGTGCCCCCCTTTACATAAAGTTTACAATAAATTTGTGCGCCCCCTTCGCACTAAGAGGGGCCCGGAGACTGGCACGCGCGGTTCGCACGTGATAACCCCTCGGCCCGTCTAGCGCTCATGCCTTTCATCCTTCTCTTTTCTCTTCATTATATACCCAATCATACCTGTCAGAACGTCCCATTCATACTCACTTCGGACCATGATCCTCACCATGCTCTCCTTGTTAACATTCTCCCCCACGCTGCGTTCTGACTCGCTTCTCTTTCACACCCACCTTATACACTCAAAGACCGAATGCTCAGCTGTGTCCTCATTAGCTCCACAGTACTTACAGTGCGCCTCAGCCAGTTTGCCGATGCGCACCAGGTAAGACCCAAAACAACCATGCCCCGTTAGCGCCTGGATGAGGTGATAATTCACCTCCCCGTGCCCACGGTTGACCCATTTATCAATAGCCGGAATCAGTTACCTGGTCCAGGCTCCCTTTTCCGACTCCTCCCATCGCTCTTGCCATAGGCGCAGTGTTTCATCCCTTTCAGTTTTCGGATCATTAACTTCACACACTCTTACCCTTTCCTCCGCCAGAAGGTCTAACGGGATGACTCCAGCGTCCTCAGAAACAGTCCTCTATACAATGCACACACGCAGCCGCATACTCCTATGCACTCTCATCAGTCTGTCTCTGTAACATTTAATCCTGAAAGCATTTATCCATGCCGGTACCCCATAAAGGAGAATGGAGTGCACGACTGCATTTATAACCCTCCTCTTGGAAGCCAATGGCCCACCTATGTTAGGCATCAGTCGTCTAAGAGCTTTCGCACTCACTGTTGCCTTGCGCACTACCCGGTTAACCTGTTCGGACACCCTGAGGTATCGCTAGAGCTGATCGGCTTGTTATCGGCTTGTTATGCACTACACCTGATCGGCTTGTTATCTTCAGTCACACGGCACATGATCCAGACAACTTTTATACTTCCTTTCTCCAGCACGGTTTGTGCCGCCCTTACTGGAAGTGTGACTACTGCCATACTGGCCCCTCCGAGCACTGTGCGGAGAGACTTAACCACACACTCCATGCATTCAGCCGCCGTCTGAATGGCTCCTTTCGCCTCATCGGTGGTGGTAGCCGCATCCATGCCCCTAACAAGGACACTTCTGAGCCCCATCTCCGTCCTGACACCCCTTACAGCCTCAGTCACTAGGGCCACTCGCTCTGCCAGACGCTTCTTTTCCCCATCATCATTCACTCTGACGATGAGGTCCCCAGCTTGGGTTTTTCACATCTCCCATACATGTATGTCCTCCATATCCACTTCCTTCTTAAGGACATTCACCATATGGGCGTAGGAAACTTCCTCTGCCCTCCTCACCAGTAAGGTTTCCGCCTTTCTTCAGCCTCCTGCCCCTTCCACTCTCGGCTTTTGGACCTCCGCATTCATCCTGCACAGGGTTATCTCAACTCCAGTGCCATGCCACACGCATTCAGCCATCTTTCTTACCAGCCACATATTAAGATTACCAGCCACACCGATAGCAAACCTCTCTTCTTTCAGTCTTCTCACAAAGACCTCTCATCCTTAATAAGGTCTCGAACGCGTTCTCTTCGGCGCCCTTGACCTTATTATCTTCCAGACGGGCGATGAAGTAGTACTTCCTCTCGTAGTCCAATGATTCATCGCTTCCCATACATACAAAATTTTCGCTCTTGATGTAGGCTACGGAGCCTACATTCAAGCATGCAGCCACTCGCTTGGCCTAAGGGAGCTGGTCGAGCATCTCCCAGCTCAATTGTCCAGAGTAATCCCCTTTCTCTCCTGCAACCAACAGGAGTACATCCTCGCTCCTGGCCAGAGGAGCGCCCTTAGCCAACTTCACCACGGTGAAAGCGTCCTCGAACCACCTCTTTCTCGTCAGGGAGATGTACTCCTACACATTCATGCCCGGCTTCAATGCACTGGTCACACTACATTCAGTCTCCGTTTGGGTGCTGACTTCCTTGCATGTCACACTTACCGTTTGGACCTCTGTGCCATATAACACCTTTTCAACGGACAGGAAACGGTGCTCTTCCAGCCAAGTGGTCACGGAGTTGCGCCAAAAGACGTTAGTTGTCTTTTTGACTCGCGCTGCCGCGTCTTTAATTTCCTTCTTCGTGCTACTGCTGTACACTTGTCTCGTAAGTGCTCCAATCGCTTCCACGATGACAGATAAGACTAGTTAGACAAGACTATTGATAACTATCGACAAGGACGAAGGAGCGCTTAATCAATTGGAAGTCATCCTCAATAAACCATCAAACACGCTAAAGTCAAGGACAGCAGGACGGGAGGGAAGGCTCGAAACATTTCACATACGTGGAATGGATGCGGATACGGATGCGGTTTAACACTCTTGCCGCAACCCTAACTGTAGGAAAAGAAGATGCCGAAAAAATTACTTAGAAAGACCATCTGGTAATAGGAATGGTCAGATGTCAAATTGAAAAACGGCTCAAGATTAGCAAATGTTACAATGCTGGTCATATGACCATAATGCAGTAGATTGCGATGGTCCGGACAGAACAAAGCTCTGCTTCAGATGCGGAAAAGATATGTCCAAAGACTGCACAAATGAGGAAGCATGTCCACTATGTAATAAGACGGGACACAAAGCAGGCTCTATAAAGTGCGAAGTATTTAAAAACGCCCTGACAAAGGCAAGAAAAACAGAAAAAAAGAGGAAAAAAAAACAGAGGAGGCGTTACCGATAGTAAACAATGACGAATCCGAAACTATCCCAGTCCAAGCTCGCGAACAGTCGCAGCCATCGCCATCCATATCACCACCATCGTTGCACAATGAAAATCCTGAAAATTCTACAAATTAACCTAAATAGAAGTAGATGCGCACTAGATCTGCTCTCCCAAACAATAAACGATAAAGATATCGATATCGTAGCGGTCATGGAGCCGAACAAAAAGCTCGTAGATAATGGAAAATACTACACTGACAGCAGAATAGACCTAGCAATCCGTCAAACTAAAACCCCATCAAACAGTACGGAGCAGATGGCGGCTTTGTTTGGATAGAGGCGGCCAACTTTGTATTTTACGGGTGTTACATCTCTCCAAGCGTAGACATAGACACCTTCGAAAAGTATCTTCAAAAACTGATATTTATATCAGAACAAAAATATATTATCAGAATGGATCGCACAGGAGCGACTGGCTGTACAAAATTTTGGGAGAAAAGCCACTTTCAAACGAGGCGAGAGCAAGTCCATCATTGACATAACCCTAGCCTATGAAAATATGCAAACAAAAATCAACAAGTGGATGGTACTGTCCGAAGAATCTATGAGCGACCATAAATATATTTACTTTGAACTCGAAGATATCACTAACGAGAACTTGACAGAATCAGCCAAATAGAGGTGGTCGCTAGAGAAACTCTGCACGAATAGATTCCTCTAGAAGCGTGAAAACTTGACGAACGGGCCAGAAGCTAACTCACCGGAAGCATTCATTAAAAAAATCCAAACGGCTGGGAAGATAGCATCGCCGAAGCTGACGAGGATAGGGAAGAAAAAGCCGGCGTACTGGTGGACGGAAAACATTGCCAGACTCCGCAGAGAATGCCTAAAAGCTAGAATAAGCCTGACGAGAGCCCACGGAAAGCCCAGAGGAAACCAGCTAGAGCAGAAGAATATAAAGTAGCAAAAAAGCTTCTCAAACGCGCCATCTTAAAGGCAAAAGACGCACAATGGTCCCGAATCTGCAACGAAGTGGAAGATGATATATGGGAGGACGGGTATAGCATCGCAATGAAGCGTAGGAGAGTATTCCGAAAACCACTACTACCCGAAATTAGACAAAAGGTTGTCGAAAAGCTATTTCCCCAATGTGACGAAGAAGACCGGTATCCCACGGAGAATGTTCCAGCTGAACCATTCACGGAGAATGAGCTACAGGAAGCCCTTAAAAGAATGAAATCGAAAAAAGCGCCGGGACCAGATCTGATTCCCTCAGAGGTAATACAATTGGTAGCAGCGAAAAAAAAACAAGCTACGTCCTATGTCCATGTTATGAACAACCTGCTGGCCAAAGGAACATTCCCAAGTATCTGGAAGATAGCAAGACTGGTATTAATTGAAAAACAGAAAAGGGAAGAAAACGCGGAAAAAACCTATCGGCCAAACTGTCTCCTGGACAATGCGGGCAAGTTCTCTAGCAACTTGCCCGCACTGTCCAGGAGACAGATCGGCCGATAGGTTTTTTCCGCGTTTTCTTCCCTTTTCTGTTTTTCAATTAAGACTCATTTACAAAAGGCCAACGACAGAGCTAGCAGATAAGAAAGACCTATCCAACAGGCAGTACGGTAATAAAGAGAGTATGGGATGTAGCAAATTGGGAAATGAAATAAAATGTAAAAACAAGAAAGCTGTGTGTCCTCGCCATGATAGACATAAAGAACATAATAGATATACATAAAGAACTCGTTAAACTCTGCCAACTGGAACCTGATCAAGAAGGAACTGTTGGACAGAGATATTTCGACCTACCTTCGACGAATGGTAGGAAGTTACCTGTCAGATAAAAGCTCGAGATGGAAGACGGTTCAATGATCCTCATGACATGTGGTGTGCCACAAGGCTCGGTCCTGGGCCCATTACTGTGGAACGTGCTATACGACGGCATACTCAGAATAGACATGCCTAAAGGAGTCGAAAGAATTGCATTTGCTGACGACCTGGCAGTGGTAACCACAGCCAAAACGGGAGAGGAATTAGCCCATAAGATGAACGAAGCACTCCACAGAATATCCGAATGGCTAGAAAGGAACAAGCTCCAGCTCGCCCCAGAAAAGACGAAAATAGTGATGCTCTCTGGTAGGAAAAGGCACGGAGAGATAGAGTTCCAGGTGGGAGGCACACTAATAGTCCCAAAAAATTATATTAAGTATCTGGTAGTTGTAATAGACAAAAACCTGACGTTCGGTCATCACATCACGTATGTCGCCGCCAAAGCCCAGAGAGCGGCGCTGTCTCTATCTAGATTAATGCCCCGTGAAAATGGGGCAACTGAAAAAAAAGAAGGCTGCTTGCCACGGTAGCAGAATCAATTATACTGTATGTTGCCCCCATATGGATGAGGGCATGTACGTACAAAACATATACAGTGAAACTCCTTCGGGTGCAAAGAACTCTCGCAAAAAGAATCTGCAGAAGCTACAGAACGGCTGCGACGGAAACGCTGCTTGTATTTGCAAGGATGATCCCTTTGGATCTCCTTGTTAAAGAGAGAGGAGATACGCACGGTGCAGATTCCGAACAGAAGAAGAAAGCCAGAGAAGACAGTATGGAGAAGTGGCAGGAAAGATGGGAGAAGGTCAATAAAAGCGCCTGGACGCACAGGCTAATCCCTAAAATCAAGGACTGGTACAAAAGAGAGCATGGCGAGATAACATTCCACCTAGCGCAATTGCTTACGGGCCACGGCTGCTTCGAGTCCTACAAAGCGAAAATAGGCAAGAGCACATCAACCGAGTGCTTATACTGCAAGGCTGATGAGGATAATGCTGAACACATGTTCTTCAAATGCCCAAAGTGGGACGAAACTAGGCAAATAGCTGACGAGTGCATAGGACAAAAAGTAACTGTGGAGAACGTGATAGTAGAGATGCTACAAAGCGAAAGAAAATTGAAATGTATAGAAAAAATGGCGGACAGCATCCTGTGGGAAAAGGAGAAGGACGAACGAGTTAATGAAAAGGAACAAGAGCGTGCCCTCTGAGGTGCAAAATCAACCCACTTCCATGATATAATACTAAAAGGTGATCCCGTGGAATGTGAGTGCACAAAATGAAAGGGTTGAATTTTTAGTGGGTAGGACCGGTGCTACCATCATGCCGGGTGACTCCCACACTTCTTGTAGCTCCAGCCGTGAGGGTCGTACGTAAAAGTATTTTCCCGCCTTTCCTAAAAAGAAAAAAAAAGAAAGAAAAAAAGATAAGACTAGACAGACTAGACTGGACATATAAGACTACACAGACAAGACTATACAGATAATATTAGACAGACAAGACTATAGGTAGACAAGACTATAGACAGACAAGACTAGATAGGCAAGACTATAGACAGGTAAGACTATAGACAGACAAGACTATAGATAGACAAGACTAGACGAAGAAGACTTGACAGACAAGACTACAGCTTTGAACGGGATATAGGATAACTCGGATCAGGAAATGTTTAGTCTTGTCTTGTTTTAGTTTTCTCTATCTAGTTTTCTCTGTATAGTCTTGTCTGTCTATAGTCTTGCCTGTCTAGCCTTGTCTGCATGTAGTCTTGTGTGTCTAGGCTGGTCTGTCTAGTTTGTCTGTGACCTACCTGTAATAACCGTTGTGAGAAAAATCGGCATACCACAGTTTTAATTGAATGAGGTTGCAATAAATAATTTTATTTATTTATGTTATGTTATTATGTTTTAACAGATATTTCGATTTTATATAATATAGAAAGATTATTTTGATAATTTTTGGAATATTTAGATGTTGATGTGATCAAAAAACTTCATGGATTGCAATATCTGTGGATTTATAGGTCGTCCATGAATTTATATTCTATTATTCGCACGGTATTGATATTTACTTGTCTTTCAAAGTTTATCAAAAGGTTTTTTTTATTAGTCGAATTAATTTTATATTGAGAAAGGGGTTTTTAAAACCGTCTCAGCTACTATCTGTCCAGCTTTCAAAGATATCAAGTAAATACCAATAAGTAATAGACGGGGAAAAAACCATAGATTGCTTTTGCGTTCCAAATCGCAATCCAAATAATTTTGAATCACACCACATTTCTACTTTAATTGTCTCTGCTATATCTGCTAAATGAAACGGTTTAACAAATTGCACGCCATCCTAATGCATGGAACGACGCTGTGTCTGACTTAAGACAGACTTATTATTTTCGTATTTCAGACTTATTCGACGTATTTTGTAATGTATTTAGGATCCTGCAGGATTCTTAGCTTCAATCTCTTCAAAAATTCCTCAAGGTCCTGCAAATATATTTGACTGCAGTTCGCCAGTAGATTGAATTCTCCCAACCAAAAGAATGGAATTTTGCGATTGGTCACGGACTGAATCAGGCTTTCCAACAACTAGCAATGGGCAATAACATAACAGTAAATTATTTGCGGTTTTTAATATCTCTTGTCACTCACATCCAAAAATGTCTCGCTAATGTTCCAATAAGGGAATCTTTCCGAACTCCTGATTACCCTTACATGATGCATTGCAACGGTTTGTATGAAATAACTACACAAGATTTTGTGGTTTCCATCGTCCCTAAGTAACTGAAAGTAAAATATTTTATCTTTCGTAGACAGAATAAATCGTTTTTCAAGTTTAACTAAAACTAAACAGATACATTTTGAATTGGTAAAACCATACAACATTATAGATAATCAGATAAACGTAATAAAGACGGAACAAAGCTTGAATATATAAATATACTCAACATTTCCGGAGCTCTATAATACTAATGAGTCTTTTTAGGACTACCAAAAACAAATCTCGTATGAAACTTGTCAGTGTTCAAGTAAGTGGTTTATTGTTCATGGAAGCAAAGCTGTGCTGATGAGAGATAAATCTCGAAACGCGACCACATATGGCTATCCACTCGAGGTATCGGAAAGACTTAATCTTAAAAACAATGTTATTTTTATGGTTTTTGTTGTGCCACGAAGGTGGCCTGAAAGCTATAGAATACCCATTTTTTATCCCCCTTTTCCATTTTCCCGGCAATGCTGCAGAAGGGGATCGAAACCATAGCCCCTGCATTGCAGAGATATTAAAGGCCAGCTATCGACTGGCGTACATACCGCTGGAATAGAAAGAGGCCCAGGTGATATTCATCCCTATGGCAGGGCGCAGGCCTCAAGACCTGGCAAAATCCTACCGACCAATTAGCCTCACTTCCTTCCTCCTGAAAACAATGGAAAAAATGTGGACAATCACATACGGTGCGGACCTCTTAAAAGAAGTCCTCTCCATAAGCACCAATACGCTTATCAGCCAGGCAAATCTACAGTGGACGCTCACACGAGATAACGACCACATTGGAGGCAGCACTGGACAGCAAAGAAATTGCAGTAGGTATCTTTATAGATATAGAGGGAGCGTTTGACAACACAACCAGTCTATCAATAAAGAATGCAGCCACCAACAAAGGGATCGAAGACCCTATCATTGAGTGGATTCAAGATATGCTGTGACCAATCGTACTGGGGGGATCAATGAGGACGGTAACCACAGAGAGAGGATGCCCAGAAGGGGGGGAGGGGGGTGTTATCTCCTCTGCTGTGGTGCATGGTCGCGGATGATCTCCTAGAAGTGCTAACAAAGAACGGGTATAAGGCGGTTGGTTATGCAGACGATGTTGCATTCATAATAAGGGGTAAGTTTAGTATTAAAATCATGAACCTTGCACAGAGTGCACTTAACATCATCAACTGTTGGAGCAAGAAGGAGGACCTTAATGCCAACCCGAGCAAAACAGTAATGGTCCCCTTTACCAGAAAGAGGAAGCTGAACTTGAAAGCTCGGACCATTGATGGTTAGACGTTAGAGTTCTCCGAGGAAGTGAAATATCTAGGGGTAAGCTTGGATAAGAAACTCACTTGGAACTCTCTTCTAAACAAAACGCTCTCAAAAGTCACAGCGGCCTTTTGGATCTGGCTTAAACTTTTTGGGAAAACATGGGGACTAAAACAAAAAATGGTCCTATGGTCTTATACAGCAGTGGTAAGACCAATTGTCACCTACAGTTCACTCGTATGGTGGTAAAAAACAAAGGCAAAAAAGACCTAAAGCAACTTCAAAAGCTTCAACGGCTCGCGTGCTTGGATATAACGATGCACGCGGGTGTAACGATACAGGATATAGCGATGCAATCTACTCCAACTACAGTAATGGAAGTTTTGTTGGATCTACTCCCACTTCACAAGCAGGTAGGAAAAGAAGGACTTCTCAGTGCTCTGAGACTAAGGTGTATATCGCCTATTCAGAGGCATATGAAAATAATGGAACAAATCGGAGAGGAATTTCTGAAGCATCCCTGGGACACAATGTCTACAAAATACGACTTTGACACAGCCGTTGAAGTGGTCATCAATGACCGCCAAAGCAGCGTTCAAAGAATCGAAAACCTGAAAACAAATCGTCCATGTGGTACACCGACGCATCAAAAACTGCTAAGGGTACAGGAATTGGCATATACAGCCGGTGTCACAGGGAGTCCACGGCATTGGGCCAGGCTCCCACGGTACTACAGGCTGAAATTATAGCCATTGAAAGATGCGCACAAATCTGCCTAAAGAAACGTCTTAAAGGTGTGCAAACGGACAGCCACTGAAAGAACACGCCAGGGCAAAGGGAAGCTAAAATGCTCATACACTATTGCCTATCTGCCGCAATAAAGCAGCAGATGCTAAGCTGCTCTAGAAGATAAATCAGAACTTTGGTAGGCATACTCACAGGACATTGTCCGGTGATATATCACCTACACAAAATGGGAAAGGCAGAGGAAGTTGCCTGTAGATTATGTGAATCCGATGAAGAAACCGCTGAACATATAATTTGCACATGTGTAGCGCTAGCACACACAAGGCTTGCCCACTTCGGGGTCGCAAGAATGACCAGCTTGGAGCTGAGTAGCAAGTCTCTCAGGAATATACTAGACTTCGTTCACGAAGTTGAATTCCTGGGAGAGTAATTGTAGCAGGGTCATACACAATAGTTCAAGTTGGTCGCATTGCAGAAAGGCTTTGCAGCCAAAGGAACCCCACACACACACACAAAACATATAAAAACATGGACTAAATTGAGTGGATAGTCTATTTGATTTGATTTTAACTAGACAGGCAATACTAGACTTAATATTAGTCTTCATATTACTCACAATATCAATATTGGGTAAACATAGCTGACGTGAATTAATTGGAATGATATAAAAATTTATACGAGACAAGCCGCGGGCTAAGTTAGTACGGCATAATTTAGTAACTGAAAGTGTCTGAATCCAATCGTCTGATTTACGTTGTTGTGTTCATCTTGCAATATACTGCTTACATATGTACTGAACACCAGTGGTTCTTAACCTATTGCTTGAAAGGTTCATTATTGTATATTTGAAGAAATTTTTGTAAATATGTTCTAAAAAAAGATAATGAAAAAGTTTAGGTTTAGGGTGGCGACTTAAACATAGTTTTCAAAATTGGATCGCTTCGCGAATTAAAAAGTTTAAAGGCGAGTTCCTACGGCCTGTGGCTCGAGTCTGACTCGAAGTTCGAGTCTGACTCGAAGACTGACTCGAAGATCGTCGTAATTCGAGTCAAAGCTCCAATTGGCTCGTCGTGACTTGGCATGGCTCGGTGAAATGAAATGTCTGTAGATCGGGAAACATCAAAGGATTGTAACCTGTCCAATTGTGTGCCACGACCACGCTTGTGCAGCGTTCCCACGGCCTGTGCAGAGATGGAAAAGTGTTCATGCACAACTATCGCAATAACAATTGTCTATACTCGTACCGGCGAGAGAATGCATCTCGTCTCGACGAGTTTAGCATTGTTCTGCGCATACACCCACATTATTTCGAGTGCGCGGTGTTTAGTTTTTTTTGTTTGAAAAACTGACACATATTTCTTAATTCAAATTAACCTGCGTGTCGCTTGCCCCTCATACTAGGCGCAGTACAGCTGCATTCTGTCGCCGGTCCGAGTATACATCTATTTAAAGTAATCAACAGTATGAAGTTGAGTAACGAGTTAACGATAGATTTGTACGAGGAAGAATCGGTTATATGGAATTCTACCCACCCTAAACATAAAGAAATCATGTATATAATGCACGAAACAATACCCGCACTGATCCATATGTATGCCGCAGCGGCGCACGCTACATCACTTTCCTTGCTCATTTTTGAAAATAATATAAATATTATTTTACAAGTATAAATTGCTTTTCTTGCTAGTTCTTCTCCTGGTACGCGTTATTGGCTCTATGAGATATTGGCTTATTATACGAGGTTATTCGCTCGAGAAGACACGAGGTGTCTCGAGATTCGTCAAACAATGCACTGTAGAAAAGTGTGGCTCAGGAATTCACAGCCAAGAGCCTACAGACCCCAGAATTTGAGAAACTTCGAGTCACACTCGTCCACTCCTTGGGAACTCGCATTAAAAACCACTGCAGTGTTTTGGTAAGTTCGAAGACGTATTACTCGCCACTCGACTAAATTACTAACATAGTGCAAACCAGCTTTAAATGAGAGTGGGTAGTAAAGATTTGTGTATTACTGTAAGTAGGCGAACGGCGGCCTTGAGTGTATTTAAGTTCTTTAAACATTGTTGCTCCTGCTTAGGGAAAGAAACTCTCCAATATAACTCAGGGCAGTCAGGGATGCGATCGTAGGAGATTTTGGGCACAAGCAAATACTAAAAACAGATGAGTTAAAAATATGATTATAAAGATGATTTAAATGTTTACATGTTTATCCTCATGTTTAATCAATTCACGTTGGTTATAGTTGCGCAGCGGTTTTAAATCTAGGTCGAATTCAAAACAAGGAAGAAGATCCAAACAAATGTATTTATTGATAATTAAAGTTTTCGTCGCTGCATACTTTTCCATGGTAATTATCTAAAATGAGAAATAAATTAGACTGTGCCGTATGGATTGAAAATATTAATGTAGTACTTACGTTGTCATCATAATTACCATCACGGTTCGTGTTCAAAACCTTTTGGGTCAAACCTTCGAACCACTCATTAACTTTCAAGCAGTCCAAAGTCCACCATACGACGTCATTACATTCTGTTTTATTAAATAGTGTCGTCCTGATTTGCCTAAAGCAAAAACCGATAAGATGATTCACAAGACATGGAATCGGTTTTCTGCGAAATTTAAAAGTCATATAAGAATTCATTTAATACTATATTTTTACGCATTAAATTGTTGATCGAATCCTGATTGAAATACGAAGTCTCCTTCAGCATGCCCGAAATTCAAACATCAGGTGAATGAGAAGTAACTTCGAAAATGACTTTTAAATTCTACAGCGTCCGTGATCCAAGGACTTTTTGATCACACCTTACAAGCCGGTACCTATAGTTAAATGAAATAAACGAACGTTACTCACTCGAACATTTCGTTATTTTGCCAGTCCCATTTATCAGCCAGGTTTAATTTCGCCATTCCAGGATAAGCTTTAGTATGCATTTGAGACTGTTGTTGCAATACTTTTGGCAAAACCAACACTAAATTAATTTCGTATTCGTCTGTCTTCTTTTTTTTTAACCCTTCGTAATAACTGCCGGTGTACAGTGGACCTCGGAATAAATAGTTGAATAACTCATCGTTCTTTAACCCCTGTATGATGGTAGTGCATACCTAGAACAAAACGAATATTACATTCACATTTTAGGTAACTTTAAATTATGGGAATATTACATTGTTAATTAAAGGAGTAATCTTGCATTTTAGTTGTATCTCCTTCTCCCAACATTTTTGGTTTATATCTGTTAGAATATTTTCCATCTTGGATTATTAGAAAACCTGCAAGTAAAATAAGTTATTGCATTTTTAGTCATAGCAATAAGGTATAGAAAATATCTCTATCCTAGATGCGATACATTTTTCTCTTCAGCGAATTGATTCACCATTTTGTAAATTTCGTGGAAAACCGCCAAATATTTCTTAATTAACACGCCAAAAACCTGAAAAAATGTCATCAATGCGTACTTACTTACACGTAGTACAACTACCTACGTGCGATACATGATTCACTTCGGTGAAGTTTCAACAACTGCTTTGTAACTCTGTTTTAACGTTATAATGCGTTTATGAATCAAGTTTTTGGTAAAATGTATTTTAAATGCTTTATAAGTTTTTATGAAACTCAAAAAAAAAACTCCGCCTGCAGTGGTCACTGGGTGAATCGAGTAGCTCAGTAGACGCTGTTGCCGGTCCCAAGCCCGGATAAACGCGAAGGGTTGAGCATGGGTCTAATAACCCCACCCCGTAAAAACCGTACCATTACGAAAACCCTACCGAAGCCTCGGAAAGAACCAGGATGGATATTAAAAAGACGAAAACGGCGAGAAAAGGACATGATTATTGGAACTTGGAACATAAGAACCTTATAACAACAAGGGGCCCTAGACGAATTAACTCACCAAATAGAAAACTACAAGGTGGATATGACCGCAGTACAAGAAATGAGATGGCATGGAAGTGGAAGACTTACTAGGAAAGAACACCACATATACTACAGTGGAACAATGACAGGCATGAATTTGGAACATAATTCATAATAGGGAAGCGACTAATGGACAAAATTATAGAATACAAACCAATTAACGAAAGAATATGCTACATCAGAATCAAAATGAAATTCTTTAGTCTAATAGTATTCTCGGTACACACACCAACCGAAGAAAAGGATGACGTAACGAAAGAAGAATTCTACACAAAACTAGAAAGTGAATTGGATGGAACACCCGGCAACGATACCAAAATAATAATGGGAGACCTAAACGCTAAAATAGGCAAGGAAACAACATAAATCATAGGACAACATAGTCTCCATAAACGAACCTCCGACAATGGGGAGAGACTTATCGAGTTTGCCACTGCAAAAGGAATGATAATTAAAAGCACGATGTTCCCTCACAAACAAATCCATAAAGGAACATGGATATCGCCGGATGGGCGAAGCATAAACCAAATCGACCACATTCTAGTGACAGCCAGACACAGCTCAAATATAATAGACTGAAGAACAATGAGAGGAGCAATATCAGAGTCCGATCACATGCTAGTCAAGGCAACACTGAGGGAAAAAATCGACAAGGCAAAATCAATACCCACGAAAAGAACAAGACTCACAAGTCCATATCAGTCTCAAGAAAAATAAAAATCACAATTTACAAAGCCATTATAAGGCCAGTGGTGACATATGGAAGTGAGACATGGACAATCACCAAGTACTCGCAAGATGGGAACGACGAATCCTAAGGAAAATATATGGACCGGTAGAGAACGGGGAATGGAGAATCGGATATAATTTCGAATTAAAACAGAAATATAACCAGCCAGATATTGTCGAATTTTTAAAATTACAAAGTTCAAAATGGGCGGGACACTTGGAAAGAATGGGTGAGAACCGAATACCAAAGAAAGTATATAATTGGCGATCGGAGGGTGCAAGGGGAAGAGGACGACCAAGACAGAAATGGATAAATAACATTGAAGAGTTTGAAAAAGTTCATAATTGGAAAACAACAGCAAGACAACGAGACGACTGGAGGCAGAAAATACGGGAGGCCCAGTTCCAAATGTGACTGTAGCGCCACGAAGTTTTTATGAAATAGACCGTGAGAATAAGCTACTCTCGTATACCTCCACCCAATCTACAAATTTTGCGCAGGGAAAAACATAGTGAAAATATTTTTATCTACGACGATGATTATAAATGCCCATTATTGTACAGACATTATACATGTATTGTACAGGCAGAGATTGTAAATACATCATAACTAGAGGTCGGAACTTTAGGTAATTGCCTATTTTTTTCTTTATAGGCAGATGAAAAAGATAAGCAAATAAATCCGTTTTACATGATTCTCTATCGTTTTACGCTAGTTTTAAAAAACCTATTTTACCTATTTTGCTGTTTTAAATTTTTACTACCTAAAAGTTACCTAATGAGCTCTTATAGCGCCTATTTGTGACCTAAAATAGTGAAAACTTGTTTATTCGTAAATTCTTAGTCTGTGTGAAATTACGGAAACGTTAAAAAGGTTTTCCTGAAAGTACCTTTAAGAGTTTTACCTTTAAGTTTTCAAAAATTTACTACCCCATTTGCCATTGCCACCCGAATCAATTATCACAAGATGGAATACTTGGCTAGAAGCGGCATTTTATTACTGCAACAATTTTGATGCTGTGAAAAAGGTTTGTTTTTCT
The DNA here is from genome assembly GCA_944588485.1 of Phosphuga atrata. NCBI lineage: Eukaryota > Metazoa > Arthropoda > Insecta > Coleoptera > Silphidae > Phosphuga > Phosphuga atrata. Next base: position 16,695,753 of record OX155902.1, on the reverse strand, counting down.
GTGTTCCCATTCGGTCAGCCAAACTTTTTATTTTCATAGGTTGTAATGGAATTTGACTGTAGCTGTGCAGTATATATGCAAGGCATAACATTGTTTTAAAAATACCGATATTAAAAATTCTTTGGCATATATTTCATCCAATTTTCACATTTTAACAGAAAAAAATGGAAAAAAACTGGAACCCCATTAACCGAGAATGTATCATTGGTGGACAGTGCAAAAATGCACGATTGCATTTTCTAAACTTGAGGCCGTTTTACAAAAAATCCAGACTTTTCTATTTTACGAAATGTAAAATGAAAAATATTAAGTGTTGAAAAAGTTGAGCATCCTGCAAACATAACGCCAGAAACAGCGGTTATGTTGAAGTATGTATGTGTTACCGTGAATGGCAGAAATTGGAGAATGTCGACTTTCACCGGTGAATGTCAACACAAGCCAAATACGTCGGTGAAAGATCGAATATTTCATTACTTTGTTGTACATTCGGAGCCGCACTGGTGTATGTCGACAATCACAGATACGCTCTGGTGGAGGTCCAAATTGGAGATGCCGACAGAGAGACGACTGTCTCTCTCCCGCCAAATCCTTTGTTCTGCTGGGAGTCATTCAGCTTTATCAGTCTTATATTGGAATAAATAAGATTTGAATCACACAATTAAGTAATTTTTTTTCACCATTATTTTCGTTTCGCATTTAGAATGTACTGTGGGTTTTAAATTATGGGTCACTCCTCTCAGAAGAAGCAGCGAAAAAGTTACGTCACCGTTGTGACGTTTTATAGCGACTGAATTACGGAGAAGAAAATATAAATCTCCGACATGTTCAACATTCACCATTAGTGCACGGTGAATGTCGATATTCACCATTGTAAGTAAGAAACAAGGGTATTTAGCAAATATTTCGGACATACACCAAGCGACTATATGAATATTGACATTCACCGATGTAATTCGACATTGCCCCAATTTCGTTCTTTCACGGTAACGTCATGCGATGTTGAACGTTTTTTTTTCGCATTTAAAATGGTTTTATTAGACCGACAGCACAGCCTTACACCAGACAATTTAGAAAAAATAATGGTAGTTTATTGCAACAGCCACACCCACACAAACAATAATAATTAAGAAATAATTTTTTACTTTTCTTTACATTTTATTATAGAAGTATTCTTTTTTTATTCTTTATAGAATTTAAGTAATTAATTTTGTGCAATATATAGATGGGCAAAGCACATAAAGGTTTGAATAAAATACTTATAGACTGCTGCATTCTTTTTATAAATTTTAATAAAAAATATAATTCTTATCTTTATAGAACCTATTAAAAACCTATTTTGCGTTTTTTGACAACCTAATAACCTACCTATTCTAACAATTTATAAAGCCTAAAGTTCCGAGCTTTAATCATAACACACACGTATGTTACATTCCGCGATTAATGATATGTTATGATTGACAACCCACTTGTGCCTTTGTTTTACGATTCGCTGATTGGTTGAGAGCTGCACCTTTTGGTTGATACGATTGTTAAATATAGTATTCCGTGATTTTCAAACAATTATAAAACATCATTCGCCTCCAGGCTGTCATTCATGTCGTTTTTTCACGTTTAAATCTAACGAAAATACTGAATAATAAGGTATGTAACTAGGGTTGCCACCTCAGACCTTGGTCTCGCCCGGAGACGATAACTAAAAAAAAAATGAATTGTAAATTCAAAAAAATTGTCAATTTGACAGCGTCAAAATTAAGTTTTATACATAATTCTGCCTTTACCAATCCTGTTACGGTTGTCTATCCAAGTATTTCCCATAATCGAAAAAATTCGTACCACATATGCATTACTTGCAAATTTTGGTAGTTTCAAACACCAGAGGAAAATATTTTTATCCACTTTTTATCAGTTGCCCAAATCGAACTATTTGGTGGAATGAATGATATTTTTAAGAATATATAATCATCATATAATTTATCGACATCTACTTCTACATTTATGTATTTTGCAGCATCTAAAAAATCTTGGATTTGAAATTTTGGTTCTTAAGATTAATTACGGGAAAATATTTGAATGGGCTGTTTTAAAAATTATTATTTTTTTCAAAGTAATCAATTGCGTTTCTGTACACCTTTTTCACTACAGACACAATTTTTTGTTTTTCATAGGTACTTAGTAAATCTAAACATGTATTCGCTCCCATAAAATGATGCACAAAGTGAATATAACATTCGGCTAAAGATAAACTGAACACCTAACTATCTTTATCGTCTCGAATGTCATAATCACTATCCTTCACGAATTTCCAAATGATTTTGTGCGTATCTTCTTTGCCCAGTTTTACAAAATAAAGTTTTATCGCTGACCAGGCATTAACAAATTTTTCGGGACTTTTTCGAGAAATTTAATTCGGGTCTCACTCCTACAGCTAAGATTTAATTTTTTTTTAAATCAACAAAAAACAAGATTTGATTCGGATAAAGATTTGGATTTTTTAAATTTCGCAATATTTGCAAATTATTTTGACGTTTTCGTCCAATTTTGATATAAAACAAAAGAATTTCGTAAAGTTTGTATACTCAAATCAACAAAAAAGAAGATATAAGAAGCTTCTTACAACTCTTGTTACGTAATATACTATTGTTGTGTATATTAGAACTGTATAAAGATTTTGGTTTTTGAAAATTTGGCAATATGTGCAAATTATTTTGACATTTTCGTCCAATTTTTACATAAAACAAAATAATTTCGCAATGTTTGTCCACTCAAATAAACAAAAAAAAACAATTTTTTCTTCGAATAGAGATTTTGATTTTGGAAAATTTGGCAATATTTGCGAATTATTTGGACGTTTTCGTCCAATTTTGACCTAAAACAAAAGAATGTTGCAAGGTTTGTCCACTCAAAACAACAAATAACAAGATTTGATTGAAATGAAGATTTTGGTTTTTGAATATTTGGCCATATTTGCAAATTATTTTGACGTTTTCGTCCAATTTTGACACGAAACAAAAGAATTTTGCTAAAGGTTTGTCCACTCAAATCAACAAAAAACAAGATTTGATTCGAATAAAAATTGTGGTTTTTGAAAATTTGGCAATATTTGCAAATTATTTTGAATCTTTCGTTCAATTTTGACACAAAACAAAAGAATGATGCAAGGTTTGTCCATAGAAATTAACAAAAAAAAACAAATTTTGCTTGAAATAGAGATTTTAGTTTTTAAAAATTTGGCAATAATTGCAAATTATTTTGACTTTTTCGTCCAATTTTGACACAAAACCAAAGAAGTTTGCATGGTTTGTCCATTCAAATTATCAAGAAAACTTTTTGCTTCTTGCTTCAAATAGAGATTTTTGTTTTTCAAAATTTGATATATTAAATACAAAGTACTAAAAGTATTCCGCACAGGCTATAATGTAATGTTCAGAATATTGAGCACAATCACATCAGTTCAAAAAAGTAATTCGCAGCGAAAGGGTTAAGTTTGTGCATATTCAATTTTACTTACGCTGTCTGGAGAAATAATAGTTAAACCCGGAGCCCTGAAATAACTCACTGAAACCCGGAGTCTCCGGGCCAAACCCGGAGAGGTGGCAACCCTGTATGTAACCATTGTGAATGTATTTCTTTTCAATTCTATCAAGTTAAATAATGTCCAGTGATAGTGACAATTAAAATGGCACTCCGCCCGAAAGTGCTGAAAAAGCGAAACAAGCCTAATAAGAAATAAATTTGTGACATCAAATATATTTTTCTTATTAAATACGCATAAAGTAGTGCGGTCGTAGATAATGTATATATAATACATGACTCGAGTTGTAAGGGAATTACGTACTCGCGGAATTACGCGTAACTGTTCTGCTCGTACTTAAAATGCTTCTTACAACTCTTGTTACGTAATATACTCTTGTTGTGTATATTAGAACTGTGATAATTGCTAATAGGTTAAACCAACAGTCCTTGTCTTTGGCTCTCCCGATCTAGTGTTAGAGTGCTAACTAGCAAATCTGGAGGTAACGAGTTCTATTCCGAGTGTCGGCCGCATTTGTACCAGAAGACAAATGTGTAATTCATTAGCGAGTTAAGGAAGCTGCCCAAGGCCAAAACCAAGTATGCACCTGCAAAAGTGCTGAACTAACATTTCAGCTTATCTTTCATATATAAAGATATGCGGAGAGGAAAGATATTCATTATATTATATTATACATTATTATAATTATAATCACTAGTTAAATCAAAACATTATATTTTAATTTATTTTGTTAGTATTAAGTGAGTTGTTCCTGAATAAATTTTGGAATCTTTTCTTAAAAACTTATTCGAGTGTTGCGAACCCAAAATTGGCGCAGGCGGTAGGATCTAGGCGAAACTCTGTATCAAACAATAGTTTTTGGGTATAAACCCTTAATCCTAGCCGAAACAAGAAAATCCTGAAGATACGAAAACTTCCATCGAGGAAAAGTTGCAAGATCCAAAGGAAATTCCGGATTCAACAACACTCAACACAAAGGAACATCCTGAAGAAAGTCCAACATCGACTCTATTCTGGAACTCGTTAGACTAAGAAGACCTGGGAAAAGAACAACTTCTCCAGATCCTATAGGCATTAGATTAAGAACAACCAAGAAAGAAAAATATGAAACTCATCGCAGTAATTTTAATGTAATGTTCATTCCTTTTTTAAATAATTTCCCAAACACTTTTGAATTTCTCTAGATTTAATTTTATTGAAAATAATCAAAAAAAAATTAATCAAGCGATCAATTGACTCGTTTATAAGAATTAGTTTAGTTAATAATCCACAAAAATAAATCAAAATGGCATTATTACGTTACCAAGCTGATAACATCCCTCACTTTGACGGCAACCCAAGATAGTTGCACAGGTTTATAATTTCATGCGAACATTTTCTTCAAACTTTCCAAAATGTTAAAACGCAAACGACCCATTAAACATTTGCTTGCTTGATACGGTCCTATGTAAATTAGGAGATCGTGCTGCCGATTAAATTAGCACCAGGACAGAACTAAATAGCTGGCATTTAATAAAAAAATGCATTAAATCAGACCTTTTCAGATCAGAGAGGTACACTAGGACTGTCTAATACAAGACCTAATATCCAGGAAACCTCTAAAAAACGAAACCCCTATCCAATTTGGCACGAGGATACAAGACTCACGAAGTTTATTATTTTGCAAATTAAATTCTACTAATGAAGACGAAGACGAAAGACAAATTGAGATTAACCATTACGACGACTTTGCTCTAAAAACTTTCATTTGTCACGGAAGAAGAAAATTTTAAATATGTTAACACTGGATATAACCCAAATTTACAGCAATATACTTATAGACCGCAACCACTATTTAACCCCAATTATTCAAAACCCAATTACCCAATACAAAATGTCCCAATGAAAAACGTCAGACAAAATTATCCTCCAAAACCTCAACCAAATAACCCACCAAATTTTCAACCCAATTACCAACAAAGATACCAACCAAACTCTCAACCAAATTACCAACAAAGATACCAACCAAATTCTCAACTCGATTACCAACAAAGATTCCAATCAAATTATCAACCAAGACCCACTGATATTCCTATTTCAAAACCGAACTATCCACAACATCAACCATTTAATCAACCAAAACCATCTCCATTCAACCCAAGATCCAGTCACATGAGTAAGAATTTTTCACCGATTAACTATAGACCTGAACCGATGGACACTAGCTCTGGAAACACCTCTAGACCTAGACAAACCTTTGCAATGGAAAATTTATATACATAAGAAATAAATCATGACTACCAAGATTATCAAGAATCTTATGACCAACAAAACTATCAAAACTACCAAGACTATCAAGACTCTTATGACCCACAAAACCATCAAAACTACCAAGACTATCAAGACTCTTATGACCAACAAGATTATCCAAACTCATATAATGCTAACGCAGAATATGATAATAATCATAATCTAAACCAGGGGTCTCCAAACTTTAAAGCCTTAGGGCCATACTGATTCCTCCAGTAAGTTCCGAGCGCCAAAACCATATTATCATTGTTGCCGGTGGTAAAACGTGAAATAGTCCACTGATGAAAAAAAAAAGTCCGAAAAAGTACGCAACGTTTAAAAAAGGCTGCAAATCGGACTAAAGTCCGCAAAACGGCAACACTGCATATTATTAATTTTCCTGTCATTATCTGTAATTTCTAGATTAGTCGTAGAGTACGAGCCATGAGGAGTAACGTGACACGACATCTGTTGGACACAAGCGGAAATAGGTAGTACCTTCTATCGCTAACAGATGGCGCTAATAGCACGTACAGAATAATCTCGTTGGTTCGAGAAAGTTCTGGTGTCTTCCACTCACTTCTAGATGGCAGTAATTGGAATATATAAGAAGGCTAGTGGCGCAACCACAAGTCAGTTCCTATGACACTGTTGTGAAATAAAATAGTGCCTACCTCCTTAAAACGTGTTTGTGCGTGTTTAAGTTTAAGACATCTTTGTAACAGTATTTTGATTTTAATTGTTGCTTTTGTGTGTGATTTAATAGTATGGAAAAGAAGCAAAAAATTGATAGTGAATGCAGAAAATTCAAAGATCAGTGGAACATTCAGTATTTCGTAATTGAGTCCAGTAACAAGGCGCTATGTTTGATTTGCAATGAAAGCCGTTCTCAAGGAATATAACATTAAACGTCATTATGAAACAAAACATTTTCAAAATTACTCAAAATATACATTACTCAAAATATACAGGAAGTTTGCGGACAGAAAAATTCGAAGCTATGGAGCGCGGATTGAAATCGCAGCAATCTTCATTTACAAAACTCAAAACTGAACAAGAGGCTGCAACTCGTGCCAGCTTTAGTGTGGCTCTTGAAATTGCAAAACGTGGAAAACCATTCACCGATGGAGAAATAATGCATAATTGCAGTAGCCGAAGAAATGTGCCCTGAAAAGGTAAATTTATTAAAAACTGTCAGTATGTCAGCAAACACTGTGGCTCGAAGGGTAGAAAACATCGCTGAAAATATATCCTCTCAACTGTTCGACAAAAATGGACATGAAAAATGAAATGTTGAGTGGTTTTCTTTGACCTTGGATGAGTCAACGGATGTGTCAGATACTGCTCAGGTGTTGATTTATATTCGAGGAGTAGATAAAAGCTATGAAGTGCATGAAGAACTTCTTGATATGTATAGTATTCATGGCACAACTACTGGTACAGATATTTTTAAAGGAGTTGAAATGGCCATTAATCAAAAGAACCTTCGATGGAAAAACTTGAAATGTATTACAACTGATGGAGGCAAAAACATGAGTGGGAAAGATAAAGGAGTGGTCGCTCTTGTGTCAAAGGCTGTAGAAAATGACGGTGGTTCAAAACCATTAGTCTTAAATTGTATCATTTATCAACAGTCTTTGTGCGGAAAATGTTTGGATATGTCTGAAGTTCTGAAACCAGTCATATAAACTGTTAACTGTTCTATAACTGTCATATAAACTGTTAATTTTATCAGATCTTTTGGGCTGAATCACCGACAATTCCGACAATTTATTGAAGAGATTGGAGAAAATGACTTACCATATCACACTGCCGTACGTTGGCTTAGTTGTGGAAAAGTCCTTCAGCGCTTTTTTGAACTTCGAGCAGTGATCGAAATTTTTTTTAATGAAAAGCATCGCCTATTACTGAATTACAAAACAACGCATGGCTGTGGAAGTTAGCATTCTATGTTGATTAGACAAAACATGTGAACGAACTGAATTTGAGATTGCAAGGAGAAAAAATTGATATTGTTTCAATCACAACTACAAAGTAAATGTTTTTCACATTTTAAAACATGTGAAATATTCAGCCACACCACTGAGACTGAGTTTCCTATCGGTTTTGCAATCGAAACTTTGAGTGCTTTGAAAATAAATTTTGATACTCGTTTCTCGGACTTTGATGCAATTGCGAATCAAATTAAGATTTTTCAGAATCCTTTTGATACTGACATTGAAACCCTAGCCCCGGAACTTCAAATGGAAATGATTGATCTACAGTGCAGTGATATAATTAAGAACAAATATCAAAACTCATCTTTGTTGGAATTTTATAAGAGTCTTCCACTGACACAATTTGATAATTTGCATAAATTTGCTCGTGGGCTGTTTTCTGTTTTTGGTACTACTTATTTGTGTGAGAAGACCTTCTCCAAAATGAAGTACACAAAAAATGTTTACAGATCTAAATTAACTGATGAGCATCTTAAATCTCTTTTAATAATTGGTACAAGTAAAATTAGTCCACAACTCCGAACTATTGTCAGTGGAAAATCTCAATTACATAAATCTCATTAGTATTTCATATGTCATTATGCTTGTTAAAGTTATGTTTTTATTTAAAATGTATAAAATATTAGTTGGATTAATTTCAATAATTTGTTAGTTATTATATACTGAAGTTAAATTTTCTGCATATTATACATGTCTTTACTCATTACAATTATGTGTTTCTTTATCCAACTTATCACAAAAACAATAACAATAAGCCTACAACAATGTTATGAGTAGTTCTACAATGTAGATGTCATATTAATAATTATTCAACATAAAATTAGAATACTTCAGTAAACTAAATTTAATTTGCTATAAAAAATATGTTCTCTAAAAGGAGTTTTCAAGTATGCTAGCTCCCCGCGGGCCGAACAAAATCTGTCCGCGGGCCGGATGTGGCCCTTGGGCCGTAGTTTGGAGACCCCTGATCTAAACTATCAACCAGAAGAAACCCCCCAATAACCAAATTTTCACATGACTTACCCGAATCCCGACCAGACACAATAAAACTAAATAACATTCCTACAAATCTTCCCATATTAATATTCCCGAATTAAAAGCTAAATTTTTAATAGACACAGGCAGTTCACGCAGCCTTATTGATCCCATTAGCTCATTAGCCTATAAATTCTATAAAAATCATATTACCAACAAAAAATTTAAACAGCAAATGCAATGAACATTCACGACGAAATAGCCAAAATTTGTATGTATAATATCTTTAAAATAAAAAAATTTCATAAATTCTACTTATTTAAATTTTCTGAAAATTACTACGGACTTATAGGAGCTGATTTACTTAACCAATTAGAAGCTAATATTAATATAAAATCTCGGGAATTAACAACACCCTTAACATAAATACCAATCATCTATAATAATTTTGAAAACTGTTCAATTTCAATACCACCACGAATTTTAAATTATACGATTTTCACAACTAATGCCGAAATGCCCCAAGCTTTAGGAAATATAGAAAACAATTTTACAATCACCATACCAAATTCAAGCGACGAGACAGTAAAACTTGATGTAACTTCACTCTTTGAAATAAATGAAATCGACCATTGTAATGCAAATTTAATTAATAAAACTGAAACTGACGAAACCCTTTTTGAATACTCACACGACAACATCCTTAAATCAAATTTAAAAAAATTAAGACGAAGACATTGCAACTTAGAAGAACGCAAATCAATTAGAAAACAAAATACAAACGCTGACGCACTATCACGAATAAATTCAAATGCAATAGAAACCGAAAGTACCTTCAACAATCCAGGTGAAATTAAACAAGACATTTTAGATTATTTACGACATCTATCTGAAAACCCTATCGAAAATATACAACCTTCCACTAGTCGTTCGTAGGAAAACATAACAACTTCCCCTAAAATCAAAATTCTACAAGACATCCAAATTAGACCCCCACAAACCCAAAATGACGAATCATTCCATTCAACTGCACATTCCAATAGTAATAGTAATAATATAAATAATGGAATACCTATTCTAGACGATATAATCAATAATAAATCAAATCAAATCATTATTTCAAAAAACCCTTATAATAAATTAGACATAAAAACTGAAGACTTTGGCTATCATAAAATCCTTCTGGTTAAAATCCCCATTTCAAATAAAAATTTAATCCTTGAACTCTTAAAAAACCACCTCCGAAAAAAAGACATTTTATTTATATTTTCATACAGACTCGATGTATTTAGATTTTAATGAAGTATATTTATATCACTTCTATGAAAAAGGACTTAAATTAGTAAAATGTACAAAGATGGTAAATTCAATTTTAGACGAAGAAGAAAGAATTATGTTAATAAAACATTAACATGAAGGTAAATGTAATCATCGTGGAATAAACGAAACACTTGAGAAATTGAAAAGAAATTATTACTGGCCCTCTATGAAAACTGACGTAACAAACTATATAAATAATTGTAACGTATGCTAAAAATCTAAGTACTTAAGAAAACCACCTTATGGCCCTATAGTATTAACCGAAACTGTAGGTAAACCTTTCCAATTTTTACACATCGATGTTTTTAAGTTTGACTACCAAAATTTCTTAACGATAATAGACGCTTTTTCTAAATTAGGACAAGCTATACCAATTCAAAGTAACAGCTATCGAAATTTGTAACGCATTGATTAATTACTTTTCTTATTATGGCCTTGCCGAAAAAATTACAATGGACAATGGTACTGAATTTAAAAACGAAATAGTTAAAGAACTTTTAAAACTACATAAATTTGAAATCCACTTAACCACCCCACTCCATCATGAATCCAATGCACCTGTAGAAAGATTTCCTTCTACCTTAATTGAACATCTAAGAATATTAAGACAAACTAATACCACAAATAATGTTGTAATACTAATGAAATATGCTATAATTGCATACAACAACTCTATACATTCTTCTACAAATTTTACGCCATTAGAATTAACTCTCGGACATACAAATACACGTGACCCTTCCTGTTTAGTTAACTCTTCAATCTATTCTGACTATATAATGAATCACAAAGAAAAAATCAATCATGTTTACAAAAAAGTTAACGGACGACTCGAAAATAATAAAGAAAAAGTGCTAGACAAACGTAATTTCAAAGGACCAGAACAATACCAATTTTAAATCGGACAAACAATTTATAAAATGAATAATAGACGTAATAAAAAAGAAAATAAATTTTTAGGCCCTTACATACTGACTGAAATACTAGAAAGCAATAAAGCTAATATAAAAAATAAATCAAATAATAAGATAGAAATTATCCTTATGAAAGAATTAAAAACTCCCTCTATTACAGATCCTGTTCATGCTTCGTAACAGAAATAATACTACCCAAACTTTACGACCTAAATGATAACCCTGGACTATTACCACTAAAATTAGGAACTACACAAAACATTATCGACTATTGGTCATTTATACAGATCCTTGACTTGACAAGTATAACCAATGAAGTTTACGCCTTGCAAAGACAAATTCGAAAATTTAGAACTGCAGTCAAAACTTTAAGAATGTATAAAGAAGAATATCATAACTCATACAATGTTATTGCTAATATAGAAAATACAATAACCAATCAAATTAGACAAGTAAACCCTTCAATAAATAAAAGAACTAAAAGAGGTATAATTAATGAATTAGGCTCAATGATTAAAATATTAACTGGCAACCTTGACCAAACTGATGCTGAAAAATATGATAAAGCTATCTCTAGCATCTTAAATAACCAAGGAAAATTTAAAACGATTATTAAAGAACAAATCACACTCCTGCAATTAGCTACTAATAATTTTTATAATGAAACTCAAAAATAGGCACACAATCAAATAATATTGGAATCCCGTATTACGCAAATAGAACAAGAACTAAAAACAAAACATTCAAGTTATTCAGAAATGTACGAATTTATGTTATTACAGACAGTTCTCTTCCAAATTACATCACTGCAACTAATTCAAAAAATATTTCATAAATTGGAAACATCAATTTTTTTGTTTTAAATCTAATGTGTTTCACAACTCATTAATTGAACACTTAGAATTATTACAAGAACTGAAGCTTGTTAACTTGTTAACTTAAAATCAATAAAAATAAAAATTGTGAAAAGTAAAGTTTATGTTATATATACTGTGAAACATTATTTATGTTATAATGCCGATGGAATTAAGGTCCAATGTTCCTTCCGAAAAACAATTTGATATATTACAAACGTTTTTACAAAGTTCGGATTTTGAAATGCTTATGACAAATATAATTAAAAAACATGTTGATCCGTTACTAGTTTTGATCACCTACCTATCTAATAAAGTGACATTTGTCCGAAGTGAACGTGAAGTTGTCTAATTCCGTAATTTCTAATGTGCTGGTAAAACCTACAACTTCACAAAATTCTCAAGAAGAACGCGCAGGGACAAGCAAAGTCAGCGATAGTGTTCCGAAAAACTTGGAAGATTAGAATGAAAAAGTTAATCCCGCACAGAAAAGTAAGTCCCGCACAGATTTGCGAGCTCGTGCAAAAAACACAACCAAAACAATCGAATTAGAAAATATAGTGGTCCAACCGATTCCAAACGTAAATATTCAAACCGATTCACAAAATGCAGTCGTCCAACATACTGAAAGTGTAAATAACGAAAAATGGGAAACCCAAAGGCGAAAATCAAGAAAAACTAGGAAATCAAATATTATCCTTGGTACTAACGACGAATCTAATCAAATAAAAGCTGCCACACGTTACGCACATGTTCATGCATTTAAACTTGATCCAAAACTTTCAGCAGATGATTTACAGCAATATCTAAAGAATAAAAAATTCAATAAAGACGGAACAAAGCTAGAATATATAAATATACTCAACCTTTCCGGAACTCTATAATACTAATGAGTCTTTTTAGGACTACCAAAAACAAATCTCGTATGAAATTTGTCAGTTATTCTATAGCTTTCAGTCCACCTTCGTGGCACTCAACAAAAACCATAAAAATAACATTGATTTTTAAGATCATGTCTTTCCGATACCTTGAGTGGATAGGCATCTGTATTATAGAGTTCCGGAAAGGTTGAGTATATTTATATATTCAAGCTTTGTTCCGTCTTAATTAAGTTTATCTGATTATCTATAACGTTGTATGGTTTTACCAATTCAAAATTTATCATTTATATCAATAACCTGCTAAGTTCATGTCTCTCTCACAAAATGTCAAAATTAAAAACATCTAACCCTATCAATACATGGGTTTTCAAGTGAGTGATTTACAAAATATTGTTCATGGAAGCAAAGCTGTGCTGATGAGAGATAAATCTCGAAACGCGTCCACAGATGGCTATCCACTCAAGGTATCGGAAAGACATGATCTTAAAAATCAATGTTTTTTTTATGGTTTTTGTTGAGTGCCACGAAGGTGGACTGAAAGCTATAGAATAACTGACAAATTTCATACGAGATTTCTTTTTGGTAGTCCTAAAAAGACTCATTAATATTATAGAGTTCCGGAAAGGTTGAGTATATTTATATATTCAAGCTTTGTTCCGTCTTTATTAAGTTTATCTGATTATCTATAATGTTGTGTGGTTTTAACAATTCAAAAAATAAAAAATTCAATCAGGTTATATGTACGAAAATTCAGTCCAAACATCCAGATGAGTACTCATCATTCAAAGTTTCGGTGCCCGTTGAGGATCTGGAAAATATATCGAAACCAGAAACTTGGCCGAGAAACGCCTGCGTAAGCCGTTTTTTGTTAAGACTCGAAAGAATAACAGTGAAAACATAACAACAGTATCAACCGAAAAATATCCGAAACAAACGAAGTGTTTTAATATAGCACATGTGAATGTTCAGTCTGTAAAAAATAAGCTGGAACTAGTTGAACTGTTCATTAAAAGACAAAATATTAAAATATTGTGTATTGGTGAACATTGGTGCACCCAACCTGAGCTGGACATTGTTTCTATTAACAACTTCACTGTAGTTTCGAATTATTGTAGAGGTACATACAAGCATGGTGGCGTGACATATATACATACATCTAAACTAAATCTTGAAAACTTTTCTAAAGAAGTTGATTTTGAAGTTTGTGGTACAAACCTGTTATTTGAAAATTTTTGTATTGCATTGATATGTATTTATAGATCTACTTTAGGAAATTTTTATTCGTTCTTTGATAGGCTAAATGACATGTTAGTTAAATCTCAAAACCCAGTATTATTGTGCGGTGATCTTAACATAGACAATTTAAAAGACTCCAAAGAAAGAAGTATGTTGCTTAATACTTTTCTTCAATTCAATCTATCCACTATTAACGTGGGACCAACAAGAATAGGTAGAAGACCAGATGGGACACATTCTAAAACAGCCATCGATTACTTGGTCACGAACTTAGACAGAAATGCATTTAAGAGCAGTTTGGTGGAACCAATTCTAGCAGACCATCTAAGTCAAATATACCATCTAGATTCATCATATTCCAAATCAAAAAACAATAGGATGATGTATAAACTAAGTAGGACATACTCTGAAGACAACATCCTAAAATTGCATCACTATCTCTTAAAAACAGACTTTTCATTTATATCTGCGAGCGATGTGGAGCTAGGCTTTAAAGAATTCCTTAATATCTTAACAAATAGTTTGTACCGATTTCTTCCTTTAGAACTCAGGAAAATAGTTTCCAAACCTATCAACACTTGGATATCGAATGGCAGCATAAATGAAGGTAAGTCATTACGGAATATGTATTGGACATTATGCAAGGCAGGAAGCTCACATCTCTACAACACATATAAAACTATGAAAAAGCAACATTCTATTAATATATCGAAAGCTAAAAGAATGTATTACACTAACCGCATTAATAATGCTAGTAATAAAAGTAGAGAAGCATGGAGAATAATTAACAACTCTATGAATAATTATAAAAAACCTAACCATATTTCTTTAAAAGTAAATGGAATATTGATTTCAAATTCAAGTCAGGTTGCTAATGAATTTGCTAACTATTTTTCGACCATTGCTTTAAAAACATTAAATGCTTTTTTCCCATCACCCTCTTTGCTTCAATGTACTCTGCCAAAAACTAAACATGCATATTCTTTCTACATGTCACCTATCGATAATACTGATCTACAACACGCTGTCTCCAGTATAGCCTCAAAAAACTCCACCGGAACCGATGGCATTTCAAACAAAATTTTGAAACACAATATTAAAACTTTGGCTCTTCCACTAACGCAGCTATTCAATAAAGCCATTGAAGAAGGAGTATATCCATCGGCGTTAAAAGTGGCATTGGTAGTGCCACTACATAAAAAATCTGACTCTCAGATTTTGGACAACTATAGACCTATATCTTTAGTATCTATTTTCTCAAAGATATTTGAGCGATTAATATACAGTAGAATGATGGCATATCTCCTTAAAAATGACTTATTATCTGAATGTCAACATGGTTTTAGATCAAAAAGATCGGTGGAAACTGCTTCCGCCAGCTTTGCGAAATATACATCAGAGAAACTGGATAAAGGAGAACACGTCATGGGACTGTTTTTTGATTTGTCTAAAGCATTCGATACCGTTAATATAGGCTATCTAATGGAAAAATTAGAATTTTATGGATTTCGTGGAATTTTTTTGGATCTTTTAGGATCCTTTCTAAGCGACCGACATTTAATTGTCAACATTAACTCCACACTTTCGAATAAAAAGAGCGTAACAATAGGTGTATACCACAGGGATCTGTTCTTGGCCCTCTTTTGTTTCTTTTATTTATAAATGATCTTCCAGGGTACATAGACGCTAAAACCATCTTGTTTGCGGATGACACCACAATTGTGGTATGTGCAAATAGTTTGGAAGAATTACATGCAAAGGTAGTGGAAACAATCGTACAATTTAATAATTGGTGTACAAAAAACAAACTAATCTTGAATAGCGAAAAAACTCTGTGTTTATACATGGGCAAAAGAAGAACTTAACCAACCTATTTTCAGATTGTTGTAGACAACCAACGCTATAAAATATCCAACTCTGCAAGATTTCTTGGGGTATTAGTTGATTCGAAACTTACGTGGTCGAACCACACAGAGTTAGTTTGCAAAAAATTAGCAAGAGCTTATTTTGTAATATCTCAATTGAAAAAGTCTATGCATACAAGTACCTTGTTAAGCCTGTACTATGCTATTGTCTATTCACATATATCTTTTAATATTTTATTATGGGGTAATTCAAGACATAGCCACAAATGTTTCGTTATGCAGAAAAGAATTTTAAGACTAATATTTAATTTAAAGCGTCGACAGAGCTGCAGAAATTGTTTTAGGAATAACAAATTGTTAACCGTACCTTCTATTTTCATTTATAAATGTCTGTGTTATATCAAAAAAAAAATAATCATAATTACTCTATATCCTCTAACATGCACACATACAACACAAGGAATGGCAAATTATTACAAACTGAAAAACATCACACTACCTTATATGCAAATTCTTTTTTCTGTATCGGGGATAAATTATTCAATAATATATCGTCAGAAATAAGCACTCAATCATACAATAAGTTTAAAAAATCAATAAAAGAAAAATTAATAGCTGGTACATTTTATGGAATTGATGAATACTTGGAACACCAAATTGATTAAACGATATCATTCAACGAGTGAAAAATTCCTACAAGTAGATATGTTGAGATTTAAAATTTTGAATGTATTCAAATGTATGTAATTGTTTTGTATTTATTGTCTTTTTTATATATTGCTTGTGTATTTGTTTTTTTCGCAATTTATTTTACAATTTTCTTTTTTTCGAATGTTGACAATCACATCTGCAAATTATATATGTATATTATTTTTTATTTTTTATAATTTCTATATAATTGTAAGCAGCAAAGTGAATAAAGTTTTATTATTATTATTATTATTATTTATCCACAAACAAAATACCTTAATTAAATGAACATTACTACATGCAATTCAATGAAAAATGTAACGAAATAAACCCCGAAGAATTTATATGTCAAGAAATGGACCATCAAGAGATAATCAAAGAAGCTCCTTGTGAAATACAAATGCTGAAGTTCGCTAAAAACATTTCAAGTTGTCACCAGATTTCTATAAATATCCAAAACCCCAAAGTACAGAAAATCGAAACAACAAATGGTTATTAATCATCCCTAAAGAAATAGTGGCAGTTCAACAGTGCGGAAAAATTAAAGATAGTTTCCCAATTAACGGAACATACATGTTAGAACTGAACCCATATTGTGAAATTAATATTGGAAGTATAAAAGTCAAATCTTATCAAAATTCAAAATCAAATTATCAAGTTTTCGAAATTCCTAAATTAAACTTAAAATAAATAACCAATTGCAAATAAAACCCATAGAACTCGATCTACAAATTTCAACGAAATTAATAACTTCCAACATATTCTAGACTTGCAAAATAAAGAACTTGATAAAATTATGAATCAACCATTGTTTTCAGATAAACCAAGTGTGTGGACATTAATACTCTATATTATATGTGTCGCAATAACTTCTTATCTGTTTTATAAATTCTGGAAAACAACTCGAGTCATCAAGAAAGAAAATTCCAAGACCATGGACATCATCGTCTAATCTCGCACCTGCTACGCTAGATACTCGAACTTATCCCCGGAGGAAGCTGTCCAAGGCCAACACCAAGTCTGTACCTGCAAAAGTGCTGAACTAACATTTCAGCTTATCTTTCATATATAAAGATATGCGGAGAGGAAAGCCATTCATAATATTATATTATACACTATTATAATTATAATCACTAGTTAAGTCAAAACATTCTATTTTAATTTTCATTTATCTTGTTAGCATTAAGTGAGTGTTTTGCAAAAATGCACTAATTTACTTTCTAAAAGTGACACACAAGGGTTCCTAAACCCCACATCTACCATGCTCTCTTGGAGAAAGTCGTCTCTACGCGTCCCTCCTGATTTCAATATAATATTTGTTATATTTTGCATATTTTGGAGGGAGTTTTAGGGGCCCCGGTGGCTACGCCCATGGATGAAACCAATACTCCTTGCCGCCCTAATGCTTAAATAAGTTTAAAATTTGTTCCAGCAATTATTCGTAGTAACTCAAGATTCTAACATACCTAACTTTTCTGTTCCCACCACTGGTGGTTTATCGTCAATTTCCATTAGTTCGAAATTGTGTCACTTAGGCGCTGAACGTTGAGTAGCTTATTTTCAAGGTGATCCGGGGATTCCCCTACTCTATCAACTTGATACTTCTTTTACATATACTGTAAGATACTTCCCTTTTTAGGGATTCACCTTTTCTCTCAAGTTGACTATTCAGGGATTCCTCGAATGTGTTAATTTTACAAGAGCACCCAAAATAAACAACCCGCTTAAAAACCGCGTAAAATAAATATTGACCGCTTAAAATAAGTATTCGCCATTGCCGAAAACAACAAAAATAAATAAAAATAAATAAAATAAAAATCTCTGATATCCTGGTATAAGAATAAATGGTAAACGACGCGATTGAACATTTATAAAACTTACCGGTCAATGGAAATTCAGCAACGTTTGCAGTCTCAAACGAACTTGTCTGGTCAGCAACACAACACAATGCAGCTTACTTCTAAGACGTGTTCGAGTATACTAAGGCAGCAGTGTTAGCAGCCTGGAAGGTGGCGCTGATCATACCAGGTGTGTAAAATTATCGTACTTTCGTATTTTTCGTACTATCGTATTTGGAGATAAAAAAAAAAACGATGTTTCTTAGAAAAAAAATAATAAATTCGTTTTATTGTGAACAGATATTGGCACTCAACATCGAATTTTATTAAATTTTATCATTTAATATTTGTATGTTATAATATATGTATGTAATATACATACGCGCGAAAATTCATAATTTTGGATTGACGAAATAAACATTTTGTATGAATCGAAATATACATTTTAAAGCCTATCTCCATAATCTATTAGTAGAAAATTCCAAATCCTCGGATCGTAGCTCTATAATTTCAAGCCAACTATGAATTTGTTTTGAAAGTAAAAAATAAACCAATGACAACTACAAATAAAGACTGACATTAAATGATTAAATTTTTATTCGTGACTGTAACAAAATTAAAACAAATCTTCCACACAAATATAAAATCTGTTAAATTTTGAATCATTTATATATTGTTTTTTTGATAGACATATTAAAGAGATATTCATAGACCTACTACACTTCAAGTACTAGTTTAAACTAAAAATATCATTTGGCATCAGAACATTTTTTTTTATATGGGGGTCGTTTGGCTGCAAAGCCTTTCTGCACTGCGACTAACTTGATCTATTGTGTTTGACCCTACTACAATTACCCTCCCAGGAATTCAGAAATTCAGGAATTACCCTCCCAGGAAACTACGTGAACGAAGTCTAAGATATTCCTGAGAGGCCTGCTACTCAGCTCCAAGGTGGTTAATCTTGCGACCCCGAGGTGGGAAAGCCTTATGTGTGCTAGCGCTACACATGTGCACATTATGTGTTCAGCGGTTTCTTCATCTAATTCACATAATCTACAGGCAACTTCCTCTGCCTTTCCCATTTTGTATAGGTGATATCTCACCGGACAATGTCCTGTGAGTATGCCTACCAAAGTTCTGAATTCTCTTCTAAAGAAGCTTAGCATCTGCTGCGTTATTGCGGCTGAATAGTTTATGAGCATTTTAGCTTGCCTCTGTCCTTCCGTGTTCTTCCAGTGGGTTTGCTTTTGCTCTTCTTCCCATTTTTTAGCCCTCTGCCTAAAGTGGGCCTTTGTAAGCCCACAAGTTGGCTCTGGGCGCAAGATGGGAGCCTCGGCCCCGCTTTTGGCGAGTGCGTCGACTATTTCATTCCCATATATGCCCTGGTGATTCGGTGACCACATTAGCGTGAGTCTGTTACCTTTCACCAGTTGCTTTAGGGTTTGTTTACAATTCCAGGTTAACTTGGAATTAAAGTTGTCGGCTTTTTAAATCCTTAGAGCTACCTGGCTCTCCGTTAGGATGTAGATTTGCACTCCTCTAATACGTTTCTTTAGGCAGATTTGTGCGCAACTTTCAATGGCTATAGTTTCAGCCTGTAGTACCGTGGGAGCCTGGCCCAATGCCGTGGACTCTCTGTGACTCTAGCTGTATATGTCAATTCCTGTACCTTTAGCAGTTTTGGATGCGTCGGTGTACCAAATAGACGCTTTGTCTTTCAGGTTTTCGATTCTTTCGACCACTTCAACGGCAGTGTCAAAGTCGTATTCTGTAGACATTGCGTCCCAGGGAAGCTTCAGAAATTTGACTCCCATTTGTTCCCTTATTTTCATGTGTTTCTGAATAGACGATGTACACCTTAGTCTCAGGGCACTGAGAAGACCTTCTTTTTCTACCTGTTTGTGCAGTGGGAGTAGGTCCAACAGAACTTCCATTGCTGTGGCTGGAGTAGATTGCATCGCTCCTGTTGTACTCCAGCGCGCAAGCCGTTGAAGCTTTTGTAACATGTTTTGTGTCTTTTTTTCCTTTGTTTTGTACCACCATACGAGTGAACCGTAGGTGATAATCGGTCTTACCACTGCTGTGTAAGACCATAGGACTATTTTGGGTTTTAGTGCTCATGTTTTCCCAAAAAGCTTACGGCAGATCCAAAAGGCCGCTCTGGCTTTTGAGAGCGTTTTGTTCAGACGCGCGTTCCAAGTGAGTTTCTTATCCAAGGTTACCCCTAGATATTTCACCTCCTCGAAGAACTCTAATGTCTGACCATCAATGCTCGGAGCTTTCAATTTCAGCTTCCTCTTTCTGGTAAAGGGGACTATTACTGTTTTGATCGAATTGACACTAAGGCCCTCCTTCTTGCTCTAACAGTTGATTGTTAACTGCACTCTGTGCAAGGTTGATGATTGTAGTGCCAAACTTACCCCTTCTTATGATGGCAACATCGTTTGCATAACCAACCGCCTTATACCCGTTCTTTGTTAGCACATCTAGGAGATCACCAACGACCAGGCACCACAGCAGAGGTATCGATTTCATTTCATTTGAGTGGTCCTTTGCCAAAACCTTTTGCAGCCTTGCCGTTGGGGCGCATTCATCAATGCCCTCACAGAAGTCACGCCAGGTTTTCCTTTTCGACCATCTCAATTCTTTGTTGTAATCAGTAAGTGCTATTCTGTAGGCTTCCCAGTTGCATGTCTTTTCGCACCGTTGAAGGTTTCCTGGTCGTCTTTCTCAGACGTCCAGGAACGAACATCAGAACATTATCGAACTCATTGACATCGTCATCATTATAAAGTTTGATAATACTTCCGCTAGTATTTTGTATCATCCGCTCCTTTTTTTGTACATTAAATAGTTTGTGATACGATTATATTGTCCCTCGGTTGGTTGAAACGTCGTGCAATCACCCTGCTCTAAATCTTTTGCTTTACAAAAATTGTACCTTTGACTGTGGGCGCAACCAGTTTGTTTCTTCATGTAGTTTTTATTATATTAATCTGGCTAAATATTTGTTCGCTGTATGCATTAGAATGAGGAAGAGAAATAACGTACAGAACGAACGAGAGATTTTTAAGTCCTTGGTCTCTTTTATCACAGTTCATTAATTTTGACCAAAAATCATCAATATATTTCCATTCGTCATTGATTTTCTGATATTCGTCAGTAGATACAGTACGAAGAACTGCCTCCATCAATCGAGCATTGTTTTCCTGAGCATTGCTTTAGAAGGATGGAGGTTTGATTAGAGCTTCAATGCAGGATCTCTAAATTGAACCGCATTTCTTCAAAGCCTGTTATTAAAAAATCTACGGCAGTTATGAAATTGGATTTTAGTCGTTGATTATGACGAATATCCGGAGAGTTTAACTTAGTCATAACTTTAACACCAAAATACATTTGTTCTGGATGTAAACGCTGTTCTTCATTTGATGGATCGATTTTGTTCAAATCTGTTTGATAAATGTAATTCTTGCATAGATATGACTATAAAATTTATTGATAATTTCGACACATTTTATCATGAGGACTTAGTTGAAAACGATAAGTTATTGCACATTCTAGTTGCTCCTGAGCGAGAAAATCCATAAATTATTAAAAATTTGTCACAAAAACATCAAGTTCTACACCGACTGTGGATGACACCCCGGGGTGTCTTATCAGCCAAATAACACCGAAATACTAAACGCTGCCAGGGAAGGTCTTTACAGCTCAAAAAAAGTTAATAAAACACAAGTGAGAAATAAAACACAGATCAAGGATCCAGCCCAGTTGAGAAATCCAACGTCGCCGTTCAAGAGGATCCAGGAATACGAATACAATTTATGGTACGAACGATCACGCAACTGAAATTAAAGCGGCCGTGTGTTATCAACACCTTCACGTTTACCGTCTTCATCCGCAGCTTACAGAAAACGAGGTGATCACATATTTAGAAAATAAAAACTTTAAACAAATAATTTGTAAAAAACTGTTCGAGGCACCCAGAGGAGTACTCCTCATTTAAGGTCTCGGTACCTTTTAAATATTTTGATAATGTCAAAAATCCCGAAATATGGCCTCGACAATTTTTTATTAAGACGAGAAAAAATATTCCACAGAAAGTTAAGAAAGTTTAAAACACAAAATAGTAACACGAAAACTGTTAGATGAAAAACTTGTAAAATCCCAGCAGACGTATGATTATGAAATTTTGTACCAGAATGTGAGAGGGCTCAACACCAAAACTGTCGAGTTCAACAATAACTGTAGCATGAGTGACGCGGACGTAATACTATTAACGGAAACTTGGCTACAGTCTCATGTCAACTCATTTGAGTTATTTGCCAAGGAATTCCATGACTTTAGGTGCGATAGATCCTATGGCAGAGGTGGAGCAGTATTGGCTGCTATAAGGAACAATTTCTGCTCCTATAATCTCGATTTAGTATCTCCCATTGTCATTACCGAACTGCTAGCTATAAAAGCTGCCAGTCTCACAATTCGTATAACAGAATTTTAGACTTGGTATTGACAAGTATTGAACAGAGGTAACACTTGGTATTGAACAGAGCACCTATCCGCTGTAGTACATAAGCATGACGATCATTTGATACCCGAGGACCTACACCACCCCTGTCTGGACATCAGCCTAAATTGTGATCTCAAACTAATGACCCAGTTTCCAAGAAAAGAAGATCCAACCAAGTATTCCGCAAAGCGAATTTCATCGAATTATACGCTGCCCTCGCCCGTATAGATTGGTCTGCCATACTATTGATAAACGACGTGGAATCTGTATGTTCTTATTTTTATGGTGTTCTCTACGAATTGATGGATAAATTCGTTCCTAAAGCAAGCCTATCTCCCAAGACCGCCCATCCAATGTGGTTTACCAACGCCACAATCGCCTTAATCAAGGAAAAAAATCGTTATAGGAAAACCAAACTTACATGTCACTTTGAGACTGTGACGAGTTTATGTCGTTATATAAAACAAGCAACTCGTCGTGAGTATAAGCGTTTTATTGCGTCTGCCGAGGACTCCCTGCGAACTGATCCTAATAAGTTCTGGAAATTCATCAATCAGAAGAAAAGGTCAACCAGTGTGCCGGGCTCCATGATATATGGTGATAAGCTCTTGGAGAACCAGCAAGATATTGTCGATGCGTTTGCCGACCACTTCGCAAGTGTATTTAATTGTGATAGTCATTAGCCCTGTGACAACTGTGGAGGAAAATGCTGTGCTTCGGTATATGATAGCAATATAGGTGTTAATCAACTCGTTCTCAACTCATTCGCCATCAGTGACTGTGGCATCCTCAAGTCTGTTGATAAAATTAGATGGAACAATGTATGAGGGTCTGACAACTTACCCGCCTTTATTATATGGTATATGGCCTTTATTATATACGTTATGCCACTTATTTAATATAATGTTAAACACATCAGTCTACCCGTTAATTTTAAAAATGAGTCGTGTTATCCCTGTGTTGAAGTTCACGAAATGACCGTCCGATTGCTCTCTTGTGCAACTTTGCTAAACTATTTGATTGTATTGTATCTGACATTCTTTACTCCCATGTGGTTACGAGAATAGCTCCAGAACAGCATGGCTTTATAAAAGGCAAGTCCACTGCCACCAACCTGGTTGTGTTTCAAAATTGAAACTCAACCAGGAAATTGAAATTAAAATTGAAATTGAAATTGAAATTGAAATTGAAATTGAAATTGAAATTGAAATTGAAATTGAAATTGAAATTGAAATTGAAATTGAAATTGAAATTGAAATTGAAATTGAAATTGAAATTGAAATTGAAATTGAAATTGAAATTGAAATTGAAATTGAAATTGAAATTGAAATTGAAATTGAAATTGAAATTGAAATTGAAATTGAAATTGAAATTGAAATTGAAATTGAAATTGAAATTGAAATTGAAATTGAAATTGAAATTGAAATTGAAATTGAAATTGAAATTGAAATTGAAATTGAAATTGAAATTGAAATTGAAATTGAAATTGAAATTGAAATTGAAATTGAAATTGAAATTGAAATTGAAATTGAAATTGAAATTGAAATTGAAATTGAAATTGAAATTGAAATTGAAATTGAAATTGAAATTGAAATTGAAATTGAAATTGAAATTGAAATTGAAATTGAAATTGAAATTGAAATTGAAATTGAAATTAAAATTGAAATCGAAATTTAAATTGAAATTGAAATTAAATTGAAATTGAAATTATGCCTATGGAAACAATGGAGAAAGTGGTTAACCACTTATTCCCATCCAAATGTAAACTTCGACATAGACACCGATACCAGCTTTACTGACTTCTTGCTAGATGAACTACAAACAGCATCCAAAAAACTGAAAAACAAAAAGGCACCTGGCCCAGGAAACATTCCCCAGAAATAATACAACAAGTGGCAATGCAAAACCCAGATTATATACTAATAGTATGCAATAAACTGGCAGCGCAAGCACAGTTCCCAATAGAGTGGAAGCAGGCAAGACTTGTCTTGTTAAGAAAGGGATAGAAACCAATTGATAATCCGGCGTTTTATAGGCCAATCTGCCTTAGATGTAGAGGGTAAGCGATTTGAAAAATTAATTTTAATTAGACTACAAAAAGAAATACTACGTACAGGGGACTTGTCGGATAAGCAATATGGTTTTAGGGAAGGTCGACAAATGATAGATGCCGTCAATGAAGTAATAAAAGTTGTCAAGGAAGCAGCAGCCTATTCTGGCCGTCACCGAAGACTGTGCGCAGTAATAACGCTAGACGTGAAAAACGCCTTTAATAGCGCATCATGGCAGCAAATTCTAGAAGAACTAAGAAGTAGGAACATCGAAAAAAGTCTAATTAATATTATAGCGTCATATTTATCAGAAAGGGAGATTGTTCTAGAAACAGAAGGAACTACTAAAACAATGAAAATAAATAGTGGTGCGCCACAGGGGTCTGTATTTGCTCCAACCCTTTTCAGAAGACCGTCATACAGAATATTCCATTTCTGTATGACGGTCTTCTGAAAACTGAAATGCCGCAAGGAAGCACGTTAATAGGATTTGCAGATGACATAGCTATGGTGGTAACTGCAAAAGAGGAAGAAATTCTAATGAATAGGACAAACACTGGACTACAACGGGTTTTAAACTGGTTGGAAGAAAAAAAACTGCAACTGGCACCAGAGAAAACTGAGGCAGTGCTTCTTACAACTAAAAGGAAGATATCTGCTATTACCTTTCACATACAGGGTTTTACAGTTACACCCTGCAGAGCTGTAAAGTACCTAGGGGTGTGGTTGGATCCTAAACTAACATTCAACGAGCACATTAGCAGAACCGTCCAGAAGGCAGAAAAGACGATGACTGCCCTCGCTAGCCTTATGCCGAACATCGGAGGACCCAAGGCATCCAAGAGGAGACTATTATCGAGTGTGATACACTCTCAAGTATTATATGCAGCATCAGTTTGGCATTCGATATCAAACAACCGAACACAGCTACAGAGACTCGGAAGAATTACACGGATGATAGGCATTAGAGTTTGCTCTGCAAATCGAACAATATCAGCCGAAGGGGTAGGAGTCATTGCAGGAATTCCTTCTATAGAATTACAAATTAAAGAGAGATGTGACAGATACACAGGAATCGAGAAACCAACAGCCAGAGAACCGTTATTAGAAAAGTGGCAAGAAAAATGGGAAAACGGGACATGTGGACGCTGGACCTACAAATTAACCCCGGATATCTACAAGTGGATCCACAGAAGTCACGGAGAGATTGATTACTTCTTAACCCAAGCACTTTCAGGACATGGCTACAAATAAATGCCGTTACTGCGAAAACATCGTCTGCCATAAATGGGACAATCTAAGAGAAATATACATAAATAACACAGGAAAATTATTTAATGCTAAGAATATGATGGACAGCCTGGTAGAGTCAGCGAGAACATGGGAAACCACATATACAATTATCCGACAAATTATGGAAACAAAAGAGAAATTTAACAGCAAATAAAACAACCGGCCATTGCACTGAAGGAATGCGCGAGCGAATGCCAGTGTAATGTGCGAGAAAAAGGGGGAGGCGGTAGGGAGATGGTTTAGTCGGTAAGAATCCGACACTACCCTTTTTGAACAACGGGTGTCATATGTAAGATTCCCCCTCCTCCCAAGAAAAAAAATACCTGGTTGAGTTTACAACCAGGTATCGAAATCGCATTTGTATCGAAAGCTGGATGACATATATGATGATGATATATGACGAAGGATGTCATATATACCGACTTATCTAAAGCCTTTGACCGTGTAAAGCATTGCATTTTGTTAAACAAACTGGGTGGGTTTGGACGGTGTAATGGTTTATTAAAGCTAATTAAGTCTCTTCTGGCTGATAGGGCACAATTTGTTGAATACGGCGGTTTCAAATCGGACGTTTACTGCACCCCAGTGAAGTTATTTAAGGTTCCAATTTGGGGCATCTACTTTTTATAATATCCTAAAATGATGTTGTTAGTAGTATTGACTGTAGAGTGTTTATTTATGCTGACGATCTCAAGATAGCCAAAATCATTGGTGCCGAATCTGATGTTTAAAGCGTTATAATATGCGTTATAATATGCTTTTGTGCGCTTCAAATTGGAATACTGCTCGGTTGTTTAGATGCCATGTAGTCAATTACATATCCGTTCTCTAGAAAGAGTGTGAGAAAACATGTTTTCTTTAAAATGCGTGGCCATTATCCGGTGCCACATGTCGATGAGGCTCCTAGATTCGGCTGGGCTCGACTCCTTATTATGCAGGAGATAGGCAGGATGCTCTTTGATCTTTTTATAAAAAAAATATATTAACAGGAGCAATATATCTTAAGCGAGATTTACATTGCTGTACCGAGAACAGAAAGTAGGAATCATATAAATTTATTTTGATATACCTAGCACATTTTACCACTTCAATTCCCCATTGATTAGGTGCCTCAGACTCTACAATAATTTATATTCGCAAAACTCGGAGTTTGATTTATTCCACGTCCAGCTCAATAAACGTGCAGTTAAGAGGTAAAAAATTGTCCATTTTGCTGTTCGATCTACACCTTGATAACTTTTTTTCGCTTTAACCCATTATTGTACTTCTTGCCATTACCATTACCATTATTGTACTTCTTATGTAGATTGTAAATTGTAGATATGGTGGTGACGACTTGGACTGCGACTTTTATAGATTTATAGTACCCCACCCTCTGACAGCAGATCCGTTCTAGAAGCTCTACAACACATGTCAGCTCCGACGGAACTACTCGTAGAAACGTGAGAGATCGCGCGTGAAATATCGCAGCAAATAGAACTGGCATTGGGTTCGAGCTCATAAAGGCTCATTCGGAAACGAGAGAGCAGATGCGCTGGCCAGACTGGCCTCGGATATAGATTCTCCTCAGGAGCCAGGAAGTCATCTTCCTGGAGCCAGGAAGTCATCAGTCCTGTACTTTTTAATAAAATATCCCACAGAGATGTTGTAGCAGAATCTCTCTCTTCTTTTTCAGAGAATGGCAAACACGTTGGGAGAACATCCAAAACGGAAGCTAGACAAGGAATTTCATCCAATCGATTAAAGACTGGATGGAAATGGACCTGGCGATATCACACCAAGCGGTCCAACTCATCACGGGACACGGGAACTTGAATTCCTATCTACATCGGATTGGAAGGAGGGAATCGCTTGACTGCGACTGTGGTGAGGTAGACTCCGTTGCCCACGTATTATTCAGCTGCCCGATGACCAGAAAATGGAGAGACCAGACCGAGATCGCGATATTCAACGCCGGATGCACTTGGCCCAGAAGAGGAAATAAGGGATAAGGGATAGGACTCAGAGCTACACAAGACCTGGTGGAAGACGTTCGACACCTGCGCCAGACGCCTCAATCGACTAGATCACGACCTGCCCTGATACCCCTCGCCCCCCAGAACCAAATAAAAACTTGATACCTTCCCAATTCTTCTAGATCAACACCAAATGGCACCGCCATGCACTGCATCTCTGTACGATATAATCTGTTTACCAATATTCTGCATTACCTACCCCATTTATTTACCCTACATTTACCCATTTATTTACCTTATATTATACCCATACTACCCTATCCTATCCTACCATTTTTACCATTCTATTCTAGCCTACTTTAGCTTAGCTTCTACTTACTTTTACCTTAGCTTAGTTTCTTATTTTAGCACTAGATAAATCCATGTTAAGTTATGTTAGCCATTTAGATATAAACTAGTACATATGGATCGTATTTTTCGGAATGGAATAGTTTTTTATGATGGAAGAGTTGAAAAGAATGGAATAGTTGTTAAAGGTGGAATAATTGATGAGGGTGCAATTGTATAATGAAATTTGACACTTGTATATGATAGAGTAAGCAGAATTGCGAGCTGCGCGATTCTTTTAGAAAGCGCATCAGCTTAGGTTGTATGAGTTGCAAGATGTACAACTCCTACTGCACAAAATATTAACTAATAATTCATTCGTCTCAAATGATTTTAATGCTGTCAGGTTTGAAAAATAATATAATCAAACACTTTTGAGATGTACTTAATCATATAGTGTTACCAATTGTCTGAAATCAAAGTGATTTTAATTTAAGGAGTGATATTAGAAATGAAAAGCTCCCAACGTTCATAAAAAAAGTTACTATATGTAACGATGTAATATTAGTTACTAAGTTGTACAACATGGACGATAAAAAATCAGTTGTGGAGTAAAAGTTACTAAAAAGCTCACTAAAACTTTCATAACCTTTAAATTGATTAAGTGACATTGATGTTGTAAACTTTGACGTTCAACATAACCAACATATTGTTTTAATCAAGTTGGTATCTTGTTTTGTTGAGTAAACAACACACTCAAACATAATCTCACCAACTATTTGTGGAAATTACGTTATTGTTGTCAACTCTGACAGATAACATAACCAAGTCAGAAAAAGTCAGCTGTTAAGACTTTTTTTCGTCAAAATTGTAAGCTTTAGTTAGTAACGTTACTTCATCATATATAGTAACATCCTTTTATGAAGGTTGGCGACTCTTGATTTCCAATATCACTCCTCCAATAGACCTTTTCATAGTTGAAATTTTGTTGTGCACATGCGTCAATTTCCGACATGTTTTGCCCGAACTTTTTGGCGTATAACCTTATTATTTGCCCGAAACTTTCAAATTCCCGCCTTTCAAACTTGACGGATGCGCATGCGCTTAACTAACCGTAAAAAGGTCTATTATAGTAAGTTTGCTTTTAGACAATTAGCAACACTTAGCAAAAATAATAACCAATAAATTACTCAACTGACGTTAATGTCAACTTTGACTTAATTTTCATGTATTTCTTTATTTAAAAAATCCAGTGTCAAGGTTATCGGCCATGAAAATTCCAAAATGGTATCAATAGAAATATCTATCATATATATATATATATATATATATATATATATATATATATATATGTATATAATATGCGCTGCCGCGCGTATGTGGTCTTCATCAGATAAATCAAGACCAGATTTATCAAGACCACATACTCGCTGCCGCGCGTATGTGGTCAGATAAATCAAAATCAGATATATCAAGACCACATACGCGATACCGCGCGTATGTGGTCTTGGTCAGATAATTCAAGACCAAATATATCAAGACCACATACGCGCGGCAGTTCTTAATCAGATGAATCAAGACCGGATAAATCTAGACCAGATATATCAAGATAAAAAAAAATGGTCAGATAAAAAAATTTTGTGTCAAGGCTATCGGCCACAAAAATACCAAATTATATGTAAATTTGAATAGAAAAATCTATAAGCTACGTCGAACTGAAGGAATTTTGAATACAACTGTCCAAGTTTTCAAACTATAGTTATTTGAATGTCTGACTTCGTGTGCGACTTTGAGTTTGAGGGGTGGCGGCCGCCAGCAGATAAAATATTTTGCAAAACTAACTGAAAAATATCATAGACTGACTAATTCTTTACAAATGTGTGAAATTTTATTGTTCCACGTTGTATGAAATTTACTAAAATAAATTTTTAAACAAATCCAGATATGTCAATCACGAATTCCGAAACGAAAAACGAAAACGGAAATTTCAAAATATTCAAAAAATGTTTCAATAAAACTTTTTCTGAATGTGGGTATCCACCAAGTATTAGTTGATCAAATTTGAAAGCTCCCGCTCCAATGGGGACAGCGTGAAGAATGATGTTATCTTTCATATTTTTTTGGAAATATCTCGTCAACGCCTCAAAATAGAAAATTATAACCGGGATATCCGTATGTAAGATGTCGATGTCTACAAAAAAGTATTTTTTGCAATTTTTGTAAAAACCTTCGGTTTAGTCGCAAGAGTAAAAAAATATAAAATCCAAAAATTTATCCAAGGAATAAATTTCTAATTTATTTAATTTATTTCTAATAGATAAATTTCATATTCTCTGAATTTTGTTTTTCAATTTTTTCGTTTGAAAAAAAAAAATTCCGCCAAAACGGTTCGGTTTGGAAAGATGAAAATGACACAATTTTTAAATGAAAATCTGCTCTATAAAACAGTGCTAAATGCATGTTTAGTAGACTTCGGAGACTTGGAAAAAATTATATATTTGTAAATTTTCAATAAGTATTTCCTTTTTAGAAAAAATTATGTGCCCAGGCTATCCGCCATGAAAATACCAAAACGTCAATTTCAATAGAAAAATGTATTATCTATATAGATCTGGAAGAAATTTTAATATATCTCTTGCAGTTTTCATTTTATAGTTATTTGAATTTATTAATTTCTGTTATGTTCGAGTTTGAGAGGAGGTGGCCGCCGCCAGATAAAATATTTTGCAAAACTAACTGAAAGGTATCATAGATTGACTAATTCTCTAAAAATGTGTGAAATTTTGTTGTTCCACGTTGTATGAAGCTTACTAAAATAATTTTTTGTACAAATCCACACATGTCAATCACGAATTTCAACCTAAAACGAATACGAAAATTTAAAAATATTCAAAAATTGCGAAAAAATATATTAAAACTGTAGCAATTTTAAAGAAACTTTTACCGAATGTGGGTGGCCAAATGAAGTACCCGCTTGCCAAATTTGAACGCTCCGCCTCCATTAGGGACGGCGTGGAAAATGATTGTGTATTTAGATGGATTTTGCAAATATCTCCTCAACGCCTCAAGATGGAAAATTATAACCAGGATATCCGTATGTAAGACGTCGGTGTCTACAAGAAAGTATAGTTTGCAAATTTTGTAAAAACCTTCGGTTTAGTCGTAGAAGCAAAAAATATAAAATCCCAAAATTTATCCAAGGGGTCCCCTTCTCTGAATTTCATTTTTCAATTTACATGGGTTTAAATGGGCTCTACCGCCAAAACGGTTCGCTTTGGAAAAATGAAAATGACACACCTTTTAGATGAAAATCTGCTCTATAAAATAGCGCTAAATGCATGTTTCTTAGACTCCGGAAAATTGGACAAAAAATATATTTGCAAGAATTTCTTTATTAAAAAAAATCCTGTGTCAAGTCTATCTACCACAAATAATAGTTTTCTTTTATAAAACCAGTAAAAACTCTAATCAAATATGGCCGAGCTTACTTATACTCAAGTAAGAGTGTGAATTTGCAAGAATATTCAATTTTTTCTAATGTAGAATTTTCCAACTTTAACAAATCTGAGAAATAAAATTTTCCCGGTCACCATTCACCACGGAAAATGGAAGGAAACTTCTGTGGGGCGGACTTGATTATGCAACCGTTGCTAGCCATCCCGAATCCTGGCAAATTAATTGCATTTTAAAAAACTCCTGGTAAAACGGTTTGCAAAGGAATGATAAAATTAGGAAAGTATACTCTATCGATTCATGCTAGAAGAATTTATTAGAAATGTAGGGAAATGAAAAACGCAAATGTTTGAAAATCAAGTAAACAGTTGGAGGGAGAATTCAAACGTCGGCCACGTCTGGACCGTAAGCCGCAGAAAA
The DNA here is from genome assembly GCA_944588485.1 of Phosphuga atrata. Lineage (NCBI taxonomy): Eukaryota > Metazoa > Arthropoda > Insecta > Coleoptera > Silphidae > Phosphuga > Phosphuga atrata. The sequence continues at coordinate 16,663,377 of OX155902.1, read as the reverse complement.
TTCATGCAGCATATTTTAATAGAACTTGATGAGTTGTATTCGAATTTGAATCGAAAATGCCGATAAATATTAAAAGGCTGTTCCTTCCGCAGTGAAATGGTAATACTGAAAGTTTTTGCCAAAAATCCGAGGAAGACGCTTGTTGTACCGTTGGAATCTAAATTCAATTTAAAAGCTTCAATTATTCTTAAAAAAACTCGTAAATATTGCGGTTTATGAAATATTTTTTTAAATTCAAATGTGAACGGAAGCAACTGTTTCTGACGTAAAATGGTCTGAATTTTAAGAATCTGCTAAAATAAAAGTGTGAAATCTGCGTTTTCTTGTAGAAATTTGTAAAAAATTGCGAATTTTGACGTTGCTATGTGTTGCTAATCAAGATCCAGAGTCGCCGAAATCTGCAATTTAGAGATTTCAAGAAATCTCTCTGAGTTTGATTTGAATTTCAACCTAACAATGAACCAAAAATCAGAATTTTGATTTAAATTCTTTTTTTGAATTTTATCTTCTCATAATTACACGAATAATCATAAACGGTTAAACTTCAACAATGACATTTTCACATAAACTGAGCGAAAATAGTGTCAGAATGATCAGCTGTAAGTGTAAATTGGCGATTCAGCGGCAAGCAAAGGTCGTAGTATTTTTGACCTGGAGTGCGAATCCGTTGATGGATTTGAGAAATTCAAACGCCATACTGTTGGCCTTTTCACCGGGCATGCACTTGTTGGACTGGAAATCTAAATTTTCTTTTTCGCGTTTCCGTTTGAAGAGGTGAAAAAAAAGTGACTTCGCGAATTGGGGCCTGCGGAACGTCCCCGGAGGTGTAATGCGCCGAGACTGGTGTCGTTCGAAAGTAGACACGTGGGGCTATAATCCCTGAAAAGAGCAATACAATTCTAAAACATTTCACCGAATATTGAAGGTTTCAATTTGCTCAATTTTGAAAAATTCGTTTCGAGTTTGGACGGGCGTCGAGACCCCCAAATGCGATCGAGCGATGCATCGTTCCTATCGCCTTATAGACCCTTTCGTTCTATATTCAGAAACCGCCACCGCGAAGCCCTGCTATTTATTTTAGTGAATCCCAGAGGATTCTCGCGTACATCTGCAAAATATGTTTTTTCGGGCCTCCCGGCGCCATCTGGCACGCAATCGCAATTAAACTCCAAAACAAACTTAAAGACACTATGCCGAATCGATTGGTGCCGGTCCGGTCCCGATCCGACTGTTGGGTAACCCAGGAGAGGGATCCCCGCAAATTAGGTGAAAAAAACATCGCGTTTTTTTGATTTTTGTATTAAAATTGACCCAGATCGGGAATAGGATGCCGAAGGTACCAGATTCTTCCACCGCCGGTTGCGGGTAAACATCTCGCATCGAACGAACCGGTTTGGAGACACGGCGCTCTTCATTCAAGAGTACGGCGTCCACAGATGTGATGAAAAAAACGGTTTTTTTTCGCTTACATTTTCCGCCGCACCGGGTGAACCGACGGTCCCGTACTTTTCCGCATGACGTCAAAAAACGTGAAATCGAAGCGGCAAAAGGACGCAGTAAAAAAATCGAGCCGCGGACCAAAATTGCTCCTCAAAAGTGCTAGAAACGATCTCCTGTTTTTGGCACCTGGGGGACGCCGTGTGGGACTTGCGAGCGGCAGACAGACACGGGTCGAAGGCCCGTTCAGTTTTACAACAGAAAATGACAATTTCCCGTTTCGACGCGCAAGAGGAACGGAGTTTTTACGGAAAAAGTGAAAAATTTAAAACGCACCTACAGCCGCCCCCTGCGGGGGCGGAACTTGGTAAGGCTCGTCAAAAAAAACCTAATTTTTTGTTCAATTAATTGGAAAACATTCAAGACGTAAACCGCATTTTTTGACATTTTTTCTTAATTTTCAAGAAATCTTGACTTTTGACCCCTTTCGAATTCAGTGACGGTACCTTACTCGATTAGTATATTTCGACGATTAGTTTAAGATAACCGGCTCAGAGCGAGAGCGGAGAGCCGGCAATGTATTATTTTCTTACATTATAAATTAATATGATGTACCCCAACCTGCTCCTCCAAGCGTTGAAGTACTTACCCATTTAGAGCGCCTCCTCTAGTCCTGATTCCTTTAGGATACCTATATGTATCTCTGTATATCCCTTGTTACCTATATTATGTATTTTTATTATGATTTGTCCATTATAGACAAATATTGTCTGCTGGAAATAAAATTATTATTATTATTATTATTAATATGTAAATATTATCGTATATTTACGTACGGTAGTCAGTCGCTACCGTACATCGTACGGTAGCACGAAATTATCGTACAAGTACGTTAATTTTCGTACGCATGGCAACGCTGACTCCAGATAATTTGTAATAATATTTTTGCCCTTACATTGACATGATTAACTAATCCCAGGGGATCATAAAATTTCGAAATTATGGATAAAATTTCCATTTTTGTTAGAAACTGCGTAATTTGAGGTGATGTGAAATGGATTTTATATTTTAATTGGTCAATATAATATGGTGGTGCAATCGGAACGCGAAGCTAAGTTGGCAACCATGAACATTGATTTTTTAACAGTTAGTGATTTTTTAGTATTTAACGGTGTGCGATTAGAGAAAACAAGTAGATTATTATCATTGTAAATATTTAACTTATATTATAAATAGATATTCAAATATATTATCATTAAAAACAGTTAGTTCATTAGGTGATTAAAAACCTTCTGACACGGAGCCATAAATTGGTAACCCCGACAAAGAAAACAATCAAACCATTAATAATTTAAGTTTTGTTCCTGATAGTCAGTACAGGGGGCTATAACCCTGCAATAAGATCTGAGGATCAAATCTCTCCACCGTCACACTACATGCAACAACAGAACTGGTAGAATTTAAGTATATTATATTTTATTATTTTGGATAAACCGGAGATCCGCGCATGTAAACTACAGCTCCTCCGTGGCAGAACTTGTAACTAATAAAATCGCACAGTGGCGGGAACACTATTTGGCCTCTATATTTTACTGTAACCGTTAATTTTTGTTTATTTTTATTTTACTGTAACCGTTACAGATTTTATTTTGGTTTCTTCTGTAACCCTTTTACTCAGATTGTTTTAGTTTTCCCAATTTAGTTTTCAAAATGCCATTGACATTATAACCCCGGTTATATTAGGTTGCCCGCCGCGAAGCGGACAGATAAATTAAGACAACATACGCGCGGCAGCGAGAATTCTCGATCCAATATAGAACAATGTGGGAAGGACTCTTGGTTTAACGCCGGTTGGATTAGGTTGCCCGCCGCGAAGCGGAAAGATAAATCAAAGCAACATACGCGCGGCGGCGCGATATCTCGATCCAATATAGAACAATGTGGCAAGGACCGTTGCGTAACTCTTAGTAAGAGACAACAATTTTGACTCTTTTGTTATCACTGCGGTTAAGGTTTATTGCTCAAGCGCTAGTTCATTTTTTCTGAAACTGCCACCCGACGCTATTGCTACACTTTACCCAATAATTTATGCTGCATTTCTATTCAGACATATTTGTCCACTGTTTCAAAATATGATTTTTCCATTTTAAATTAAAGCAATCTAATACAAAAAACATATACCTATCAATTTTTTTACAACTAAATATAATCGTCCTAACCTTTATTACTTTTGTTTACACGACGCCACTGCCACCCATTTATTTACATGCGCACGTCTCCTGTTTTACCATTATTTTTTATATATTATTTCATATTGCCAAGAGAAGAGCTTCCAGAAAATACAAACCAACTATCACAAAAAGTTGACCAGCAAATTGCTGCAATCAGCGTAAAATTACCTCCTTTCTCGAGAAAAGATGTAAACATTTGGTTTCTTCAGATTGAATCACAATTTGTTACAGCAAAAATAACAACTGAAACAACCAAATATCACCATGTTTTGGGTTCACTTGAAAGTGAAGTTGTTTCACTCAAGTAGGGAAAGATGTCATGTTCTGGACCAATCCTCTCCCCCCCCCCCTCGACCTTTGCGCATGCGCGAAGTAGTTTGGAAGCTAACCTAACCCACATATGGCGCCCGAACAGATTCCTATCATTGCGAAGTAGTTTGGAAACTAATCTAACCCACAGATGGCGCCCAAATAGATTCCTATCATTATTTCGGAACTAGACTGGTAGATGGTGTATATATAGAAAGTTTCTTGTGCATTTGGTTGCATAAGAGTGTTTAGTGGTTTAGAGCAGGGGTCTCCAAACTTTCCAGCCTTAGGGCCATACTGATTACTCCAGTAAGTTCCGAGGGCCAAAACCATATTATCATTGTTGCCGGTGGTAAAAAGTGAAATAGTCCACTGATGAAAAAAAAAGTCCGATAAAGTACGCAACGTTTAAAAAAGGCTGCAAATCGGATTAAAGTCCGAAAAACGGCAACACTGCATATTATTAATTTTTCTGTCATTATCTGTAATTTCTAGATTAGTCGTAGAGTACGAGCCATGAGGAGTAACGTGACACGACATCTGGTGGACACAAGCGGAAATAGGTAGTACCTTCTATCGCTAACAGATGGCGCTAATAGCACGTACAGAATAATCTCGTTGGTTCGAGAAAGTTCTGGTGTCTTCCACTCACTTCTAGATGGCAGTAATTGGAATATATAAGAAGGCTAGTGGCGCAAGTCAGTTCCTATGACACTGTTGTGCAATAAAATAGTGCGTACCTCCTTAAAACGTGTTTGTGCGTGTTTAAGTTTAAGACATCTTTGTAACAGTGTTTTGATTTGAATTGTTGCTTTTGTGTGTGATTTAGTAGTATGGAAAAGAAGCGAAAAATTTATAGTGAATGCAGAAAATTCAAAGATCAGTGGAACATTCAGTATTTAGTAATTGAGCCCAGTAACAAGGCGCTATGTTTGATTTGCAATGAAAGCATAGCCGTTCTCAAGGAATATAACATTAAATGTCATTATGAAACAAAACATTTTCAAAATTACTCAAAATATACAGGAAGTTTGCGGACAGAAAAATTCGAAGCTATGAAGCGCGGATTGAAATCGCAGCAATTTTCATTTACAAAACTCAAAATTGAACAAGAGGCTGCAACTCGTGCCAGCTTTCGTGTGGCTCTTGAAATTGAAAAACGTGGAAAACCATTCACCGATGGAGAAATGATCAAAGAATGCATAATTGCAGTAACCGAAGAAATGTGCCCTGAAAAGGTAAATTTATTAAAAACTGTCAGTATGTCAGCAAACACTGTGGCTCGAAGGGTAGAAAACATCGCTGAAGATATATCCTCTCAACTGTTCGACAAAAATGGACATGTTGAGTGGTTTTCTTTGGCCTTGGATGAGTCAACGGATGTGTCAGACACTGCTCAAGTGTTGATTTATATTCGAGGAGTAGATAAAAGCTATGAAGTGCATGAAAAACTTCTTGATATGTATAGTATCCATGGCACAACTACTGGTAAAGATATTTTTAAAGGAGTTGAAATGGCCATTAATCAAAAGAACCTTGGCAAAAGAAAGATGGAAAAACTTGAAATGTATTACAACTGATGGAGGCAAAAACATGAGTGGGAAAGATAAAGGAGTGGTCGCTCTTGTGTCAAAGGCTGTAGAAAATGACGGTGGTTCAAAACCATTAGTCTTACATTGTATCATTCATCAACAGTCTTTGTGCGGAAAATGTTTGGATACGTCTGAAGTTCTGAAACCAGTCATATCAACTGTTAATTTTATCAGATCTTTTGGGCTGAATCACCGACAATTCCGACAATTTATTGAAGAGATTGGAGAAAATGACTTACCTTATCATACTGCCGTACGTTGGCTTAGTTGTGGGAAAGTCCTTCAGCACTTTTTTGAACTTCGAGCAGTGATCGAAATTTCTTTTAATGAAAAGCATCGCCCTCTTACTAAACTACAAAACAACGCATGGCTGTGGAAGTTTGCATTCTATGTTGATTTGACAAAACAATGGAACGAACTGAATTTGAGATTGCAAGGAGAAAACCAGCATCTTCCTGATTTATACACTAATATCAGATCATTCCGGAAGAAATTGATACTGTTTCAATCACAACTACGAGGATAATGTTTTCCACATTTTAAAACATGTGAAATATTCAGCCACACCACTGAGACTGAGTTTCCTATCGATTTTGCAATCGAAACTTTGAGTGCTTTGAAAATAAATTTTGATACTCGTTTCTCGGACTTTGATGCCATTGCAAATCAAATTAAGATTTTTCAGAATCCTTGTGATACTGACATTGAAACCCTAGCCCCGGAACTTCAAATGGAAATGATTGATCTACAGTGCAGTGATATAATTAAGAACAAATATCAAAACTCATCTTTGTTGGAATTTTATAAGAGTCTTCCTCTGACGCAATTTGATAATTTGCATAAATTTGCTCGTGGGCTGTTTTCTGTTTTTGGTACTACTTATTTGTGTGAGAAGACCTCCAAAATGAAGTACACAAAAAATGTTTACAGATCTAAATTAACCGATGATCATCTCAAATCTCTTTTAATAATTGGTACAAGTAAAATTAGTCCACAACTACAAACTATTGTCAGTGGAAAATCTCAATTACATAAATCTCATTAGTATTTCATATGTCATTATGCTTGTTATAAGTTATGTTTTTATTTAAAATGTATAAAATGTTTGTTGGATTCATTTCAATAATTTGTTAGTTATTATATACTGAAGTTAAATTTTCTGCATATTATACATGTCTCTACTCATTACAATTCTGTGTTTCTTTATCCAACTTCACAAAAACAATAACAATAAGCCTACAACAATGTTATGAGTAGTTAGCCCATGACCATATCAATGTAGATGTCATATTAATAATTATTCAACATAAAATTAGAATACTTCAGTATACTAAATTTAATTTGTTATAAAAAATATGTTCTCTAAAAGGAGTTTTCAAGTATGCTAGCTCTCCGCGGGCCGGACAAAATCTTTCCGCGGGCCGGATGTGGACCTCGGGCCGTAGTTTGGAGCCCCTGGTTTAGAGGATTAAATACTGGACTACTGGGTCGGACTAGTAGATCAGGCTAGAGTAGACTAGATTAGTTAATGCCAGACTAGAATTGATCAGATATTACCAGACTAGAACCAGACTAGATCAGCTCACGGGAAATTAAAAAAACGCGTGTTGGTTTCAAAATTAGTGCCCGGACCAAATGAGAGGCGTGCCCTATGAAACTAGACGCACGAGACACGGACGACGAGACTAGAAACATACCAGGCGAGGCTAGAAACATACCCTACGATACTAGAAACAAGCTCTAAGAGACTAGAAACAAGCCCGATGAAGCATGCCCTGCGGGGTTAGATATGTGGGGCTAGATACATGAGACTAGACAGACGAGACTAGAAACATGAGGCTTGAGACTTGTGCATCTGGTTGCCTAAGTTTTAATTTTAATTAAAAATATTTGAATTTAATTTAAAAATAATTGAGTTTAATTAAATTTAAAATTATTTTAATTTAATAATAATTTAATTTAAAAATAATTTATTTTAAAACTAATTTATTTTAGTAAAAAAATAATTTAATTTAAAAATAATTTAACTTTTATTTAAAAATAATTCAATTTAATTTAAAATAATTTAATTTATTTTAATTATAAAAATTATTTTATTATAGTTATATTTAATTTAATATATTTTTTTTTAATTTAATAATAATTGAATTGAATTTAATTTAAAAATAATTAAATTTAATTTAACAATAATTTAATTTAAAAATAATTTATTTTAAATTAAATTATTCTTAAATTAAATTATTTTTAAATTAAATTAAATTATTTTTAAAATTATTATTAAATTATTTTTTAAATTAATGGAATGGAAAGTAATCGAAAAGTAATCGTCCGCGCGCGAGCGACATTACCCAACTTAAGGTAACCCAACCACCCTATCCCAATGAGATTTAAGTGTTTCTAACCTAACCCAACTAACTGATCTAGTCCGGGTTACAGGTATCCATTAATGAGGACTAGGATGTATCAGCTTTAAATCAGCTATAGACAGCTTTTAATCGGGTAATCAGCTTCAAATCAGCTTTTAATCAGCTTTAATTAGCATTTATTCAGCCGTAAACAGCTTTTAATCAGCTTTAATCAGCCTTATCAGCTTAGCGTGGGGCTACATGGACCTCACACCCTCTTGGTGGTTGTGGATGCAAGTAGAATGAAAAGTGGATGCAAGCAGATGGAAAAATAATTTAATTTAATTTAAAAATAGTTTAATTTAAAAATAATTTAATTTAATAATAATTTTAAAAATAATTTAATTTAATTTAAAAATAATTTAATATAAAAATAATTTAATTTCAAATAAATTAATTTAAAAATAATTTATTTTAATTTAAGAACAATTTAACATAAATTTAATTTAAAAATAATTTAATTTTATGTAAAAATAATTTAATTTAAGAATAATTTAATTTAAATAAAATTAAATTATTTTTAAATTAAATTAAATTATTTTTATATTAAATTCAGTTTAATTATTATTAAATTAAATAAAATTAAATAGTTTTAATAATTAAAACAAATTAAATTATTTTAAATTAAATTATTTTTAAAATAATTTAAATTATTTTTAAATTAAATTATTTTTTTGTAACTAAAATAAATTAGTTTTAAATTAAATTAAACTATTTTTAAATTCAATTAAATTATTATTAAATTAAATGAAATAAAATAATGTTTGAATTAAATTAAATTATTTTTAAATTTTATTAAATTCAATTATTTTTTAAATTTAATTATATTATTTTTAGATAAAATTAAAACTTAGGCAATCAAATGTACAAGTATATAGCCTCATGTTTCTAGTCTCGTCTGTCTAGTCTCATGTATCTAGCTGCTCTCTCTAGCCCCATATATCTAACCCCGCCCGGCATGGCGGGCTTGTTTCTAGTCTCTTAGGGCTTGCTTCTAGTATCGTAGGGTATGTTTCTAGTCTCGTCGTCCGTGTCTCATGCGTCTAGTTTCATCGGGCACGCCTCTCATTTGGCCCGGGCACTAATTTTGAAACCACCGCGCGTTTTTTTAATTTCCCGTGAGCTGATCTAGTCTGGTTCTAGTCTGGTAATATCTGATCTAGTCTAGTCTGGCATTAACTAATCTAGTCCACTCTAGTCTGATCTACTAGTCCGACCCATTAGTCCAGTATTTAATCTTCTAAACCACTAAATAGTCTTATGAAACCGAATGTACAAGAAACTTTCTATATATACACCATCTACCAGTCTAGTTTTGAAATAATGATAGGAATCTATTCGGGCGATATCTGTGGGTTAGGTTAGCTTCCAAACTACTTCGTAATGATATTAATTTGTTCGGGCGCCATCTGTGGGTTGGGTTAGTTTCCAAACTACTTCGCGCATGCGCAAAGTTCGGGAAGGCAGGATTGGTCCAGAACATGACATCTTTCCCTACTCACTTATCAGTGATTTTTCAAAAACCATTTTCTTCAACTCCATATACCGACTTAAAACAACGGTTAATAGAACAGTTTGAAGAAAGTATCAACAGCAAAGCTTTAAAATGAAATGTCATTGGGAAACAAAAAACCATCCACAGAAGAAGAAGAAGAAATATTTATTGAAAACAAAAAGTCTACAAAAGACTATCGACCACTAGGTCTTTCCGCCCGGTAATTGCACACAGATAAAATTAATGATTTAATATATACAAAAAAAAAAAAATAAATAAATAAAAAAAATACAGTTATTATAAAGGATACAAAACAAGATTAAAAAAAAAAAAAACAGGATCAACAGGTTATGAGTTCAGTCGTATAGTGATTCGTGGAGTGTCAGGAGTGGGTGTCTGCGGGAGGGTTTATTAGGGTCACGTCTGATGCATAGGTGGTTTGTGATGGTCCAGTGAATGTTGGTTTCTTTGTATTTGGTCAGTAGTCGTTTGTGTCTATCGCAGAGTCTCGGAATTTGGGTGAGTCTGTAAAGGAGTTCATTGGAGGGGTTATGGAGGATATTATTAGGATGTCGTAATTTGGAGATAGTACGTAATGCTGTTCGTTCAGCTGTTTCCAGTATGTTGTAGGTTTTTTTGTTGGTAATAGTCATTATTATGTGTCCGTAGTCGAGGATAGGTCTGCATATGGCTTTGTAAATCTTGGAGGCTGTTGAGATGGAGATGTCGAATGTTATACCAAGGTATTTAATTTGTGGAGTCGGTGTTACGTCAATGTTGTCTAGGTGGATATGTGGAGAATTGGGGGAGATTCTGTGATTCGGGATGAGTAGTTGGCATTTGGAAGGATTTGCAGTGAGTCTCCATAGGTTAAACCAAATTAGGGTTCTGTCCGTGAGGGTTTGTAGTTCGTCCGTCGTTTTTTTGAGGGTTTTATTGTGGGCTATGAGGGCGGTGTCGTCGGCGTATTGTAGGATATAGGCGGAGAGGTTGATTTGGGATTTGTCTGCAAAGTTGTGGTTGTAAATGTCGTGGCAGTATATATTATAAAGTAAGGGAGAGAGGGGGGAACCTTGGGGAAGACCTTGGAGAGGGGAAAATTCAGAGGAGAGGGCGTTATTTATTTTAATTTGAAGGGATCTGTCATGGAGGAAATGTTTAAGGATATAAATGAGATACGGAGGGACATTTAGTTTGTGTATTTTGAACAGGAGGCCGGCATGCCACACACTGTCAAAGGCTTTGTTTATATCTAGGAATAGGGCAGCAGCATGATCTTTACGGAGGTATGCGGTTTGTATGTTATTGGTGAGGATATATAGGGGGTGGATGGTGGAGTGGGAAGGCTTGAATCCAAATTGATATGATGGAATAGAGTTTTTGAGCAGATTCCATAATCTATTTTTGAGGATTTGCTCTAGGATTTTGCCTAAGACTGGAAGGAGGGTAATTGGGCGGTAACTATTTAGCAAGGAATGATTTTGATGAGGTTTTGGGAAGGTGATAATTATACCTTTTTTCCAACATTTGGGAAAGGATCTTTTATAGAGGCAGACGTTGAACAATTTAATAATGTGGAGATGGATATCATCGGTAAGGTTTCTAAGTAAGGATTTTTTAACTAGGTCGGGGCCGGGTGCACTATTTTTGCCATGGAAGAGAGCAGGAAGGTATTCGTCGTAGGTTATTTCGTCCAGGTCTGTGTTGTCGTTTTTAAAGTAGTCGTTGTACCATGTGTTTACTCTGTCGTAGTTATGTTTATCAAATGAGGGAGATTTAGAGGGGCTAAATGAATCTTTAAAGTATTTGGAAAAGAGGGACGCTTTTTCGGAGTCAGAGGAGTACTGTCAACTTTCCTTTCCCAAATGTTGGAAAAAAGGTATAATTATCACCATCCCAAAACCTCAACAAAATCATTCCTTGCTAAATAGTTACCGCCCAATTACCCTCCTTCCAGTCCTAGGCAAAATCCTAGAGCAAATCCTCAAAAATAGATTATGGAATCTGCTCAAAAACTCTATTCCATCATATCAATTTGGATTCAAGCCTTCCCACTCCACCATCCACCCCCTATATATCCTCACCAATAACATACAAACCGCATACCTCCGTAAAGATCATTCTGTTGCCCTATTCCTAGATATAAACAAAGCCTTTGACAGTGTTGGTTATTATAGGAGATGTCGGGGATATAGAATGATTGGCGGTATTTGGTGATCTTTTTAATTTTGTCCCAGTATGTTCGTCCTGCGTCGTTTTCTATTTCTTGACAGACTGACAACCACTTGTTGGTTCGAAACTGGAAGATAAGTCTATGAATGTCTTTATTTAGTCTATTCATTTTAGATTTTAAAGAACTGTCTTCTGTTCTGCAGTATATTCGGTATAGTGATCGTTTTTGTTTAATTAGCGTCAAGATGAAGGGAGGTAGAGTTGGTTTGTGAAAATTGGTTTTGGATTTGGGGGAGTGTTTTACGATTAAATTTGTCAGGAGGGTCTGGAATTCGTCAACGTCGTTTAGGGAAAGGTTGTTGGAGTCTGTGGTGTTTATATAGGATAGGATTTTGGAGCTGACTCTAGGGATGTTTGTAAGGTTGAGATTTATTTTAGTAGGATGACTAACCAGGGGAGGGATGTGGTTAAGGTTGATAGAGAACGTGATAGCCAAATGATCTGAGCCAAGGTCGGGGGACAGGGTAATATCACTTATAAAATTGACGAGGTTAGAGGTGTGGAGTAATAAGTCGGGAGTAGTATCCTTATTTTGGGGCATTATGAATGTGGGGTTGGTGTGACGGCGAACAAAGAGGGAGTTGCTTAAGAAGGATTGGATCTGACGGATTTTAATTTTGTTGATATTAAAATCGCCGACGATGAGTGAATATTCAAACAATGATGCCATTGTTAGGATATTCCGCTCAATCGCGGAGTGAGGATGGATGTATACCAGGAATATGTGGATTTTATTTTTATTGTGGAAGGGGATAGTGAAATGGAGACAATCATTGAGGGGGTTGTTAAGGGATGGGGGATTGGCTTTACCAAGTTTGAATTTAGGTTTCAGGTGGATTAAAGCTCCCCCCCTTGCCTTGTTAGTAATTGCATTTCCGTGTTTTGCCAAAGTAGACCAGTCTCTAAAGGTGAGGATACTGTCGGGTCCCGTCTTTGTCTCTACAAATAAATGTCCGTCAATGTTATTTGTCTCTGTAAAGCTGTCTATTAAAAGTCTTTTACTGTTGTAGGAATTGATGTTGGCGTAAGTTAATCTTAACTTATCCATCGATATTTACAACTGATTGGGATGTTTCATCGGTCGGAGTCAGGGGGAGGTTAGGTCAAACATAAGTATGTACATTCTATTTCCTGAAAAAAAGGCATGAGTATCTATTTGGTATTCTGATATGAAGCGCTTGTTCAGCTTTTTAATTAGATCCTCGCGGTTTGTGTTTCCAGGTAGATTCATTTCCATTGTGTATGTATTAATTATGTAGTCGTGAATGGTGACTGCTGAGTGGATTCTTGAGTTTTGGGTGACTTCAGTAGGTAGTTCGGCAGATTTTTTGTTCGTGCTTCTTATTTTGACATTTGGGACTCCATCGATGGGAGTTTTGGGTCGGTTTGGGCATTTCGGTGACCACGCTGCATGGTCGGGAGATCCACATGATGTGCATTTCGCAGGCAGAGAAGACGGGCATTTGTCGGTGTCATGAGGACCGCTGCATTTTTGACATTTGATAGGAGTGGTGCAATTTTCACTTGCGTGGTCAAATAACTGGCACTTTGTGCAGGGGCTAGGGATGGGAGGAGGTGGGGTGCTGGGAGATACGGGGTAGTGCCTATTCATAAAAAATAGGCCCCCGGAGGCTAGTAGCGAGTCGAACGTCTTGATATCTGGGGTTATTATGCGGATTAAACGTGTTGGATTGTTTGTTGCTCTGGATATTATTCGTTTACAATATCGGAAATTGTAGTTGAGTGAGCGGAGGTGTTCTGCAATTGTTGCATCTTTGATTTCATACTCCACTTTTTCAATTACCGCTGAATATGATTCGGGTCTTGGGAGGGTGGTGTTTCTGGGAGAGTACTGGGATTGGAGTTTGAAAGAATTGATGGTTTTTTCGGTACTAAGAGATTTTAGAAGAATAATCGGATCAGTATCTGTTTTAAGGAGGATATTGTTTGCGGTTTTAATGATTATATCCGTGTTTCTTGGACGGAAGGATTGCCATATTGTGGAGAATTGTATGCGGGACATGGAAGGATTGGTAGTTGTGATGGAGTAATTGTATTTAAATGTTTTTAGTGGCTTACGTGTGTGTGGTGTAGGTTGTACGTTTGCGGTAGTCTTGGTGTTGTTGTTTGATGAAGGTGTCGATACAAGCGAAGTTGAGGTGGAGGTTAGGAACCCAGCGGCTTCGTCTTCATCCGACATGTTCGACATGTAGGATGAGCCAGCATCATCGGTATTCATACCGACAATGCGTGGTTCGATGTTAAAAGTTTTATATTATGAATTATATTTCGATGGATTTATATTAAATTTTTCACAAATAAATTTAAGCAGGTAGAAATTACAGCAAAAAATGGGTCTAGCGTTATCGTAGATAAGCGAATATTCGCAGACGTGTGCTCTCGTTGGCGTGTCGAGAACGACTCGCCATCCACATTATTGCGTGAAATGCGTTTATTGGCGGTAAGGCAAAAAAAAGATGACTTCATAAAAACAATACTCCTACATCGCCTTCCTGGTAATATAAATGCAATCCTCACAGCTACAGGGGATAGTTTAGAGCTAGACAAATCGGCTACACTAGCTGATAAGGTTATGGAGACAACTGCTCCAGCTCATACGATGATTTGTGCTTCACATCAAGCAGGTTCAAGTGGTAACTCAAGCGGTTTGCAACAACGTTTAGCAGCACTAGAAAATGCCATAGCATCGTTAGACACACGTCTACGGCCACGATCCCGTAACAGTTCCACTAACAGATTCAGATCATAATCTCGAAACCGTACAAATAGGTAGCAGTATGATAAATGTTGGTACTATTACAAATTGCGTTGTACCATGCAACTTTACTAGAAAACAGGAAAACTTGAACCTCGACCACTAATGGCGGCTAGTGATCGTGAAATCGTGAATCTGCAAAAATACTTACAATAAAGGTGCATATAATATATATATATATATATATATATATATATATATATATATATATATATATATATATATATATATATATATATATATATATATATATATATGTGTGTGTGTGTTGTATTGTTTTCTCGGGGACTCCGCGCTGACCCGTTGACCCGTACGGACGCATATATCTCTTGAGAATGGCGAATGTTAGTTCGCCGAAACGTCGAGAATCCGGTTCTTTTCAGAGCCAACCCTCAGCATCAGCGCGGAGTCCCCGAGAAAACAATACAAAACAGGTATCTATCCGCAAAAACCTCAAATACAACACACACATATATATATATATATATATATATATATATATATATATATATATATATATATATATATATATATATATATATATATATATAAATGTAAAAGCTGATTCAGGTAATCTCATCCAACAATCCCCAAAAGCAAGAGAGAAATCAAATGAGATAGCTGTTACTGAAGATGTAGAAGCAACTGAAAACAAACCCCAGGTCAATAAGGTTATATTAGAAATGCTAGGAGAGCAGAAAAGAAATTCCAATAAAAATAAACGAAGAATTAAAAATTATATGGCAAAAATGTATGCAGGATAGCTATCCAGAGAAATTTAGAAAAAAAGAAGCCCAGACCTCAATTAAAGAGGTAAAATACGACAAAAGCATCGAGTCGGTCATCAAAATCACCAGCAGCCCCTAGGCAAGTAGGTGAGGTAAAGGAGCTATCAGGCTGTCTAAAATACTTCACCCTAAACGGGGAATAAATTACCAAGGATAGATTTGTCCTAGATTGTCTGAAGGGGTATAATATATCTTTCAGAGAAATCCATATCAAACAAAACCACTAACAGACCAAAATTGGGCTAAAAATGGTATTATAAAAATTAGGCATAAAATAAATAAACTCTTAGCTAAAAAATTAATAGAGCCTTGTCATCATGAAGATAATGAATTTAATTCCTTTCTTCTTAGTTGACAAGCCAAATGGCTCCAGTAGATTTATTATTAATTTTAAAAATCTAAACACATTTATCGATACTATCCATTTTAAAATGAAAGATATTAAGTCCACCAAACACTTACTATCTATCGGATCATATATGTGTTCAATAGATCTAAAAGGCATATACTACTTTATTCCTATTTTAAAAATTTTAATTTAAGAGGCAGCTCTTCCAGTTTACTTGCCTTCCCTTTGGTTTATGTAAGTGCTTTTGTTTATACAAAAAATATGAAACCAGTTATGAAAAAAAAAATTAGATAACTTATTAAATTATTTATTAAATTATTTACATTGATTGTCTTATTTACATTGATTGATTGATTTTCTATTAATCGTGCGAAATTCGTATGAATCCTGTAAAAATTCAATCAAATTTGGTGAAAAATATGTTGGAACAATTAGGCTTTGTCGTAAACCACCAAAAAAGTTCACAAACACCTAGTCAGAAATGCAAATACTTGGGTTTTATTATAAATTCAGTAGATTTTAGACCCGAGTTGACAGACACAGCAGCTTTCACAGCGGTGACATATGAATACATTTACTATAAATGACTAGAAAGGCAAAAGTATCTAGTTTTAATGTTCAGTGACAACGACGTTAGAAATTATGTTAATAAACTAATAATGGAAGAACTGTATTGGTGGAAAATTAATACAGCAACAGGTTCTAACCAAATTAGAACACTTCAGTTTAAGATTGAGATATCTTCAGATGCATCTGTGACCGGGTGGGGTGCACACTGTAATGACGTAAACGCTCATGGTTTCTGGACGAAAGAGGAAAGAAAGTTTATCATAAAGAATCTGAAACTATTAGCAGCGTTCTTTGGTCTCAGATGACCAGAGTATTCTTATTCTTCTAGAACAGAGTATTAGACGGCAAAATTCTCTTAAGAATTGATAATGCGTCTGCAATTTCCTATATCAATAGGACAGCCGGAATTCAATATCTCCACTTAAATGCATTAGCAAGAGAGGTCTGGCAATGGTGCGAGAGGAAAATATCTGTACTTACGCGTCTTTCGTCCCGTCAGTTTTACTCGTAAAGTCATTTTAAAAAATCAATAAAAAGTTTGAAATTTTCTCAATTGACCTTTTACCATCAAGGTTGAATCGAAAATGTTCTAGATTTTGTTCTCCCTTCCCAGATTAAAACGCGATGACAGTAGATGCCTTTACTATTAGGTGAACCAATAAAAAATCTATGTTTTTTCCTCTTTTCGCACTCACCCTTAGAACTCGCGAAAAATAATAACCAATAAAGCTGACGGAACAGTCATGGTACTATTGAGGTCAACCTTGCCATGGTACCCGCTCTTCAAATCACTACTTACCGAACCGCCTTTAGTTTTTAAACCCCACAAAAATTTATTATTGTCTCCTTCCAAGCAAGAAATATTTATCCACTGGCACACAAACTTTCATTGGTGGCAGGGAACTTGTCCGCAAAGTGTTCCTAAGTAAAGGAATAAATGAAGCATCAACAGAAATCATGATCAAGTCCATAACACCATCAACACTCAAACAATACCAAGGTGCCTTAAAGCTATGGTGGAAATTTTCTACATCAAACAATATTCCAATATTTAATGCAAGTACAGTAAATATACTATAATACGTTTTCTAACGGAAAGGTCCAAAAACGGAGCAAGTTATATTGACTTTGCACTGCATCAGATCAGCTATATCACTCCTCTCTACTCAAGATCTCGGTAAGATAACTGCTGTCCCGAATCTTCAGGGGATTGTTGGAGGAACGACCTAGAAGGATTAAATATACAAGTACAGGGGACACAACATCGGTATTGAAGGACTTGGCCTGATCGAATCAGCTAAAAGTAGCTAAACGCAGCTAAAGGGTGCAGCAGAAAAAGTATCAACGATACTTATTTTATCTACAGCACAGCAAACTATCGCACTAATTAATATAAAAAACATATCCATGGACAGAAAATAGCATTAAAAATACCAGACCTGATAAAAATGTAAAAGCCAGGAAGAAATAAGCCAGAGCTTATACTACCTTTTTTATAAAGAAAAATGTGGGCTATGTATCGTTACAGCTGTAATTCACTACATGAATAAGACAAAAGGCCTAAGAAATGAGCAAAAAAACAAATTACTCATATCAAAAATCAAGCCATACAAAAACGTAACTTCTCATACGATTGGTCACTGGGAAAAATCCTTGCTATCTAAAGCAGGCATCGATACAAATCAGTTTACAGCACATAGTACAAAATATGCTGCAGTATAAGTGGCTGGTTTTAGAAATGGTGTCGATATATACATAACTAGACGTACTGCTGGTTGGCCTCGACTGTCACAGACCTTCGCAAAATTTTAAAATCGCCCGATCCAAGATAATAACGATACGTTCGCAAAATCTGTATTATCTAACGTACGGTAACTTTATGATTTCCAGTCATGTAACATAATAAATGAATGAGTCTTATACGCTAAATGTCTACAAATTACCATCGAGAACGAGACGTGTAGAATAATTGAACGATCAAACGAACCCGCCGAAGGCGGACAATGTTCGATCGTGATTATACGAAACGTCTCGTTCGAAGATGATCAATCTCCCTCAACGGGTCAATGTACCCGTTAGCATAGGATACAAACACGCAAGATCATCTTGCAGGGAAAACAACTACAGAAATCGCTAAAAATATGACTGTACAGGGCCGGTCGTGCGCCTTCCACAACAGTCTGGGCGCCAAATTTCAAACTCTAAAAAGTCTGAAATCTTAGCAATGACGAGCATTACTACAAAGTATCATCGAACGAGACGTTTCGTATAATCACGATCGAACATGGCCTGCTTTGGGCGGGCTCGTTTGATCGTTCAATTTGGCATTGCAATTGTTCTTGTGACCAAATCGAACATGATTCGATATCTCCATCTTTCCAAAAAATTTTAATCCCCAATCCAATTCCATATTATTTGGCGCTAATGACAATAAATTACATGACAAATTGTTATCATGGATATTTATCACTAGATTCCCACCTATTATCCACCAGAATTTGGTTTCTTGGAAAAAATTGTTGTTTAATTGAATTCCCGATTATGATATTCCAAAACAGTTCCGCCCCTCTTACAAATCCACTTCGCTTGAAGAGCTAAAATTTGGATCGACTAATGTGACATTCGGGGGGAATTTGATGATGGATTTTGGAAAACTGTTTGATGGCGTTGGCTCGGTTATTTTAAACACTACTAAGCATGAGAGATTTGAGGCAAAATCGGAATTTAGAGATTTTATCATGAGGTTAACGTACCCCTTTTACTGGATTAATCGCTAAATTGATACCCGATATGGATTTATTACCTGTCGATTGTAAATGTAATTTTTTACTTTTTTAATATTTGCTTGTGTACCTTGATCCAGTAAGCAATGACATTATAAACGATTTTGTTATACACTTACATTAAAACGATTCTGTCTTAATAAATGTAATTTCAGGATGTCAAAAAGTGCAGTAAATATAGCTTGGGACATACGAAAATATCGGAAGAATTTGGTGTCATCGTTCTTCTTAAATATATCGTGTACCCACATGTAATGTTTTCTTGCTTTAGATGATTTAGCTTTTGTTTCTTCTTCTCCTGCTAACAAACAAGCAGTTACAACAAATTCTTCTTTTTCGTTTTCCTCCATTATCTTGCACATTTCACCGAACACTACGCTACCTACTACGAATGAAAGTGGCGTCGGCAATCCGATTACTACTAGTTGCTTCTGAAAATCCGACGCTGCTTCTAATACTGTGAACGCATTGTAAAAAAATAATCCGTTTGATGCCTCCGATACTTACGATGTGAAAATGTGGACGCCTACCTTAACACTTATGTCAATACCTGGGTACCCGGGTACCCTTTTGCATGTTCTTACTTACATATCTTTTTTATTTAACGAAAAATCATCAAATCCTTTCAGATCCTCGTTATTTGAGTCTATTGACATCGATTCCTATACATAAATAATAAAAAGTGCCAAAAATATATAAAATTTTTGGACTTAAAGTCAAATACCCCGTTGTTCAATACCCGGGGTACCCGGGTACCCATATATAAATAAATAATTAAACTTATTTCTAGGGATAAAAAAAATTACTTTATATATAAATAAACGGATTTATTTAACATGCGTCACATTTTACTATTGCTTTTGTTACATTCTTTACATGATTTTCGCCTTTTTTCTCCGTTTTTTATAGACATCCTGGTAACAAATATGACATGATCCTACAACAATTTTTCGTCCAGTGAAATCTGTCTGTTCAGTAGACCCGACTGGCTCACTTGATGTTGTTGCCCTGCTTGTAGGATCTATTGGTTTTCCATATATGCTTTCTATGGCAATCCTAGTGGTGAAGTTTTTCATAATTTGCATATTTTGAGATCGTTCTTGAATAGTTGTCATACATAATTCTTCACTCAATTTTCGTAAAAATACGTTATTTAGATGATAAATGATATAGCTGGCAAGACTGGCGATATCGAAAATATTAAAAAAAAATGCGAGAGGCCATCGGTTAGTCCGTCTGTGGATTGTGTAACGGCCCAATATCCCTCACTCTGGAAGTCACCTTGTCGTGGTGTGAGGGCTTAGTTTCGCAACAAACCGTTAGACGTTACCGACCAGAGTACAACTCCGGTCGGAGCGGTCAGCGGATAGCGAACAACCAAGAACTTCCAAACCCTTAATCCAAGGTGTTATGCGACCCGTGCCGGAAGGACTGGTTGGTGGCCAAGGGCAACCGGCCATCGCTAACGGAGCCCCTCTGATACCTGGCGACCTCAGAGGGTATCAAGCCTTACCATGTCAAGCGGTGCTCTGACGTCGCGGACCTTTAGTTCCCTTGCCACTCGTGGGATTTATATGAATTCCAAAAGTAAAAATAATCCATGTGTGCGGGACTTAACCGACACAGAGAACAAGGAAGTCAGCCCGGATTCCCGGGAAGACGACCTTGACCTCACACTCGTAGACATGAGCAGTCCAGCCATGTCTACGGACGCAGAGGTAGATGTTATTGTAGGGACAGAGGACTTGCTGCCTCCTGTCACAAAACAAGAATGACCAGCAGGCGCACCAAAATAGCGCAAGTGAACATCCATCATGCCAAAACAGCTTCAGCTGTGATGGCTAGGATGTTCACCAAGCAGCACCTAGGGCTAGCGCTGCTTCAAGAACCCTGGACCAACGGAGGTAAGATCAGAGGCCTTAGCAACAGGGAATGTAAGTTGGTATGGGACAGCCGTGAGGTCTCCCCTAGAACTTGCATTATGGTAAGAAAGGGTATAAATTACTTATGTCTTTCAGAATTTTTAAAGCGAGATTTAGTTCCGATTCGGGCCCTCATCAAGACCGAGGGTCTCCTCCGCGAAGTAGTGATCGCATCAGCATACTTCCCTGGTGATGGTAACAGCATACCACCCATTGAAGTACAAAAGCTGGTGGAACACTGTATTAGGAGAAGGCTGCCACTCATCCTGGGATGTGACGCGCACGCACGTAATGAGATGTGGGGCAGCACGGACACTAACAAGAAAGGTGAGTACCTTTTAGAATACCTCATTAACGAGAACTTAATTGTGTACAACGTTGGGAACACACCAACATTTGTCACTAAAGTCAGAAATAAGTTACTGGATATTACGGTAGGTAGCGCTAACGTAAGCAAACTAATTAAAAAGTGGAGGGTTTCAAGTGAGCTCTCAATGTCAGATCATAGGATCATAGAGTTTGAGCTGGAAGGAGCGAGTGAGGAAAACAACCCCATTCGAAACCCCAGACAAACTGTGTGGACAAAATGTTTAGTTCCCAACTAAAAGAAAACCTAGAGCAGGTGACAGTGCGGGGTAGTATCAAACACTACACCGTGCTGGAGCAGGCTGTAGGAGAAATAAATGTAGCAATCACCACGGCATTTGAATCCAGCTTCCCGGTAAAAACCGTGAAGGAGAATAAGGACGAAAAATGGTGGAACAAAAATTTGTCTACATTAAGAGCAAAAGTACGTAGGCTTTTCAACAAAGACAAGCAATACGGAAATTGGCTAGAATACTCCGAGGTGCTTACCACCTACAACAAAGAGATCAGAAGGGCAAAAAGGGAAAACTTTAGGACCTTCTGTGAAAACATAGAATCCACGCCGGTGGCAGCTAGATTGCACAAAGCACTAGCGAAGGATAGAGTGGAAATGACAACCACTTTCAAGAAACCGGATGGGACCTTCACGGAGGATGAAGAGCAAAGAGCTCTCCTTCTACTAGAAACCCATTTTCCGGGAGGTAGAGGATACAGGTCTCCCTGTCCCGATCCCTCCCAATCTGTCTCCCAATCCCGAGGGCTTGGAATGGAAGAGGGCAGCGTCCATCTGTACGGAAAACCGAATCAGATCGGCTATCGCCACTTTCCAGCCTTTTAAGGCCCCAGGTGCGGACAGACTAGTTCCTGCCTTCCTACGAAAGGGAGAGAGAGAACAAATGCCGTATCTTCTAAATATCTTTAAAAGTAGCTTAGCGATCGGATATATACCGGAGCTATGGAGAAGGGCTAAGGTGGTATTTATACCGAAGGTGGGGAAGAACACACCACTCAACCGAAGTTATTTAGACCCATTAGTCTAACATATTTTATGTTAAAGACAATGGAGAAGGTTTTTTGATGATTGATAATTACCTTAGGACTATAGTGCTGGTAGGTACACCACTACACAGGAGTTAGCATGCTTACAGAGCAGGGAAATCCACAGAAACCGCCCTGTATCAGCTGACAAACGAAATAGAAGCCGCACTAGAGACAAAGGAAGTAGCGACATGTGCCTTCTTGGATAGAGAGGGAGCTGTTGACAACATCTCACACGAGGCTGTCAGGGCGGCCCTCGAAAGAAGGAATATCGACAGCACTATCTCAAAGTGGATGGGAGAAATGCTGAGAACTAGAAGGGCGGAGACACAAGTGGGAAAAGACACCATTAAGATCTCCACAACTCGAGGGTGCCCACAGGGAGGTGTACTATCACCGCTAATGTGGAGCCTGGTAGTTGATGAACTACTAGTTAGGCTAAACGACCTAGACATCAAATGTCAAGGTTACGCCGATGACATAGTCATAATGGCTAGAGGGAAATTTGAGGGAACTCTCTGTGAAATTGTTCAGAGAGGCCTCAACGAAACTATTAGATGGTGTCAAACAGTGGGACTGAAACTCAACCCGACCAAACCACAGTGATACCATTTACTAGAAGGAGAAAACTAAACTGCCTACATCCCATACTCATAGATGGGAAGGCAGTAGAATTCCAACAGGAGATAAGGTATCTGGGTATCACACTAGATAGCAAACTCCTATGGAATAGACACGCTGAGGCAGCGGCAGGTGAAGCCAAACGCGCCCTAATGGTGTGCAGAAAAAACCTCTGGCAGGAAAAACGTGGGGTTGTAACCCCACTATCCTGCGATGGATGTACATCATGATAGTGAGACCTGCAATCACTTATGCGGCAGTTGCGCGGGGAAGTAGAATCAAGCTGGCCTCTATGAGGAAACAGCTTGAGACGATTCAAAGACAGGGGTGTGTCTGCATCGCGGGGGCGATGGGGTCGTGTCCGACAGCAGCATTGGAGCTGCTGCTGGATCTGACTCCGCTGCACCTTGTGGTGGAAAGGGCCGCCAGATCGGCGATCATAAGGCTCAGCAAGGAAGGAATGGGCAGAGGTAAAATAATCGGGAGCAGAGACCGAAACAGCCTTGCTGCCAAGATCCCCTGGC
Source organism: Phosphuga atrata (assembly GCA_944588485.1). NCBI lineage: Eukaryota > Metazoa > Arthropoda > Insecta > Coleoptera > Silphidae > Phosphuga > Phosphuga atrata. Next base: position 16,639,939 of record OX155902.1, on the reverse strand, counting down.
TGGAAGTACCAAAAGACAAAATGGTATGCAAATACCACTTCGAGAAAAACTACACAGCAATGTGCAGTAGTAAAGCCGATTGGAGCGACGAATCCTCAGCATACCACATAGAGCAAAATGCCATCAAGTGGTATACAGATGGTTCGAAGACAAAGGAAGGTACTGGTGCAGGAGTGTTTGGACCTCGTACCAGGTACTTCGAATCTATGGGAACATCCCCAAGTATCTTCCAAGCAGAGGTACACGCAATCGAAAGATGTGCACAGTTTAACCTCGACAGGAATTATCGCAAAAAAACGAATTGCTATCCTGTCAGACAGCTAAGCAGACATTAAGGCCATTAGCTCATACACCATCAGATCCAAACTGGTATGGGACTGTGTGGGGAAGCTGAACAAGCTTGGCAGGGATAATAAAGTAACACAATACTGGGTACCAGGACACACTGGTACAGACGGAAACGAAGAAGCCGATCACCTAGCTAACAAGGGATTCAGTAGCCCCTTTATAGGTCCGGAACCTTTTGCGGCATGAGTGTCAACACCATCCACAAAAGTTTAGATAAAGAAACAAGAGGAAAATGGATGAAAACCTGGAAAGAACTTCCAGGGCTAAGGCAATCCAAAGTGATGCTGGGATCTTTTAACCAGAAGAGAACAAAAGCTTGCCTGAAACTAAGCAGGATCAAGCTTATAATTCTGACAGGAGTCCTGACGGGACACTGCAGACTTAGGAAACATCTCAAGGCCCTAGGCCTAGAGGAGGATGACGGACGCAGATTCTGTGGCTTAGCAGAGGAAACCCCCATACATCTGTTGAAAGACTGCGGAGCATTACTCCGCAAGAGACAGATGTTCCTTGGGGCTCACTGCTTAAACATAGAGGAGCTGCAGGTCTTGAATCCCACCCAGATCCTGAAATTCCTAAAGGAATCAGGATTAGAGGACGCGCTCTAAATGGGTAAGTACACCAACACTTGGAGGAGGAGGGTGGGGTACAATAGATCTATAAAGGTCGCAGTACAAGTCGTCACCACCATATCTACAATCTATTCTCTAATCTAACGGCCCAACATCTTATCCATTATATCCACACCAATTTTTGTTTTATTGTAATACTGAACAATTTCTGGTCTCTTTTTTTGTCTTCGCTGCAAATCTGAGTGCATCGTAGATAGAAGTATAACAACTTTCTTTTTTTTAGGAACATAAGAGCATAGAGTAAATTTTTCAAGGAACCCAAATAGAGAAGAGAATTCTGCACGATCATTAGATGCTAGCATGTCTACTAGAATGTATATATTTTTTTCAATGTTCCTACAATTGTTAGGTTACATACAATAAATGCTTTGCAAAAGGTAAAGTAGTAAAAAAAATATCCATTGTAATATTTCTTCCGGATCCTTTATATTTTCCAACTAAATCTTTCACTCTCTTTCACTATTTCGCCTTGATTTATTTCACGGCCAGTTGTTATTTTGCCAGTGTAAATTTGACCTTTCAATGGATATGAATTTTTGGCGTCTCTTATTCAGCATATTTTGATCCTATACTTTGCCCACCCCGTGGTTTTACTTATAGAAATATAGTTTTTCGGGTAGTACTCTTTCGGGTAATACTCTATGGGTAATCCCGAGTTGTAATGTGAAAGTCTCCGGGTATTAAAGTTATTTTATTGAATGAAAAACCATTTTCATTGAATGAAAAAATGACTGGGTATTGACATAAGTGTTAATACAGCATTTTTGGGACTAGATAGAGTGTATTGGTTTAAGTTGGTTGAAATGCTTGTTTTTGTAAGGTTTTTTCTTTTATTGCAAAAATGATACAATGTAAGAAACATAGATGATATACTATGTAGTATTGCATGATAGAAATTGCAGATTTGTAAAATCTAACTTGCATTAAATATAATGCAAAAAAAACACAGAAAATAAAAATAATAAAATCAGTACGGTTTAAAATTAAAATAAAAAAATTGAAAAAAAAGACTACAAAACGAAAAAAAATTGCAAAACTGTTAATAATAAAACTATAACATATATCACAACAATATAATTGTTAAAATGATATACAAACGAATACATATAAAACTATCAATTTGTTTTGAAAGGATTATTTACAAAAAATAATATTTAGACATTTTGTTTATTTAGTTTAAGAAACTACAAATTTCTTTGTTTTGTTTTTTTTTCTGTTGGTCGATTGTATTTAATATTGCACAAATTACTCAAAACTCAAGCAAAAATGCTTTAGTTACAGATCTATCTGGTTTTAATGTTTATAGAAGTAATTTCGCCAAGTCGAATCTGATATACTTATACTCGAACCGGCGAGAGAATACATCTGTACTGCGCCGAGGTATGAGAGGCAAGGGACTCGCCGAGGTACGCGCAGAATAGTTTGTTAAGAAATATGCGTCAGTTTTTCAAATACGAACAACTAAGCACCGCGCACTAGAAATAAAGTAGGGGTATGCGCAGACTAATGGTAAACTCGTCGAGACGAGATGCATTCTCTTCCCGGTTTCTCCACAACTAGTCAATGCTTCGCCTTTTTAAAACTAGTCTAATCTGGTATTGTCTGAATCAATAGTAATAATATTTATTGTTACATTAAAAATCATACAAATGGCTACCGATCTCGAAGTCTTTCTGCCAACGATAATACAATTTGTTAAGTAATTTGAGAATTATACATATAAAAAAAAGGTATATTTAAGAGGTGAATGTTTCTTATTATGTCTTTGTAGGATGTCTGAGTGTACAGAGTATCAAGTCTCGTTTTAAGCAAAGTGTGTCGAGCATTATCCGAGTAATGTTCTCTTTAAATTTGTGAGATGTCCTGATTATGAGATGTATGGAATTTTAGTCAGTCTGTATAAGAGGTCGTTGGGAGGATTGTGGAGGAGGTTGTTTGAGTTGTCTTAGTCTGAATCATTTAGCATTGTTTGCTATATTTCGCCTGTGTCAGGTTTTAATAGTCAAATTGCAAAAACATTGTGAATTTTCAAATATTTTTTCCAAAATTTTGTTTGAAGTAGATAAATTTTCAACACAATCCTTTCTAAATTTTATCGTTCTTTCTAATGTTCCTACTAACTATCTATAGTCCATTTTTTTAAGAATGCAGTAACTAAATACCTGATTTACACTATGACAAATGTTCCATCTAGTTACAAAATTTGGCGCTTGAATTTAGCGCCATTATTGAATATTGTTACTTGAATAATTAAATATTGTTACTTGAATATAAAATTGGTAATTTAATAATGGTTTGATTGAATATCTATTAAATACACCAAATGGCAACACTAGTAATAAAATACAAACAAATAAATGGAGGAAAACGCAAAAAATCTAAATGATACAAAGAGATCATATGACAATTGTGAATTAACACGGCAGCCATTGGTAACAGTTCAACATGCATTGGCGTACGAAAAAAATATACTTGGAGTTAATATTTTTTTATCTTTAAATTTAAAATTGAATATTAAATTATATATAAAAGATTATTGTAAAATATAGTACTTATTAGCCATAGTATAATTGAACGTTCTATTATATATAGAAATTATTCGTAGTATAGTATTCATTTAATTACATATCACCAAATTCTACGTCAGTGACTGCACATGTATGTGAAAAGAGAGAGATGGAGAAGTAAATATTGTCAGTGTGAACTTCTTCTCGATTTAAGCCAATCAGAGAACAGGGTAGAATAGCCCTGTCTTCCCTGTACTGCATTCTTAGAAAAAATGAACTATAGTATCACCTGTTATCTTGTTTCTTAAGAAGATTTCCAATATTTTGTACAACTCAAAATCGACTAATCAATCAATCTAGTTTTCCCAAGGTCTTAACAAACCTGTCCTGCCAGATCATAATTATGATTATTATGACATTATACGACTAGAATGTAAAACACTTGGGATAATAAATAACAGATCAGATTGAAAATTAACTAATTAGACGGAACTGATAAATTCACTGTTTTAACCACACTTAATATATAATAGTAGATTTTGTAACTAGGGCGAAAGCTTGTCAATATTAGTTGGGCATGCATTCGTTCGAGATTGAAATTGACAATTTCGCCCGTATTACAAGCAATATTTTTTATCACTCATGTAAGGGGAGGTATCTTACAAGTTTGGGTTCCAGGTGCCATCCAAAAAAAAATTGAACCAAAAAGAATTTGCTTTCTCAATTGTCTCGGGTGTTGTGGATTCGTCATAAGAACTCTCCAGAGTCTCCGGTATCACCATAGAATTACACTTACTTTAAAAGGTTTTCTTTAATTTAAATTTTGTTTTGAAAAAAATTCTTTACTTCACGTCAGTATTTTAATACCGATGTGTTGATTGTATTCATTTTCTTTTTATTTATTTGTTTATTTTAATGTAACTAGATATTGAATATTTGCTTGCGTTATTCAAGTTACGTAAAATACTACTAATATTGACAATTTATCGCACCAAAAAAACGTTCATCAAGATAATACTATTGCACAAGAGTGATAAAAAATATTATATATGTAACTTGTTATTCCCAGTTGTATAAAGTTAAAAATTCAATACGATTCGAGTTTCGACTGGTGAAAGTAATTTGCATTATAAATTGATTGTATCTATACTAAGGGTTTTTTGGTAGGGGGAGGTTAGATTCCTTTCTGCAATTCGAGAATTACCTGGAGACGATTGTGCAAGATTAAAAAGTTGCGAAAAGATAGATTAAAGAGATTAACGGTACCCATCCGGCTCTGTTTCAAAATTTCAACGGCTCTGTTTCAAAATTTGTAATGACTCCAGAAGATTAAGTTTCGTGCTTTGTTGCAATTATATAAGTTTTTGAGATTGCCTATTTCCGCGAATTTGTGATTTCATTAGAGACAATGGTTTGAAAAAGAACTAGTGTCTTTTTTAAGCCGAAAAGAAGGATAATGTACTGAAAACGGAGTTGAAAAACTTCGTCCGCCTGACGTACACGCTTTTGCATTCGAAAAAATGAATACGTACATGAAACGCCGTATTTTTGAGAGGATCTATATCGTTTTTAGCTTGCTACTTTGCTTTGAATTTGCTTTCGAAAGACGTTTGCGATTTCTTCGCCTGAGAAAAGGCGAACAAATCGCAAACGCCATCATCAATTTGTAATGCACTTGAAAATAACTTTCACCAGTCGAAACTTGTGCCGTGTTGGATGTTTAAATTTATATAAACTGTTAATAACAAGTTACATAATATTTGATTTATTTGCACACCAAAATAAAGACATCAATAAGTAAATTATTGTATGTGAAGAATGCCATTATTATAATCGTGTGTAAAAGTAATGTAAATCAAATTGAGTTTCATTATTAAACGATATCTGTTGTTACTATCAACAACTCGCGTCACTTAATAAAAAATACAGACGCAGTGAAAATAATTTTTTTGGCGTATACTAAAATTGAATTAATTTTTCTTATTTTGAATCAAGAAGTCCCTCTCAGTCGGGATTTATCTGGATCTAATATAACAACCTAACTATTACCTAATCTAGATTAACCTAGATTAGATCGACAACGACCAAATAGCGTTCCCGTCAATGTGCTTTTTTACTAGTTAGCAAGTTTTACCACGGAGGCGCTGAACGTTCTAACCTTATTGTGTCAATGATTTGAAATATGTTGTCTGTCTACATTACAATTTTTCAGTATCATTGAAAGGCTTTTGTGCATGATTTGCGATGTTTAAAAGTTTAATTGCAATGATTCCTTGAGCTCTTCTTCAAACACTTGTACCATAAACTACTATTTACATATGAAGCGTGGTTAAAACATAGTGAATTTATCAATTCAGTGTAATTATGTATTACTCGTAGTAAAGGTCGCACCAATCTTAATCGTTAACTAATTATTTAAGACGAGACAATATTAATTAATCAATTAATTACTCTTGTCTGATCTATAATTATGAATTCACGTTTTCAAAATTCTACTCGAATATCACATCAATACAACTTTACCAAATCTATGCAAACCAATTATTTTACAAATTAGTATAGTTTTCTTCATCTTGTCTGCACCATCTAGTTATTTCTTGTAATACGTACGCATATATTTCTTGAAAATGGCGAGTGTTAGTTCGCCGACACGTCTAGAATCCTGTTCTTTTCAGAACCAACCTTCAACATCAACGCGGAATCCCCGAGAAAACAAATCAACACATGTTTCCATTTCCATCCGTGAATAATGTTGTATCCATATAATAGTCATGTAATCCGCCAGATTGTGTAAATTCGAGTAATTTTATCATTACGTCAGGTCCGTTGTGATCAGATAACTGCACTTGTACACAGGTATTTTGTGAAGAAACAAAACGGCAAGTGAGCCGGATTGTTTAATAGTAGCTAAATAGAATTTGCACTTTTTGCCATCTTCAGATCCTATTTGTCACTCATTTTTGTTTTGTTAGTCAACTAGTGCGGTCATCTTTTTAAATTCAAAATTAAAAGACTCAGAACTAGAATGTGCAGCAGAGGAAAGCTCTTAGTGTCCTTATATGCCAGAAATGAAGCAAATTGCATGACTGCAAAAAGTAAGTACAATATTTTATTTGTATTGTGGGTAAAGTCGCAAATGAGGTTAGATTTTGTGTAGTTGAGTTTTTCCGGTAAAGTGGCACCTAAACTAAGTTGTCATTAGTTTCAGATGCAACTAGATTTCGTTTGTATAGGAAACAACCCTAATCCTGGCCCAGCAAGCAGTGCGTTCCTTCAACAAGTGGCGATCAAAAAGATTAAAATGCGCACCATGAGTGAGCATGAGACTGAAAACGAGTTTGACAGTGACATATGGCACAGTGAATATGTATCCGAACAAGAAGAAAATTCTGACAGTTCTGTCAGTAATGAGACGTTAGTAGCGAAGAAAAAGCTTTGGAGAATATCAGAATCAGAGACGTGTAAGAGAAATGTAACCAAGAAGTTCAGGTATATCATACCTGAGTAAAGAAATTATAAAGCTAAAACCCAAAAAAATGTTAATAGTGAGAGCTGCAAGTTCAAATGCACGTAAAAATTTATAGAAGAGGAAAGAAATTCAATTTGATTATTGGAAACTAGATTATCTTCGACAAAAACACTTTTTGGTTTGCTTGCATAAAGCCGGGGTTATATTAGAGCCACGCCGCGTGTCGCAACGCGTGGGATTGCAATCCGTTACATACGTTTAGTATGAACGTGGTTACATTAGCTCAGTCCCGCGTATCGCCGAGCGAGCTGACGCCACGCAGACCGCTCGGTTTCGATCGGCGTGGGCTCCATGGAGGGGGAAGTGACGCGCTGGCTTGCTCCGCGCTACCATATTCACCACGTGCAAGCAACTAGCAAGCAAGCAGAATACATTAACATTAAGCTTATTGCATTTACTAGTATCTCCTCTTCTTTCTTTTCTTCTTTAGTAGGCTTAAAATAAATAGGTAGGCAATATCTTCAAGGACCGTATCTGAGTCGGAAGAGAACATTGTAAATAGGTGCGAACGTTTACGCGATCACCACTGAACTGACACAAAAATTAATCAGCACACGCGGTCACGCGACACTGTAGAATAATCACCAGCCCGTTGCGTCAGGCAGCGTTGCGACACGCGGAGTTTGCCTAATATAACCCCGGCTTAATATAAGCCTGGCTTAAGGTTCGCAAAGTTCGTGGCGGTACAAATAACAGAAAAGTAGTTAATGGCAAATATCATATAAAAAAAGATTCTGAAACTATTCATGTTTGCAAGAAGTTAATTTTACAAACATTATGTATTAGGTTAGGTTTTTTTGACGATCCAGTCGAACCATGCTTTAAAAGTGAAAAACGAAAATAGATTATTTGATTTGTCTATTAAAAGAGGAAGGAAAACACGCAAGAAATGTAAACGCCAAATGAACCTATACAGAAAGTGAAAGCACACATTTCAAGTTTTCCTACTATGGAATCACACTATTCCCGAAAAAGTAGTAAGAGACTGTATTTGGACTCCAAGTTGTCTGAGTTGATTGCGGAACAGTGCACGAAAGAGACGAAAATCATGTTTCACAAATAAGATATAGGAAAACTTTCTGCAACAATTACAACATGGCATTTTTCAAATCAAAAAAAGTCTGTGCTAGTTCAAAAATAAAACCAATTCGAAGAAGAGATGAAGCGAATGCTGCCAAGAATTCCAACAAGGTTCGAGCAACTGAAGACAAAGGTTTTCTAAGTGCTTCGTTTGATATTCTCTAAATACCTTGTTCTGGTGTATCCGAAATGTATTATTCGTTAAAATTGTGCGCTTATAACTTCAGTATTTGTAAAGCGACCCCTACAAACAACGCATTTCAGCTCAGAAATCTTAACAACATTGTTCAAATAGATTCGGTCTATTTCAGAAAATATTAAGGAAATAATTATATTCTGATACTTGCAGTGGCCAAAACCGTAATCAGTTTTTCGCCGCGCTATTTATGTACTTTGTACTACATGCTCACATAGAGGTTTTACGTCGCAACTTCATGAATAAAGGGCATTTCCATTTGGAGGTAGATTCTTTGCATTGTGCCATAAATAGCGTAAAAAATAATTCTGGCATCTACAGTGTTAATCTGTTAAATATTTTTAAAGTGACTTTAAAGTAAAGAAAAGTAATTCCTACCAAGTCGAAGATCTGTGATATCAAGATTTTTTGGACTTTTGAACTCTTTAACATCAGTTTTCTTACAAAAAACAGAAGTAAAGATAACAGCGGAAACAAAGTATCTTGGCTGGTATTTTAACATGCTTCGTAAATAAAATAATGTATAATACACTTAAAGGCTTCTTTCTTAAAGTGTGAAAGGCTTTTAGGCACTTATTGGTATTAAAGCACTCGATTTCGGCTTGTGCTTTAAACGTCGCAACTCATGTGCCCTTCATACACTTGTATCAAAGTAACTATTTCGTGATTTTGTGATGAAATCATATGCTTGGTATTTTCATACAACACAGTGTCCAAGTCACATTTTTGGGAAAAATAGAAAAAATAAACACAAATGTGTTTATTTTTTCTATTTTTCCGAAAAATATGACTTGGACACTAACACCTAACAATGTCTAATGAACATATACAAATGTATATGTTCATTAGACATGCTAGGTGTTAAACAATCTGTAACCACATCTGTGTTTGCAGAAAAAAACCTGATTTTATAGAAACATTGAAAGTTCAAACTAAAACTTGTGAAAAACTTAATTTTTGACTTAGTCACTATTTGCAGTAATGTCACAATACAGGGTGGGCCATTTTACGTGACCACCCCAAATATCTCCTTATTACCTATATTACCTTAAGAGTGACGAAAAAAATGTCAAAAGTATTTTATTGATTTCGAAGGGCTGACACAGTAGTTAAAAATTCTTTTTTGTCAAGGTCATAGTTTATGCGTCCTCACGGTCATCACGCGTCCTCCAATGGTTTTTGAAACGAGAACATGTTATTTTTTTATAAAGACATTGTAGCCACTATTCAGACGAATCCAGCGACACATACTGTGATACATGACCTTGAAATGATTTGACCAGCGTATCCATAGAAAATAACTTTGAATAACCGTATCGAAAATGGTACAGTCAAGCAGAGAAAGTGGATATGATTCTGATTTATCGTGAGACTGGCAGAAACTCTGTGCGAGCGCAGGAACACAACGTTATCCTGACTGACATCATCCTTTCTGTCGGTGTTTCGATCGAATTATTCATTTATTTCGTGAAACGGGCAGTGTTAATCCACGCAAATAGAAACGTCGGTAAAACAAACGAAGAAGTAGAGATTGCCGTTCTAGCTGCAGTAGTTCATGATCCGCAATTAAGTAGTCGGCAAATTGAGCACTATTCACGAATTTCCAAGGCGACTGTTTTAAGAATATTAAGACCACATAAATTCCATCCATACCATATTTCCTTGCATCAAGAACTTCATGCTGCTGATTTTGGTAATAGGGTTCAGTTCTGTGAATGGACCCTGCGTCAGTTAGGGGTGAATCCCCAGTCAGTTAGGGGTGAATACAGGTGAATCCGAATTTTTTCGACGACGTTTTGTTTACTGACGAGTTAACTTTTAATAACCATGGACAATTAAATATGCATAACATGCGGACCCGCCAAATTGTACGTCCTTGGAGTGTGGTGTGGCATAATTGAGGACCGCATTATTGGACCATTTTTCATAAACGGCAATTTGAATGGATGAAAATACGTCGAGTTTTTGAACAACACGTTAGAAGAATTACTACAGGACATCCCGTTAGTACAGCGATGCCGAATGGTATCGACAAGATGGCTGTCTAGCTCATTGGGCAGTTATAATTCGTGAAGTGATAAACCGAAAATTGCCCAGGCTCTGGATTGGGAGAGGTGCAGTAATCCCTTGGTCTGCTCGTTCGCCGGATTTAACGCCTCTTGATTTTTTCCTATGGGGAATTATAAAGAATCGTGTTTACCTTGATGTTTCGACGACGCCGGCGAACATACGTGAACGAATTAGAAGAGCCTGCGCCACTATCACACCAGAAATTATTAAGTTCAAAAGAATTTACCTATCCGACGTCTTTCAAAATGTGTCGAGATTAATGGTCATCATTTGTTGTAATCAATTTTCTGAAAAAATCAACTACATTATTCGGATATTTTTATTATCAATAAAATCACGATTTCCCGTTTTTACACGTGTCTGCATCATCAGCCTTTATGTCCCACTGCTGGGCACCGGCCTCTTCTCTGCCATATATCCAACCCTCACTAAGATTTGAAAATGGGGACCTAGAGTTTAACCCTTTGCAGACGAGTGTAGGCATATAGCCGCCCAAGCATTTTTACCGTTCTGGACGCGTGTCGGCATATAGCCGCCCAACCTAGTTCTAAGCTGCAAGGCGTATTATGAAAGCTCGCGACATCTGTAGTTGTGAACGATAAGATACGCATGAGTAAGTTTAGCGATGAAGTCTTATCTTACTTATGCAAACTTACGATGTGAGACGATGGCAGAGTCGAATTTCAGTTCATCAATTCAGTCTCTCAGTGTCACTACCAGAGGAACCAGCAAGTTTTTGATATATTTTATATCATCCTTTACATGATGGCTAAAAGATGTAGAGATGATACATTAGATAGTGACAGTACTGATGAATACTATTTTAAGTCTGAAAAGGCGGAAGATGACGGCATTGCTTCATACAGTGGAAGTGAAATTTGTACAATAAGGAATCCACTCAGGCATTTCAACATTGGCAGTGATAGCAACAGTGGATCAGATTCCGCTTCATGCGGTAGTCCCACAAATGGAAATTATTTTTTGGGCCTTGGAAGTCGCAATCATAAATTCGTATCTTATATTATATCGGGAACATCAGAAGAAACACGATATGGAAAAGTTCACGCATCTACAATTTGGTGGGTCAGTTAGTTGGAGATTTTCGGGATTCTGAACCCAAGAATCCTTCGGCTTCTGGAACAGCAGAAAGGCTGAACGGTCTTTTACATATTATTCGGCGAGATGATACAGGAAGGAGTTAATACTGTTTAGTGTGTTCTAAAAGTAAAGCATGGAGGTATTATTATACAACTTGTATGGTATAACAGGTCTTACAATACCACATTACCACTTGAAATACCAGTATTGAAATTCCACTTGAACGATACCACACAATGCCGGAATATAAAACGTTGTTTCTTTTTTCAAATTGTTTGCTTATAATTTTTTTTGGTGTTAAAGCCTTAGTTTTCATAACGTTCAACGTATATTTATTTATTATTTTCTTTCTATTATTATTTTCTTTACTGCGTACTCCAATACCTCTCCTCCACAGCAATGCTCGCTCGTGGGTCGGCTCCGTACGCAAAGGGTTAACGTCGAATCTGAACGACAATTTTCCAAGGTATTAGGCAGTTGAGACCCCACGGTTGCCTAAGCCGGATTGGGGAATTGTGTGAGATGGGTTGCAGCCATTAGTTTTTAAGTTTTGCTGATTTTGGTGCTGGGTGGAATTTGAACAAAACTTCCATTTGACAAAGTTAAAATCATGAACTTATTAACCAACATCATGGTCAACGATCGAAGCGGTCACGACACTTAGTCACGACACAGAAGAAGGGATTTGAACCCCAGCTATCTGACTTAAAGGCGCAAAGTCGCAGGTGCTTAGCTATCTGAGCCACCACCACACCCTTTACAGGCGTATTTTGGACAAAACCCATTTCAAGGTCTTATTATCGTGGGTCGCTGGATTCGTCTGAATAGTGGCTACAATACATTGATATAACAAAAAGTTCCCATTTGAAAACCATTGATGACCTCGAGGACGCATAAACTATGCCCTTGACAAAAAAGAATTTATAACCACTGTGTCAGCCCTTCGAAATCAATCAAATTTTCTTTTAACAATTTTTCGTCACTATAAAGGTAACGGAGATATTTGGGGTGGTCACGTTAAATGGCCCACCCTTAACTGGGGGAGATATTTTTCTTTATAAATAAACCAAATCCGGTCTCACAGTTAATCTTGAACCGACCATTTAACTCAATGAGCTTACCTGCTCCATTCATTTTGTTCAAGTTCTTGAGGAAGTCAATTTATATTACCTATCTAGTTTTTCATAATCTTAATCCATCTGAAGCAGGTATCTTAAGATTAATTAAGAAATCTAATCGGGTCTTACTTCTTATCTAGATGATCTAGTATTGTCTCTGTCATTTCTAGTTTCCAAGCTCTTAGTCAAGTGCCAATCATCAATCTAGTTCTTCCATATCTAGTCCACTCTAAACATTACGATTTAATTTAGTTTAATTAGTTTTATCTTATCTGGACCATGAAGCAATTATCTGGTTTATTATAAATAAGACAACATTTCCAAGTTTTTCTACAAAGAAAATTCGTTCGTTTTTTGATAATTCGTTCAAACTGAATCTAAATGAATTTCCAAATTTTAAAACTACCAACATCATTATTATATTTTTTTCTTGAAATTTACAGTTATTAACTGTTATTTAGGAGAATTTAATCTTGAAGATCAATAGATTGCTATTTATATTACATCTTAAAGTTATTTCTTCTTTGAAAAAATCTTATGTAAAAACTACAAAACTAAGCGTCCAGCACTCAATCTCAATATAGAAATTTCCTCCACGAAACTACAAAAAAATGGCAAGAATGCAAAAACCCATACGTCAAATTCGCATCTTAACACCAATTACGCCTATCGTTGATATAAATCAAATGGTCCTTATTCTTCTGTGCAAAACTCGTCCACTTGGTCTCCTTCTGATTCACCGAATTCAAACACTCCGTCTTCTTATCGTTAATCACCGGAGCTTCCCCTTTGTAATTCCTTTTTATGGGTTTCCTAGAATCCAGCCCAGGTGGAGATCCATTCGGTGTTACAGGAGGAGTCTCAACTGATTGAAGGCTTTGAGCCCTGTGCAACGACAACCTCAAGGGTTTCTTGGGCGGCGTCGGTCTGGGTTTAACCCCTACCTTGTGGTTGTCTAAAGGCTCTGAGGTGTAATCCAAGTGTTTTTGGTTGGGGTAATTGCAGTCGCTGTCGAAATCCAACGATTTCACGCTCCGAGCGTCATGGAGCTTCTTATAAAGTCGTTTGTTATTGGCTTTGGCGTCGATTATATCCAACTCTTCGACGCTACGGGAGTCCGTTGGGTATTTTGGACCTATGTGCACTTCTGAGCGAAAATCCAACACCGAAGTTGATTTTCGCGCGTTGTAATGTCTCAAGACATCCGCGTTGTATTTTTCAGATGCTCCTATACACTTATTCCTATGTTTTTCATAAATATGAGCTTCTTTGCTTTTAGTCAAATCTTGGACAATCTTCGTGGCTTTCCTATAGCTTTGGTCCATCAAACTTCCTTCTTGTTGGAACTCGTTTAATCTAGGATTCTCTAAACTCTTCCTATTCCTGTAATCCGTTCCCGAATTAGTTTCCGAATTGTAGTCTTTTTCTCTGTGATGGTGGTGATGGTGGTATTTTTTGTAGCTTTGTTCCAAATTCTGGGTGCTTGATGAAAGCAGAAGACCGTTTCTGGAAGATCTATGTTTATGGCGATGAGATTTATGACATGAATGGTCAGAAGGCTGGGGGCTTGGAGCCGAGATATGGGTGTTGGAGACGTTAGATAAGGAGCTTTTGGAACGAATTGGTAAGGCTGTGTGGGTTTCTTTGCTGGTGTCTAGGCCTGGGACGTTGGAAGCGATCTTCGTCATTTGGGGACCTTTTTGAAAAACCTGTTGGTCTGGTTTTAGAGGGGCTTGTGAGCTTATGTTGATATTCGTGATGTTTTGACTTGTCTTCACCGTGGACGTTATTACTGGACTTTGGGTCATTACTCGAACATCTGACTCGGATAACTTACGAGACAAGAGTTCAGAAACCTAAGCAGAGGACAAAAATAATTATTTGTATTATTTCGATTTCTATAAATATCTTGATAATCCAATAAACTTAGATCTTCTAATGTGGTCTCACCTGTTCCTCAAGATAAGAAATCCTATGGGTCAGTCTAATATTATCCGATCTTAATCCATCTTTAGCTCTTTGGGCTTCTTCGGCTCGGTCTTTGACAACTTCTAGCTCGCACCTCAAGGCGGCGACTTCCCTGGAGGAGTTGTTGGAGGAAGTCACGGTGCAACTTCCGCTGTTGCCTTTTCGCAGAACCACAATCAAGGCGGGATCAGGTGCGGCTTGCAGCAATCGCGCCAAATCGTCTCTCGTCTTAGTCAAAACAATTTTTCCATTCACCTCTACCAACCTAAATACAAATAAAAATTAAATTTAGACTTAATTTCATCATATTGGTGCATCAAGAACCAAACTGTAGTTAGTAGTAATTATTTTAATAATCAACAACTTGTATTCAGTCTGTAAAATAGTTTTAATCTGTGTATTGTTATTGTTTGAAGGAATAATAGGGAGTTAATGTAGTTGCTTTGAGTCTGAATCTTGATTGCAGACAATGAGTTAAATGTCCTAAATCTATTAAAACTTGTGGTCTACATGGTAATTAATCGCCGGTTACACGGCATTGTGTTTGCTTGTTCTGGGGGAATAGATGAAGTTTTGTTAACGAAAACAATGAAGTTTAAAACACAAGTGGAAGTAAAAATAATTAATTAATGTAAAAACTGTTTATTTATTGTTGATTTTTCTTCTAATCTTGATCACTTTCTATATTATAATATCCACACCGAATTTCTCACAGAAAAATCATTTATTAGGTTGTTTTTATTTTACTTTCGAGAGTGAATTTCGATGAACAAAAGGTCGTAAATTTGCCAATTAATCCAAAATTTCTTTTTTAATTTTGTTCTAAATTTAATTTATTTTGTCCTCGATTTGTTAACTTTTTTTTTCTTCGTCTCAAGTCCTTTTTGTTCGTAATTTCAACGAAATTGTTAGAAATTTTAGTGTGATTGCAGGTAAGTGTGTTAATTGCCGGTATTATTTGCTATTAGGTGAGTTATGAGTCAAAATGTATATAGATTTGAGATTTATCTTGCAAAATGACTAAAACGATTTCTCCCATTACAATTTTAAAAAAATGTTAAATTTTCTAAAAAGATAAATAAAGTGGACGGACTAGATGGACAAGATAAAGACTAGGTGGACAAGACTAAACAGGCAAAACTAGACAGAGAGGACAAGACAGACAAGAAAAGATATACAAGAGTAGACAGACAAGTGTAGACATAGAAGAGTAGACAGAAAAGACTAAGCAGAGAAGACTAGACAGACAACACTCGACAGTGAAGACTAGACCGACCAGACTAGACAGACAAGACTAGTCAGACAAGACTAGACAGACAAGACTAAAGAGACAAAACTAGACAGACAAGACTAGAAAGACAAGTCTAGACATACCAGACTAGACAGACAAGACTAGACAGACAAGACTAGACAGACAAGACTAGACAGACAAGACTAGACAGACAAGTCTAGACAGACAAGACTAGACAGACAAGACTAGACAGACAAGACTAGACAGACAAGACTAGACAGACTAGACAGACAAGACTAGACAGACAAGACTAGACAGACAAGACTAGACAGACAAGACTAGACAGACAAGACTAGACAGACAAGACTAGACAGACAAGACTAGACAGACAAGACTAGACAGACAAGACTAGACAGACAAGACTAGACAGACAAGACTAGACAGACAAGACTAGACAGACAAGACTAGACAGACAAGACTAGACAGACAAGACTAGACAGACAAGACTAAACAGACAAGACTAGACAGACAAGACTAGACAGACAAGACTAGACAGACAAGTCTAGACAGACAAGACTAGACAGACAAGACTAGACAGACAAGACTAGACAGACAAGACTAGACAGACTAGACAGACAAGGCTAGACAGACAAGACTAGACAGACAAGACTAGACAGACAAGACTAGACAGACAAGACTAGACAGACAAGACTAGACAGACAAGACAGACAAGACTAGACAGACAAGATTAGACAGACAAGACTAGACAGACAAGACTAGACAGACAAGACTAGACAGACAAGACTAGACAGACAAGACTAGACAGACAAGACTAGACAGACAAGACTAGACAGACAAGACTAGACAGACTAGACAGACAAGACCAGACAGACAAGACTAGACAGACAAGACTAGACAGACAAGACTAGACAGACAAGACTAGACAGACAAGACTAGACAGACAAGACTAGACAGACAAGACTAGACAGACAAGACTAGACAGACAAGACTAGACAGACAAGACTAGACAGACAAGACTAGACAGACAAGACTAGACAGACAAGACTAGACAGACTAGACAGACAAGACTAGACAGACAAGACTAGACAGACAAGACTAGACAGACAAGACTAGACAGACAAGACTAGACAGACAAGACTAGACAGACAAGACTAGACAGACAAGACTAGACAGACAAGACTAGACAGACAAGACTAGACAGACAAGACTAGACAGACAAGACTAGACAGACAAGACTAGACAGACAAGACTAGACAGACAAGACTAAACAGACAAGACTAGACAGACAAGACTAGACAGACAAGACTAGACAGACAAGTCTAGACAGACAAGACTAGACAGACAAGACTAGACAGACAAGACTAGACAGACAAGACTAGACAGACTAGACAGACAAGGCTAGACAGACAAGACTAGACAGACAAGACTAGACAGACAAGACTAGACAGACAAGACTAGACAGACAAGACTAGACAGACTAGACAGACAAGACTAGACAGACAAGATTAGACAGACAAGACTAGACAGACAAGACTAGACAGACAAGACTAGACAGACAAGACTAGACAGACAAGACTAGACAGACTAGACATACAAGACTAGACAGACAAGACTAGACAGACAAGACTAGACAGACAAGACTAGACAGACAAGACTAGACAGACAAGACTAGACAGACAAGACTAGACAGACAAGACTAGACAGACAAGACTAGACAGACAAGACTAGACAGACAAGACTAGACAGACATGACTAGACAGACAAGACTAGACAGACAAGACTAGACAGACAAGACTAGACAGACAAGACTAGACAGACAAGACTAGACAGACAAGACTAGACAGACAAAACTAGACAGACAAGACTAGACAGACAAGACTAAACAGACAAGACTAGACAGACAAGACTAGACAGACAAGACTAGACAGACAAGACTAGACAGACAAGACTAGACAGACAAGACTAGACATACAAGACAAGACAGACAAGACTAGACAGACAAGACTAGACAGACAAGACTAGACAGACAAGACTAGATAGACAAGACTAGACAGACAAGACTAGACAGACAAGACTAGACAGACAAGACTAGACAGACAAGACTAGACAGACAAGACTAGACAGACTAAACTAGACAGACAAGACTAGACAGACAAGACTAGACAGACAAGACTAGACAGACAAGACTAGACAGACAAGACTAGACAGACAAGACTAGACAGACAAGACTAGACAGACAAGACTAGACAGACAAGACTAGACAGACAAGACTAGACAGACAAGACTAGACAGACAAGACTAGACAGACAAGACTAGACAGACAAGACTAGACAGACTAGACAGACAAGACTAGACAGACAAGACTAGACAGACAAGACTAGACAGACAAGACTAGACAGACAAGACTGGACAGACAAGACTGGACAGACAAGACTAGACAGACAAGACTAGACAGACAAGACTAGACAGACAAGACTAGACAGACAAGACTAGACAGACAAGACTAGACAGACAAGACTAGACAGACAAGACTAGACAGACAAGACTAGACAGACAAGACTAGACAGACAAGACTAGACAGACAAGACTAGACAGACAAGACTAGACAGACAAGACTAGACAGACAAGACTAGACAGACAAGACTAGACAGACAAGACTAGACAGACAAGACTAGACAGACAAGACTAGACAGACAAGACTAGACAGACAAGACTAGACAGACAAGACTAGACAGACAAGACTAGACGGACAAGACTAGACAGACAAGACTAGACAGACAAGACTAGACAGACAAGACTAGACAGACAAGACTAGACAGACAAGACTAGACAGACAAGACTAGACAGACAAGACTAGACAGACAAGACTAGACAGACAAGACTTTTTTTTTTTTTTTTTTTTTTTTTTTTTTTTTTTTTTTTTTTTTTGCACGTGCTGGAGGTGAAAATCTGCAAACAGACACCACCCGACCCGTGTCGAGTGGTAGTGTGGGGCTGCCCCCCAAAAGGGGCGACCCACTAAAAAACCCCCACCATTCAGACCCCCCAGTCAAAACCAGAGAGAACGTGATGGAATCCAAAATTTGGCATAACTTCACCACGTTCCTCCCCCTTTCATATCCAAAGCATTCATCCATTCATTCGTTGTGCCGGGCGCGTCGTTAATCGCCGTGCCCCCCCTCACATCAGAGTTTACAATAAATTTGTGCGCCCCCTTCGCACTAAGGGGGGCCCGGCGATGGCACGCTCGGCTCGCGCGTAGCAACCCCTCGACCCGCCTTACGCTCGTCCCTTTCATCCTTCTCCTTTCTCCTCATTATATAACCTATCATTCCAGTCAGCACGCCCCATTCATACTCACTGCGGAGCATGATTCTCACCATACTCTCCTTGTTCACATTCTCTCCCACCTTGCATTCTGCGGCGCTCCTCATTCTCTCCCATCTCGTACACTCGAAGATGGTATGCTCCGCAGTGTCCTCAGTCGCTCCACAGTACCTACAGTGCGCCTCAACCAGTTTCCCGATGCGCACCAGGTAAGACCCAAAGCATCCATGCCCCGTAAGCGCCTGGGTGAGGTGATAATTCACCTCCCCGTGCCCACGGTTGACCCATTCATCGATAGTCGGAATCAGTTGCCTGGTCCAGGCTCCCTTTTCCGACCCCTGCCATAGCTCTTGCCATACACGCATTGTTTTTTCCCTTTCATTTCTAGGGTCATTACCTCCCCAAACTCTCACCCTTTCATGCGCTAGAAGGTCTAACGGGATAACTCCAGCAACGACCGCCACGGCGTCGCCAGAAACAGTCCTGTATGCGCTGCACACACGCAGCAGCATACACCTTTGCACTCTCATCAGTCTCGCTCTATAACATTCAATCCTGAACGCATTTATCCATGCCGGCACCCCATACAGGAGAATGGAGTGCACGACCGCATTCATAACCCTCCTCTTGGAGGCCAACGGCCCACCTATGTTGGGCATCAGCCGTCCAAGGGCTCTCACACATGCTGTAGCCTTGCTCACCACCCGGGTGACCTGATCGGACACCCTGAGATTTCGCTGGAGCTCTACCCCAAGGTATCTTACAGATTCCCGAGCCGGTACGTCAACTGTCCCCATTCGCACGGTCAATTCACGCAGCTTTCTTCTCCCAATTAGCAGGACCGCCTCGGTTTTGTGGGGAGCCAGAGCAAGCCCTTTTTCCCCCATCCACCGATCAATCCTACCAATTGCCTCATTTATTATCGCTTTCAGACTTTCTTCCGTTCTTGCGACAGCGACCACCGCTAAGTCATCAGCGTACCCTACGAGTGTAACCCCGTCTGGCAGCCTCAATCTCAAAACCTCATCATAAAATATGTTCCACAGTATCGGCCCAAGAACCGAACCCTGTGGAACACCCGCACTCATTTTGAAGATTTTACCTTCCACAGTCACTATCTCCCTATCATTCAAGTAGCTCCCCACCATCTTTCGAAGGTAGGGAGCTACCCCCTTTAGTTCCAAAGCCTCCATGATTCCGCCCCATGGGACCGAATTGAAGGCATTTTTCACGTCCAGGGTTACAAGCACGCAGTAGCTACGGGTACGCCATGGACCCGTATTTGCTAACCTTGCTCTCTCTATCACACGCATCATTGCGTTCACCGTAGTGCGGCCGCCTCTGAACCCATACTGTTCCTCTGAAAGACCCCCTACCCTCTCGAGATCCTCATTTATCCTAGCTCCGATCATACTCTCAAACATCTTCGCTATCCCATTCAGTAGGCAGATTGGCCTGTAATTGGCTTCCTCTCCTTCCTTTCGCTCTTTTTCAATCATCACCAGTCTCGCTCTCTTCCACTCTTTGGGGAAACTGCCATTCATCAGCAATTCATTCATCATGCTCAAGCACATGTCCTCACACACATGCCCAAACACCTTGCACGCTTCCGGTGGAACACCATCAGGACCCGGCGCTTTTCCCTCCTTCATCCGGCCAACTGCACTCTGCAGCTCGGCCGGAGTGAAAAGGGGCGCCGATCTCCATCCCACGGGTTCCAGCCAGTTCATTCGCTCATGTACTGGGAACAGCTTCTTGACTTCCGTCATTAGGCTATCCCCCCGGAGAGTATTAACCCTGTGCGCAATTTTTCTGGTGACGATCTTATAGCCGTCACCCCAGATGTTATTATTCACCTCTTCGCAGAGCACTCTCCAAGCTTCTTGCTTGGAGTTCGCGATGGCTCTGCGAAGTTCCCTGCGCGCCAAGTTATACCTCCTTCTGCACTCCTCACGCACTTCCTCATTTGCTCGCCTATTGCTCTTTACCATGCATCTCCTTTCACGCAAACAGGTTTTACGCTTTTCAGCTACCTGCTCATTCCACCAGTAAACTGGCTTCCTGCCTCTGACGCCCCTCCGTTTTCTCCGAAACACCACATCACAGGCCCCGTGTAGAACTGCTTCGCAGGAGCTCCGCAATCCATTTTCGGGGCCTGTCCTTTCAGACAGCTCTTTCATGACGTCTCCCAATCTTTCTAGTAGACTCTTGTCCACTCTCCATCCATTCGTTCTACAAGCAACCGGTCCCTCAGAAACATCCTTTCGTACGTCGAAGAGAATATCCTGGTGATCACTCAGATTCTCTCCCTCTCTGACACGCCACTCTTTCACTCTGCCTGCAATCCGTGAGGTGCTAAAAGTGATGTCTATGAAAGACATACTTTCACCCCGCACGAAGGTTGGCACATTCCCACTGTTGTGAACCACCAGGTCCTCCTCTGCCAGCCACTCTTCCATCATTCTCCCTCTCTCATCCTCTCTAGGGGATCCCCACCAAGCGGACTTAGCGTTGAAATCCCCCCCGACAACAATCTCTTTGGACCAGCTTTTCATACTGGCCCTTAGCTCATCCATAAAAGCTACAAACTGCTCTAACGTTATGTTAGGCGAGATGTAGCACCCATACAGGACCCAGTTTTCCCATTCAATCCACACATATCCATTTCCACATCCACACTTAACCATAGGATTTTCCGATTGGAAAATCCTCACAGCAACATTCTTACACTGGTCCACGTGCCAGCCTCCGTTACCAATAGTCCGAAGATTTGGTTCGGAGACAATGGCCACATCCACTCTCTCATCATGCACCGTCTTCCATACCAGCTCCATTGCAGCCGCACTCCTATTTGAGTTCGTCAGACAGACAAGACTAGACAGACAAGACTAGACAGACAAGACTAGACAGACAAGACTAGACAGACAAGACTAGACAGACAAGACTAGACAGACAAGACTAGACAGACAAGACTAGACAGACAAGACTAGACAGACAAGACTAGACAGACAAGACTAGACAGACAAGACTAGACAGACAAGTCTAGACAGACAAGACTAGACAGACAAGACTAGACAGACAAGACTAGACAGACAAGACTAGACAGACTAGACAGACAAGACTAGACAGACAAGACTAGACAGACAAGACTAGACAGACAAGACTAGACAGACAAGACTAGAGAGACAAGACTAGACAGACAAGACTAGCCAGACAAGACTAGACAGACAAGACTAGACAGACAAGACTAGACAGATAAGACTAGACAGACAAGACTAGACAGACAAGACTAGACAGACAAGACTAGACAGACAAGACTAGACAGACAAGACTAGACAGACAAGACTAGACAGACAAGACTAGACAGACAAGACTAGACAGACAAGACTAGACAGACAAGACTAGACAGACAAGACTAGACAGACAAGACTAGACAGACAAGACTAGACAGACAAGACTAGACAGACAAGACTAGACAGACAAGACTAGACAGACAAGACTAGACAGACAAGACTAGACAGACAAGACTAGACAGACAAGACTAGACAGACAAGACTAGACAGACAAGACTAGACAGACAAGACTAGACAGACAAGACTAGACAGACAAGACTAGACAGACAAGACTAGACAGACAAGACTAGACAGACAAGACTAGACAGACAAGACTAGACAGACAAGACTAGACAGACAAGACTAGACAGACAAGACTAGACAGACTAGACAGACAAGACTAGACAGACAAGACTAGACAGACAAGACTAGACAGACAAGACTAGACAGACAAGACTAGAGAGACAAGACTAGACAGACAAGACTAGCCAGACAAGACTAGACAGACAAGACTAGACAGACAAGACTAGACAGATAAGACTAGACAGACAAGACTAGACAGACAAGACTAGACAGACAAGACTAGACAGACAAGACTAGACAGACAAGACTAGACAGACAAGACTAGACAGACAAGACTAGACAGACAAGACTAGACAGACAAGACTAGACAGACAAGACTAGACAGACAAGACTAGACAGACAAGACTAGACAGACAAGACTAGACAGACAAGACTAGACAGACCAGACTAGACAGACAAGACTAGACAGACAAGACTAGACAGACAAGACTAGACAGACAAGACTAGACAGACAAGTCTAGACAGACAAGACTAGACAGACAAGACTAGACAGACAAGA
This sequence comes from Phosphuga atrata, assembly GCA_944588485.1. Taxonomy (NCBI): domain Eukaryota; kingdom Metazoa; phylum Arthropoda; class Insecta; order Coleoptera; family Silphidae; genus Phosphuga; species Phosphuga atrata. Next base: position 16,616,620 of record OX155902.1, on the reverse strand, counting down.
CTAGACAGACAAGACTAGACAGACTAGACAGACAAGACTAGACAGACAAGACTAGACAGACAAGACTAGACAGACAAGACTAGACAGACAAGACTAGACAGACAAGACTAGACAGACAAGACTAGACAGACAAGGCTAGACAGACAAGACTAGACAGACAAGACTAGACAGACAAGGCTAGACAGACAAGACTAGACAGACAAGACTAGACAGACAAGACTAGACAGACAAGACTAGACAGACAAGACTAGATAGACAAGACTAGACAGACAAGACTAGACAGACAAGACTAGACAGACAAGACTAGACAGACAAGACTAGACAGACTAGACAGGCAAGACTAGACAGACAAGACTAGACAGACAAGACTAGACAGACAAGACTAGACAGACAAGACTAGACAGACAAGACTAGACAGACAAGACTAGACAGACTAGACAATTTTTGTTGCCATTCTGCTAGGAGATTTTTGCTCGCGGTAATTCTAGATTGCCTATCACATCCGGCCTCATGTAGTTCGTCTCTCTCTCATTTACTACCAGGAGCTCTATGGGAGCTATACCAGATATTACCAAAATTGCTTGCCCCGTCTTGTCGCATACAAGTCAAGCGCATACAAGCGCATACAAGACTGTCATACAGTCTTGTATGCGCTACAAATCCTGATAGCAGTTTTTCTTTGAATTCTCGCAAGTTAGCAAATATTGCTTTGCATTTCCATACTTTGAGCTCATATTGGGGCTGCATATAGCATGCTGGATTGTATGATTGTACCAAGGAGTTTACGTTTGGAGGTTTTAGGCCCACCTACATTGGGCATAATTCTGTCCCATTCCGTCATTACCTTCATAGCACGAGGTATGTGATTTCGTTCTTTGGGATTATATATGTTTGTTGCACTTTAAACTGTATTGTGTTGAGTCTCCTTAGGCCGGTCAGTAACACTGCTTCAGACTTTTCGGGAGCAAGGCTCAGGTTGTTTTGTTTGATGTCATCGAATAGCATTAGTATGGATTCAGATTTTGCTGAGACCAATGAGTATGGCACTCCACAGAAGTTTTAATCTTAGGACGCCATCATATAAGATGTTCCAGAATGTAGGGCCTAAAACTGAACCTTGTGGGATACCACTACACAGTTTTCTCTCTACCGAAACTCCATGTACCTGTAGAAGCAATGTTCTATAATCGAAGTAGCTTCTTACCATGCGCAGGAGGTAAGGCGCTATTCCTCTTTCAGTTAGTTCCTTCATTATTATTTTCCAACTAGCACTGTTAGAAGCGCTTCTAACGTAAAATGTAATTAGTGAACATATCTTCCTTGTCCTTTTGCAGCCACTTCTAGCTTCCCCTTCAAGTTTTAGGACCGCTTCTATTGCGCTGATAGTGGATCTGCACTCTCTGAATCCAAATTGTCTTCTGGACAATCTAATGCCTGCCTCAAGTCCTCTTTTAAGTCTGTCCACCAGGCAGCTTCCCTGGCGTGTCCAGAATACACAGGGGTCTATACGATGATGGATCGTCTAACGGTTTGTCACCCTTGTGGTGTAGGAAAAGCTTTGTGCACTTCCATTTCTTCCCGTAAAGTTCCCGGCACTTAGTTCTACATTAATTACGTCTAGAACAAATTTTGTTTGATCGAGGGTTGCGATTTTAACCCGGCGAGCGGTAAGTTAAAATATGTAACACGAAGCACAACGTGGGTGTAACAAACCCTGATATGGATAGTGCGAAATTTAATAGTATAATGTCGTTTCTATTAATATTTTATTGATTATTAAATATCAGTATTTATTATTGAACTAAAATTAAAGGTTAAATTTTTTTTGTTTCTACTCATAATAGGGATAAGTACTATCTTGGCGCCCGTTTTTTAGTGCGACAAGACCACTTTGTGCCATTCTTCCCCAACAAATATCTTGTTATCTTCGCTCTCATTTTCCTCCGATTCAACCTCCGACTCTTCGACGTCCATCTCCTGCTTTGTATCGCTTTCACATCTTCTTTGGCCATTATCGATATCGATTTCGTCAGAAGAAACCTCGGCTTCGTCTAAAAGACGATATATTACCCTGACTAGCTTGTTTTTCGTGGGTGACCGTATTTTTATCCTCTTCGACGTATGAGAAATCGTTCATGGGGTATTGTTCCTATGATCTGATCGTAAAATATCCATTACAAATTTACATCGTTCGCGAGATTATAAAACAAACCCCATCGTAAAAAACCCACTGTGGAGTTTCCGAATACTTACTGAGGTTTTTCTTAATCCCTAATCCATACCTTTAAGGATTTATTATCAGCGGCCCGTGGTCGCTACAATTGCTAGTTCAAAATTTGTTACACGGAGCTTAAGGTGGGTATAACTCACCCGCTAACACCTATGACCACGTCTAAATAATTCGCGGGGTAGCGGTCGACTGTGTCCTGACAATCGGAATTTTCTTACCACTCTCCACGCAGCTACTGGGATTCACACCCAAAAATCTAGACAGATAAGACCGGACGGACAAGACCAGACAGACAAGACTAGATAGACAAGATTAGACAAGTAAGATCGATTTGTATAGACTTGCCCACTTCTGTTACGTATTTTTTATCACTTATGCACAATACAACTACCTTGCACGTGCACGTTTTTTAGTGCGAAAAATTGTCAATATTGGTTGTATTTTACATAACTTGAATAACGCACGTAAATATTCAATATCGCTAGGTTACATTAAAATAAACAAATAAATAAAAATGAATACAATCAACATCTCGGTATTTAAAAAGTGACGTGAAGTGTCAGAATTTTTTTTCATAACAAAATAAAAATTAAAGAAAACATGGGTTAGGTAAAGAATAAGGGATTGTTTTGAAACTTAGTGTTGTGGACTTTTTACCTGCTGTAACTGTTAATCGTCTTTGGCACTCTTTAACCAAGATCCGAAAGCAAAAATTAAGATTCTACGTTGTCTACGTTGGTTCAATAAATGTTCGTGCTTTTGTTGAAAATAATTGTTGACATTTTCAAGATGACAGATAGTAGATGCGAACGCAACTAACTCGACGTTGCCACGTTTATTTTTGTTTATATGTCCGTTTATATAAAAAAATATAGGCAGTCAGGTACTGCCGACTGAAGTGAAAACTTTTGAAAAAAACAGCTTTAAAACTGGTTTTGAGGATTTATCAGTATGTTAATTAATCAAATTTGGTACATAGTTTGTTAATATTGTTTTATGTAATTCTGGAACATAACTCACTTCTGAAGGAATGACTGTTAATGTCATCATCATAATATGAATTTCAATCCGGAATGTTTGGTTGGTTCTGTGTTGATAGGTCAGCAAAATGAATTGGTAGGGTATACCTATGGCACATTTCTTGTTGATGGGTCTGCAATTTGTGAGTTGTGGAAATCTTGACTTTTAGAAACATGCCTCCTTATAACTGCTTTTGAAGATTTATCTGTATGTAAATTAATTTTTGTTTGGAATATTCTTTACGACGTTTAATTTTTTCCTCCTTGTCAGCTGTGATTCTTCGATGTTTAGAAATTTCTGAATTAACTATTGCAAGAGTTTTCTACTTATTCTTATCTCTATATCGCTGACTATTAATTTTATTTTGGAGTTTCCTTACTTTGGAAAGCACACGGGTACATTTGGTTGCCTAAAACTTTGATGAATCTGATTCGTGATTTACCATGAATTCTTCGATACAATCCAGTAATCTGAACATTCCAATAGTCCGGCACTAGTATATCTACTAGTACATCCGTCAAAAGTACTTACTCTTGTACTGCACACTGATTATAGGGGTTATTTCCTTAGAGGCGCTGCGTTCTGTCAACACTGCCAAAAACTTTCCAATAATACGGCACTAATTCACACACAAGTATTTCACACACAACTTAAAGCAAACTAATTCTACGGGTTGATATTTCCTTATAAATGTTACGTTCTGTCAACACTGCCAAAAACTTTGACTATTATGTTTGACGTTCATAGCCAACTTGAAAAATATGCGGATAGATGCGTTCTTTTGAACACATCTTTTAGTAATAGAATTTTTTTCTATAGAACGCAGCTATTGATGACGATGACGCAAATCAACCTCTAAAAAACCCTCTACCCAAATGTCATTCAGCGCGGCTATAGAAGTTTTCACTTCAAAAAACTATAATTTTGACAACATATATACAATCTTAAGCATCGTATTGAAGTTGCATTCAAATTCCACCGAACAGCCACGCCACAACAAGCTACAATGTCTCGCGTTATTTATTCAAGTGTCTAAGCTTTTTTTTTATTCTTTGTAATAAAAAAAATATTATCTTCAACCAAATATCTTCTCAAATCAAATATCAGCGTTGTCAAAATTAATTTTGAAAACATAAATTATTTAAATTTTTTGTATATACAAAATTGGCTTCCAGAAATTATTTGTCTACTATGAATATTCAGAATATTTTAAGAGATCCCGACTAAACAATTCAAAAAGTACTTGAATGTAAATTGATACCAGCCGAGTTGGTTAAACCAACGATCCTTGCTATATTCTCCTGTATTAGATCGAGAGTTGGCGCTGCCGCGCGTATGTGGTCTTGATTTATCTAATTTACCTGGATTAAACCAACGGTCCTTGCCACATTGTCCAATATTGACTCAATATCGCGTAATTGTCCTATATCGAGAGTTCGCGGGCAGCAAAAAAGCATTTAATTCATTTTTGATTAATTTTTTTTTGGATGGCACCTGGATCCCAAACTTTTAAGATACCTCCCTTCGCATGAGTGATAAAAAATATTGTTTGTAACACGCGCGAAATTATCAATTTCACTCTCGAACGAACGCACGTTCTTGCGCATATTTTCGCTCTCGAGTAATATTGACAACCTTTCGCCTTAGTTACCAAATGTACGAAAATAACATATTTCTTTAGTTTTTTATGTCATATCTTTGTTATTATTTATATCTGCTGAAATGTCGGAGGTTCAAAGAGCAGTAAATAAAGGCTGATTATCTCACAATCAGTGGAACACTCCGTCATGTTGTAGGGCGCTTCCGTGTGGGCGTTGATGAAAAAAAACAACCAGCAACTGGCTAAAGTACAAAGAAAAAGAGTGTGTGAAGTGAAGAGTGTGTGAAGTTCATACAGTAGGGTGTCCATAGATACAGCCGTAGTAATTGCCGGTATTGTCCCTAATGAATTTATTGTACAAGAACGCATGATCTGCTACCTAGCAGGTGCAGGCCGCAGAAGCAGCAACAAGGTAAGAAACTTATGAGGAATGGCAACGAAAATGAGAGCTTACAGAAAGGGGACAATGGACTAGATTATTAATTCCAAATCTAAGAAAATAGACAAACTGTCCTTAATTATTATCTGACACAATTAATTAAGGTACATGGATGCTTTAAAGAATTACTTGCACAGCATTGGTAGAGCACAGGACGTCGAAGAGGGCGAATATTCTTTTGGAATATTTTTATTATTTATCGAGTAATTAGACTAGAGAGTTGTACCTGCATATTCAATTATGTACTATTCAAGTTATGTAAAATACAACTAATATTGACAATTTATCGCACTAAAAAACGTGCACGTACAAGGTAGTAGTTTTGTGCACGAGTGATAAAAAATACTGGAGAAAACAGAAGAAGTAGGCAAGACTATACAAATCGATCTTACTTGTCTAATCTTGTCTCTCTAGTCTTGTATGTCCCGTCTTGTCCGTCCGGTCTTATCTGTCTAGACTTCTCCGTCTAGTTTTGTCTGTCTAGTCTTACCTGTCTAGACTTATCTGTCTAGTCTTGTTTGTTTCCTCGGGACCAGACGGGATACCTCCTAAGATTCTAAAAATAACAGCTCGACACCATCCGGATTTCGTCTTGGAAATCATGAATTCACTGCTAGTTGCCGGAAACTTTCCAGATAAATGGAAGCGAGCAAAGCTCATCCTCATAAGAAAGGGGGACAAATCAATCGTAGAGCCAACATTATACAGACCTATCTGCTTACTGGATGTATCCGGGAAATTGCTGGAACAGCTTCTGCTAAGAAGACTTAAAATGGAGCTCGACGCCGTAACTGGACTATCGGATAAACAATACGGATTTAGGTCTGGAAAATCTGCCATAGATGCTATAACTTCTGTCCTAACCATCGCAAAATCAGCAAATTCCGGAACGCAAGAACAAAAAAACTGTGCGCTCTTATTACATTTGATGTATGAAACGCTTTAAATAGTGCCAGCTGGACTCATATAATGAGTAGTCTGACAGCAAAAGGGATATCCCTACTTAACGAGAATAATATGAAGCTATCTTAGTTGCAGGAGTGTGATACTGAAATCTGGACGGCAGACTGAAGTGCGTGAAGTTAATAGTGGTGTTACAGAGGGTCGATACTGGGCCCTACTCTGTGGAACTCATCGGTCTGAGGCAGCACAGCCTGATAAAATTTAAGCTAGAGAATACATTAATATTCCCAAAAGAGCAGATCAAGTACCTGGGAATACTAATAGACAAAAGGCTCTCTTTCTCAGCGCACATAGCAGAAGCAGCAGCGAAGGGGATGAAGACGATGGCAGCTATGCCATAACAACCATAAAAATGGTAAACGGAGGTTGCTGGGTTTAGTGGTCCAGTCTACTATGAGGTACGGTGCACAAATCTTGGCCAATGAACTTCAAAAAGAAAGTAACGCACAAAACTTGCAACTGTCAAGCAACGGAAAGTGGCCCTCCGTGTGTATAGCTCATACCGAATAGTCTCTGGACAAGCCGTCCTGGTTATTGCCAGCATCTTCCCGATCTACCTAGTGGTAAAGGAGTGGAAAAAGTTGCAAGAAGCTGGCCCCAACAGGCTTGAAAAAAGACGGGTCAGAGAAGAACTGCTGAAAGAATGGCAGGAACGATGGGAGATGGGAGCAGAAGTGATGGGAACGAAACTCCTTATCCCAGAAGTAGCCACATGGGTGAACAGAAAGCACGGCGAAACGAGTTACTACCTAACCCAAGTGCTAATAGGTCACGGCTGCTTCAGAGACTATCTGTACAATCTGAACCGAGCATCTGACGATATGTGCGTGTATTGCGGAGAACAAGATAGTGTGAGCCACACAGTTTTCGACTGCTGCCGTTCGCAGGATGAAAGAGAAACACTTGAAACGCATCTGAATAAACCCATCCGCCCAAGAAGCCTAGTGAAGCAAATGTTGGAAAATAAAGAGAACTGGGATAAGATCCATGGATACATTTGTAAAATTTTTAGCAACAAGGAATAAGATGAAAAAACTTCTACACCATCTAACTACACCAGTCCACCCGCCACTCAGAGATTATGCCATAAGCGGTTCCAGAGTGAAAGGGTGTGATCTTTCCAGGGGACCACTTGTCTGGAGCGGTAAATACCCGCAGCTACGCCCCTCAAAAAAGTCTAGTTTGTCTATTCAGTCTGTCTAGTCCGTCCACACATTATTTTCATGCGATAGATGAGAAACTGTACGAGAGACGATAATAAAAGACATAATTCTAGAACCAAAAACAATAGCGGATTATATGCTAAGGACATAACAAAACTGCGACAACGTAAACAAAATGATACAAGACTTAATGGTACAAAAGGAAAGACACGACATACTAAGATAGGCCACAGAGAGGCGAAATATACCTAACGGGTAGGAGACCTCAAACAGGCATCCGACAGTAATAAGATAAGCGGTTCCGGTAAAAAAGTCTTTGTTATTCTAGTTTTAAAACTAAATTCAATTTTTAAAATATTTAAAGAGTAGTTAGACTAGATAGTTGTATTGAATGCAGAAATCTATTTAATAACTAGATTTGTTGCATCCACTACAACTAGTTAAAGAATGTTGTTCATATTAGAAATTTGTAATTTTAGCAAGAATTAAAATTCATTAAATATTCGTAATTTAATGCGATATAATTATCCATATGTTCAGTTTCCAACGCATTTTTATTAGTTGAACCGTTGGCTTATATTTTTTTTTTATAATTTATCCATTTTCTTTTTGTGATAAATTGGTGATAAAAATACAGCAACAGGTGCGGAACTACGCGCAGCAATACTGAATTGATGTAGTTTTCATGTAAGTTGTTTAAGCCCTACGTGTTATGATAATACCGGTGTATAACCGGATATATGGGTGGAAGGTCGCCATGCTTCACTCCATTTTAGTTCTCTCTATTGTCTACAATTTCCTGTAATTTTTTCACGAGACAAAACAAATTCACTAATTGTGGCGATGGCAAAACATCGATTGGATCGAACGACGATTCTCACAGAACTTGCCTGTTCCATCTTGCAGGTGTTTTTAATTCTTATTAACTCTTATTTTTATTTTCATCTTGTCTTCGTGTGCTGAGAAAACATTTTGTCAATGTTTTCCTCGCGAAGATCTGTCTTAGCCTGATTTATATTCTCTGATTTACATCGCTAACTACTTTGCATTTTAAATTTATACTTAATACAATTACTAGTTATATTCTCCAAAAAACAATTAAATTTCATTATAACTACAGAAATAAGTTTTCTAGAATTCGTCACATCAACACAAAACAAATATATGTAAATCAACTCCATCTACAGCGTGAAATTGTGCGGCTCTAAAAATAAGAATATTTCGACTACTAATTGTAAGCTCTCTATTTGGTTTGTAAAATATGTTTATATACTGAAACTAATAAGCCGTTTTATACGTTCTAGTATTTTCAGTCTATCAACGCTTAAGTTATTATTTACTTTATTAACGGTGAAAAACGTTAAGGGTTGTGAAGAGGTTTAATGAAGGAAACTTACATAATTACATATAAGAAATTTCCGGTCTAATAATACTATCTCACGTCTACCTCATGTCTTAAACTTAATAATCATTGTTATTAAATACATTAAGATTATCAAATTATTAATTTAACAAGTTCGTTATAATAATAGCAACAATCAGGTGTGTCTAGACGCGTCGGTCTAGTCTCGTTTTTCTAGTCTTGTCTGATATCGTCTTCTCTTGTCTGGTCCAGTCCTGGTCCTTTAAAAAGTTCGTTATAATAATAGCATCAATCAGCTCTGTTTAAACGCATCGGCCTAGTCTCGTCTTTCTAGTCTTGTCTGGCCTTGTCTGATCTTGTTTGGTCCGGTCTGATCTTGTCTCCTTCTGCCTAATCTTGTTGGGTCTTGTTTGGTTTTGAGCGGTTTTCACCGGACTTATATGGTTTTGTCCGGTCTTGCCCGGGCTTGTCAGGTCGTGTTTGGTCTTGTCTGGCATTGTTTAGTCTAGTCTGATCATGTCTATTTGTCTAGTCTTGCCTGGACTTGTCTGGCTTTGTCTGCTCTTCTCTGGCCTTGTTTGATCTTCCCTGGTCTTCCCTGGTTTTGTCTGGTCTAGTGTGGCCTTGTTTAGTCTTGTCTGTAAGAAATGGCGGCAACTCCCTCCTCTGAAGCTATAATGGTCAAGGCCGTGAACGAGGATGTCAGCCTGAATTACCGGGAGGACGACCTCGACTTCATACTCGTAGACATGAGCAGTCCAGCCATGTCTAGGGAGGCAGAGGTAGATGTTGTTCTGGTGGAGACAGAGGAGGCCTTGCCGCCTCCTGTCATAAACCAAAAAATGACCAGCAGACGCAACAAAATAGCCCAATTAAACATCCGCCATGCCAAGGCAGCCTCGGCTGTGATGGCTAGGATGTTCACCAAACAATACCTAGGGCTAGCGCTGCTGCAAGTCCTCAGACTCTTTTTGTTTTTTTTTGTTTTTCTATTAGCACTAGGCGAGCAATTTTCCACATTTGTGGAAATCTCTTCTGGAAATCTCAGTAGTCTATTCAGGCATGCTCTACACGTCTCTTCGTAATTTTTCAGCACTATTCTAAATATTTCCGTAGTTATCCATTTTAATTTGGGTCGCCGCAATCCTTAATTCCTCTGCTAATATTTCCTATACTACCTCGCCGGTCTCTTTCTTCTTTTGTGGGGTCCACCTTAGCGGTGGGTGGGTTGGCAACAGTTTAATCCGCCCATTTCAGTTGTTTTTCTTCCAACAGTGCATTATTGCCTCTCAGCATTTTGGTTTTCTTCATGACGATCTGGTACACTAGTGCCCAGACGTCATCTTCCAGCTCCTTTTTAAGCTCGTTCCACTTGCGTAGTTTGGCTTCTTTTATTAACTTCTTTATGGAATCCCGGCACTTTCTATAGTTTACCCATAGCTCCTTGTCTGCATCTTCTCTGTTGGTGCTTCTACCTCTCGTGGCAAGGCACCTTGCCCGTATACACTGTGTTCTGCTCTCTGCTATCCCCTCGTGCCACCAGTAAACAGCTGGCTTACTTCACGTATTTTTCCTATACTTGGAAAGTACTTCATTACAGGTTTTTTCTATCAGGGCAGACCGGTGCCAAACAGGACCGACCCGGTTCCCGCTCTACAACAGCAGGTAGCAGAGATGAGCAACGGAGGAGCTCCACCAGGACCATCATCTTGAGACTCCTCCAACTCAATCTCAACAGGTGTCAGGCTGCCTACGACCTCCAGACGCATGATGTGAGGACCGAGGAAATGGACGTGGCCATTATCAGCGAGTGCTACCGAGGAACGAAGCAGCGGGATGACGCGTGGCGTTCCGACACCACCGACATCGCTGCGCTCTGGGCCTGCGGAAAAACGCCCTACTCCCTCCCTTCGGCGCTACTCCCTCCAGGCGCGGGGCTGGCTATGTCCACGGAGAGATTGGCGGGGTGCACTTCTTCAGCTGCTACTTCTCACCTAATGAGCCCCTTAAGATTTTTGAGGATGCACTTACTGCCCTGGTGAGGGAAGCCGGCACGCTGAACCAACTTGTAATCGCCGGCGATTTTAACGCCTCGGTCACACAGTGGGGGTCCAAAACCAGCAACCCTCGAGGGAGAGCCCTTACGGTTGCGCTTGCGGCGCTCCACGTGGTGCTTGCCAACGAGGGAAACGTCCCAACGTTCACTGGGAAGGGTGAGGTGTCCATCGTGGACCTTACCTTTGTTTCCCCCACTTTATACAAGGGGGCGGGAACTGGAGGATGTGACAGGGATACACCGCTAGCGACCACCGGGCGATTCTTTTCGAAGTGCGCCCCTTCAAGAGGCTTACCAAAAGGGGTGAATACAGACTTGGCTACCCCCGTTGGAATGCCCGTGATTTCAACGAAAACACATTTATAGAAGCACTGGGGCTGTGGCAGCTCGATGATACCTCCCCCAGCAGTACCGAAAGCGCCATAGAATGCGCCAGCCAGGCGATACATTGGGTCACCAGAGCGTGCGACACCTCCATGCGTACCAGCAAGCCGTGCGCGAGTACCCGTGTACTGGTGGAGCGACACCATCGCAGAACTGCGAAAACGATGCCTCTCACTCCGACGCCAATACATCAGGGCAAAAAAGAGGGCTCCGGATGCTGCCGGAGAGCTCCGCCTGCAATACGACTCTTCCAGGCGGTCCCTGCGCAAGGAAATCAGAGAGAGGAAGCGCACTTGCTGGAGGGAACTGTACGATGAACTGGACGTATGAAAAAGGCAAGACCTGCTAGCAAAAGAGCGCATGCGACAATACAAAAAGAAGAAACAATGGCAGGAAAGATGGGACACATCAAATAACGGTCGCTGGACATATCTCGTCTTAATCCCGTCTATCGAGCCGTGGATCTGCAGGATGCACGGTGAGGTGGACTATCACCTCACCCAAATACTCACGAGACATGGGGGCTTCCGTGAGTACCTCCACCGAATAGGGGCAGCCGGTGGGGGCCGACTGCGCCCAGTCCCCAGGGCACTCAAACACTTTCTGCTGGAATGTCCCAGATTCCAGCAGGAGAGACAGAGATGCAAGTACAATTCTGATACACTACGGTGCGTCACTGATACACTCCGAAGATCAATGGAATGTTGGCTGCGAGCTAGACGTTAGCATTTTAAAGATACTACGCCTCCCGGAGGAGGTGGATAGGCCCAGGAGAGCAGGGAGAAGAGGAAGGGATGTGTAAATAAACATACTCGACCAAAGTGAACGTCGGCAGGGCCGAAGCTCAGGGGTTCTGGTTTAGCCGTAGTCTTTCAGCAATCTGCCTTTTCTTCTCATCCCGCTAAGTTCTAGACTAAGTTCCAGTTGTTTTCCGATTATAACATGAGGTATAGTGGTTCTAGGTTCTAGGTCCTTTGGTACGATGTTCCTCTCTGTGGCCCACCTACTACATATGTAGATGGTGTGCATCAGGCTGTCCTCGTCCCCGCAGTATTCACAGCAGCTATTAACGGCTCTGCATATCTTGTGGAGGTAATCTCGAAAGCATCCGTGTCCACTGAGTGCTTGTGTTAGATGGTAGTTTAGTTCTCCGTGTATCCGAATTACCCATTTTTCGACATCCTTTATTTACAGCATTGTCCATTGTCCCTTATCGCTTGCTACCCACTCCTTCTGCCATGCCCATCCTCTGCGATCAGATTCAGTCCATGCGATCCTCTTGGTTTCTTTTTTTATCAGTAATTGGTTTGATTTGATTAGCTGAGTAGGTGCTAAGCCTCTCCTGCATTAGTAATTCTATTGGATAAATCCCTGCTATTATCAAAGACGCCTCCCTTGATATAGTTCTGTAAGCGCTACTAGTTCTAATTGCTAGCATTCTCTGGACCGCTGCCAGCTTGTGTTTGGTGGCTTTCACGCTCATTCGCGCCCTGGTCCATACAGGGGCCGCATAAAGCATTGCGGAGTGGGCCACCGAGCACAGCAGTTTTCTTTTACTAGTCCCGGGTCCTTCTACATTAGGCAAAAGCCTCTCTAGTGCAGAAAAAGTTTTGTGAGCTTTGTCGGCAGCTTTTTTGACATGGTCCCTAAATGACAGGTTTTTATCTATTATTACGGCTAAATACTTCATGGTCCCCTTTGGTATGATAGTAGCGTCTCTAAGTTTGAAGGATACGTCGACAATTCTTCTCATGCCAGTTCATAAAACTGCCTTCGTTTTTTCAGGTGCCAGCTTGAGCTGTTTCATCCATTTATCTAGTAGTAGCAATGCTTCATTTGCCCTCACCTTTAGCTCATCCTCGTTTCTGCCGCATACCACCAGGGCAAGATCGTCTGCACAGTCTCTACTCCTTCCGGCATCTTGAGTTTGAGAAGCCCATCGTACATTATGTTCCACAACGTTGGGCCCATGACTAATCCTTGTGGAACACCACTATGGATCTTCTTCGTAGAGCAGTAGTTGTCTGATTCGGTGACAATTGTACTTTCAGATAGGTAGCTATCTATCATCGCTATCAGGTATGGCGGAAATCTGTTTCGCGTGAATTCCACTAGAATGTTTTGCCAGCAGGCCGAATTAAACGCGTTGTTAGAGCGTAATTAGAGCGCATAATCTTCTAGTTTTCCTGGTACTCTTTTTAGCGGCACCTGCAATGGCTACAACTTTGTTGAGAGCGTCAATTGTAGATCGCCCTTCCCTAAAACTGCATTGATTGTTAGCAAGATCTTTGCCGGTCTTCAGTTCTTTTTAAATTCTTTGCAGCAGCAGCTGCTCCATAGTTTACCTGCAGTGTCCATCAAACATAGCGGCCTGCACGATGTTGCTTCGTTGGGCGGCTTGTCCCCTTTCCTTAACAGTATCAGCCTAGCCTTTTTCCAGATCTGCGTGAAAACACCTTCTTGTAGGTTCCTATTCATGACGCTTAGGACGCACTGGGGTACAACAGTCCCAACAAGGAATCATGTCCGGAGCAGATACTCTGGCTTTGTTAAGCCGATCACTTGCCACTACGAGTTCTTCGGTTGTTAATTCCAAGACTTCACTGCATATCGGTTACTCCCAAATCCGTGTCGGGTGGATTGGGAATAGGGCACGGACAATTTCCTCTATCAAGTCAGGGTGCGGATACATGTTTGGTCTCCGGAGCTTTAGTTGTCTAGCTGTAATTTCGTAAGCATCTCCCCAGGGGTTCTCATCGATTTTCTCGCAGAGGTTTGGCCAGCATCTCCTCTTCTCGCTATTCATCATTCTCCGCAGCGTTTTCCTGGACTCCACATACTTTGGCCTGAGCGCTTCTTTCTTTGCAGTCGTCTCTGAATGCTTCTTTTTACATCTCTGGTTAGTACGCCTGGTCTGCCTACAGATCTTTTTGGCAATGTTGATCTCATCGGACCACCAGTACACTTTCTTTTTTTTTGCAGAGTTCTTCTTCGCCGGAAGACATTTCTTGCAAATGTTGGTAAGGTTAGCGATCATCCGTGCTGGCGTGTCAGTTAGCCGGTTCTTTGTCTCTCATGCAAGGGCATCTGCAAGTTTGCGACAATCCCCTGTGGTATCTGCTTCTAGTTGGATTGCGTCCCGGTTTGTCATGGACTTCATAATAGATATAGTTGTGGTCGCTGAGTGTTTCCCGTTCAAGGACATCCCACTTCTTGACCCTGCCTACTAGAGAGATGGTAGCAAGTGTAAGGTCAATTATCGAGCTCGACTACCGCCTCTGAAACGTTGGTTGTTCGACTTCGTTTATTACGCACAAGTCTAGTTCTGAGAACCATTCCGCGACAATGTTCCCCCTTTTATCAGTTTTTCTGTTTCCCCAGAGCATTGATTTGACATTGAAATCTCCTGCGATTATTATAGCCTTGCCGGTTTGTCCTCTTATGCTATTTCAGCTCGCATAGTGAGGCCTCGAGCCATGTAGGAGTATCAGTGGGTGAGTAGTAGCAGTTGTATATTATCACTTCCGTGAGTACTACCCAGACAAAACCAGGGCCAGTGTCGCTGTTTGTTACTGTTTCGTTGGTGTTATAGATTTTTATGGCTGCGTCACCAGTCTCTTCCCGAAACTTTTTTCTGGTTAGGTTCGCTAATGATGGCGATGTCTATGGATAGTTCTGCAGCAGTAGCTTCTATCATATCTTGAGCTATTTTGCAGCGCATTGGATTGACTTGGAGTGTTTTAGCCATTTCTGGTTTGTTGGGAACGCCTAGCCTCCGAAACCGCTTTCTTGAAAGCTGGGCACGCTCCAGTGTCAGCTGTATGCCCCATGGTCTGGCAGATAAGGCAATATGCTTCCTCTGTGCATTCTGTTGCTCGGTATCCGTCTTTCCTACATCTGTAACATGCTTTTTGCCAGTCTGGGCCGTTGCAATTGCTGGGCGTGTGGCCAGTCAGCCAGCATTTGTGGCACTTTACAATCTGGATTCTTTCAGCAGTACGTGACCCGGCAGTACGTGAGTCCCACTCTAATCCTGCGGGCTGCTACCAGGTCGGTAGCTTTTTGTTTTGAAACAATGACTGTCGACATTTGGTTTTCCCCATACACCAGTCGGAGATTTGTGACATTTATGTCTTGTCTAGTCTTGTCTAGTCTTGTCTAGTCTTGTCTAGTCTTGTCTAGTCTTGTCTAGTCTTGTCTAGTCTTGTCTAGTCTTGTCTAGTCTTGTCTAGTCTTGTCTAGTCTTGTCTAGTCTTGTCTAGTCTTGTCTAGTCTTGTCTAGTCTTGTCTAGTCTTGTCTAGTCTTGTCTAGTCTTGTCTAGTCTTGTCTAGTCTTGTCTAGTCTTGTCTAGTCTTGTCTAGTCTTGTCTAGTCTTGTCTAGTCTTGTCTAGTCTTGTCTAGTCTTGTCTAGTCTTGTCTAGTCTTGTCTAGTCTTGTCTAGTCTTGTCTAGTCTTGTCTAGTCTTGTCTAGTCTTGTCTAGTCTTGTCTAGTCTTGTCTAGTCTTGTCTAGTCTTGTCTAGTCTTGTCTAGTCTTGTCTAGTCTTGTCTAGTCTTGTCTAGTCTTGTCTAGTCTTGTCTAGTCTTGTCTAGTCTTGTCTAGTCTTGTCTAGTCTTGTCTAGTCTTGTCTAGTCTTGTCTAGTCTTGTCTAGTCTTGTCTAGTCTTGTCTAGTCTTCTCTAGTCTTCTCTAGTCTTCTCTAGTCTTCTCTAGTCTTCTCTAGTCTTCTCTAGTCTTCTCTAGTCTTCTCTAGTCTTGTCTAGTCTTGTCTAGTCTTGTCTAGTCTTGTCTAGTCTTGTCTAGTCTTGTCTAGTCTTGTCTAGTCTTGTCTAGTCTTGTCTAGTCTTGTCTAGTCTTGTCTAGTCTTGTCTAGTCTTGTCTAGTCTTGTCTAGTCTTGTCTAGTCTTGTCTAGTCTTGTCTAGTCTTGTCTAGTCTTGTCTAGTCTTGTCTAGTCTTGTCTAGTCTTGTCTAGTCTTGTCTAGTCTTGTCTAGTCTTGTCTAGTCTTGTCTAGTCTTGTCTAGTCTTGTCTAGTCTTGTCTAGTCTTGTCTAGTCTTGTCTAGTCTTGTCTAGTCTTGTCTAGTCTTGTCTAGTCTTGTCTAGTCTTGTCTAGTCTTGTCTAGTCTTGTCTAGTCTTGTCTAGTCTTGTCTAGTCTTGTCTAGTCTTGTCTAGTCTTGTCTAGTCTTGTCTAGTCTTGTCTAGTCTTTTCTAGTCTTGTCTAGTCTTGTCTAGTCTTGTCTAGTCTTGTCTAGTCTTGTCTAGTCTTGTCTAGTCTTGTCTAGTCTTGTCTAGTCTTGTCTAGTCTTGTCTAGTCTTGTCTAGTCTTGTCTAGTCTTGTCTAGTCTTGTCTAGTCTTGTCTAGTCTTGTCTAGTTTTGTCTAGTCTTGTCTAGTCTTGTCTAGTCTTGTCTAGTCTTGTCTAGTCTTGTCTAGTCTTGTCTAGTCTTGTCTAGTCTTGTCTAGTCTTGTCTAGTCTTGTCTAGTCTTGTCTAGTCTTGTCTAGTCTTGTCTAGTCTTGTCTAGTCTTGTCTAGTCTTGTCTAGTCTTGTCTAGTCTTGTCTAGTCTTGTCCAGTCTTGTCCAGTCTTGTCTAGTCTTGTCTAGTCTTGTCTAGTCTTGTCTAGTCTTGTCTAGTCTTGTCTAGTCTTGTCTAGTCTTGTCTAGTCTTGTCTAGTCTTGTCTAGTCTTGTCTAGTCTTGTCTAGTCTTGTCTAGTCTTGTCTAGTCTTGTCTAGTCTTGTCTAGTCTTGTCTAGTCTTGTCTAGTCTTGTCTAGTCTTGTCTAGTCTTGTCTAGTCTTGTCTAGTCTTGTCTAGTCTTGTCTAGTCTTGTCTAGTCTTGTCTAGTCTTGTCTAGTTTAGTCTTTTCTAGTCATGTCTTGTTTATTCTTGTTTTGTCTATCTAGTCCTGCTTGTCCTGTTTGGCTCCTTAGTCGTAGTCGAGTCTAGTCTAATCATGACAACCTAGTATTATTTAGCTAGAAAGTTCTATTACTCTGACAATTGGTTTGCAAAAACGTTTGTGTTAGTTTTTTATAAGTAACATAATTGATGAAGTTTTTGATGATTAGGAACTTGTTTATGGTCGATTCAACACATTGAAATTGGTTTTACACGGTTTTCGGCAGTAAATTTTGATTTGCATACAATTGAAAAAAAAAGCTTGCCCACATACACGTCCGAACTAATCAACAAAAGTCTTCTTTGTTGAATCAATTAAAATATTCTCAAGGAATTTCACCAAAAAATACATAGATTATTGTAGAATTAGAATACTTTTCTTAAACCAACATTCACTAATTAGATTAGTGTAAAACACAATCAAGACAAATGGTTTAATACTCTTGGGAACCCAAGTTTTGAACAAGATTTTTGATTGTTTACCTGTCGCCTTTGCACAATCCCGTGTCTTCCAGAGCCCAGTCGACCCAAAGCCCAGGAGAATCCCGCTGACCTGCTCCAAATCTTGGACTTTTAGGATCGTAGACTATTTCCGCTGTATGCAGGCTAACTATCTCACTTCCACTCAAACAACTGAAAAGAAATAGAAATCAATCTGGCTTGTTTAGTCTTATCTAATGTATTTCCAAATATTCTAAATGTTAAATAGTAACATTTGTATCTTTTCTTCAAAGATTATTATTTCTAGGAAATTATTGTATACATATCGTTAACAAAGTTGACATCATTTGTATAACTAATCTTTCTATAACAAACTATCTTCAAAAACTATCTATCTAACAAACAACTACTTCACTGGCAAACACCACGACTGACATTGACAGTGTCATTGATAGTGACAATGTCAGTCAACACCACGCTAGGGAAGTAGTTGTTTTTAAAAAAGATTTTATAGAAAGATTAGTTATACAAATGATGTCAACTTTGTTGACGATATGTATACAACAATTTCCTAGAAATTATAATCTTTGAAGAAAAGACACAAATGTTACTATTTAATATTTTCAAAATCTTCAAACTCAACAAGATATAAATAATTATTCTAAATTTGTTGAAATTTCATGAATTCTAATTTTCGAATTTTAGAAAATGAATTTAAAAGAAATAAAAACTTAAAATGAAATCAATTTGGAGAAACTGATAATTTTTCGATTTTCATTTTCCAATCGTTTTTCTTTACATTTGTTGCCGACTAGATTACGCAATTTCCTTTTTCGTAACAATGACATCTATACACCAACGCCTTGAAATAGATTTCAATTACCATAATTACAAAACTACGATGATAAATTAAACTAATTCAAAACAACAATCTCACAACTCGCTGCAATTAACATAACATAAAACAAAAACACAAATTGAAATGACAAGATTGACCAATAGAGTTCTTGCAATTTATTGCCATTATGTAAGTTAAACTGCAGGGACGACAAGACTAGACTAAATATTATCAAACTTTCTCATAAGACGAGTTTTGTAATATTCGTTGTAAAATGAAAACTAGAAGAAAACACATAATTAATTCAAAAATCTTACTTGAAATAAATTGTATCTTAACCGCTTAAATCGTAGTAAATTAGTGAAATTTTAATAATTTTATTATCCTTTCATTAAGAATTGTTAATAAACAGAAAACAAACATTAGTTAAATCATATAATTCATATCCAATTATCTTCATCTAATAATTAATTAATGATGTAGTTGCGTGTGAAAGCTTAATTACAGGAAAAAAACTTGTCGCATAAGACAAATTAATGTTACAAAATCAACGCTGAGAAAAATCTCACAGCAGAAAGAGGACAAGAGGTTTTCCTTCTAGCGTTTGGTACGAGTCGTTGGATTGTTGGATGATTTAAATAATGGCCATTTGTAACGTTTTGTGTTTACCTGTACAGTGTATGAGAATCGGAAAGTTTCTTGTTGGATTCCTCCAGACAGTGCTGTAAAGCTCTGGTTTCTTCTAAGAGGGTTAGAAGATTGAGCTCTTCCCTTCCCAGCTGGTACTCGAGTTCTGCTTGTTGAATTCTCACATCAATATTACTAAACAAGAAAAATGTAAATTAGATGGTATCAAAAAAAATTAGTAGTAGATAATTTAAAAATGTTTCGATTTATTTATGAATAAGTCTTTCCAAACCTCCTCATAGGAAGAGTTTTCTAGTTTACGTAGTAAAATGCCAGTTTCGGAAAAATTTAAAAATTCAAAAAATTTCTTCCAAAAAGAACACATTTAAAACAGATGAAAACTTAAGTAAATCTATAGACGCGTTTCGAGATTTATCTCAAATCAGTACAGCTTTGCTTTTATGAACAACCCATGTGGCTGATTAGGGTTAGATATTTTTACTTTGACAATTCGTGAGAGAGACATGAACTTATAAACGGTACTACATTATAGATAATCATATAAACTTAATAAAGCAAGAACACAGCCTGCATATATAAATATATTCAACCTTTCCGGAGCTCTATAACACTTACGGTCCGCGTAGCGGGGTGTGCGTAATTCCGCGAGTACGTAATTGCCTTACAATTCGAGTTATGTACTATACTTTATCTACGAGCCCAGTAATTTGTTTTTGTTTAATAGGAAAAATGTTTTATGTAACAAATTTATTTCTTATTAGGTACATTATTTAACATTAGAACAAACAAACAGTTGTATTTTCATATATAACTGTTACTCGATATTATTGAACTTGATAGAAATTACATACATACATTACATACATACATTATTAATTAGTACTTATTTGGGTTAAACTGGAACAAGAGTGCTGATAGATATAGGCAACCCAATGTACGCAAAGTTAAGTTCCGTTAGTTTGAATTGTGTCACGGGCGCTGAACGTATTAACACTTAGTAGCAGCTCTCAACCAATCATAAACCAACCGCACGTGTGTGTTATCAATCATAACTTAGCATTATTCGCGGACTGTTACACACGTGTGTGTTATGATGTATTTACATAGTCCACGAACTGTACAATAATGGGCATTTACAATAGTGGTCATAGACGAACATATTTGCATAACATTAATTGTGATAAACCCACAAACGCCCCATTAAACAAATCTCTAATTTCTCACATCATCACAGATTTAATTACTAAAAACAAATTACAAAAAATATAGTACAAAATTACAGAAATTTCGATTCTTTCCTCCGATTTAACACACATAAGTCATAATAATTAAAAAAAAACTATAAAATTAGGAGATTTATGTCGATTTCTATCTTGTGCTTGTAACAAACTCAAAAAAACTTTGCTTGTTGTAGGATCAACAATGAGAACATGAGCGGCCAGAAAGGGGGGCTCAGTGGCAAAAAATCCAGGGGTGTCACATTCCATTCTAAACAGTTATTCTACCCTTCTTTAATTTATGGGGTTTTAATGCCGTCAGCGAGTCAGGAATTATTTATGGTGTTTATTCTGGGTATAGTTCTGTGTGTATAGTATTTTTGTATAGTATTCTCTATTTAGACTTGTCTGTCAAGTCATGTTTACTGTTGTTTGTCTAATCTTGTCTGTCTTGTCTGTCTAGTACCATTTATCTAGTGTTCATCCAATGTCTGTCTAGTCTTGCCTGTCCGGTCTTATTCGTCTAGTCTAGTAGGTCTAGTCTTTTTCGTCTAGTCTCGTCTGACTGGACCCGTCTGTCTAGTCTCATCTGTCTAGTCTCATCTGTATAATCTTGTCTGTTTAGTCTTGTCTAATTCAGACTCATCAGTCTATTCTCATCTGTCTAGTCTCGTCTGTTAAGTCTCGTCTGTCTAGTCTTGTCTGTCTAGTCTCGTCTGTCTAGTCTTATCTGTCTTGTGGCTAGACTTTAGTCTCCTTCGTTTAGCCTGACCTGTCTAGCCTCGTCTGTCTAGTCTCGTTTCTCTTGTGTGGTCTGTCTAGTCTCATCAGTCTAGCTACGTCTCGTCTACCTAGTCTCATCTAATTAGCCTTGTGTTTTGTCTTTCCTCTCAAGTCTTGTCTCTCCAGAAATATTTATCTTTTTTTTATTTGAGAAAAGGGTATTTTACAATTTAAAAGACGTAATATAACCAAACAGATTTTCCTCCCACTTTCCCCTAGAAACTACCATCCTGTTACTACAAGGAAAAGCTGTGTCGTCAATTTATCTTGTTTACTACGTCTACTTCTTTCATTTTCATTATTTCTGTTAAATTTCCTGTTATAGTTCTCTATGTTTCCTCACTCTCCAGCATATATATATATATATATATATATATATATATATATATATATATATATATATATATATATATATATATCCAGTAACATTTTCCGCAATTACTCTTTCGCATATGCTTTCCGTCATTTTTTTTTCTTTGCGCTTCGCTTCCCATCTTGGGCAATTGAAAACGGTATGTTCCGCTGTATCGTCCTCCCCACAGTAGTAACAGTCCGCCGTTTCTGCTTATTTGAACCTTTTAAGGTAATGGCTAAAGCATCCATGTCCCGTCAATACTTGTGTCAGGTAATAATATTTCACTTCACCATGCTCCCGGTTTGTCATATTTTTTACATTTGGTATGAGCCTTCGCGTCCATTCTGCCTTTCCTTTCAAGTTCTCCCATCTTTTCTGCCACAGGTTATTTATCTGACACGGATGGTTTCTTGCATGTGTCTTCCAGCCTTCTGCATCTTTCTGCTTTTAATAAATTGATGTGGGGCTTCCTGCCACCACTCGCAGTGCATCACTAGAAAAGGTCCGGTATGCGCAACAGACTTTAATCAGTATTTTTCGTTGGATCCATTCTAAAATTAGCTTATATTTTTTCTTTGCCATGACCTATTGCCACATAGGTGCACCATAGAGTATGATGGAGTAAACTACCGATGCGATCAGCCGCCGTTTGCTACATCGTGGTCCTCCGATGTTTGGCATTAGTCGTCTTAGGTTGGCCGCCACGGCATCGGCTTTCATAGCTAATTTTATCACGTGCTATGTCATACTCATATTTCTGTTCTATATGACTCCAAGATACCTCAATGTCTCTGTTGTCGTTATTATTGCATCTTCTACCTTGATTTCCATTTTTGAGAGCTTTCTCCTTCCTGCTAATATTATAGCTTCCGTTTTAGTAGGTGCCAGTTTTAAGCTTTTGGAATTCATCCACCGACTCACTCTCTGTATTTTAATACACAGCTCCTCTCCTCTTACTTGCATCTTGCGATCGCAGCCAAGTCATCCTCATATCATATTAGGGTTACTGCTGCAGGCATGCGTAGTTCTAGTACCGGATCGTAGAAGATGTTCCAAAGTAGTGGTCCTAGTAGAGATCCCTGAGAGCCGTCTCTTGTTATATTTATCTTGGCGGTCTTTTCTAACAATAGGTCTCCTTCACTAAGGTAACTGCATACCATCTGTACTAGGTACTTACGTATCTATTTTACGCCTGAGTAGAACTACTAGATGACTAGTAGAACAAGTAGACAATTTCCTTAGATGGAACAGAGTTGAATTCATTTTGCACGTCGAGGGTCACTATTACGCAGAAATCTCTGCGTTTGTAGCTTCCCATATTCGCCTTGGTGGCTATCTCCTGTACTACGCGCATAGCGTGAATTTTAGATCTTCCCTTCCGGAAACCGAATTGCCTTTTTTGATAAATTCCATAATTTTTCGATATTTTTCTTGATTCTGTTGCTTCGTATTTGAACCAGCATTTCCCCATTTTGTGTAGCATACATAATGGCCTATATGTTATTTCCGCATTTTCTTGTATCCTTCCCTTAGGTATTAGGACTAGTCTCGCTGTTTTTTCTCCTCTCTGCAACAATCTGTTAAACATCTTTAAACAGTATTGGGGGCTCCCATCCATCAAAGCCTTTACGACTTCCACCGGTATCCCATCTGGTTCTGGGCCCTTCTGCTTTTCATTTTTCCGGTCGCCTCTCTCATTTCATTTTCTGTGAATGGTGGACAAATCAGGTATCTTGCTCTTGTATAAGTTGGCTCCAGTTCGCTGTCTGGATTGCCTTTGATTGTATTATTCTCTTCCTTTAGCGTATTCCTCTCTAAGTTCTTGTTTCTCTTCAGTTGTTTTATTTTTCTTAGCGTTTGCTCTGACCATTACTCTTCTTTTCTTCAGACATATCCCCCTTTGTTCCGATACTTCTCTCGTCTACCAAGACAGAGGTGCACTTCTGATTCTTCCGCCATTTCTTCGAAATATGTGATCGCATGTTTGCGTAACTACTTGTATACATTCGCTTAGTTTAGGCCCTATATTATTACATCTTATATTATATTAATAATAATAATAATAAATAAATAATATTAGGGGTCACCTATATTTTCTTTTGTGTAAATAAAAGCTGGCATCGGTTCTGCTTTATTATCCATCCATTCTCCCGTGCTTGTTTGGTTTGATCCCGTTTTCTCCAATCTCTTGAACATCTCTTGAACAAGTTCAATGTTTCGGTGATCGCTTAAGTTCTCATCATCCCTCACATACCAGTTTCTGAACTGTCTCACTAGGTTTGTTGAAAAGTAATGTCTATGTAGACTTATCTCACTAGTTTTGTGTTTATCCTTGTCTGGCTAGTATTATCTGTTTAGTCCTGTCGGTCTAGACATGCCCGTCTGGTCTTTTTCCGTTTAGTCTCGTCCGTCTAGTCTTGTCCGTCTGAACTGTCAAGATAGAAAATTGCAAAATAATATCTCTCCACACGAAATTGTGGTTCGTGAACAATATTCTAATTGATTGAGGTGATGAATGGCGTTTCGGCAGTCAATAAAATAGCGCCAATAGCTGAACGCGTGAATCCTTTGTGAAAATGTTGACATAAGGTGAAAATTCGCTTCCACCTAATACTACAGTTTTTGGCGAGGGAAAAATTTCGACAAGAGAAAAAAAGATTAATAATATTGAATCCACTGTGAAAATACCAACAAAAAGTAAACATTCACTTCCGTCTAATACTACAGTTTCTGGCGAGGGCAAAATATCGACAAAAAAGAAAAAGATGAATAATATTGAAGGAAAAGCCGAATGTTCGGTGGTGTCTACAATTGTAGAATCCATAAACAAATTGACAAATCAAATAGGCAGAATGGGAAAGATTTTAAGCGCCCACCATAACATAAAAAAAGAAATTAAAGATATTGCTGAGCTTATTAAACGAGAAATCGAGACGCTGAACCAGAATACTATTAAAGAATGCCTCATAAAGCACAAATTTGTTGAAACAATGGAAACCATACAAACAAAAGAGGTACAAACCCAGCTGATTGCGCGGAAGGATCTGATAACTCTACCAAGAATAGACACCCTACACGAATGGTAGGAATAAAAACAACTTCATAAATACGGAAATAAAAATCGGGAATCCCTTGGAAAATAGCAACCGAGGTGGTAACCAGGGTCGTACTCGTAGAACCTGACGATGAGGAAATGGAAAAAAGCATTCAGCGGCTATATAGGAATAGATTCCCAGACCTTGCTGACACAAATATAAGATTTCGAAAGTATGGAATATGAGACCAACTTACGATCTAGAGGCCCAGAAGAGACAACAAGAGATAAAATCATCAGAGCTACCTATGACGGCTCAGAATACAGCCTCTGGGATAAGTTCATTAAGATACGCAGCGAAACAGAATAGGGTAAATGCGTGGCTCTCCACCACGTAAACAAGCTAGACGTGATAGAGTTCAGCAAGATGGAGGATTGCATATTCCATGAGACAAAAACAAAAGTCATTATATAAACAACCACGCAGAAATTCACAACAATCAAGCCAGAGGTAATTAAGCTAAGGAATAGAAAAAGTCAAACATATGCCCTAATAGTAGAGCAAGGCAGTCAAAAATATGATTCTATACTGAAGTGAATAAAGAACAAAATCAAAGACAGTACTGAAGCGGAAGTAGTCAAGGAAGTGAGAAGTACAAGAGAGGGTAAACTTCTAATTATCACGAAAAAAGATGATACAGCAATAGGAGCACTTCAAAAAACAATTGAGAGCATCGGAGAAGATATCAGTGTCAGGATAGCAGACGCTATGCAGTACACCGATACAGTACATATTAGTGGCATAGATGCACTAACAGAAAAAACGATGTCCTAGAAGCCATGGGGAGGAAACTGGGCAGCTTGGACGGTAAGAAATACAAACTGAACGATCTTCGGCCAAACAAATACGCCACTAAAACGACTATCCTGACCATTAATAGAGATGATACCAAGAAATTAACAAAAGAGGAACTGCACGTTGGAATTGTACCATGCAAAGTCGAAAGGTGGATAAGGCTACGAAGGTGATATAAATGCTGGGCTTTCGATCATATATCAACTCAATGTTAAGGACCAGATAGGTCCAAACTCTGTCTAAATTGTGGGAGAGACGGACACATTGCCAGAAACTGCACTAATATTGAAGAGTGTGTCCTGTGTAATAAAACTAGCCACAAAACGGGAAATGGACAATTCGAAGCATTTAGAAGAGCTTTAAGACTGGCTAAGAGGGCCACGAGATTTCTTGCGCAATGATTAAGTTCCTCCAATTAAACATGAATCGCTGCAGAGCGGCTCACGATATGCTAAGGCAGGCAATCAGCGAATATAAAATAGACATAGTTACCGAACAAGAACTCAACAAAAATAGGATAAATAATGAATACCACGACACCAACTGTGACACTTTTATTTACGTTAAGAAAGGAATTCCAGTTATAATTTTTTTTTTAGCAATGGCTTCGTATGTGTGAAACTGCTCGGGATAGTAGAAGATACATAATAGAAGACTACTAGTTAGAATAAATAAAACAGCTGGGGACTCTGCACAGAAAGAGGTAGCCCATGAAGCATACAGAAAGGCCCGACACGAACTGAAACTGGCCATCAGTAAAGAGAAAAAAGAAGCATGGAAACAACTATGTAATGAACTGGAGAACGACATCTGGGGAAAGGCCTACCAGATTGTCCCAAATAAATTAAATTTGATTCCAGAAACAACCCTGACGGACGCTGAAACTCTGAAGCAAGTGAGTAAGCTCTTTCCAAGTTATCCCGTTAAAGAGTGGCCGGAAGTAACGGTACGCGAGGAGGAGATAATACCCTTTAAACCAGAACCTTCGAAAGCAAGCGGCCCGGATCACATTCCACCGGAGTTCGAACAACCCGACGATCTTTGCAAAGGTTATGAACCACTGCCTTACCCAAGGTATCTTTCCGGACACGTGGAAGACAGCTCAATTGTCACTTATTAAAAAGCCTTAAAAGGATCCCTTATCACCGATTACGTACATTCCAATATGCCTATTAGACACCGCAGGGAAGCTTTTTTGAAATACTGATAAAAAAAAAGACTAGAGAAAGAATTAGAGCAGAAAAAGACTCTCCATGAGAACCAATTTGGCTTAAGGACAGGTAGCTCCACTATCCATGCATTGAGGAAAGGAATGTAAGTACCAGAAAAGATAAAGAAGAAGGCATTTAAAAATAGAGAATACTGCGCAATGGTCACGCTGGATATTGCACATTCTTTCAACTCTGCTCCCTGGGAAAACATAATCTGCGCACTAAGAAATGCAAAGGTTAGTGGATACATACTCAAAATTATCCAGTCCTATCTCTGTAATAGGTATATTGAAACGACTGGTGGGGCACGCAGAAGGACCACTTGTGTAGTGCCGCAAGGATCCGTCGTCGGTCCAATGTTATGGCTTGTAATTTACGACAAAATATTAAGAACAAATGTACAAACGGGTGTAACACTGGTATCAAATGCAGTCGACTTTACCGTTGTGGTATCTGCTTGGACACCACGGGTCCTGGGAGAACGCGTAGGACATGCCTTTGACAAAATCAGCCAGGAATTGAGGGAAATGGGTGTCAAGCTTGCCCTTAAAAAACAGAGATGGTCCTCCTAGCCGGGCGATACAAGATGCGCAACCTAACAACTGAAGTAGAAGGAACGCTGGTTCAGAGCGTAAAATCTCTTAAATATATGGGCATACACGTGGACAAAAACAGTAGAATGACCACACAAATTAAGAAGACATGCGAAAAGGCTAACGCTACTCTAATGGCTCTAGCAAGAATTATGGCTAATATTGGAGGGCCAAGATCTAGGAGGCGTAGAATACTTGCGCATGTAGTCTCTTCTATACTTTTATATGGGGCGCCTATATGGGCGCAGACACTACCACATAAAATATACGATGGAATGATGGAGAGTATTAATAGGAAGTTAGCAATACGTATAGCTGCGGCCTACAGGACAGCCTCTACCATGGCCGTACTTGCAATTGCAGCAATACCACCTATTAAGCTACGCGTCCAAGACAGAATTTATATCCACGAGAGAGGGAGGCTAGCAAAACCGGAAGCAAGTGAAAAAATGTTAAAGTTTACAGGGTGGACAAAAAGATATTCGCAAGTGGAGCAATAGGAAGCGGGGTGACTTGGACTACCATTTAACCCAAGCATTAACTGGACATGGCGTTTTCACCACATATCTGAAGAGAATAGGGAAGAGTGAGACTGATGAATGTTTGTATTGCTGAACTGAGGTCGTAGATTCTCCAGAACATACTCTGTTGCAATGCCTGATGTGGGATCAGATAAGAAGTGTTGCCCACAATAAATGCCTAGTGCCAGTGACGAAAGAAAACGTGGCAGCACTGCTCCTCCAGACGAAGGACTGCTGGGACGGTATAACAGATATGCTACAGGAGATTATTAGAGGAAAGGAGGCCGAAGAACAAAGAATGAAATCCCTGAACGATTGATTGGGTAAAACAAAATATGAAATCGCACTCCTCTAGTAATGCTTGATGGCGGTTCCGAGGCGACGCGGGAAGTCTAACAGAAGATTCCTCCAGAATTGTTAACTTATTCTGTTCAGTATTTTCTTGCAAATAAAAAATTCAGTCTTGTCCGTCTACTCTCGTCCATCTAGTCTTGTCCGTCTTGTCATGTCTGTCTAGTCTTGTCTGTCTAGTCTTGTCTGTCTAGTCTTGTCTGTCTAGTCTTGTCTGTCTAGTCTTGTCTGTCTAGTCTTGTCTGTCTAGTCTTGTCTGTCTAGTCTTGTCTGTCTAGTCTTGTCTGTCTAGTCTTCTCTCTCTAGTATTGTGCGTCTAGTCTTATCTGTCTAGCCTTGTCTGTCTAGTCTTGTCTGTCGAGTCTCGTTTATCTTCTCTTGTCTGTCTAGTCTTGTCTGTCTAGCCTTGTCTGTCTAGTCTTGTCTGTCTAGACTTGTCTGTCTAGTCTTGTCTGTCTAGTCTTGTCTGTCTAATCTTGTCTGTCTAGTCTAGTCTGTCTAGTCTAGTCTGTCTAGTCTAGTCTGTCTAGTCTAGTCTGTCTAGTCTAGTCTGTCTAGTCTAGTCTGTCTAGTCTAGTCTGTCTAGTCTTGTCTATCTAGTCTTCTCTCTCTAGTATTGTGCGTCTAGTCTTATCTGTCTAGCCTTGTCTGTCTAGTCTTGTCTGTCGAGTCTCGTTTATCTTCTCTTGTCTGTCTAGTCTTGTCTGTCTAGCCTTGTCTGTCTAGTCTTGTCTGTCTAGTCTTGTCCGTCTTGTCTTGTCTGTCTAGTCTTGTCTGTCTAGTCTTGTCCGTCTTGTCTTGTCTCTCTAGTCTTGTCTGTCTAGTCTTGCCTTGTCTTGTCTGTCAAGTCTGTCTAGTCTCAATCTAGTATTGTCAGTAGAGTCTGGTCTGTATAGTCTTGCCTGTCTAGTCTTGTCTGTCTAGTCTTGTCTGTCTAGTGTTGTCTGTCTAGTCTTGTCTGTCTAGTCTTGTCTGTCTAGTCTTGTCTGTCTAGTATTGTCTGTCTAGTCTTGTCTGTCTAGTCTTGTCTGTCTAGTCATGTCTGTCTAGTCTTGTCTGTCAAGTCTTGTCTGTCTAGTCTTCTCTTTCTAGTTTGGTCTGCCTAGTCTTGTCTGTCTAGTCTTGTCTGTCTAGTCTTGTCTGTCTAGTCTTGTCTGTCTAGTCTTGTCTGTCTAGTCTTATCTGTCTAGTCTTGTCTTGAATTGTCTGTCTAGAGTTGTCTGTCTAGAGTTGTCTGTCTAGTCGTGTCTGTCTAGTCTTGTCTGTCAGGGCTTGTCGGTCCATTCTTGTCTGTCTAGTCTCTCTAGTCTTTTCTGTCTAATGCTGTCCATTAAACAGACTCGTTTGTCTAGTCTTGCCTTTCTACTCAGTCTAGTCTTGCCTGTCTAGTCTTGTCTGTCTACTCTTGTCTATTTAGTCATGTCTGTCTAGTCTTGTCAGTCTAGTCTTGTCAGTCAAGTCTTGTCTGTCTAGTCTTGTGTGTCTAGTCTTGTTTGTCTAGTCTTGTTTTTCTACTCTGTCTAGTCTTATCTGTCTAGTCCTGCCTGTCTAGTCCTGCCTGTCTAGTCTTGTTAGTCTAGACTTGTCTCTCTAGTCTTTTCTGTCTAGTCTTGTATGTCTAGTCGGTTTAGACTTTTTTGTCTAGTCTTCTCTGTCTTGTCTTGTATGTCTAGTCTTATCTTAATACTCTGTCTAGTCTTGTCCATCTATTCTTCTGCGTCTACTCTTGTCTGTCAACTCTCAATCTAGTCTTGTCTGTAGAGTCCTGTCTGTCTAGTCATGTCTGGAATATTATTTTAGGAAATTTGAAACATATTTATCGAAATTGTGCAATTGTTACTAAATCTTATTAAACTTCTTTACAAGAGGAGTTTTTCAATTTTCTTTATAAAATGAAATCTATAAGAACTTGACGACCTGTAAACATTGAACTAAATTGTTAGAGAAGTGGAGCTTCTCCATCCACAAAGCATCATCAAATTTCTCCATTTCCACATTCTTTGATTGCTTTGCGTGTTGGAAACCAGATTAAATTATATCATGTCAAGACGCAACTCTTTTTCACACTGTAAGAACGAACGTGGAATCTTACGAACACGAAAAAATCTCATCCCGTTCATGCATTACACACACGGTACACGGCACAAATTTTACTCCCATACTTACACAAGAAAAATTAGTTATTGAATTTAATCAATTCGATAATCGTTGAATATAATTAGCAAAATTGTTTAATAAATATTTAGTTTTCGACGTGATTACTATTTCCGGTTTCTCGTGGGTCATTAGTTTGCCAAATTTAGTTTGCAACTGTATAAGGAAATGATAAATAATGATTTGGATTAAGTGCGTGGACGACTAAATTTTTATGTTTATTCGACGCATTAAGACGTAAATTTACGCAGGTAATGGTTCGTCAACCTTCTTAGAAATTCCGATTTGTAGCTGTGATTGTGCCTTGATTGTCTTGTTTAATTTCGTTGTCCCGATTTAGAATTATCGTTTGCAAAATGGATTTTTCTGTGTGTCAGTTGTAAAAATGTAATTGCACATTTACGACGATTTTAATTGTGGTTTGGTACAGTGGTGATTAATTTCCATTTATACTACCATATGGTTTCACAATAAGCCTATAATTGTGTAATGTAATAGGCTTACGTACTCTAATAGCATTACAAACCTCCTGTTTATATGTAAATTCAACAAACAAAGAAATATTTAACGATTATTAAAAAAGTCTGATTCTAAGATATTAAATTACAGGTTTTCAAAAGCTCTTGTAAAAAGATTCTTTTTATTATAAAGTTTGAAAAGATTTCATGTAAAATTGAATTTGATTGCAAATCAATGACAGTTAGGCATTCAAAAATAACTGAAAATTGTTTAAAATTTTATCAAGAAGACATTTTTGGAACAATTAGTTAGCAAACTGTCAAATTTTAATTTTACGCAGAAAATTACAAAATTCCCTTACATCGAAGTTGCAGTCTAATTCTTCCAGCTTTCTTACATTAACAAATACGTTAATAATAAAAGTATACTTACTCAGTAATATCCAGCCTTTCTAGCGCCATCTTCAAATTCTTGATAGCCAGCCTTTTCGCATCTGTATCATTCCTTAGCTTCCCCAACCTATCCTCGGCTTGTTTTTTCTCCACCTCCGACAGTTCCCTCAAACAGCTGCTGTTATTATTATTGCAAATATTCCCATTTCTGATTTGGGACAGCCTCAACCCAGGAATACTCAGCTGCCCCTTCAAGCTCTGAATAATATTCTCCTTGTCCCTCAAGGCATTCCTCAAACTCTCTAGTTCCTTCACAGCCAGGTCTTTTGGAATAGACCTGATGGATCCGCCTAGGCTAAGGCCACTCACACTACCATTTTTCTTCCTTCTTGGCGTTTGGGAGAGGGAAACTTCGATGCTTGCCATCTAAATTAAAATGTTAAGGGTTAAAAAATGTGTAAACTAGATAAGCTTGTAGTGAACTAAAATTATTTATGTGAGTTTAAATGATTTTTTGGCTAAACCGGAATTTAGCGATTTGCATGACAAAGGGTTGTTGGCCCCCGTTTCGTTTCGGCCGCGACGCCTCTGTTATTATGTAGGGCATGCAGAATAAAGCGCGCCGAATTAGTTTCTATTAAATTTAGACAAGACCAGCTTTTAGACAATCGCACCGTAATTTCGGCTTTTCAATGTTGTTTGGGCGGGTCGAATGTAGTCGAGAGGGAACTATTAAATGTTTTTCCTGTTGGTAATTAGAGGGTAGATGGGTTTTATTGATGGATATCTTGAGTTTTCGGTAATTTCGGGTTGGGTTCTATGAGGGTGATTTGCATAAGAATGGGGATGTTAGATTGGATTTTCAACGGTCCGTCGCGTCGACTTGCCAAGTTTTGTAAATTAGTTGGGACAGTTTGTGGCTTAGCACGTAATAAACTGGGTGAAATTAGCTAGGGTAAATTAGTTCAAAATGTTCGGATAATTATTGAAAAATCATAGATTGTACTAATTAAACTCGATATTTTACTAGACAGACTAAACTAGTAAAAATTTGACAAGACTAGGTAAGATCAGAGACAACTTTTGTTAAGATCTGGCAAGATCAAGACAAAAACAAACAAAATCAGACAAGAGCGGACATGACCAGATAAGACCAGGCAAGAATAGACAAGGCCAGACAAGGCCAGACAAGACCAGACAAAACCAGACAAGACCATACAAGATCAGGCAAGATCAGACAAAACCAAACAAGACCAGACAAGATCAAACAAGACCTGAAAAGAACAGATAAGAACAGACAATACCAAACAAAACCTGACAAGATCAAACAAGACCAGACATGACCAGACAAGACCAGATAAGAGAAGACAAGACCAGAGAAAACCAGACAAGACAAACAAGACCAAACATAAGACCAAACAAGACCAGAAAAGACTAAACTAGACCATACAAGACCAGACAAGACTAGACAAGATCAGACAAGACCAGATGAGACTGGACAAGGCCAGACAAGACCAGACAAAACCAGACAATACCAGACAACACCAGGCTACACCAGACAAGCCAGACAAGACCAGCCAAGACCTGACAAGACCTGACAAGACCAGAGAAGGCCAGACAAGATGAGACAACACCAGACAAGACCAGAAAAGACCAGACAATACCAAAGAAGACCAGAAAAGACCAGACTAGACTACACAAGACCAAACAAGACTAGGCAAGACTAGACAAGATCAGAGCAGACCAGACAAGACAAGAAAAGATCAGGCAAGACCAGACAAAATGAAATAACACCAGAAAAGATGAGAGAAGACCAGACTATACCAGACAAAACCAAACAAGACCAAATAAGACCAGACTACACCAGAAAAGACCAGACCAAACAAGATCAGACAAGACCATACAAGTACAGACAATACCAGACAGGAACAGACAAGATCAGACAAGACCAGACAAGACCAAACATACCAGACAAGACGAGACAAACCATACAAGAACAAGGAAGACCCGAAAAGATCAGCCTAGACCAGACAAAACCAGACAAGACCAGACAGGATTAGACAAGACAGGATACAAGTAGACAAAACCGGAGAAGACCAGACAGTCAGTAAATGTAGATATGAAATAATATTCAAGCCTCAGATGTCAGTTGTAATTATTAACGATATTCGTAAAAGAAGTTTGCAATCATTTATTTCAACGACAATTGATCGATAAGCTCTCTTTCTCCATCTTAGTCCTAGTTTGGGCATTTATTTGAATTCTAAAGGTAGACTTCCGAGCAAAGCGGCTCTGGCGTCACTAACGCAGCGATACTGACGCGGCGATATAGCGATAGTATTATGCACTATGAAAATGTATGAGGCGTCATTTGAGCGCAGCGATACTGACGCACTGACGCTGACCGCGTCAACGTCGCTGCGCTCGAATGGCGCCTCATACATTTCCATAGTGCAGAATACTATCGCTATGTTACGGCGGCTTTGACGCTGCGTTTGTAACGCCAGAGCCGCTTTGCTCGGAAGTCTACCTTAAGGAAGAACTAGATTTACAAGAAATAGCTAATTGTGTATTTAATCGGTTTATATAAATATTTTTTGTCTAACCTGGTTTGTCTATATAAATCTTGTCTATATAAGTCTAGTCTATATAAGCCTTGTCTGTCAAGATTTTTTTGTCTAATTTTGTCGGTCTACACTTTTCTATATAGTCTTGTTAGACAGAAAGACAAGAATAGACAGATAAAATTAAACGAACAAAACTAGTCTTGTCTGTGTAGTCTTGTTTGTCTATTCTTGACTGTGTTGTCTTGAGAACAAATGTAATCTTCCCTATGTAGTCTTGTGTTTTCTATTCTTGACTGTGTAGTCTTGTCTGTCTAATCTGTAGTCTTTTATTTCTAATCTGGTCTGTCTCTGGTCTGTCTGTCAAATTGGATTCGAATCCTATGAAACTATAGGCTGTTTAGGTTTTTAAAAATGGAAACTCCAAAAGATTCCCAGAACGAAGTAACAGGAGGAAATCCCTTCCTCAAGAAAGAAACACTAAAAAGAACTCCCGCGTAAAAAAATGGAAGCGTAGCACCAAGCGACGAGCGAAGTCCTGTGAAGTTAGCAACCGAATTTGCATAAATATAATATTTCATCGGAGTTCCCGGTAGATATGAAATAGTTCCAGAGTACATTAAGCAACATTTTAATAGTTCTGCAGAATTTCGCGAAAAAAATGGAAAATACCAAAATGGAGCAAGCTTTTTGGAGCAAACTTTTGAGAAAAACTTTGCATTTTTTACATACTGCTGTACCTCGACCATAGTTCTGGAGTGCTTGATCAATTTTGCAAAAAAAATTGCAAAAAATTACATTTTGCAAAAAAAATATATTAAATTTGAACATTGCAAAAACAATTCTATTTGCGGATCTGATTAAGAGCTTAAGAGTTCTATCGAAAAGCCCTTTGTCATTTTTTGAGGAAAACCTTATTTCAAAAGATATTTGCAATAATAAGGGACCCATTATTTTGAATGGATAATTAAAAAAAATCGCAGAACAGTTCTGTTTGCAGTTCCCGATAGAAGTCTTACAGTTCTATCGAAAATCCTTATAACTTTTTTCTGTAAAGTTAAAAATTGGAAAATTTGCGAAAAATTAGATTTCACCAATGCGACGAAGTGAAAAAGAAAAAAAATCGCGCGACAGTTCTGTTGGCAGTTTCAGGTAGAACTCTTAGAGTTCTATGGAAAATCCTTACAACATTTTTCTGTAAAATTAAAAATTAGAAAGATATGCGAGAATTTCGACTTCCCGATGTGACGAAGTGAACAGAAAAAAAAACGCGCAACAGTTCTGTTTGCTCTCTTACTATTACATTTCGATAGAACTCTTAGTGTTCTATCGAAAATCCTTATTACATTTTTCTTTAAAGTTAAAACTCTGAAAGATTTACGAAAAAATAGACTTCAACGATACGACGAAGCAAACAGAAAAAAATCGCGCAATAGTTCTGTTTGCAGTTCCTGGTATAACTATTAGAGTTATATCTAAAATCCTTATAACGTTTTTCATTAAAATTAAATATTAGAAAGATATGCAAACATAACTATTGCGCGATTATTTTCTCTTTGCTTCGTCGCATCGATGAAGTCTAATTTTTCGATAGATAGAACTCTAAGAATTCTATCGGGAACTGCAAACAGACCTGTTCCGTGAATTTTCATTCAAAATAATGGGTCCCTTATTATTGTAAATATCTTTTGAACGGTTTTGGTAAAAAAGCTTTTGATAAAAAAATGATCAAAATGAAAGTGATATTCGATAGAACTCTTTGGGTGCTATTCAGATCCGCCAATAGAACTGTTTTTGCAATTTTCAAAATTCAATTTTTTGTGCAAAATGTCATTTTTTTGCAGAACTTTTTGCAAAATGGATCAAGTACTCCAGAACTATGGTCGAGGTACAGGAATATGTAAAAAATGCACAGTTTTTCTCAAAAGTGCTCAATTATGGTATTTTCCATTTTTTTCGCGAATTTTGAAGAACTATTTCATATCTGCCGGGAACTCCGATGTAATAATATATTTTTGCAAATTCAGTTGAAAAATACAATAAAAAAGGTAGGTGTGAAAGCAAAGGATCTCCGATGGACGACAAAAGCAAATAACAATGCAGACGTAAGAAGAACCACTAAAGAACTGTGGGTATTAACAGGCCAATTGAATAAAATATTCTAAGACCTACAAGAAACTTCAGGTATTAAATAGGCGCCCATTGGGAAGCAGAAAGTCAGAAAAACATGTGAAACTAGTACACACAATGCAATAACTATCCAAAATCCGTCGTAAACTATTGAATGTGAAAGGAGGAGTCTGGAAGAACTATGTAAGGAAATAAAAAGAGGGAAGTCGTACCAAGAATTCCAAGCAGTTGCGGAAAGAACTGGCCCCTGGCAGCCTTTGAAAGGGTTAAAGTAGGAAAAGGAAACAAGCTTTTAGCTCCACTCGATTTGGACCTGGCCTGGTGTGTGGCAGACAACATGAATCCCGAGTAAGTAGTACCCCCAATTCTATGTAACATATACACGAGCTCAATCGAGTTAGAATCACAGATCAAGACGCCTGGCAACGTGGTATACGTAAGGCATTCCATAGGATCACCAACCGAAAAAAGAGACATTAGCTCGACAGATCGCTACATACGTGGTCTATTAGAAAAGTATCCGACCTTATTTTTTATTTTGAAAACCTGATGGATTTGAATCAAGCGCGCTTGCATGATCCGAACTTCAACCTTCGTGCGCATGCGTGATTTTTTTCCCGTGTGTAGATAGCGTCAGTTGCTGTCGAGCAGTGTTCGAGTGATGTAGTGTGTAGTGCTCTCGTCAGTTTTTCAATGTAAGTAAAATGACAAGTGAAATGAGGGATGTCCTACGTCGCCTACGTAATGCTGTGCGGCGTAAGCGACTGGAGTTGTGGTCATCAGGAAATTGGCGACTCCATCATGACAATGCTCCAGCACATTCTTGGTTCTTCTTGGCAATTGGTTCACAATTTTTTGGCCAAAAAATAGACTGCTTTGGTTCGACAGGCTCCTTGCTCTCCTGATATGCCCCCCCGCGACTTCTGGCTTTTCCTCAAGGTAAAGAGACCATTGAAAGGAAAGCGATTTCTGACAAGAAAGGACATTATGGCTGCAACGACAGCCGAGCTAAAGTCGATTCCGAAAGAGGCTTCTTCGGAATGCTTCCAGCAATGGCGGCACCGCTGGGAGAAGTGTGTGGTGTCCCAAGGAGACTAATTGAGGATGATAAGGTTTCCAACGCTGCAGGTATGCCAGTTTTTTTTTACCGGCTAAAGGTCGGATACTCTTCTAACAGATCACGTGTATCAACTGGTATTTAAAAAACGTGCGAAGAAATAGTTGACAAAACCACCAGCTTCTAACAGATGCTTGATAGCTTGCAAGAGCTGAAGGATCCATCAGTAACTCACCGGAGAAAGAAATTGTGGCCAAATGTGGCAGAATGGCCTACTCTCTGATGCTGATATAAGAGTATACTCTTACCAAGAAAAAGCAATATCGTGGTAAAATAATACCCGGGGTGCAAAAATGGACAGAAGTAATATATCAAAAAGAAAACAAGCAAGATTATCGAGATAAAAAGTTGAAAGAGGTAGTACTTCTTAATTCGAAAGGGAAATCATATGCTGAATTACTTAGGACAGTCAAAAAAGATGTCAACCCAGAAGCATCAGGAACCCGGGTCACGGGAATAAAGGAAACGAAAAGTGGAGAGCTTCTTCTCGAAGTGAATGACGGGAATGCTGAAAAATTGATAAAATTGATATCAGAAAAATTGCCAGATATAGATATCCGATCAAGTAATACAGATACCCTACTGAATATTAAGGATATAGATGGCGTTACGACAATGGAAGAGATAAAAGACGCGGTAAAATCTTCTCTTGGTATTACAGAAGGAGACATTAAATTAAAAAACATCAGACCCTTACCTGGGTATGGTAACAGTCAAGCGGCAACTATACCTCTTCCCAAAACACATGCAAATACGCTCATAGAGGAAGGAAAACTTAAGATTGGGTGGTTATACTGCAGAGTTAGTGAGAGTATAAACATAATGAAATGCTACAAATGCTGGGAGACGGGGCACTTTGCAAACTCTTGTACAGGACCAGATAGGAAGAAGATGTGCCTCAGATGTGCTCAGATGTGAGATCAGGCAAAAGATTGACAAGGAGAATTGTACTGTCCAATCAGTAAGCTGAAAGGACACCAGGCATATTCCGGTACGTGTCCTGCATACAAAAAAAAAACACAGTCGGAGGCACTGAGATTGAGACGGAAAAAAGAAACCAAAAAAATCTATCGACTAAAATCATCCAAATCAACCTCATGAGATGTTGTGCGTTGTTCTCCTGACTCCTGGAAATCTCTACATTCTCCTGGAATCCCAGTCAGGAGATCGACTGCCATGGCAATAGAAACCAAGGCAGATATTCTGATAGTTAGCGAACCTAATCAAAAAATAGTGAGCGCAGGTGGCTGGTTTACTGACCAGAGAAAAGATGCTGCAATACTAGTCACAAATCGCAACCTACCTATAATATAAACTGGAAGAAGACCAAGTTACATATGGATAGAGACCCAGGACTATGTCATATATAGCTGTTATCTCTCACCTAACGCCCAAATAGACCAGATGGATGAGTGCCTTGGGGCGCTAAGCCAAAGCCTAAGAGAAGAAGACCAAAATTCAAAAATTATATCTGGTGATTTTAACACAAAGTCCCCCTACTGGGAATGCCTACATATGGATAAGAGAGGAGCTAATGAACTGGGCAGCAGAAATGGATATCGTCCTACTAAACCAAGGAGTGCAACCTACATTCATAAGGGGGAACTCAAGCTCCATAATAGACCTCACCTTCTCTACAAGTAGTATTTCTAGCAAGATACTAGACTGGAGTGTATTGGCTAAGGAAACAATGAGCGAACACCGATACATAGCGAACAAAATAGGAAAAAAAAAACGGCCAAGTGCGAGTTGTGACTCGCGCACCGAGGGTTCCGTACAAACTTGTAAGTAAGGTATCTTTTTTTGTGGAGGACGTAGCAAGCACATTCAGTTAACTTGACAAGTGGCACTACTGAAATCACGACCATCTTAGTACCGCTGCAAGCATAACCTCAAGATGTCGCTGTCGTACGATGGAATTCTACCCTATATTTTATTACCATACATCCTCCATTCACTATGAGTGTTTAGGGGTTCTGGAACTTCACTATTTGTTTTTACTGCTCAATTTTGCCTGTATACCTATATACCCTGTATATAGGTATACAGGGTATTTTTTTTAAATAACGCGAATATTTTTAAACTTATAAAAAGAAAACTTTATTTCAGTATTACACTTACTCACTAACTTATATTGAGATCTAACTATTTCTAGATCTAATATAAACTAATATATTAGCAATTTCTAGATCTATTTCGATACTCTTAACATTCAGTTGTTCAATTGACTTTTGGGCAATTGACTACCAAAAAACATATGGCGTAGATGATTTAAGTATAATATACTTAAATCATATTATCTACAACATATTAAATAGATTATGTAGATTATAATATAGTATTTTTATGTAGATTATAAAGAAAAATTAGACGAAATATAATATATACAGGATGTTACGGGACTTGAGTATGTCGCATGTCGGTTATAAACAAGCAAAATTTAGACATAATATATATTCTGTATATATTATGTATATAGAGCGTACGTGATGAAATGCATAACGAATATAAACAAAGAAAATTCAGATTAAACAGCTTGGTGCCAACACATATTTTTTAACCTTCGGACCTAACCGAGGAGGACCTAACTGTATGCAACCCATATGCTTCTGGAGCCTGACAATATCACTACGACAACATTAGTGTATTTTCATAAGTTTCTAATAGTAAATTCGCATTTTTCTTGTAATTAAACTACATATTTACGGCTTTCAGATTTTTCCCTTTACATGTGCTGTAACACACCGCTTCTTGCCAAATTTCATGATTCTAGGTCAACGGGAAGTACCCTAGGTATTGATTCCCTTGTAAAATCGCAAAAGATGCGACATAAACGGTCATATCTTTTGATCGCGTTAACTTACAAGTTTGATTTTTTCACAGCTGAAAGAGACCGCAGACCCGAGTATTTGATACAAATTTCAACTTGTTACCTCTACGCGTTCCTGAGAAAAATGGTCTTGACAGACAGACAGACAGACAGACAGACAGACAGACAGATAGACAGACAGACAGACAGACGGACAACAAAGTGATCCTATAAGGGTTCCGTTTTCGGTACGTGACCCTAAAAATGAAGGAGTACAAACAAATAACCCCGTACAGGAAAACAGGTTGGAATATTAAACACATAGATGAATTAAAAATTAAACTCGTACTGCCCGATGAAAGAGCACGTTCAAATACCAAAAACGCAGACGAACTTGTAAATGTTCTGAGTAAAGTATGTATGACGCAACGCTAAAGAAAAGAGGGAAACCCACAAGGAAAAAATGTATACTGGTGGAGCGAAATTGCAAGCTTACGGACTTCATGTATTGCAGCAGGAAGAAAGTGCCAGCGACAAGGAACAAGAAAAAGAGACAAAGAAAAGACCAATGAACTATTAAGCAAATAGCAATATCTCAAAAAACAACTGAGGCATGAAGTAAACTCGGCGAAGCAAAAACGTTGGAAGAAACTGTGGGAAGACTTGGGTTACGAAACATGGGGAGATGCCTTACAAATGTAAAGGAAAAGGCTGAAGGTCCAACAACCAAATGTCAAAATGCCTATTAAGAAAATCAAACGCATAATCGAAGCACTCTTTCCACGTCAAGAGCTAGTGAGATGGCAGCAACCAACAGTAGAAGAGGCACCGCTGTTAACGGATGAGCGGATATAAACGGAATAAAGCGGATGCGTAAAGGAAAAGTCCCAGGTCTGGACAGAATACCTACTGAAATAATAAAACTCTACGCTGAGCAGGAACCGCTGTTCTTGCTACACGTAATGAACGAGTAGCTAACTGTCGGAAACTTCCCGAATAGATGGAAACGGGCGAAATTGGTGCTACTTCGAAAAAACGATAAACCAATAGGGGAGCTAACACCATACAGGCCATTATGCCTGTTAGATTCTTTGGGGAAGCTCCTGGAACACCTACCATTGCATAGGCTGAAAACATATATTGAATCAGGAACTGGATTGTCGAGTAACCAATACGGCTTCAGAGAAACCAATCCACCAATCGTGTTATAGAAGCCGCCATGAAGATCGCAGAAAATGCTAAATAAGGCACCCAAAGATCACAAAGAATATGTGCATTAATAACACTGGACGTACGAAATGCTTTTAACATAGCTTATGTTATCGATGATCTAATTGCATGAAATATAGCTCCCTACCTGCTAAGAATTATTAAAAGCTATTTTACCAGTAGAACGATCATTTTGCAAACAAATGACGAAACCGAGGAAATAATTAGTTAGTTCTGTTGTACCACAGGGATCGGTTATGGGCCGCACTCTGTGTAACATACTTTATGATGGAGTTAAAACTTCCGGAGGGAGCTAGGTTAATAGGTTTTGCGGACGATTTAGCTCTTGTAACAACAGCAAAGTCGAAATAGATGGTGATGTAACCTAACTGCAAACCAAGCAATATTCCAAATTAACTGTTGGATGCAATAAAAAAAAATATATCTTGCACCAGAGAAAACAGAAGCGGTCCTACTAACGGGACTGGTGAAGCTTGCGCCCATAATTTCCAAATAAACAATGTTAGAGTCGTTCAAATACCTAGGTGTCATCATAAATAAGAGGCTCTCCTTCATTCCCCATCTCCACGAAGCCGCAGCAAAAGGTATGAGAGCAATGGCAGCAATAGAAAAACTCATGCCTAACGCAGGTGGGCCGAAGAGCTGTAAACGGAGAGCACTTAGTTGCGTGTTCCAGTGATGCTATATGAGGCGATAATATGGGCAAATCATCTTACATCTAGGCTAGCTATCGATAAACTCTCAATAGTTCAGAGAAAACTAGCACTAAGGATTTGCTGCGCATATAAAACAGTGTCTGGCGACGCTGTCCTAGTAATTTTTGGTATACCACCTCTTGAGTTACTGGCCAAAGAGAGAAAGGATCTATATGAAGCAGGCTCTAGCAAACATGCCAGGAAAATTGCTACAGATAATATGTACGATGAATGACAGAGAAACTGGTGGGCGTCAGATAAAGGGCAATGGACGAGGCTGCTAATACCTACAATAGCTCCGTGGATAAGCCGAAAACACGGAGAAATTGATTACCACCTAACCCAATTTCTTACTGGGCATGGCTGCTATGAAGAGCAAATACGAAGATCACCTGATAATCTGTGTAAATATTGCTGTGAAGAACACTCAGTTACCCACACAATATTTGAATGCTGTAGATGGACCACAGAAAGGGAAGTCCAAAAATCAAATATGGACAAAAGCCTCGAACCCTGAAGTGTTATAGAGACTACATGTTAGAGAACAAGGAAAACTGGGACAAGATATACAAACTTCTAATTTATCAACAGCACAAAAGAATAAGACGAGAAAAAATGGCAAAAAAGATATGAATCTGGTCTGTCTAATCTTTTTTATCTAATCTTATATGTCTAGTCTTCTCTATCCGGTCTTGTCCGTTTAGTCTTTTT
Organism: Phosphuga atrata; assembly: GCA_944588485.1. Classification (NCBI taxonomy): domain Eukaryota; kingdom Metazoa; phylum Arthropoda; class Insecta; order Coleoptera; family Silphidae; genus Phosphuga; species Phosphuga atrata. The sequence goes on along the minus strand of OX155902.1, from coordinate 16,574,397 downwards.
ATCCATTTAGTTTAGCTTGTTTGGTATTGTCTATTTATCCGGGTATACTATTATTTATGATTTTTTCCTCCCCGAATCCCTTTTCTAGTATTCTCAGTTTTGATTATGTGATCTATCTCAATTTTAATATTGATTTCTAACAAATGTCGGCACAAAGAATAAAATAGGTCGTTCACTCTAATGGCGTATTAAATAGTCGCAGTCTACAAAAATCGTCCTATTCTCGGTCTACGTGTCTCGTGTGTTTAAAAGCGCCTGCAGACAATTCCGTGCAAGTTTTACTGTCAATTTCTGCTCGGAATATACGGGCCTGCTGTAGCTTATCAGCGAGCCAAGGAGAAGAAAACGTTTTGGAATAAAAGACGAAAGTGAATAAATAAGGCGATTCTGAGCGCTGTATGGTGGTACCGGCCGCACATCACTATTAATATCACAGTAAAGTCGAATGAAATATTTTATTTTATTTGCGCAGTTTTTTTAGTTAGTCCGACTGCGTACTTGCCTGACCGGTTTAGGTTTTCATAAATTATTTTGCTAGATTAATATTGTTTAGCATTTATTAAACATTAATCTTGCATTGGGAAATTGCAGGCGGAACAATAAGATTCTGTCTAGTAAAACAATCCGCCGAAGCCAATCAAATTGCTGAGAAAATAATTTTGCTGAAATCGTTATTTATTAAGTTGAGGGATATGCTTAAAGTGTTTCTGAAAGTATTTTTTTATGCTGATTACAAATATGTAAATAACGTTTTGTAAAGTCTTTACGTTCTCGGGATATGACTGCCAAAATTTGATAATATCGAACGAAATTTCACTAATTTTGATGGTCTAGTAGAGATTTAGGAAAGTAATGAATTTTTCATAAAACTAGAGATTTCGTAATGACAGATTTAGTTTTCACAACCAATTTATAGGTAATCAGTTTGTCAGTCTTCTTGGGTTCAATGGCGTCAAAAAAATTTGTTACGATTTGTATTTTTGGAGAAAATCGAAAGAAACCGAAAATGCATATTTTTTTCTATATATACATCTACATAGCCGGAAGGAAATCGAGGTCGTAAAAACGATCATTTATTTTTAAATGAGTTTTCAAATAACCAAGAAACACTTTTTTTCCACAATTATACACACCTTTTTTTCGCAGTTTTGAGCACATCTATTAACCACTAAGTTTCCATACGTTTCCTAAGTAATCACTTGCTCGTCGAAAAGAGTCATCTTTGAATCAAATTGACCAAAATAAAAATGAATACACCAAGAATAGAAGGTTAGGTCAGGTGGTTCCCGAACATTTGTTCCCCGTCATTTGTTCCCGGTCATTTGTTCCCTGGCCATTTGTTCCAGGTCATTTGTTCCCCGGTGCATTTGTTCTCTAATAACTTGTTCTCAAGCCATTTTTTTTAAAGTATTTTGTTCCCCGTGCATATTTTTGTTTATTATACATTCAATTTAGATTGGATACTTATTATACTAAATCTATCTACAATTCGGCACGCGAACTTAAATGAGATTTCTTTGAAAAACAAATATTTATTTTTCTATAACGGGCTGCCTACCACGAATAACGCCATAGAAGGGTAGCATCGGAGATTTCTTCAAACTATCGACGTCAATTATCTATCGATCTGGGGGTTTATAAAAAGGGAGTAATGTATAAAGAAGAATGCCTAACTGAGCTGCAGCTCTAACAGTAAGTTGCTGGAGGGTTAAACAACTTAAACCGTAATAGCATCTCCCGTCTTGAATATGATGACTTTCAAGACAAAGACGTCTTGAATGTGATGACTTTCCATCGCGGAATGGCTCATAACTGTTCATTTTAGCTTTCATTTCTGATTTTGTTGGGGAAGAAATGGCGGGAAAAAACTGGGATCAAATGTACCAAGGAACAAATTGTTGGGTATCAAATGACCTCGAAGAAATGATTTATGTACAGATATGGCTCAATTTGATTCTCATTTGTTTTGAAATTTAATTTGTCGGGAAAAAGGTTGGAAGACGACGATGAACTTCAAGATGAAATATTTTCAGAAATGTGGAGCGCACCATTAACAAGATGAAGAGGAGCGCACGTTGTAACAAGATGAAGAATAATAGATAATACCATACCTATTTTTACCATTACTAATTATACCATACCTATTATAAAGAGACATCTAATTTTAATTATTAAACTCTAGTTTGTAACTTGAGAACCAGATAAATAGTTTATCCAAATTATGTTATGAGAACTACATAGTTGTGGTTGATAATATCATCTGGTTGATAAACTAATACCAGATATTTTTTTATAACTGTATCAACTCTTAAAAAAAAGATACTGGAATTTATAATATTATGTCATACAAACATTTATTTATTAAAATCACTTTCTACTGTATAGAAGAAGCCTTTGATAACACCTCGCACGAGGCTGTTAAAGCGGCTCTCGAATGAAGGAAAATCGACAGCACTTTCTCAAAGTGGATGGAATCAATGCTGTGAACCAGAAAGGTAGAGGCACAAGTGGGAAGAGACACCATCAAGATCTCCACAACTCAAGGGTGCCCACAGGGAGGTGTGCTATCACCACTGGTGTGGAGCCTGGTAGTTGATAAATTACTGGTTAGGATAAAAGACCTAGACATCAAATGTCAAATGTCAATTGCTATCCTGTAAGACAGCCAAGCAGCCATCAAGGCCATTAGATTATACACCATCAGGTCCAAACTGGTATGGGACTGTGTGGAAAAGCTAACCAAGCTTGGCAGAGAAAATAAAGTAACGCTATACTGAGTACTAGGACACACTGGTATAGACGGAAACGAAGAAGTCGATCACCTAGCAAACAAGGGATCCAGTAATCCCTTTATAGGTCGGGAACCATTTTGCGGTATGAGTGTGAACACCATCCACAAAAGTTTAGTTGAAGAAAAAAGAGAACAATGTATGAAAACCTGGAAAGAACTTCCAGAGTTGAGACGATCCAAAGTAATGGTGGGATCTGTTAACCAGAAATGAACAATAGCTTGCCTGAAACTAAACAGAAACAAGCTTAGAATTCTTACAAGAGTCCTGACGGGACACTGCATACTTAGAAAACACCTCTTAAGCTGTCTTGTTGTTTTCTAGTCTTAGTAAGACTTAATATTACAGAGCTACGAACAAGTTGAATATATTTATATATTCAGGTATATTTCGCTTTTAATAAGATTATATGGTTATCTATAATTAGTATAGTTCACCAATAGTAAAAAGATTTCCACAGGTTTTTCAGGAAATTAACGCACCTCTTCAATACATGTGAAGAAATTCCATCTGGTTCAGGACTAAAGTTGTCTTTTAATTTAATTATCCTATTAGAAGTCTAATTTTCAATGGGTGAATCGATACAGTATTAACTGAATTTAATTTTTTATAATCAGTATAGAACTCAGTATTGCAATATAATCCAAGTGTTGGGCAAATAAATTTACAATATCTGTGATATACAAGTGGCTACTTCATGTTTGTATGACATAATATTAGGAATTCCATTATCTTTTTTTAAAGAATTGATACAGTTATAAAAAAATATCTGGTATTAGTTTATCAACAACAAAAATCTGGGATTAGTTGAGATGTTATTTATATCAATAACCTGCTACGTTCATGTCTCCACAAACGTCAAATTAAAACCTAACCTTTCCAGTCATGCAAGAGGTATTCAAGTAATTGTATTTCAATTTATAATTCAAAGCAGCAAAGCTGTACTGATGAGAGATAAATCTCGAAACGTATCAGCAGATGGCTACTCACTTATGTTAAATAGAAAGATATGATCTTAAAAACGTTATTTATCTAGTACTCGATTAGTGCCACGAAAGTGGACTGGTGACAAGTAATAACATACAAATATCTCTTCTATAATTCAATATCCTGCTTGGTATTAGCAAGGGAAATAAATATTTGTTTCAACATGAGTTTTGTTTTGTAAAGTTTTGTTTTCTTAATAAGACTTAATATTATAGAGTTACCAACAGGTTGAATATATTTATATAGTTAGGCTATATTTCACTTTGAATAAGTTTGTAAATCTTGTTTAATTTGTCACTTAAAAATTAAATATTTCCTACCATCTGGCGAAATAGTTATAACACGCCAATTTTAAAAAATGGTCTTACGAAAGAAATAGAATACTATAGACCAATAAGTAAATTTTCAAGGGAATTAAGCCAAAGAATTGAGGGAAAGAGGCAAGTTTGTAAGAGTAGGATACCGAAAAATGGAAGTAGACCAGAGGTGGTTCCACTACAATGATGTTACAGGAATAAAGGATATAAAATTTCACTAAGAAAGAATAGGGAGATGGAAAACCAGCAGGTCACGAAGCAAACGAAGATATTGTGTTGGAATGTAGCAGGTTTGAAGAGAAAATTAAGAGCGGATTATAAGGATGACTTGTTGGTTTACATGAAGAGCTTCGATATAATTGGAATAGTGGAAACATGGATTGACGAAAAGGATTGGGAGGAGGTGAAGAACGAACTGCCGGATAACTTCGCGTGGAAGTGCCAATGGGCAAAAAGAGATTTCAACATGGGGAGACCAAGAGGCGGTTTAATAACCGGAGTAAAGAAGAACATGGAGGAAGAGAAAAATTATAGGGGAGAAGATTACGGCGAAGGGATTCAAATAAGAAAGATAAAATTAAACGGGGATAAATGGAAATGTATTATAGTTTATAATAATAAAAGACTAAAAGAATTATTAACCGAAATAGAGACGGAAGCAAACGAGGTAACCTTGTCTAAAGTAATAATTGCGGGGGACTGGAACGTAAGAATAGGGGAGAGCCAGGTTGGGAATCTCGGAGAAGGAGGACATGAAGTAACAAGAAAATCCAAAAACAAAATAATCAACGCGGATGGTAGAAAATGGCTTGACTGGATGAAGGAAAGAAAATGGAACATATTAAATGGATGCACGGAGGGAGATTGGAGTGGAGAGACAACATATGTAGGGGGAAGAGGGATGTCAGTGATAGACTATGTAGTAGCAAACGAGACAGCAACAAGTGATATAATCAGCATGGAAGTAGGGAACAGGATGGAGTCGGATCATTTCCCGCTGGAAGTAACGGTAAAAGGAAAAACGGTGGTTAGTGGACAGATGGAGAAGCAGAAATCATTAGCGATATGGAATAAAGAGGCGGTACAAAGATTTAAGAGCAACCTGGAAAACTGTCAGCTAGAATCAATAAATAGCCTAGAACAACTGGTATCTAAAGTCCACGAGGCGATAGTATGGAAAAATGTCAGGAGTGAGCATTATAACAGCGCATGGATTGATAAAGAATATATCTCTAAGAAAAAACAGTTGAGAGAGGATGTCAAGAGATGGAGACAGAGCGGAGGAACTCCAGGTAAATTAAAAAATATGAAGGACCAAATGAAAGAACTTATGAAGAACAAAAAAGGAACGTGGCAAAGAAAACAAATGGAGGAGGCTAGGAAGCTCAATAGTGAAAGAGAAATATGGAAGTTTATTGCCAAAAATGTGGAAAAAGCAACCCGGAAAGTTAATGAAATTAAGATGGAAAGATGGAGAGCACATTTTATGCAGTTGCTGGACGGAAAAGAAGATAAGGGAGCAGAGGAGACAGTGGAAGAGGACGGAAAAGAAGAAGAAGGCCATCGACCAGAAATTATGTGGGAGGAAATGGAGCAAGTGCTGGGTGGGCTGAAAAGACGAAAAGCGACAGGTCCGGATGGAATCCCAAATGAAGCGTGGAAACTAGCGCCGGTGTCAATACAAAAAAAACTCCACGAATTATACAACAAGATTTTCAAAGGACAGCAAGCAATTCCAGAAAGCTGGAGGGAAAGGGACATCGTACCAATTTTCAAAGCAGGAAATAAGGGAGAAGCAGAAAATTACAGAGGCATCACACTGATGGATACATCATATAACATATATGCAAAAGTAGTGGAGATGAAAATACAGGAAGAAATTGAGGAAAAGGAAGTGATTCCGGAAGTACAAGGGGGATTCAGAAAAGGGAGGGGAACAACGGACCAGCTGGTTACCTTAAAATACGTAATAGAGCAAGAGCTGGCACAGAAAGGTGGAAAGGTGTATGCTGTATTCATAGATCTTAAAGCGGCATATGACACAGTAAACCGAAACATGCTATGGGAAATGATGAGAGCAAAAGGAATTAGTGGATGGCTAGTGAAGGCAGTTACAGATCTATATGGCAAGACAAGCTGCAGAGTTAGAATAAGTGAAAAAAAATCCGAAAGATTCTGGGTTAGAAAAGGGTTAAAGCAAGGGTGTCCACTTAGCCCAGTCCTATTTAATGTTTTTATAAATGACTTAGAAAAGGTTTTAAAAAATGGGCAGGCAGGAGGAGTGGTAATAGGTAGGATGAAAGTGTGGTCTCTAGCTTACGCGGATGACATAGTTGCTTTAGCAAGAACAAAAGGGGAAATGAAAGAGATGATTGGAAGGATTAAAAGATATTTTGAGAAAAGAATATTAAGTGTGAATGTAGAGAAGACTAAGTGGATGGTGTTTAGAAAGAAAGTTGGTAAGAAAGAGGAAAGCTTGATGTGGGGGGGAAGAAGTTATAGAGCAGGTTAGCAGGTTCAAATACTTGGGATTTATGTTTGGTAGTAATGGGTCCAATAATGAGCACATTAAGTTCGTATGTAAGAAAGCATGGGTGGCTGCTAATAGGTTTTGGAATGCTTGGAAAGATAAATTTGAAGATAGTTTCGTGGCAAAAATGACAGTGTGGAAAGCGTGTGTTCGGAGTATTTTGTTGTATGGAGCGAAAATATGAGGTATGAACGAAATGGAACAAGTAGAAAAGGTACAACTTCAGTTTATAAAAAGGGCGTTGAAATTAGACAGGAGTACGCCAGGGTACCTGGTGCTACAAGAAGCGAATGTATATAAAGTTGCAATAGAAGCATCAGTGAGAGTGGATACGAAAGGATAGTGTATAGGTTAGGGAATGAAAGGATAGTGAAAGAGGTGTTCAATAGTTTAAGGAAGGAAGGTGTCGGAGGGATTAGACTAACAAAATGGGGAAATGAATGCAAAAAAATGTATGAACGAGTAGGGTTGTCGAAAGAGGAGGTAGAAAGGATGAAAAGGATGAAAAGGGCGTAAAGTGTGAAAAATTGTTGGGTGAAAGGAGTAGGGAGATAGAGCTGCAGATACGACAAAGCCGTATAGACGAAAGCAGGTACAATCGGGAGTACAACAAGGTACAAGTGTACGGCAGACTCCCTTTGTACCTAAGCAGAGGGTCCAGCGGTAGCCAAAATAGGATAGCCAGGTTTCGGTGCGGCAACGAAGAAAAGGGAAGAAGGTACTGGTTGAATGAAAGTAAGAATTTGTGTACCATATGCGGAGAGGGTACTGACAGGTGGGCACATTGGATGGAAGAGTGCAAAGGGCTAACATGGGAAGAAGGAAACAAAAATAAATGTAAAGACTGGGAAGCGTGCATGGACGAGTCAGGTAGCGGGTGGCCCATAATGCGGGAAATTTTAGAGCGGAAGGGAGTGATTGTGGAAAGAGTTTAGGGAGGGAGATAAGTTAGTGCGGGCGAAGAATTATTGTTTTTTTTTTGTTTCTTTAAAGTGTAGTATTTTTTTTAAGTTTGAGTATTTGGGATATTTTTGGGTCAGGTTATTAGTTATGTTCTGTTTTTTTGTTCTTTTTTTTTATTGTTTCCATGTGTGTTTTTTTTTTTTTTTTGTTTTGATATATTGTATTGTTAGTCTTATAGTAATTGTTGTAAATATGCCAATAAAGGTAATAATAATTAAAAAGTAAATTTTCAGCTATACCAAAATTATTTGAACAACTCGTAGATTATATTTCATTTTATTGTAAAAATTTAATATTTTTTTAATTAAACAATTGTACGGTTCTGTAGGTGGAAAATCAACAGTAACACACTTATTATTAGACTAAAACGATATATATATATCGTCCACTAAAATAACATGCTCAAATTGACTCAGTATATACCAACTTTAGTAAAGCTTTTGATAAAGTGAACCACAACTTATTGATCAGCAAGTTGTCTGCTGGTTTTCCGTCATGGTTAACAAACTGGTTACATGGCTATCTTTATAATATACATCAATTAGTTAAATTAAAGAATTGTGTATCCAATCCTGTTATTGTCACATCATGTGTTCCACAGGGTTCACACCTATGTCCCCTGCTGTTTTACATTTTTATCAATGACAGACACCATTTTTATAAATTGTAAATTTTTCCTTTTTGAAAATGATTTGAAATTATATGCGAACATCTCAAATTCTATTGATTGTAACAAGCTACAGGAAGATCTAAACTGATTGATAAAGTGGACTGAATCAACCGGAATGTTGTTAAATTCAGTTGAATGAAAATGCATCACCTTCAGTAGGGCAAACATTATAATCCATACTGACTATCACATTGCTAATTTACATTTACTAAAATAGTATCGAACGCCTTTCTGGGAGGGGGCGGGAAAAATACGTCAAATCGGGTTTGGAGAATGAAAACGGACGTTTTGAGTGATTTTCCAAAGAAATTTTACCGGGAAAACATGGTAAAATGTTTAGTTTTTCCGACCAGAGGCGGTGAGGGTGCGGTTCGGAAACAAAACTACAGGTTTTGGGATGTTGCGCGGCCGTAGTTGGATCGATCGTGACGAGAGTAGTAACATCAGGAGCGACGATTTTTTCTGTACCATACTGTCATCTCGAATTTTTGAGTCTTCACTGAAAATTTGGAGATAATTGCGAAAAACAAAAATTAAAAATCGCAGAAAACGATCTTTTGCGACGTTCTATTGCGAGCCGACCGCTGAACGGAACGGCTTTCAGTTTGCGGATCCGGTTTCATAGATTCTTCCTCTCTGGTTCTACAAAGAGGGCGCGCGAATTTTTCCAAATATGACCGTGCGGTAGATGTTTTATAAAACCGGTCGTTTGGGTATGCCGGCTTGCCAATTCGCAAAAACCACGAGGTCTCCACGGCCGATAAAAGAAAACCAGTAGGATGTCAATCCGCATTGAAGATCTATAAAAGTACAAATGACACAACTTCCCGTCCTACAATGGCAGATCAGGAACAAACCGGGCCGTATCATAGGCTATTAAATGTTGCAAAAAGTTCTCAAGTGGCAAAGTTATTGCAAAAAAAAGAAATTCGCATTTGGTGTCCTAGCTGGGAGGTGGTTATGAATTTTACAGATTTTTTTTCACTATGTCCTTCCACCAGTAATTGCCGACATTCTGAAACCAACTTTACACGTTACGCTTCTGCGGTGCGCTCCTCGGCTTCCTGCGAATCATCTACCATTTCTCGCGCGTCATATTTCACTCGTTTTTCAACTTTATAAACTTTTACCGCCGCAATTCGCAAATTTCAACTATTTTCTGCATGGGTTGTACATATCGCTTCCTCGACGGCTGCGGTTCGGTGGGGGTGAATTTTCCAAAATTCCTCAAATCCGGTAAAATCGGTATTTTCTTCCCACGACATTTATGATGCAACGGAAAGCACACATTTCCGCACTTATACCTGCAAGTCCTGTCGCAAGACGAATCGAATTTTTGATTTTTTCAGCATTTTCTGTACCGAGAATTCTCCAAGAAAACACACCGGCGCTACTGGCAGGACACAAACACAATCGTCAGCCCAACCATCAGTCAGTTGAAACCAACTACGACCGCGCAAAATGTGTTTTTTGACCAATTCTGATCGGGAGGAGACATTGATAAATCAGTCTTTCATCGATAATTATGATTTTGATATATTTACGTTTCGATAACACGAGTGAATTACTCCGTCCTTCCCTTATAAACATGTGTAAGTTGAGTATCAACGCACAAATCAAGTTTAATTTGCAGAAACGTGAAGCGTGAACCAAATTCATAGAAGGTAACTGAACAAAATGTATATAACCTAGAACCTCACCAAGTATCACCGGGGGGAGTGGAGGCTTAAAAAGTTGCTAAAAAACATCACGTGATTAATGGACGACCCCGAAGTCAAAGAGGAAATGATGGAAATAAATTCAAAGAGCTACTGCTGGAAAATTTAAGAGATTTTATCCGTTCTGCATAAATCGTTGATGTGAATATTGAAATTAATATTTTATTATCTTCACGGTTGTTTGCCTTGACAGAGGATTTTTTTAATGAGTTCATATTTAAAATTTTTAATTTTATTTTAAGATGATTTTTTTTCAAAAAACTACAAAATCCTCCGGATTCTACATACTGTTTCGCCCTTACAACTATTCCATCTACACTTTGAATCGTTTCACCCTCAATAACTTTTCCACCCTATTCAATTAATCCATCCGCATGTACTAGTACTGTACCATATGTACTGTACTAAGATCATTAAAAGAGTATCCGTTGTAAAGGATCTTGGAGTATTATATGATGAAAAACTTTTTTTCAGCATATAAATTCAATAGTAAGCAATAGTTCTCGAAAACTATGATTTGTTCTTAGATATACTCAGAAACTGTTATATTTTCAAATATTTTCAACAAGAACTGTATACAAGTCACTTATATATTTTTGTCTCCAATATGTCCCTTCTGTATGGATATTATCAAATTAATATCTACCATCTTGAGTCAAACACAAAAAAAAAGTTTTTGAAATGTAAAGCTTATAAAATGGACTTACACCACGGGTTTTTTTTAGGTAAAGAAATAGAGCCTACTTAATCCTATTATACTTATTATACTTATTCAATGTAAGTATGAATTACCACGTAGTAATAGTCGCAACTATCCTATTCATAAATTAATTTGTGGTATAAAAAATTCATGCCCAAAATTGTTGGCACAAATCAATTTCAAATTTATTAGAATACCGTACTCGTAGTTGTGAACTTTTCAGCATTCCCTTACAATACACTAACTATGGCTACTAGATGTAGATTTGTAGGTTTGGTGGTGACTTGTACCATTTAGAGCGCCTCCTTCTTGATTTCTTTAGGATTTTAGAATTTGGATGAGATTCAAGGAACTCCTGCAACTCCTCTGCGTTAAAGCAGTGGGCTCCATGGTACATTTCTCTTTTGCGAAGAAGTGTTCCGCAATGTTTGAACAGATGTATGGCGATATTCTCTGCTGAGCAAGCTGAAGAATCCGCATCAAATTCAAAGTATGTGGTGCGATGTCCAAACACTCCTGCACCAGTACCTTCCTTTGTCTTCGAACCATCCGTATACCACTTGATAGCATTTTGCTCTATGTGGTATGCTGAGGATTTGTCGCTCTAATCAGCTTTACTACTAACTAAATTGTATTTGCTTACCATTTCATCCTTTGGTACTTTAAGACAGGGGATCAGTTCCGGTCTCTGCTCCCGATTATTTTTCTTGCCTATTCCTTCCTTGCTGAACCTTACAATCAAATGCCATAGTGGCATATCTTTCATTAGGAGACTAGGTAATCTAGTTAATGAAAATGGTGAATGATTACTGTTGTGAGCTTTTATATTTAAAAAAAATCTCTAAATGGAGCAGCTACTTTGTGATATCTTGTGATATATGTATGTGAACTTTGTATTTATATTATATGAAACTCTTGTTTATTGTATTTATCTTTTTTTGTAAAGAGGGATTTACCCGTTTATAAATAAATAAAAATAAATAAAATATGCTATACATGTGCTAAAGTGCTTTAAAATTAACGGAGATTATGTAGGAAAGTAGCTGTAACAGCTTGCGCTTTTGATTAGTGTATGTTTGATTTCTATAACTAGAGTAGTCAACCTGTAATTCAGAAACGTACCTTAGTAGCCGGACATTCCTCGTTTGTAAATAGTGTTTTGCAAAGTCTTTACGTTCTCGAGGTGTGGTTTTCAGAATTTGATAAAACCAACTAAAATTCACGAAATTTGGACGCTTTGATAGTGATCCTGATACTTAAAGTAATTGCTATTTCTTGTAATAATCTGTTAAAAATGAAATGAAATGTTTACTAAAAAATAACCATGCTACATTATAGATAATCATATAAACTAAATAAAGTCGGAACACTTTAAATATATTCAACCTTTCCGTAGCTCTATAATATTATTGAGCCTTTTTAGGACTACCAAAACAAATCTCATGTGAAATTAAGTAATTAACAAGCCCTCAGTCCACTTTCATGGCACTAAACAAGAACTAGAAAAACAACTCAAAAGAACTAGAAAAAGACTCAATAATACTATCGAGCTTCTATTATATATAAAAATATTATAGAGCTTGGGAAAGGTTGAATATATTTATATATTCAGGCTGTATGCCCACTTTATTAAGTTATTAAGTTATTTTAGTTTATAAATGAAACCTCAATAAAAATTCATATGGACACCGAGAATCGAAGGCTAGGTCAGGACGCTTATTCAGATTTGACAATTTTCCCGGAAATAATATTTTCTAGCTAATTCTGGGATGAACGGCTTTTGGTTTGCGAATCCGGTTTCATAGATTCTTTTTTCTGGTTCTACAAAGAGGGCGCGCGAATTTTTCCAAATATGGCCGTGCGGTAGATGATTTTGTAAAACCGGTCGTTGTTGTATAAAACCGGGTATGCCGGCTTGCCAATTCGCAAAAACCACGTACCTAATGGAGTGAAAAGTCGACTACAGAGAAGATCAAGATAGGGAGAAGAGTCAGGCAAAGAGACTCCATATCACTAAAGCTGTTTACACTCCATTTATAAGACGTTTTTAAAAACATGCCTTGAGAGAAGAAAGGCATAAGCATAGATGGCAAATATCTATATCACTTACGATTCGCCGATGATATTATATTAATATGCTCAGACATCTAAGAACTTAAAGACATGCTAGCTAGACCAACTAAATACAGCATCACTATCAGTAGACTTGAAAATGAACTTGGGAAAGACCAAGATCATGACCCAAGAAGTTGGGGCCCAACCGCACCAAATAAACGGGCAGGAAATCGAACAAGTGACCGAGTACATATACCTAGGACATCAAACAAAACTTGGGAAGGAAAATCAGGCAACAGAAATAACCAGAAGAATAAGTCAGAGCTGGGTTGCTTTCGGCAAACACAGACACATACTCAAGAACCCAGACATATCGCACTTCCTAAAACGAAAACTATACGATATGTACATATTGCTCGTTACGACCTATGGCCTGGAAATGATGACATGGACAGCAAACAGCGCAGATTAAAAACCTGCCAACGAGCAATGGAACGGGCTCTGCTCGGCATAAGCTTAAGAGACAGAATAACAAACCGGGAGACCATCAGTCTGCGAACTGAAGTCAAATACGTGATTGAACGAAGCGCAGAACTTAAGTGGAGCCAGGTAGGATACGTAGCCAGGGAAAACACCGACAAATGTACCCATAGGAGACCAAGAGCCACAAAATGAGGCACTGGAAAACCGCAAAGAAGATGGCTCAACGACCTCAAGAAAATAGCGGGGAAAGCATGGCATCAAAACGCAAAAAGAAGATGCGCATGGAACAACTTGAAGGAAACCTACGGCCAGCAGTGGACAAACACGGGCTGAAGAGAGAGAATGGGATGGAAATTATAAGTCCCAAGGACTAACTGTTCTATAGTTTAATATCGAGGAAGCAGTAAAAAATTAAATTTGTTGAAACCATTGTAGTAAGCTACAGGAAAAGTTTAAAGTGTTTCTGGAAGTATATTTTTCTGCTGACTAGAAATATAGAAATAATGTTGTGTAAAGTCTTTGCATTCTCGGGATATGGAATTCATGAAATCGAACGAAATATCTTGAAATTTTAAAGCTGTAGTAGAGATTTTGGAAAATAATAAACTTTCCTTGAAAAATCTCAGTGCACATATTAAAAATTAAGTTTATAATCATCACTGATTTAAAGATATCGATTCGTGAATTCGACAATTGTGAAAATTGCAATTTGAGATTTTGGGATGAAAATTTTATTTTTTTAAACAAAGTATACATCCGCTTTTTTATATCATCAGTATTTATACGACAGTTTTAAAGTGCCAAAATTAATTTTGTCTCCATTTGTCGCTGAAAAAAATCTTTCTAAAAATCTAAAAATTTTCTGGAATTGGTAAAACCATCCTACGTTATAGATAATCATACAAACTTAAAACAATCGGAACACAGCCTGAATATATACATATATACAACCTTTCCGGAGCTCTATAGCAATTACTGAGTCTTTTTAGGACTACCAAAACAAATCTCATGTGAAATTTGTCAGTTATATACTAGCTTTCAGTCCACATTCGTGACACTCAACAAAAACCATAAAAATAACATTGTTTATAAGATCATGTCTTTCCGATAACTTAAGTAAGTAACCATCTGCACACGCGTTTCGAGATTTATCTTTCATCAGTGCAGATTTACTTTTATTAATAACAATTTGTAAAACACGCACCTGAAACTCAAATGGTGATTAGGGGTTAGATATTTTTGTGGACTGAATGCTATTAAATAACTGACAAATTTCACATGAGATTTGTTTTCGGTTGTCCTAAGAAGACTCAGAAATGTTATAGAGCTCGGGAAAGGTTGAATATATTTATATATTCAGGCTGTGTTCCGATTGTTTTAGGTTTGTACATTTTTACTGATATCTACTGAAGGCAGTTCAAAAATTTCATCAAAATTTTATGGAAATGTTTTCAATATTGTCTGTCTAGTCTTGCCTAATTAGTTTTGTCTAATTAACTAATCTTAAAAATCTTAACTAAACTGGTATATCTAGTAGTTAAATACTGTATTATTACCAATGCAATAAAAGTTAGTAGCCAGTATCTAATACCTAGTTTCTAGTAACTGGCTAGTCTTGCCAATTTAGTCTTCTCTATCTATCATTGTATATCTAGTTGCTAAATCCTGTCTTACCACCAATGCAGTAATAGATAGTAGCAGCAAACTGAAGCTATAATAAACAAGGCCAATTTGAAATTCAATACACCAACAATTTGCCAATATTAATTATAAAATATCTTCTTAGGCAATTTCTAAACGGATGGCAAAATTGATTGTCCACCATCCGTACATAAATCATCGCCAGTTGTGGACACAACCGCTTCTATTATTAGCACAAAAGCAGAACGTATAAGGGATCGAACGTATGGGTGTGTTATGATCCTCTTCGGGCATTATTCCATACGTGCACAGAACTCTATGACCCTCCGTCTCGGGTCATTTGTTCTCGTCTTCTCCGTCTTCTTATATATGCGAACTCAATGTTAGCTAAATACTGGAATGCTCTAAACGCCCACGTACACTCATCTCGCACTCCACCTAGTCAACAATACATAATCCGCTACACAAAACATTTCAACAACGGATTTAAATAAGTTTATTGGACTATTTAATAAGCTTGAATGTACTATAATAAATGAAAACAATATTAACAGACTAGGTAAAGAAGACTCAAGAAATAGACACGATTAGATACATTTAGTATAGACAAATAAGACTAAACAAGGTATTCAAGACAAACTTCTCTGATATTTTATTTAATTCCTGATTAGATGAATAAAATAAGAATGAGATAAAATATTGTTTGAGATTAAGTGGGAGTACATGAGATGGATTAATGTTTCGATGTTGGGAGTCTCATTAGCATAGCTGCGCCAAGTATTCGAGATGTTTACTAATTGATAATTATCTCAATAAACCAAGTGGATTAAACAAAGTGTCAATAGATCGAAACAAGAGTGAAATTTGATCTAATCTTGTCAATCAAGTCTTATATGTCTAGTTTTGTAGGTTAAGTTTTGTTCGTTTTGTCTTTTTGTTTGGTCTTGCCTGTCTAGTATTTTCTGTCCAGTCTTGCTTGTCTAGTCTTGTCTGTTTATGTTTGAATATTTAGTTTTCTCTGTCTAGTCTTGATTGCCTAGTCTTGCTTATTCAGTGTTATGTATCTATATAGTCATGTCTGTTTAGTCTGGTCTGTCTAAACTTATCTGCATTAAATGATTTAAGCAATGTTTTTAATTGGTATATTTTTTTACTCGATTCAAAAAATCAATATTGATGGTTCCACCAACCACAAATAGGCTGTTGTTTTAACATTTAATCTAATTAGGAGCTGATGTAACTTGATGTAAAAAACTGGCATGGGATAAATCGTTACAATGTCAACTTTTCTGTTATTCTGTTATACAATTAATCGAAGTTTGAATACGAGCTATTTCAAATGATGATATTTCTGATAATTAATTGATATCATTTCATGAGGACGAAGTTAAATCATTTCTGAAAAATATGACAAAGCCTCCATGAGTTCCTGTTTGTCCACAGAACGATGAGGCTAAACGTAAGTATTTGATTTGTAGTTGATCGAAGCTCAATGTTCAGTAATTAGTATCAACTTGCAATCGTTATTTATTTCTAACAAATATAATTTTTGTTCGTTTCAACGTTTGAAAATCTTGCAAATTTTTAAGGTTTTAATTCTGGCGCCGTAAATTTAGTCTTTCATATAAAATCCCTTCAGGTTAGAAGGTTCTATCGTGGACTTAATCTTTGAAGCTAAGATCGACTTCCACCTTGAAGCTTTTATTTTCAACTGATATTACTTTTGAAATGATTTGTTCTACTGATTTTTTTTTGTAGCCAATTTCTTATAGTAGAAATTTTTAAATGGTATATGTACATATAACCATAATTTTCTCGTTTGCATTTCTCGTCCTTCAGGACCATTTACTTTACCATTTTATCATTTTTCTCAACTATCGCAGGGCCAAATACAGTAGGTACAGGCAGGGCCGTCTTTAACCTATTGGAGGTTCTGAGGCCCCTAGAGCACTATTTTGTTAAAAGAGACAAAGAAAGTAGTAATTTTTAGCAAAACGTGCCAGTATTTCGTAGAATATTGATAAATTGATCACGGTTTTATGTTAGTGAAGGCAAATTTTCGTAAAAAAGCGAGAGAAGCCAGATTTGCTAATACATCGATGAGTTGACGTTGCTTCAAGTCGACTAATAAGTTGTAATGACTTATAAAATCATCCCCAATGATAGGACGTGCTATACTGGCCATGACAAAAATCCACTTGAACGATTTTCAAAAATCCATTTGAACGAGTTCTAAAGCGGTCCCAAGATGCTTGCGATATTCAAGAGGGTTCACTAGCTAAGTGGTACGGTGTGGTTTGCGGCACCGCACCGCAATTAATTCGACCTATAGGGTGCTACACGGGCGGTGCGGCACCGCAGTCGAACGTTGTTTACCGCGGTGCGGCGCGGCGCCGCAACGTCAATGACTCAACTTATTTTTAAAATCATAGTGTATTTTATCCCATAATGCAGGTCTTTCTTATACTAAAGATGTAAGGAAATCAATATCAATATTATCGATACTCATCGTAAGAAAGATAAATATTAATATTTATAAAATAAACACGTTCGATACAATACGGCGGTAGTTTCACGATGCACTCCGACGCCGCAGTGCATCACCCTACCCCGCCTCATCACGCAAGTCACAAGCGCGGCACGCTTACGGTGCGACGCCGCACGGCAACCCAACGCATCGTGTGACATGGCATTGCATGACATAGTGATTTGTATGTAGGATGGCGTTGCGGCACCGCTCCGGCATACGTAACGCATCGTGTGGCCTCACCCTAAGAGTACTGAACGCAAAAATGCAAGGCAGGCTGCCGGTAGACAGGCCAAGAATACGGTGGGAGGAAGAGACCCGGGAAGACGCATACCAACTACTCGGAGTAAGAACGTGGAGAAGAACAGCAAAAGACAGGGAAGAATGGAGGACAAAAATACAGGAGGACAACGGCCCATTTGGGCTGTAGCGCCATATGAAGAAGAAGAAGAAATTCTAGGTTTACCATTTTTCTTCGTCTCAAGTTTCTGTGCTTGTTCTGTATCTTATGCGATGCATCAAAGATTCTATAATATGTTTATGGCCTTGATGCAAGGCGCTTACTGCAGCAGCTCGGGCTGACCATCTGGTTTGTGAAAGACATTTAACAACTTTTCTTGAACCAAAATGTTCTGTCAATATATTCCATCGGGGGGTAGAGCCCGAAAAAAAGTTAAATACTTTCTGAACCATTTTTAAAAACTTTGTTACCTATACACACCGAGCAGCATGTAAACCTAACAAAGTTTAGTGAATGTCCCAGATATGCTACAAAGGTAGCAAATTCACATCTCTCCTTGATTATTGCTTGTAGACTAGTTAGGTATACCAACATATTTGAAGCATTTTCGTGGCTGATATTAAAAATCGGTCTAGTGAAGTAATACTTTCGTAAATTTTCTATGGATAATGTGCACAATAACAAAGTCTCAATCAATGAAGACATATTTTGAATCAATTATGTATGTGCTTTCTCAACTAAAGTGACCATTTCAAACTAGGCGCTTCACAACTAGGGAGCCTTCTAGGGAGGAAAGAGTGTCCTGGGTACGCGCTTTTCTTTTTATTCGCTTTTATTTATAGCAATGGTTACTTGTGTCTTGTCTGCCTAGATCGTTTCACTAAAATCTTTATTATCTGCCATTTTGAACTCAACTTAGTATAGCCTTGTCAGAATAGTCCTGTCCAGTCTTGTCTGTCTAGTCTTGTCTGCCTAGTTTTGTCTGTCTGTGCTCATCGGTAGTGTATTTGACAACATACCCGCCTTACAATGCGGGAGACCCGGGTTCAAATCGTGGTCGGGGTAGGCGACTACTAGAGCGGTTTTCATTAACCGTCCGGGCTGCTTACCCTGAATGAATGCAAAAATATGCGATACCATGGTGGCACATACCAAAAGCGAAAATGGATTAGGGGGTCTAGTTAGAGTTTCCCCCAAACCACTTAGCCTTGTCTATCTAGTCTTGTCTGTCTAGTTTTGTGAGTCTAGTGCTGTCTGCCTAGTCATATCTGTTTAGTATTATCTGTTTATTCTTGAAAGTCTAGTCTTGTTTATCTAGTCTTATCTGTCTAGTCTTGTCGGTCTAGTCTTGTATGCCAAGTCTTGTCTAACTAGTATTGTCTGTCTAGTTTTGTCTGTCTAGTTCCGGCTATCTAGTCTTGTATGTCTAGTTTCAGCTGTTTGGTCTTATCTGTATAGTCTTGCCTAATGCCCCCTAATTAACCTAACCTAACTTAACTAGTCTTGTCTGTCTTGTATGTCTTGTCTGTCTAGTCTCGTCTGTGTAGTCTTGTCCGCCTAGTCTTGTCTGTCTAGTCTTGTGCGTCTAGTCTTGTCAGTCTAGTACTGTCTACCTAGTCATAGCTGCCTAGTCTCGTTTGTCTAGACCCGTCTGTCTAGTCTTGTTTATCTAGTCTTGTTTGTCTTGTCTTATCAGTCTAGTTTTGTCGGTCTAGTCTTGTATGCCAAGTCCTGTCTATCTAGTCTTGTTTGTCTAGTCTTCTCGGTCTAGTATCGCCTGTCTAGTCTTATCTGCATAGTCTTGCCTAACTAGTCTTGTCTGCCTAGTTTTGTCTAACTGGTTTTGTCTGTCTCGTCTTCTATGTCTAGTCTTGTTTGTCCAGTCTTGTCTGTCTAGTCTTGTTTGCCTAGACTTGTCCTTCCAGACTTTCAGTTGAGTAATTTCTATTTAGTCTAGTCTGTCTAGGCTTATTCGAGCAGCCTTGTTTGTCTAATCTAACAACTTTTTAGAAGACTGTGATTGTAAGATTTTATTTTCATTCTCGTTTCATTTAAGCATTTTTGCTTTTATTGAAATTGTATCTATTACACAATGTAATTCACGGGCCAGAATGAATTGTAAATTACAAAATGCTGGTTGCCCATCCTTAAAAACTCTTCAACAATTAAAGTTAATTAGAAAACTAAATCTTGAAACTCACCTTCGCCTCCAACGTTTCTAACTGTGCCATCCTCGGCTCGAATACAGTCGGCTGCAGCGTAGTCTACATAGAAAAGAAACAAAAAACAACTAATTAATCACAATTTAGTTTGCTATGTGCTAGCATTTGTTGTAGGGACTTGTCTCTCAGGCCTGGTTTATCTGGTTATATCTGCCCAGACTTATCTGGCTAGACTTGTTCTCTCCAGACTTGGCTGACTAGTTTTGTCTATCTAGTCTCCTCTGTCCAGTCTTGTCTGTCTAGCCGTCCCTGTCTATACTGTCTGTCTAGTTTTGTCTGCCTAGTATTGTCAGTTTAGTCTTGCGTATCTAGTCTTATCTGTCTAGTCTCATTCTCTCTTTTATTTTCACTAAAACCTAATCTGATATTGTAAATCATAAGATTTAAAACACGCGTGTCTGTTTCTAGTTTCAAGTCCGGCTGAAACATAATACCAGGCCTTCAGGCTTGACTGAATAATTGCCGGTTCGCTCGCCGTCTGAGACCAATGAATAATACTAGACCCAACATGCTTATTATTATAGATTATTATTATATAAACACACGGAGATAAAAGACGCTGACAATTTTACTCCTCTAATAACGAAACCATGAGTTATTATCCTTTGCATAGGACTTAACAATCTGTACTTGTGTTACAAGTCTTGCGTTGAAACTGAAGAATCTCCAACTCAAACAGACAATGTTTTATAAGCCAAATACAGTAAAAGCTTTCATTCTTGAAAGGATTCGCGGAAGTTCAACAAGATGAAAATAAAAATATTAAACAAAACCAAATCCTGAGTTCTACAGTTACCTTTCCCACAGCGCGTACAGGTTTTTGACAACTTAACTACACCCAACAATAATTATCACACATTTAACTGCCCGATACCGTTTTTCCGTACAAGAAAAAAAAAACAACAACACCTAAGTTACTCTCGAAATTTGCATAATTCAAATTGCATAACGAAGTCGCATCAATCTTTTCTGCGATTCCGCAACAATTAGCGCAGGAAGAAATGCATCATCGCCGCAAATTGTCCGCAATTTCGCGACGAGGCAATTAAACATTTTATCGCGGACGATTGAGCAGATAGATTAATCACTAGCTCAATAATTACAAGGGAATTTCAAAAAAAAAGATTTTAAAATTAAAATTACAGAGAAAACCAGGAAGTATTAATTAGAGTTAAATGTGTAGGACATATTTAACTGGCTAAATCGATTTTGTGCAAAATTTCACTTTTAGTTTCTTTCTGTATTTAAAATAAATCAACGTTTGATAAATAAATTTCTCGAGGAGAAAATGTCGAAGTTTGCATGGGGGAAAAGTGCGACTAGGAGAGCCTACAAACACTGTATCCAACACACAAATGACCCATAAACATTCCATAATGGAGGCGAAAGATAGACTTACAGCTCAATAACTGCCATTCTGATATTTATTGGCTGCGAAAATAATTATACAACAATCTATCCTTAATTATCTTAATGTATAAATCACCGTTGAATATTTTTATTGGGCTCATTCGATTGCTTTGCGTTCTTGTGAAATGTTGGTGCAACATTCCAAAACAAGAAATATTGGTACGTTCGAAACAGTTTGAGAAAACAGACAATATTAGAGTGGGCTACATAAATAAGATTATATAGACAAAACTAATCAGACTAAGAAGATATTTCAAGTTTCTCAAAAACATATTATCGAATTCTTTTCAAATTATGAGGACATGTTAGTATTAGTTTAAAGTCTATAACTGCCAAAATTGAGACTAATCTAAAAAATAGTTTTCAAGTTAGACAGCATTTTGAGAGACTAAGTCAGCGATTCTCAACGTGTGTGCCGCAGCACTTTTATGTGCCGTCACATTTTAGAAGTGCAAACAATAAAAATTATTTGGTATGTACTTTGATACAGCATGCTTGTATAGTTTTACTACAAATCTGGGGTTTGGTAAAGAATACGGGTTTTTTTTTAAACTTAGTGTTGCGAACTTTTTACCTGGTGTAACTGTTGTTAAACGTCTTTAGCACTCAAAACTTTAAAAACAAAACACAAAAACACGAATATTTATTGAACCAGTCA
The DNA here is from genome assembly GCA_944588485.1 of Phosphuga atrata. NCBI lineage: Eukaryota > Metazoa > Arthropoda > Insecta > Coleoptera > Silphidae > Phosphuga > Phosphuga atrata. Next base: position 16,552,486 of record OX155902.1, on the reverse strand, counting down.
ACGTAGAAGCTTAATTTTTCTTCCAGATCTTAGTTAAAGAGTGCCAAAGACGATTAACAACAGTTACACCACGTAAAAACACCGCAACATTAAGTTTCAAAAAAACCCTTATTCTTTACCAAGCCCCAAATCTGGATTAATCCCAGACAAAACTATTTACTAGCAGAGTTTCCGGCTAAAACGTAGCTCTATGGCACGTAAGCCGTGGCAGAAATTAGAACTAACGTAAAAAGATAATATTTTACTGATTTCACGGTTTTATCTTTGGTTAGATCAAAGGTTAGATTGGGTAATATTAGAACAGATATATCCATGCAATATATTGCGCGGTGGCATGACCTCTCGATCCAAAATAAGAAAAAATAATTCAAATTCTGAAAACCTTACGACTTGCACCTAACCTAATCTTACATGCGCTATAATCTGAGTTTTCTATTTAATCAATTTTGTTTTAGTCATGTTTAATTCCTAGCTTTCGCATCAATAAACCAGTGATTTATTCACTAGTGCAATAAAAATCTTCATGGCAACTACGGAAGTGAAAAAATAATCGATTTTCATTTTAATCGATTATTTTTTTCATATAATCGATTTTGAAAAGTCGATTTTTTTAATAACAATAATCGATTCTTAATAAATCGATTATGTAAATTACACGCTTTAATCGATTTTTGCGACGTATATGAAAATACGCAATTAAGTTCGGGGCGGCATTTGTATGTATGTACAAGAGTTTCGTTTCTATTCAACAGTTTTCTTTCTTTGGAGAGTGCCAATAATTATTTAACAATAAAAATGTCTTGTAAAACACCTAAAAGTGGCTGACGTAATTATTTTATAAGGAAGAAGGATAATACCATAGCACAGTGCAAAAACTGCCCGAAAAAATTAAAAACATGTAGTAATACTACAAAAAACATATGAAGCGAAAACTCCCATTGTCCTACAGGCTAACGAGGTATCACAAATTAATATATTTAATAATGGAATTAGCATGATCCTTATGAAAGCAAAATTCTGAAATCTGTAAAGTTTGCTTTTCTTGCTTGAGCCAAACGTTTTATAACCTCAACATTTTAATTAAAAGCAAACGTGTCATGGTAGAATTGACTTGAATACGTTTTTTAAAAATAAATAGAATAAAATTATTAGAAAAGGAATTAGTATTGCGTTCATTTGACTAGCCTAAACATCTTTTAATTCTGATAAGATAGAATTGGTGAAATCATCCTACGTTATAGATAATCATAGAAACTTAAAACAAACGAAACACAGCCTGAATATATAGATATATTCAGCCTTTCCAGAGCTCCATAACAATTATTGAGTCTTTTTAGCACTACCAAAACAAATCTCTTTAGTACTACTAAAACAAATTTGAAAGTTATTTTATAGCTTTCAGTCCACCTTCGTGGCACTCAACAAATACCATAAAAATAACATTGTTTTTATAACATGTCTTTCCGATACCTTAAGTGGATAGCTATCTGTGGACGCGTTTCGAAATTTATCTCTCATCTGCACAGCTTTGCTTCCATGAACAATAATTTGTAAACCACTCCCTTGAAGTAGATTTGGCTTCAGGAGATTTGTTTTGGTAGTCCTAAAAATACTCAATAATTGTTATAGAGCTCCGTAAAGGCTGAATATATTTATATATTCAGGCTGTGTTCCGTTTGATATAAGTTTGTATGATTATCTATAAGGTAGGATGGTTTCAGCAATTCTATCTTATCAGTTCAATCAATAACCTGCTAAGTTCATGTCTCTCTCACAAAATGTCAAAATTATAAACATTTAAGCCTAAACACCACATGGGTTTTCAAGGTAGTGGTTTACAAATTATTGTTCATGGAAGCAAAGCTGTGCTGATGAAAGATAAATCTCTAAACGCGTCCACAGATGGTTATCCACTTAAGGTATCGGAAATACATGATCTTAAAACCAATGCATGTTTTTATGGTTTTTGTTATGTTCCACGAAGGTGCACATGAACTGAGCACTCACATGAAGGTGCAAATTTCATGTGAGATTTGTTTTGGTAGTCGTAAAAAAACTCAATAATTGTTATAGAGCTCCAGAAAGGCTGAATATATTTATATATTCAGGCTATGTTCCGTTTGTTTTAAGTTTGTATCTTTTAATGCAGTGAGCAATTTGCCGGCCTGAAACTCCGCTTAACATCGTATGAATACTTTGTCTTCGTAGGTCACACTACAAAATTCCTTTTTCATTGCTTATAATAAATTTCTAAAATAATTTCCAGAAAAACTGTGTCAGATATTGAACGAAACGTAACAAAGGCGAACAATGTTTTTGTATATGAGGGCTAAAGCGTGCCAGAGAAGCATTGGAGCTTATTTTTCGAAAATTTTAGCAAACGCCTCAGATGGAGATAAAAATTAGGAAACATCTCAGAACATAGCAGAAATGATATGCCAGAACGGTCTAGCTTACAGTATGGTAGAAGGAGTAGGTTTCAAAAAAATATTGAAGACTGTAGCATCTTTATACAAGGTTTCGTGCTGTAAAACTATCACAGATACTAAATATGAAGAAAAAAAAACCCTTGTCATACAAAAATTACGATTAGTGAAAAACGTCTGTCTCACAATAGATGAATGGAAAGATTTGCAGTTGAGAAGTTTTTTAGGCGTGACAGTGCACTTTATAGAAAACTTTGAAATGAAGTCAAGCAACATTGCATCTGAACAACTTTACTATCACCATACAGGAGAGTATTTGTCAGGAACGATTAATAAAGCTTGTTAAGATTGGGGTTTGTTTCCTGACAATGGCAGCAACATAGTTAAAGCTATTGAAATTTCTTTTGGTCGAGCAAAACATGTTTGGTGCTTATATACACTGAACTTGGTCGAAAATTCTGTAAATACAATAGATATAAAACTTTTTCTGGACAGAGTCCGCAAAATCATGATTTGGTTTCACCAAAGTGGTTCAACGAATTGTAAACCAAACGCACGTGTGTATTATCAATCATAACCTATCATCAATCGGTTCATTAATCATTAAGTAATGTTTTTGAAGGAAATTTCCCTAATCAAACCGAATTTTCTCTGAAACCTCTCTGTGATAGCCAATTCCGCGCCAGCCGAAAAATTATTTTCCAAAGCGGGGAATATTGTCAAGAAAACACGATATCGTATTTTAGAGAAAAAAAATGCAACCTGAAGTTCGTCGTTGTGGTTATTTTTTATACTTAATTTTCTTTGAATTTTATTCTGATAAACTGTTGATACTATTAATACTATACAAATCCTTACTCTATTAATATATAGGAGAAAGTAGACTTTTTTTGAAAAATAGGAAAAAAACGGTTTTTCATTTTTTTCACAAAAATCGATTATTTCTTCTAATTAAAATCGATTTTTCCTAAATCGTGAAAAGCAAAAAATCGATTTTCAGGAAATCGATTTTTTTCACTCAATGTCACATTCGTAATGGCAACGCATCAAAATAACTCACCTACGGGCTCCGTAAACATAATCATAAATATTGACTGATGTTCTTTTTTGATCGCCAATCACAAAACTTATTATACCTACATTTTTTTGTATAAATCTCTTGATTTTTGCCGGAGTAATCTTCCGCGTCACCATCTAACAATAATTCTTCGGATGTATCCAGTTATGATTAATAAAACACAAATTAATTATACACAATAAATACACTAAACAAAATTCTGACGCACGAATCAACAATTTTATCGTTGCCATGACAACACCACAATCATGGCTAATTTTTCTATGGATTGTTTCTTGTTTAAACAAAAGCAAAATTGAATGAAAGTTTGTGTTTCACTCGCGGATATAATTAAGGTTTAACTCGCGAATTTAAATTGAAAGTATCAATCCGCTCGTTAAACCTTAATTTTATACGCTTCCTTAATTAACAACTAATAAACTCATTTTATTGTTAGAATTCCGTCAAATTTTGATGTTGAAAGTGTACTGCCAAATTTAGATGTTGTTGAAAGTGTACCGCAAGAGAAAAAAGTTTGAGAATCACTGGACTAGGTACTCATATTGTACTACGTCTTACAATTTAGTTTATCGGACATAAAGCGCGAATTTCAAATTTAAATTTCTCAGAAACAAATTTTCCATTTCTTTTCAAATTTTAAGTAACCTAACTCACCTAACCTACCAATTTTTAAACAAGTCCTATTGTTAGTTTCTTGTTAGACTTGTTCGTTTTGTGAAACGATCAAGTGATCCTTGTTATGTCGAACATGCAAATTTAAAATTCAATTTTTTCAGAATAAACGCGAATTGTTACTAAACTTTCAGAACTTATTATTAATAGTGTGATGTCTATTACTGTCAATTTTGAGATAAAACGAATTACTAGTCTTCCAATGACATTATTTTGAGGGATCAGGTAACACAACTCTGCAAAAAATAATCGTTGGTCCTGGTTTATTTTACTTCATAATGCTTCATAATCTTCATAATCTCTAAGAATGATGAAAAATATCCATATTTCTCGTTCGCTTTTCTAGTTTTGGTAGAAACAATAAAGATTTTGTTTTACATTATTTTGTCTAAAAAAAAATAACTCAAATTTCAGGCAGAATGTTGAAAAATTTCGTATAAAACTTGTAATTTAAACTATACTAACTATCAATGTAAAAAGTCTTGTTTTTACCTTTTAACTTATTAAAGTGGAATATAGCTTAAATATATAAATATATTCAACCTTTCCGAACCTCTATAATATTATTAAGTCTTTTTAAGACTACAAAACAAATCTCATATTGTAGCACAACTAGGGATTGCAATCCGGAAAATCGCATCCGGTAATCCGGCGTATCCGGAATCACTAAAAGTTTACCGGATCCGATACCAATATACCGGATCCGGTAATGCTAATTTTTGGTAAAATAATCGCGCTGTTGGATGAGTAGATACTTTAAATGCGTGGTGCGCATGGCGCCACATGGTTTCTTCAAAACCAAAATTGATTTTGTGATAAATAATATAAAATTAAAATAATTAGCGTATTTGCTGGTGCATAACGCGCACTTTTTTTTTCTAAAAAATTGAATATTTATTATGTTAGATTTAATTTCTTCGATCCAGTCGGATTGCAATCCCTATTTACTAGTATTTTGAGAAATAAGGCAGCGACAGATCAATGAAGAAGAGGTTGAAATTCTGCAAAATTAACATTTATGGACTCTAGCTATTTTCTTCACTGTCCGACTATTTGGAGGAATTTTGGAAATCTAAAAACCACAAATTTCTCCAAAAAGGCCAAATTTTGAAAATCTAAAACCAATTAGTTATTATTTTGAAAAATAAGGCAACGACATATCAATGAAGATGAGGTTGAAATTTTACAAAATTAACATTTGTAGACGCTCACTATTTTCCTGACTGTGCAGCTATTTGAACGAATTTTGGATATCTAATTTTGATTGAAAATAATTTGTGGTTCAATTACTCCAAAAAGTTCAAATTTGGATAACCTAATACCGTTTCGTTAATATTTTGAAAAATAAGATAGCCACAGATTAATGAAGATGAGGTTGAGATTTTAAAAATTAACATTTGTAAACTTTCACTAGTTTCTTTACTGTGTGACTATTTCTAGGAATTTTTTAAATCTAAAAACCAAAAATTTCTCCAAAAAGTTTAAATCTTTAAAATCTGAAACCGTTTTGTTAATATTTTGAAAAATAAAGCAGAGCCAGATCAATGAAGATGAGGTTGTGATATTACAAAATCAACATTTGTAGACTCTCACTATTTTCCTCACTGCGCATTTGGAAGAATTTTGGAAATCTAAAAACCACAAATTTTTCCAGAAAGTTTAAATTTTGTAAATATTTTTAAAAATAAGGCAGCGACAGATTAATGAAGACGAGGTTAAGTTTTGACAAAATTAACATTCATAGACTATCGCTATTTTCTCTACTGTGAGACTATTTGGAGGAATTTTGAAAATCTAATAACCTCGAATTTCTCCAAAAAGACCAAATTTTGAAAATATGAAACCGTTTTGTTACTCTTAAAAATAAGACAGCGACAGATTAATGCAGATATGGTTGAGCTAAAAACATAGTCCCGCGTTATGACAGATTCATCATGATGTCTGTGATAAATATAAGAATAAGACTTGATAGCATGCTCAAATACCTAATTCTTGTGATCTCAGTAGATTAAGTAAAGTTTATTATGTCAGATTTAATTCCATCGATCCTGCCGGATCCGGCCGGATCGGTGGAAAGATGGCCGGATTGAATATCCGGATTGATCCGGACGGATTGAATATGGCACCGGATTGCAATCCCCGAACACAACAGATATTTGTATTCTATTCACTATCAAAGATGTATACTATCTACGTAGTTCATTACTTGAATAGTATTTTATGAGGCCAAATAATTAAATTAAACCTTGTTTTACTAAGAAAATGCTAACCTAAAATTTCTCAAAAACATATTCCTTAATGCTTTTCAAGTTTTTAAGTCGTTATCATACTGTATCATATTGGAATCGCTTGTCTCTAATCTCTAGTTAGACAGTAGTTTATGACATGGATAATAAAGCTTTAAATATGATTATTTGAGGTTCAACTTTCTTAAAAATATATTCTCAAATTCTTTTAAGGCTCCGATAACTTATTAGAAAACGTTAAATAAAAGTTTTTATTTTTCAATTTCTAATTAGACAGCAATGAAACTAATGGTATGTTATGTCGAAATATTCAAATTTGGAATTCAAATTTCGCAAAAAGGTATTCTATAATTATTTTGAAATCTTGAGTACTCACTACTAATAATTTTAAGTCCACATGGGCCTATTTTAGGCCAAATCGTTTTTTTTTAGTTCTCTAGTTAGATAGCCGAGGAATCATAGTAAACGGCAGAGCAATTAACTACATCAGATACGCTGGCGACACGGTCGTGCTGGCGGACAACATTGAAGACCTCACACGCATGATGACCAACTGATCAGCAAAAAGTAGAGATTACGGACTGGAACTGAACACGGCAAAGATAAAGGCCATGCTGATTTCAAAAACCAAACAGCAGATCCAATTGCACGTCGCCGGGGAACACATAGAACAGGTCTTCAAATACAAATACATTGATACCAGGATAAAAGACGAGTGTACAAAACGACAAGAGTTCTTAGCACGCACCGAACAGGCAAGAGCAGTATTCATTAAAATGAAAAAGATGCTGACCTCTCCGGATCTGAGCATAGAACGAAGGCTAAGAATTACCCGCTGCTAGGTCTTCCCGATTCTGCTATAGGGGATGGAAGGTTGGACCTGTACAAAGTAGTTGTTACAAAGTATGTTAGTTACAAAGTAACTAACATAGAGGTACTACGCAGAATGAACAAAGAAACTGAGATATTCTTCACCATAAATAAAAGCAAGTTACAATACTTAACCCACATCTCCAGAAACGAAAAATATGAATTGCAACAGCTCGCGAAGTGCTGTTGGACGCCGCAAGTAAGGAAAGATGTTAAGTTCTAGACCCTCCTCCTCCTCCAACCCCCTCTGACCTTGTCCTTGACCTTGGCACTTCTGGTTTCGACTGCCTGTTTCGACTTCCGCTTTTTGGTTACGACTTCCGGTTTCCGGATACGACTTCCGGTTTTGACTTCCGGTTTCTGGTTTCGACTTCCGGCCGCAATTTCCGGAACTTCCAGATGCGCGGGAAAATTATAAAAATAGACGCGAGGTGGGAAAATTAAAAATTAGATGCCGGAGCGGCAAATTAGGTGTGTAGTTGGTTGGATATATCAACGGGGCTAGATACATGAGACTAGATAGACGGGGGCTAGATACATGAGACAAGATAGATATCTTTATTAAGTTAAACGAAAAAATTAAACAATCCGTTATATATTTTAGTTCAATCTTATCTAGTTTCATGTATTTATCTTCGTATGTCTAGTCTCATGTATCTATCCCCATACATGAGACTAGACATACGAAGATAAATACATGAAACTAGATAAGATTGAACTAAAATATATAACGGATTGTTTAATTTTTTCATTTAACTTAATAAAGATAATAAAATTTGAATTTATCAGTAGTCAGTTAAACATAGCAGGATGTTTGTGTATGTCAGCGCAATCAATTTCTTAGATTTGTTTTTCGTATTTGTTTTTTGTTTTTATTTCGATCTACTACCCTGGCTTGGCGATTAGACGCAACCGGATGTTTTGTCAGTCATAACAACTCATGCTATCTTATCAGCGGTGCGCGAGCGAAGAAAATAATAAATTATGAAGCGCGGTCTAATCAATTTCTTAGGATTGTTTTTCCGTTTAATTTAATAAACATTCCAGCGGGTATATAAGATCGAGCTGAGAGTTCTAAATCAGTTGTTATTCGTTAGGATCATTCCATTCAATAAACGGATTAAACGACTTCCCGCTTGCAATTTTCTCATTGAGGTAAGGTATGCTCCATTCGAAATCATAGCATGTGAAAACATTTTCTTCATCTTTCTCTCTCTTATTTATGCAATTTTTCGGGGGTCAAATCCTGCGGGGGTATTCTGTTTGGGTGTTTGAGAATTACTAATATCAAATCGATGTTCCAATAGATCCAGGTAATTTAACAACTCTTTAAAGGAGTCAGCTAACATTGAGACGTTTTCTTTTATTCCCACCATTATATATATATTCACCATCATTGTATATATCATGATCTTTGGGTACACCTCAATATCTTCAGCTACACTTTTATATAACCTGCATTCTTCCATTAAGTCATACTTGCATCCACTTCAGTCCACTTTCTCAGTCAGTCCACAATCTACTGGCATCCACTTTTCATCACGCTAAACAGGGTGTAAGGTCGATGTAACCTCACGCTAAACATTGTGTGAGGTCTATGTAACCCCACGATAAACTCCGTCCACTTTCCGTCCACTTTTTATTCTTCTCTTCAGCTTTAATCTGATTGGGTTAGTTGGGTTAGCATTAGGTTAAGTTAGCATAAGGTTATGTTACGGGATGTTGGGAATGAAGCGCGCTTCATTCCCAACCTTCTGTACCCTAATGGTGGGAATAAAAGAAAACGTCTCAATGTTAGCTGACTCCTTTAAAGAGTTGTTAAATTACCTGGATTTATTGGAACATCGATTTGATATTAGTAATTCTCAAACACCCAAACAGAATACCCCTGCAGTATTTCCAAGAAATTGCATAAATAAGAGAGAAGAAGATGAAGAAAGTGTTTTCACAGACAATGATTTCGAAGGGAGCATACCTTACCTCGATGAGAAAATTGCAAGCAGGAAGTCGTTTAATCCGTTTATTGAATGGAATGATCCTAACGAATAACAACTGATTTAGAACTCTCAGCTCGATCTTTTATACCCGCTGTAATGTATATTAAATTAAACGGAAAAACAATCCTACGAAATTGATTAGACCGCGCTTCATAATTTATTATTTTCTTCGCTCGCTGATAAGATAGCATGAGTTGTTATGACTGACAAAACATTCGGTTGCGCCTAATCGCCAAGCCAGGGCAGTAGATCGAAATAAAAACAAAAAACAAATACGAAAAACAAATCTAAGAAATTGTTTACGCTGACATACCCAAACATCCTGCAATGCTTAACTGACTACTGATAAATTCAAATCTTATTATGTTTATTACGTTAAACGAAAAAATTAAAAATTCCCTTATATATTTTAGTTCAGTCTTATCTAGTTTCATGTATTTAGCTTCGTGTGTCTAGTCTCATGTATCTAGCCCCATCTATCAAGTCTCATGTATTTAGCCCCCGTCTATCTAGTCTCATGTATCTAGCCCCGTTGATATATGCAACCAACTACACACCTCATTTGCTCCTCCTACATCTAATTTTGAATTTTCCCGCGTCGCGTCTATTTTTTTAATTTTCCCACGCATCTGGAAGTTCCGGAAATGACGGCCGGAAGTCGAAACCGGAAGTCGAACCCGGTAACCGGAAGTCGAAACCGAAAGTAGGAACCGGAAGTCGAAACCGGAAGTGCCGATGTCATGGTCAGAGGAGGTTGGAGGAGGAGGAGGGTCTAGAACATGTCATCTTTCCCTACTGCCGCATATCTTGGCTGCGTAACTTGAGGCATTGGTTTGGAGAGTCATCGTCGGAACTGTTCAGTTCCGCAATGTCAAAATTAAAAATTGCCATAATGATCAGCAACCTCCAACGGAGAAGCTGAACTAAGAAGAAGAAGTTAGATAGCATTTTGTGGCGCTAGATATTCAAACGTAGCTTTGTGTTGTTATGTGAAACATAACTATTAAAACAACGAAAACTCATCGAAATTTAAAAATATCTGGGAAAGCATTGCAAATGAAACATGTAGGAATTAAATTGTCTATAAAGAAGTTTGTTATTTAATGATTTTTGTTTGTTAATTTAGGTTTTGTTAAATGAAAAGGAAAAAAAGCAAAATATTGAAAAGTATTGCAAACCATACTTGTAGAGAATTAATTTTCCTAAAAGAAAGTTTGATATTCAATGAGTTTTTGGGAATGTTTTTCAAAATTTCCTTTAGTTTCCGTAATTTTTTGAGCAAGAAAAATGGGAAACATGGCGTTTTTTTGGTGAGGTGAGAGTTTGCTCACTAGCGTCAGCGAGTTAGCAATCACACCGAACCAAACAAACGCTTTCATCTCGAGTAGTAAATGCAATTTTTTCTCCTGATATTCAGTTGCAGAGTCCATAATTCGACTTTAATAAAACTAATTCGAAGCGAACTATCGGAAAAGTCATTACAAATTTAATCGTTGGTTTGTTCGTTTTCATGGTAATATTGTTGTATTTTCATAGAAAGTCATACTTTTCAAGTCAAATGTAATAATTTTATTTCGTTTTTTTAAATATTTTCAGTCTACTTTTACGTTTGTACATAAAATATTCCATTGAAATTGTTCATGCAAATTTAAAATGCTCATTTTCATCTCTAGATGTGAAAATATTTTCACCTCTATAATGAAAAAATGTCACTTTCATGTAGGGTAAGCCGTGGAAAAAATGCCATTTTCACATATATCAGTAGAAAATAATGTTTTGACTTTGTTCCAGGTTGGTTATTACCAACTTAACATACAAAAAACTATTTAATACTATGTGTTAAACAACTTAACATACAAATAATTATTTAATACTATGTGTTCATATATAAAAAAATAATTTTGTATTTAAGTTTTATTTGAAACATTTTTAAAAATTTAATTTATTTGTTATGTTATTTTCTCTTTTATAATCTTTTAGACCTAAAAAAATGTAAAACAAAGGTTTTAACTACCAAAATGGTTAAAACCATATTACATTATAGATAATCATATAAACTTAATAAAGCCGGACAACAGCCTGAATATATAACGTATTTTACAATTTATAATTCATAACAGCAAAGCTGCACTCATGTGAGAAAATATCGAAACGCGTCTGCAGATGACTATTCACTTAATTTAAAAGACCTTTTCATAATTAAAATTTTTCGTGCGCATGTGTCAATTTCCACCATGTTTTTCGGGCACTTTTTGACGTATAACCAGTGACAATAATAAGACGTGCCCGAAACTTTCATATTCCCGCCTTTTAAAAATAGCGAACGCGCATGCGTTTAACTAAACGTAAAAAGGTCTATAGAAAGACATGATCTTAAAAACAATGTTTTTCTCTCACGAAATGTCTCTCAAAAGTACATGTACATACAAAGTAAAAGTACATGTGCAACTTTGAAATTAAAATTTCTCGAAAAATTATTCTCTAATTCTTTTCAAATCATGAGAACATTCTAGTAATAGTTTGAAGTCAATATGTGCCTATTTTAGGACAAACCGATTTTTTTAGTTCTCTAGTTAGATAGCATTTTGTGATATATATATTCAAACTGAGCTGTGTCTTGTTATGTGAAACATGCAAATTACAAATTAAAATTTCTCAAAAAAAGTTTCTCGAATTATTTCCAAAACTTAATAATTTCAAGTTGCAATTTTGAGACCAAACGAATTGCTATATTTCGAGTTAGACAGCATTTTGAAAATAATTCTTCAAATTTTAAGTTTCCTTATTTGGTTTCTTTTTTTGTTTTTTTTTAAGAGATTATTCTCCGTATACGTTCGAAACGTTTGGAATATTTTTGTCGGGAAATATCGCTGGACGTGGTGCGTGAAATTGAATTATACATGTAGTATGCAAAACGAGTTCTACTAGTCATAATATACGACTAGTCTCCCCCATATATGAAACGTTTGTAAATGCAGCAAAAGGAACAGAACGAGAAAAAATGTTGAGATTAACAAACTGCCGAGAACTGCAAACTTGCAAAATATTGTTAAAAATAAAATTAAAGAAAATAAAAAAAATTGATAATACGTTTTCATTAAAATGCACTAAAAAAGGAAAAAATTCTTTTCCATATTAACATCAGTGAGTGTAAATAAAAGCGTGGAGCGATAAACTATATTTGACCTTCATCATCATTTGACGTAGGTAATCAACATTTGATGTAATCTTCGTTGGCGCTCCACGCTTTTATTTACGTCAAAACGTGGCTTTTTAAAAGATTTTTTATATATATTTTACATTTTACTTTTTAGTTTTTACATATTTTGTAAAATAAGCTCGGTGTTACTTAGTACACAGAGAAGCCTACGTTGCTGATCCGGAGGATTATAAATTATTTCAAAATATTTCATTAAAGAACAAATAGGAGTTAATAAAAGCGTGGTCATAAAATTATTTTTTTATTTTCTTTTATAACAAGTTTGACCAAAAGAGAGATTTAGACGAAACAAATGGAGTTATATGCAATATTTCATCAGCTGGTTAACAATTCGCCAAACAAGGGTAAAAAACGGACGTCAAATATACAGAAATGCCAAATAATACTAAAACACTAATCTATTTTGCATCATCTCCTCTCGTTTATTAAGAGTTTTTTTTATTATAATTTATACGTTTTGAAATATTCTATCCATTTTAGTAAATCTAACAAAACTTAATTCCAAAGTGGAAAGATAAAAACTACGTGATTATTTATTAATGTCTCGACTTAGTCTCGTATTTTACCAGCAAATCTTACGAAATATTTACTTGGAATAATTTAGGATACAAAAATTACATCAGAATATTCTTTGTAAATGTATTAGACTAGCTTTAATTTAACTTTCGAAGATTGTTTAATGAAAAGGATTAGGTGTAAATGAAATGTAATTAATTATGACATAAGATTGTTCAATTTAATTTAACATTTTGGTTTAAATGTTATTAAGAAAATATAATCCTTTAAATTTATTATCCTTATTTAGTTTATTTTAGAATAAACTCAGTAGGTTTGATAAATTCTGGTTTTATTAATAATTGATATAATTGGATAAAAATTGCTGTGAAACCTATTTCTGGTCTATTTGGTTGGATGATTCGCCGGTCGTTTAACAAATGTTGCTTGTTGGGGCTAATTTTGAAATTAAACTGCGGCCGAGCCAACACAATCGGTTATATTGTTTTTAGTTCTTATTCTTCGAACCGGTTTTGGTAAAATACGAATTTTTCAGGCTCTACGGTCCTTATTTGAAAACTTCACTGAGACAATAAAAGGTTCGATGCCCTTAATTTCTTATTTATTCATTCCCAATGCACACAATTTTCCGACTAATAATCTTGACTACATTTATTATAAAATTTCAAATTTTAAAAAGTTAATCAAATCGAATCACTCGTTATACAGCATTTTGTGACACTGGATAGTCACACTGAACTTTGTGTCTTGCTATGCCCCTATATCCAAATTTAAAATTCAAATTTTTATTACTCATGCGGGATAAGTACTATCTTGGCGTCCGTTTTTTAGTATGACAAATGGCGGTTTGTCAATTCAATTATTACCACATAACTTGGGTAACGCATGCAAATATACAATAAAAATCGCTATGATACATTAAAAAAAATCAATTGAAATAATAAAATTAACACAATATTAAAAAAGTGGCTTGAAAGTTACAGACATTTCTTTTTCATTGCAAAATGAAAAATTAAAGAAAACGTTTTAAAATGAGTGTAAATTCTATGGTGATACCGGAGACTGATAAGAGTTCTTATGAAGAATCCGTGCAGTGGATTCGTCATATTTCGTCACATTCTGAGACAATTGAAAAAGCCAATTCTTCATTTTTGATTCTATTTTCTAATTAATTCGTTTCTCTAGGAAATTGCCCACGACAGCGAAATTGGGCTTTTTGCTATCGCGGCCAATTGACAAATTAACGCCCTAGTTGCACAATATACTATTCTCTAGCATAATGATTTTTTTTCAAAATTTGAAAAATTATTAGTAAAAGTTCAAATCAATAATTGCCAATTAAAAAGCGCTAATACAAAAGCGCTAATTTCTCACCTAGATCCTATTTTATAATTCTAAATGTTAATTCTAAATAATTTCAATCGATTTTTAATCAAAGATTTTCCAATTTAAATTCCGGTTTATAACTTATTCGTATAACAGAAATCATTTTACGATCCAGGTAATCGTAAATAAATGTAAATCGAGGTTAATTAAATTTTACACGCAAATCCTCCACAATGTAACTCAATTAGTTTACTAAACCATAACACTGCAATCAGAATAAGAAATGAAAAGCTGGTTTATGTGTTTTTTTATGTGTTTAAAAGGATTATTCAGTTTAGTTCGAATGTGAAATGAGTGCGGTTAAAATTAGTTTCGGAGAAAATATAATGTTGCGTAATGGTCTTGAAATTGTGGACGATTAAAATGAAATTACATGAAATTGTTTGGAAAATTCTTGCTGGAATTTCATAATTTTTAATTCAATTTCAGATGTTTTTTTTTACAAATCTAAAATTTCAATTTTCTCCATTTATACAACCATATACAACAATCCATTATACAACAATTACTCTAAACTACATTTGGTTGCAGACGAGATAATTAACTTGTTTTAAAAAATGTTTTAAAAACAATTTCTTTAATCTCAAAATACATGAATTATACAAAAGTAAATGAGAGCAGACAAGCCTAGACAAGCCTAAACAAGACTAGACGAGACTAGATAAGGCCAGACAAGCCTAGATAAAACTAGACTTAGGCAGACAAGCCCAGACGAGATCAAAAAAGACCAGACAACAAATGAGAAAACCAGTCTAGTCCAGACAAGATCAGACAAGATCAACCAAGACCCGACAATGCCTAACAAGTCCATACAAGACCAGACAACACCAGACAAGGCCAGAAAGGACCAGGCAAGATCAGACAAAACAAAAAACGACCAGACAAAACGACAGAAGACGAGACATGACCAGACAAGACCAGACAAGACCAGAAAAGACCAGACAAGACCAGAGAAGATCAGACAAGACCAGACAAGACCAGACAAGGCCAGACAAGACCAGACAAGACCAGACAAGACCAAGCAAGAGCAGACTAGAAGAGTCTAAGAGTCTAGACTAGACTATTTCAGATTAGACCAGACAGTACCAGACAAAACCAGACTAGACTACTTACCAGACTAGTACAGACAAGACCAGACAATGTCAGACAAGACCAGACAAGACCAGACAAGATCACACAAGACCAGACAAGATCAACTAAGACCCTACAATGCCTAACAAGTCCATACAAGACCAGACAACAGCAGACCAGGCCATACAGGACCAGACAAGATCAGACAAAACCAGACAAAATCAGACAAGACCACACAAGACCATTCACAATCAGACAAGACCAGACAAGAGCAGACAAGACCAGACAAAACTAGACAAGACCAGACAAGAGCAGGCAGGACCAGACAATACCAGACAAGACCAGACTCCACTAGTCTAGACTACACTAGACCAGAAAAGACCAGACGAAACCAGACAATTGCAGTCAAGACCAGGCAAGACCACACAAGACCAGACAAGACCAGGCAAGACGAGATAAGGTCACACAAGACAAGACCTGACAAGAAGAGACAAGACCAGACAAGACCAGACCAGACTAGTCCAGACAAGACCAGACAAGACCAGACAAGACCAGAAAAGATCAGATAAGACCAGACAAAACCAGACCGGACTAGGCAAGACTAAACAAGACGAGACAAGCCTAGACATGACCAGACTAGACTAGACAAGATTACACAGGACTAAATAAGACTTTACAAAACCAGACGAAATTGAATGATTTCTAGATTTCAGACCTGCTAATAGATTTAGTAAATTCCTAATACAATTTGGTTTAAACATTTATTGTTTATGGTTGATTGTGGATTATGTTATTTATATTTATAGTTAGAAACTTAATGACTTTGAACAAATTAATAAACTCAGTATGTTTATGTATATCTCACAATATATAGAATTTAGACAAATAAATTAAGCAAGGTTTTGTTTTACTATTACGGTTTATAAAGAATCACCAATTAGTCTACGTTGTTAGTCATTTCTAACAACATTAAAGTAAATTTATTATACAGCAATAAATGTAAACTACATTTATTTGCAAACGAGTGAACTAAATAAATTGCAGTGAAATCGAAATTTAAAAATAGACAGACAAGACTAGACAAGACTATGCGCATTCAAAACGAATCAACACCAGACAAGATCCAATTAGACCAGACAATACCAGATAAGAGCAGACAAAATCAAATAAGGACAAACAGGATCAGGCAAGATAAGACCAGACAGGACAAGACAAAACCAGACAAGACCAGACAAGACCAAACAAGGCTAGATAAAATAAGACCAGACTAGACTAGACCAGACAAGACCTGGCAAGATCAGATAAGACGATACAAGACGAAAGAAGACCTACTAGGATCCGACAAAACTGGACAAGACAAGATCAGACAAGACCATACTAGGCCAGACAGAACCCAAAAACCAGAGAAGACAAGATCAAATAAGACCGGACAATAACAGACAAAACCAGATTAGAGCAGTCGAAATTAGAGGAGATCACACAACACGAGATAAGTCTGGAGCAGACTGAACAAGGTTGGACCAGACTGGACAAGACTGGAAAAGACCAGAAAAGACTAAACGTTATTGAATATTTGATAGATTTCAGGAGTACTTATAGATTTAGACAATTGTCTTTGAAACAAAAGATAAAGACAAGTAAATGACTAATACACTTCTGTTTATATATTTATTATCTATAGTTAAACAAACTTAGAATTTTTTTTTTGGGAATTAATAAACTAAGTATGTTACACAGGACTAGATTAAACAGAACCTCCAAAATGGTAAGATTTGACGTCGAGCGACTCAAGAACAGTCAAGAACTAAGTCAGAGACTGAACAACACAGACCTAAACAACTGGGACCAACTGAAGGAGACTCTTGTCAAGGCGGCCAATGAACTCGCCCCTCTCGCTAGAAGAGGGAAGCATCCGTGGTGGACTGAAGACTGTGACAATGCAATAGTCCAAAGACAGATAGCCTGGGTGAAGTGGAATTCTAACAAGAGCAAGGAAAATTAGCATACATTTTTGGAACAAAGAAAGGTTACAGCCAAGATAATTCGAGGAACCAAGCGAACCTTCACACAAAACCAATTAACCCAGATCGAAGAGAGCTTTGCTAAGAATATTTCCAGCGATTTCTTTGGAACCTTTAAGCAGGCACTCAGGAAATACGCTCCGCCAAGCCTCCACTTCAGAGACTCACAAGGCAAACTGGCTTATAACGACAAGGACAACTGCCACCTTTTGGCTCAGTACTTTAAAAATCTACTCAACTGTGACCCACCCAGCGAAGACTTCGACTATAAACAAACCACACCAAACCCGGACTCGCTCCCCCCTTCATTGGAAGAAGTTGGCCAGATCATTCAAATTCTTAAGAAGAATAAGGCAACTGGAGAGGACTCCATCGTTGCTGAACTGTAGAAAGGTGCTGGAAACAACAGGGGGGACTTCAAACAAAAACCAGGGGGACTTCAGGAAGACCCGATCCTGTGTTGAACAGATCCTCAATCTTAAAACTGTACTTGCATACTCCAAGATGAGAAACCGCAAGGTGGTCGTTGAAAAAAAACCTTTGTTGATTTTAGGAAGGCCTGCGATTCCATTGATAGAGAAACGCTTAACGAAGTACTCCAGGAGCTAGCACTAGACAACAAAACCCGCAGACTCATCCTAGAAACTTTGAGCAACACCCATTACAAGGTTAAATTTAGAGGCGAGATTTCAGAAAACTTCCAAATAAAAACTGGAGTGAGACAAGGAGATGGACTTTCCCCACTTCTCTTCAACTGTGTCCTTGAAAAGATTATGAGAAAATGGCGCAAGGAACCGAACAATTTGGGTGTTCAGAGTCTTATCTTCCTGGGACGTAAAAACGATGGACTGGTTGTAGATTGCCTGGCCCTTGCAGACGACATGGCACTGTTTGCTGATTCTCTTGAGATGGCAACAATTCTGGTAAACAGCCTTAGAAAACAGGCTGCCAAAGTAGGTCTTTAAGTGTCGCTAGGGGAAACAGAATTCTTCACCAACATCAGAGAAGCAAACAGAGAGATGTTACTAGAACAGGGAAACATCAAGAGGATTGAGAAATTTAAGTATCTCGGCGAATGGATTGAACCAAACTTATCAGAAAGAGCATCATTATCCAAGAGATTCAGCAAGTTAGAACTAGCCTATCGGCTGACTAAGAACATTTATAATAAGAAATGCCTGTCACGCAACCTGAAACTTAAGCACTACACATCAATCTTACGACCAGAATCCCTGTATGCCATGGAGTGTCTTTCCTTGAACCGAATGGGTCTAATAGAGAAATTGGAAATCAGAGAGAGGAAAATCCTCAAGAAGATCCTAGGCCCAACAAAGGAAGATGGGGAATTACGAAGGCGGCATAACTCTGAGCTCTACGAACATATTGAGATGCTTTCTTACTGTGCAAGGAAAAGAAGGGTAGCTTTCTATGGCCACGTTGCAAGATTGCCTCCAAACCGACTAACCAACCGTCTGTTCACCTTCTGGCAAAACAAGAAGCTTCGTACCACTTGGTTGACAGAGACCGAGAAGGATATTAAAAGACTGGGAATAACAGATCTCAAAAACAGACAGTCTGTGAGACGCACCCTGAAGGAAGTCCGTAGGTTCCAGGAAAAACTTCGAAGGAAAGGTACCCCCTGGACAGAAGAGAGAAAGGAGTTACCGGCCGAAGATGTGACAATACTGGGCAAAGGTCAAAGCCCAACAGTTGAGCAAGCGTGGTTCAAAGTAGGCCCATTCAAAAGAAGAAGAAGAAACTAAGTATGTTTATCTTTAGCGTGTTTATTAGTTTTGCTATTATGATTTATGAAAATTGTCTAGGTAAATTAGATTCATCTAATCCCTGGGTTCCAAACCTAGGGGTAATTACCCCCATCCGGGAGTAATCGAATCAGGGTAAATCAGCGTTTGTGCGGGGGTTTCCATGAGCTTAGTTATTGTCATACCAATTAATTAATAGAATAGATAGTTACTAATAATTAAAAAAGAATATATATATATATATATATATATATATATATATATATATATATATATATATATATATATATATGTATATATATATATATATATATATATATATATATATATATATAAACCGCTGTTAGAAAAAGTGTAAATAACGCTCTTTCTAGCAGCCGTGTCGTTGTCGCCAGATTTAAGTCGATAATTTGCATAATAATCCGACACATATGGTACCAGACAACCGCCGGATTATCCAAAAATTCCAACTTATTGCAGAGCGCCAAATTACTGAACGTGCCGGACTAAGCAACCGCCGGATTATCATTATTGTACTGTACTTCAAATTTTTATTGAATTTTTTGTTCTAATCAAGAAAATCGAGACACATGTCTGCTAGTTCTTATAATCTCGCCCTCTAATTATCTGAATTCCCGTCAATTGGTTACCAATTTTCCCTCCATGCAATATTGTAATGGTACCCCTTTTTTGTCAAACTTCCTTGATATAGTAAAATTAATTTATGTTAGTTAATTTGTAGAAGTCTTAGTGTTCATTCACATAAATTTATTTATTTAAAAAAACGCTGAGTTAAATATTTTTTTGGATCAAGACTTTGGATCTAGTTTTGTACGTAACTTCTTAATACTTGCAGTAAACCAATCGCGTGTACAAACAGTGACATGGCTTCTACATCCGGAAAAAACACTCCTAAGAAGAAGCATTTTTACAATGCGGCTTCTCGAATATAGTAGAGAGGAATATACAAACGCCTCAGTGTGTTTTATGTAATAAAATGCTTAATCCAGATAGCATGAAACCAAGCAAATAAAAAGAACATTCCGAGAAAGTTCACAACAAGTTCGTAGGAAAAGATTTTTTTAAGAAAAAAAGAGAGTCTTTTGATGTCTTCGCGGTGGGGTTCTACAGGAAATATGCAAAAGGCAAACGAATCGTGTCTTGAAGCTTCATATCAGATTTCTTATCGCATAGCTATGAACAAAAAAACCGCACACTATAGGAGGGGAGCTAATCAAACCTTGTTTTTGTGATGTAGTATCGCTCGTTATTGGTGAGCAACATGTGGCTAAAATTAAACAAATATCACTCTCAAATACAACAGTTCAAAGTCGCATTTCAGACTTGAGTAATGATATTTTGGCAACTGTTATTTCAGAAATTAATGAAAGTCCTATATTTGCGCTGCAATTAGATGAGTCAACGGTTGTAGCTTCGTGTTCACTATTACTAGTATTTACTCGGTATATTAAAGATGACCATGTAAAAAAGGAATACTTGTTCTGCACACCACTGCTCGTGGTGAAAACGAATTCGAAACGCTAAAGCAGTTTATTTTGGACAACGGACTAGACTGGTCAAAGTTGGTTGGTGTTTGTACAGGCGCCTTCGATGATGGGTGTTCGTTCTGGATTTCAAGCACTCGTGAAACAAGTTGCTCCTCAAGTTATATCTTATCATTTCCTGATACACATTGTAGGACGTTGTGAAAATCATATTCGCGGGAGCGCTACAAACTGGAGATTATATAAGTTTTATGCGATGTTGATTATATAAGATTTATGAAGTTGCTGCCAAAATAAATTCTCTTCTATATCACATAGAGGTACGCTGGTTATCCCGAGGAAAAGTTCTGAACAGAGTTTACGAGCTCCGTAAAGAAATAGGATTATTTTTGGAAAAACAGAGAACAAAAAAAAAAGAGTTTTTTTAAAAATACACGGAAAATATTTATTGAAAAGCTGGCCTATCTTGCTGATTTTTTCAATGAAACTAACATCTCATTGCAAGGAAATATGACGAATATTTTGAGAGCGCAGGATAAAGTTGAAAGTTTTGTGCGTAAATTGGAACTTTACCAACGCATAGTGCAAGTTGGCGATGTGTCGATGTTCACACAGCTGTATGAGCAATCGGTAAATACCGAACCAAACCAAATCACGTTTCAAATTTCCTTGGTTCAGCATCTATCTGCAGCAATAGACTCACTGAAGCAATATTTTCCGGACATGGATACTGGTCAGTTCAATTCTTGGATATTAAGACCATTTTCTACTGATGATGACGTTATGATTTACAGACTAAAATTGAGTTTCTCGGACTGCGCGAGAATAGTACTTTAAAAGCAGAATTTCAATATTATGATCACGGCACGTTTTGGCGTAAAGCATGTCCCGAATAGCCTATTATAGCTAATAGAACTTTAAAAATGTTAATACCCTTTGCCACCATCTATGGATGTGAGAGCGGGTTTTCAACTTTACTTACATTTAAAAACAAAGGCCAGAAACCGTCTCAATGTGGAACATGACTTGAGATGCGCTTTAAGTGAAACTAAACCTAACATAAAAGAATTGTGAATGCAAAACAATACCAACCTTCACTGATTATTAAAATATGTTAAAATTATAAGATTGTAGTATAATTTGTCACTAGACTGGAATCCCCAAGGAACGAGACGACGAGGAAGACCGGCTCAAACATGGAGGAGAACAGTGTTAGATGAACTAAAAGCCCAGAAAACCTCTTCGAGTGAAGCCAAAGCAATGGCCCAGAATATGGTCCGCTGGAGGGTGCTTATGGAGGCTCTATGCTCCACCTAGGAGTCCAGAACCCATATATATATATATATATATATATATATATATATATATAATTTGTTATTATTAGAGATGATTAATTCCAAACCTTAGAGTACCGCTAGGTGTTAAGGTAATAATGTATATAGACTCAGGTACAGTATTGCAGAAATGACAAACAAATTTAGCCCATAGCCCATATTATATACAGGAAAGAATAGCCCATTCATTCCTGTACTTACTGATCCCTTTTCCCTCGTTCCATGACAGTCCCTTCTCGCTTAAAGTTTCTGTCACCGCCTCATCCCATGTTTTTCTTGATTTGCCCCTTGTTCTGCGCTTGTGTGGTCTCGCCTGCCATATTTGTTTTGTTGATCTTTCCTCCTTCATCCTGACTTGGCGTCCAAACCATTTTAATTGCTGCCTTTTGATGCTTTCTATGATGGGTTATACTTCCAGTTCTTCTCTTACTAAGTAATTTCTGATTCTATATTTTTCTGTAATCCCTTTCACTCCTCGTAGGTACCTCATTTCCATTGTTTGGATCTTGCTTCTTGCTTGTTTGGATAACACCCAGCTCTTGCTTCCGTAGGTTAATACGGGTTTATAAATAGTTTTGAATACCGTAATTTTTGACTTTCTGGATATTTCTTTTTTCCTTATGAAGGCGCTGTGAATTATATAACCTAGCCGCACTTTACAGTCTCATTTCTTAACATTTATTTCCGCGTCGTTCTTTCCATTTTTGTAAATCTTCACTCCCAAATATTTAAATGTTTGCACTTGCTCTAATTGTTTTTCATCTAATTTTATTGATATTTCCAAGTCTTCCTTTCCTATCACCATTATCTTGGGTTCTCCTGCATTCATTCCCAAATTTCTATATATTAGTGCATTTTTTCATATATTCCGGTTATATTGCAGATATTGTTAATTTTTCGCATATATTACTAGGTCATCAGCAAATACACTCTCTGATACTTCTACCATTTGCATGTTCTTATATCCGACCTTTAGTTTCTTCACTTTACTCTTTACTTCCTTTATAATATCATCCATAACTATATTGAACAAGGCTGGGCTGAGGATTCCTCCTTGTCTTAAACCTTCCCTAGTTGTAAACTCCTCTGAGTGTAGGTTTCCTGTTCTTACAATGTTGCCTCTATTCTCATATATACTTTGTATGCATCGCTGTAGTTTATTGTTCACTCTTCTCCTTTTTAAGCCGTTCCACACAGTTTTCCTTGTGACGCTGTCGAATGCTTTTACTAGGTCTATGAAAGGCACGAATATCCTGTCCTTGCGATATTTCTCTATCTTTTGCTTGTTTTATGGAGAATATATTATCTTGCACCCCTCTGCCTTTCCTGAACCCGCACTGCGTGACTCTATTTGTGTTTCAGTTTCTTTCATTAACCTTCCTTCTAGTATTCGTTCATATAATTTTGATATTATGCATAGCATAGTAATTCCTCTATAGTTATTACATTCTCTTCTGTCGCCTTTTTTGTGGAGTGGTAGTATTATCCCTAGCTCCCAATCGTTAATATTTCTAGACCTTTCGTTCCCAGGCTATTAACCATTTCTGTTGATATTCTATCGTGGATTGCTGCTTTACCCCTTTGTAATTTTTTCATGGCTTCTACTACTTATATTTTGTTCAGGTGTTTCTACATTACTCTTTATTTCCCTCTCTTCGCTTTCTGGTATTTCTCTTGTTTGCTCTATCGTTAACATTTCCTCGAAGTATTCCTTCCATCTCCTCGCTATGCCTTCTTCGTCTCCCAGTATCCTTCCGTCTTTAGTTTTTATATGGTTGACTCTAACTGGTTTTCCCTTCCGAAGACCCTTGATAACTTTATAGAATAGTTTTGGTTTCCAAATCGGTCTCTTTCCATCTTTTCTCCGAATGCCTGCAAAGATTTTTGTTTCGCGTGTTTCACCATTTCCGTGACTTTGTTCCTCTGTTCCTTGTATTTTTTGTACTTCTCAATTGTTGCGTTTCCTAAATAGTCTTTCCAATTCTGTATCTTTATTTTTACTCATTTCTTTACTTCCTCATTCGACCAATGCGTTTGCTTCTTAAATTCGATAAATTTGCTTGTTCCACATACTTCTGTTGCTATTTTTAATAGCATGTCTTTTATATACTTCCATAAATCTTCCAGCGATGCATTGTATGTGTTAATTAAGTTTGTTGCTCAGGTTCTACTTTTTGGTTGAATTCCTTTGATGTCTCCTCTTCTTTTAATTTATATGTTTTCTTTGGTCTTGTTTCGCATTTTTCCTGTATTATTTGGTTGTTTGCTTGTTTCTTACTTTAATTGTATTTTTGACAACACTAAATGGTGGTCCGAATATATTTCTGGACCTGTTTTCATCCTTGTACGCTTTACCTCATTTTTTAAATCTCTGCTTATTATTATAAAATCTATTATCGATCTCTCTCTGCTCCCTCTGCTATTTACTTATCTAGTATATTTATATATATATATATATATATATATATATATATATATATATATATATATATATATATATAAATATATATATATATATATATATATATATATATATCTTTGTGTGCGTAAAATGTATTCGTAATTATTAAATTGTTTAGTATGCAAAAGTCGATCAGTCTTGTACCATTGTTATTTCTGTTGTCTTCTCCATGGAATCCCATTGCGTCTCCTGTTTCCTCGTCCTTTTTACCTACTCTTCTGTTTAAGTCTCCTATTATTAGTAGTCTTCCTTTAACCTCCTCTATTGCTCACGCTAGCTGATCCCAGAAGTTGAACTTCTTTTTTAAACTCTCATTCTCATTTGGACCGTATGCCACTGACTGTTGTTTTTGTTTGCGTGTCGCTTCCAATTTCTTCAGTATTCTCTAGGAGATCCCATTCCATTTGTGTAAATATTTTACGTTCTCTTTCTTTATTATACAGCCAACTCCTTCTTTACCTTGATGCTTCATCTCTACCCCACTGTATATCAGAATATGTCCTCTTTCTAATTCTATCTCTCTCTTGCCTTTCTTTTTGGTTTTGGTTATTACCAGGATATCAAGTCCTGCTTTCTCGAATTCTTCCTATAGTTCTTTTTATTTGGCTGCTAAACTTCTGGTATTCCATGCTCCTTCTTTCCATATTCTTTCTTTCCCTTCCTGACTTGTTATTTTCTGCTCCAATATCCTTTTCCGTGTTCGTCAACTTATGATCATTTCTTTTAGTCTTTAGTTTTTTGAATCGTCATATGTTTTGTTGTGTATTTTCTTCTTCTAGCGCTCCCTTTTCTTTATTCCATTTCCATACCTTGCCGTCTATGAACAGTTTCTGGTAGACGTCTTTTCCTCTTTCCCTTTCTTCCCATGCCCTGGTCCTGATGAGATTGTCGATGTCTCTTTCTTGTTTTGTCATGTCATTATTAATAAATATCTTTTCTCCTCTTATATTCTTTAATTTATTCTTGTTCCTCATTAACGCCATTTTCTCTTCAAGATTTTCCAGTTCTACTAGGTAAATTTTTGGTCCCATTTTATGGGTAGCTTTGATACTTACTTCAGTTTCTGGTTTTCCCAGTAAAATGAATTCGCTTATTCATTCTTTAATTTCCGTTGGTTTGTTTCCATTTACAGAAAGGCCTGATATTATTATGTTGTTCCGTCTCTTATCTTTTTGTAATTGTTCAAGTCTTTTATTTGTATCTTTTAACTCCTTTTTAATCTCAATATATTCCTTTTTTATGCTACTATTAGTTTTCTTTAGATCCTCATTTACTTTCTTTATTTTCCTTATTTCTTTCTTATTTTTGTCCTGGTCTAGTCGTATTTGATTCACATCTGCTTTCAAAACTTTCAGTATATCTAATATTTTATCTGTTTTATCCTCGTACTTTTGTATGGGTTTTGCTGGCGATCTGATTGTTTTTCTGCTTTTGGAAGGATTTGAAGGATTTTGTGTCAAACGAAAGATGATTAATACAAATTTGTAATTGCTTGTATTGTTTGTTTTGATAACATTTTAAAGTAGGGGTAGAATCAGTTTTCTAATAGGTCACATGGGTAATGGTATACATAATAATGGTAATGAAAAGGTTAGGATCCTATGATCTAATCTAACTAATCTTATTAATAAAGAATTTTCAAAAACTCTCGGTTTTCACACGAATTTGAATTAGTCTATAATAAATTCGGGAATATATTTACGCAAAAACTTCTCGTACAAAACTTTTAGACAAATAAATTCTAAACTAATATATATTATTGAAAACTAATAGATATTAGATGAATATATAAATAAATAAACTCATTGTCAGATAAATATAATTTTGATGAGTTTTCACAAATTAATAGCCTAAGTTTGAATAAACAATCTTATGTTTTAATTATCTTAAACTAGACAATCTGGAGGAAAGAAATAGTAGCGTTTTATTTATTTATTAGGGTTTTTAAAATTGACTATGAGAAACGTATTGACCAACTAGGTTGAGTTATTTAAGATTTTGCGAAAACTTGTCAATTTTGAGACGAATTCTTGCTGACGAACGAAGATTGCTGACAAACTAATAGATTTAGACTTTAAAAGTTCTTGGTCAACGGTTTTAGACAAGTAAATTTGAAATATATTCTTCAAAAATTCAATTTTACAAAGACGTAATTGAAGTTTGAAAGGAAGAAATCGGAAGAAAAAAGAAGAAATTAAATTTGAATCTTTGATACGACGAATTCCAAATATTAAACTAAACAGTAATTGAAATAAACATATATGATACCAAAATAAGCTAGATAATAAAATTAAGATAATAAAACTATGTAGTTAACGCCCATAAATCTCGCTTCAACTCAATAATACATCCAACAACGACTATTACACAGAGATCTTGAAAACTCGGGATTTTATCTCGGTTCGTATTTTATCTAGTTTTACGAGACGCAGAATTAGAACCACGAGTTCATCTCGAAGGTGTATATTACCTGTTCCAGGATCTTCTTTCTCTTTCTAACCTGTACCGTGTAATTATACAGACGCCTATCATCATTTCCCGTCCTTCTTCCTCCCTCTTTTTCACATAACAATCACACAACAATGTACACTACAGACAAAAACAAGAAAATATTAATTTAATAAGAGAGACCAAACAAGAATTTATAAACAAGGTTTGATAAATATATCAAGTAATTAGCCAGAAAAGTCTCAACTTGTCTATCTGTCTTACCTTGTCTGTCTAGTTTTGCGTGTCTAGTCCTGATTCACTAATCTTATCTGCCTAGTCATGTCTATCTAATCTTGTATCTAGTCTTGTCTATCTAATCTTGTATGTCTAGTGTTGTCTGTCAAATTTTGCCTATCTAGTCTTTTCTGTCTAGTCATGTTCCTCTAGTTTTTGACGTTTAGTCTTGATTGACTAGTCTGTCTTATACGTCTGGTAAGGCGTAGAAGTTGCATTTTGCAAAAATGTTAATCACATGCAAATTTGATTCGCTGCAGAACAATACAGCGTCAAATCGGTAATTATAAACTGGACACCTACTCATGGCGCCAAACGATCGGCAAAAACTGAGAGAAAAT
The DNA here is from genome assembly GCA_944588485.1 of Phosphuga atrata. Classification (NCBI taxonomy): domain Eukaryota; kingdom Metazoa; phylum Arthropoda; class Insecta; order Coleoptera; family Silphidae; genus Phosphuga; species Phosphuga atrata. The sequence continues at coordinate 16,524,855 of OX155902.1, read as the reverse complement.
GCGACCCAATATGCAAAATCGACTGTAAAACAGCTTTACTATCTAACTTGAGATTACAATCTTAATAACGAGAAGTTATTCATGATTTAGCATGCAGAGAGACAAGACTAGACATACAAGTCTAGACTGGATAGAGAAATCTTGATAGACAAGACTAGATAGTCAAGACTAGGAAGACAAAACCAGGCAGACAAAATTGGACAGACAAAATCAGACACACGAAACCAGATGTACCAAAGTAGACGTACACAACCAGACCTACAAATCTAGACAAACAAGACTAGACAGGCCAGACTAGACAGACAAGACTAGACAGACAAGACTAGACAGACAAGACTAGAGAGACAAGACTAGACAGACAATACTAAACAGACAAGACTATAGAGATGAGACTAGACAGACAAGACTAGACAGACAAGGCTAAACAAAGAAGTCTAGACAGATAAGGCTCTAAATTGTACGTTGCTATAAATAATTCTTTGAACACAAGTCGGTAGACTGCGATGGACCGGACAGAACAAAATTATGTTATGTCTGCAGAATAGAATGTCACGCAGCCAAACACTGCCCAAACGAACAAGCTTGTCCGATTTTCAAATTGAAAGGACATAGTGCCAACAGTGGAAAATGTGGATTCTTCCGTTATACGCTGGCAAAGGCAAGGAGACTAACTAGACCGGAAAGACAGCACAGGACTCGACGCAAATAGACACAACAAACGGCTCCAGCTCCTCCAAATAATTTATATGAAGCCCATTAAATTCATGCAACAAAACATGTGCCGAAGCGCAACGGCCCACGACCTACTTCAACAAGTAATCACTTGGGCAACAAGTAATGACACACGTAATGACTCACGTGGACATATTCATCAGGAGCTGAACTAAAAAAGGAAGTAAATACTTCTGCGAACGCGAGCTTGACAGCTTCATCCGAACTCGCTTTGGCATAGATGTAATCAATCATGACAGTTATAAAGGTATCGCGGTTGTGGAACTACCTATCGAACTGGTGTGCTCCTTGAATTTTTCTCCAAACGTTGAAATACATAAGTACCAAACACTGCTCAATGTCTTTGAAACAACTCTTAGATCGGCAAAAAATAAGTACTCATGGTATGAGACTCAAACGTAAAGTCGTACCAGTTCGGGTCAATCAATGAAAACGAAAGAGGTGAATTGTTGGACGAGCTAATAGATGCAAACAACCTAGTACTACAAGAACTCACGGAAGAACTAAAAGAGGTCTGCAACAAAGAGTTGCCAGTGAGCATAAGAGAAACCGTTGACCAGTATACTGGTGAACACCTCAAATTACTAATCTTAAAAGGTCCTGTACAGCTACCAGAAGAACACGTACGAGAAAAAAAAAACACGACATATCAATGCTAACCGACAAGACCAGAGAGGATTATCGTAACTTCAAACTGAAGAAAGGGATTGCAAATGAAAAAAAATCGTGGAAAGCTCCATGGGACGATCTAAATAATGCCATATGGTAGAAGGCGCTTATGTATGGTAGAAAGCACCCTTTCACAGATTGCAACAAGTGACAACTGACTGCAACAAGTAATGTATCATTAAATACTCATAAACTTGAAGCGACTGAAATACTCGCAGCGAATGCACGAATTCCATGCACTCCACCCTCTTCCTCTAATTGTTGATATACTTACCCATTTAGAGCGCCTCCTCTAGTTCTAATTCCTTTAGGAATTTTAAGATCTGGGTGGGATTCAAGGACTGAAACTCCTCAGCGTTCAAGCAGTGGGCCCCAAGATACATCTGTCTCTTGCGGAGCTGTGCTCCGCAGTCTTTGAGCAGATGAATGGGGGTTTCCTCTAGGCTAATCTTCCTCTAGGCATATAGCCTTTATGTGTTTCCTAAGTCTGCAGTGTCCCGTCAGGACTTCTGTCAGAATTCTAAGCTTGTATCTGTTTCGTTTCAGGCAAGATTTTGTTCTTTTCTGGTTAAAGGATCCCAGCATTACTTTGGATTGTCTTAGCTCTGGAAGTTCTGTTCTAGGTTTTCATCCATTGTTCTTTTAGTTTTTCATTTAAGCTTTTGTGGATGGTGTTCATAATCATGCCGCAAAGGGATTCCGGACCCATAAATGGATTACTAGATCCCTACCTGCCCCGTAAGTGATTGCAGGTCTCACTGGCAACATGTACATCCTTCGCAGGATTGTGGGATTACAACCCCACGTTTTAAGTGCCAGATTTCTGCACACCAACAGAACGCATTTGGATTTTTAGGAGTTTGCTATCTAGTATTATATATCCCAGATATCTTATCTCCTATTTGTATTCTACTGCCGTACCATCTAACAGTATGGGCTGTAGGCAGTTTAGTCTTCTCTTTCTAGTAAATGGTATCACCGTAGTTTTACTCCGGTTGAGTTTCAGTTTCTCTGTTTGACACCATCAACTAGATGTTTTGTGGCCTCTCTGTGCGATTTCACAGATCGTTCCCTCAATCTTCCCTCTGGCTATGATGACTATGTCATCGGCGTAACCTTGACATTGAATATCTAGGTCGTTCATCCTAGCCAGTAATTCATCAACTACCAGGTACCACATCAGTGGTGATAACAAACCTCCCTGTGGGCACCCTCGAGTTGTGGAGGATCTTGATGGTGTCTTTTCCCACTTGTGCCTCCGCCGTTCTAGTTCTCATCATTTCTCCCATCCACTTTGAGGTAATGCTGTCGATATACCTTCTTTCAAGAGCCGCTTTAACTGCCTCGTGCGAGGTGTTTTTAAAGGCTCCTTCTATGTCCATGGACATCCATGTGGTACTAAATCCGACTTGTACATCCGGGATGAGGCCTTTATCTTCCTCTTCACATAAAAGCTTTTGCTTCAACAGCTTCGCATAGATATTAAAAGACGCGTCCAGCACCGTTATTCCTCAGTAGTTAGCCTGGTCTTCCCTATCTCTGCCTTTATATATCGGTACAATTAAGCCTTCCTTCCAGTTCATCCTTTTATAACCTTTATAAACATCGTTAGTTCTTTAAAAAGCTCTCTCTGGATGACAATTGGAGCGTGCTTCCGCGCTTCATCCGGGATGCAATCCGAACCCACAGTTTTTTTTTTCGGAAGCCTATCCAAAACACCTGCAAATCCATGCCATGTAAATTCATTTCTGCCGCTCGTTGTACCATTAACCTCTCTTGCGACATAGCCGAGCTGTTCGGGCAGGCCACTGGTTAACAACTCTTTGAAATAGGTTCTCCATAGGTCAATCGGTTTCCCACAACACCCTTGTTTCCGTCTAAAGGCTGACACAAAATATTTTCCAAATATCTGCTTAGTTGTGGATCTCCTTCAACTTTGAGTTTCGCGTATTCCCACACCTTCTTCTTTTCTAGTTCTGTCTCTTGCAATTGTATACAGCATTTTTTATACTCCTCCATCGAGCCCTGACCCTCCTACCACCTTTTGAAATTCTTCTTCGAGGACTTCCTAAGTTCTTGATCGACCCTACACGTTTCTATAGCCACTCCACATTTGATCTTTACCTGTACCATGGCTTCTCGAACCACTTCCATTAAACGTTACAAACTGCCGACTCCCGGCGTTATTGCTTTCAAATTTATTTGGAACTTAGCAATGGCCTAATCATTCCAAACCGATACTACTTTAGCTTGACTAGATAACTTAACTTTACATTCACACGTTATTTCCAATGGAAAATGGTCAGATTCATCCTTCTCACCTTTTTGCATATTCTTTATGGGCATTCTTGCCACCTCATTGACTACCACATAATCAATTACCGACGCGCCTCTCTCACCAGCATAAGTGAATTCCCCGCTTGAGTCGGGGATATATAGAATACTAGTAAGAAAGAAAAAAACACGCTTATTGTATAATCTTTTTGTGGTTCCATACGCTGTCTATCGCGTTGGCGTTCATGTGTTCATTGGGTAATGTTGAGTGTGCCTTCTTCGGCTCTTCTAAATATCGTTGCGGCATCTGCGATATTGCAGCAGTTCCGAATATTTCGGAGCCATGAGTGTTGCCTTCGTCCCGGTCCTCTTTTACATTCGATTTTGCCCATAAGTATAGTTTTCAGCAGTCTGTATATGGGACCTCGCAGGATAACAATTTATTCATTATCGAAGTGGAGTTGTACATGGTTATGAGGAAGTCGACCTACTCTCATCAGTTTGGTCTTGCTCATGTTAATATCGAGCCCAAATTCCTTTCCTATCTCATTTATGTCTGTTATGGTTGCTTGTAGGTATTCCATGTAATCTGCCAATATAGCCATGTCATCGGCATATCTTAATTGGCAATCCATTAACCTTTATGCCTCTGGGGTTATTTTCCAGAGCTAATTGAAATATCTTCTCTACATAAATGTTAAATAGCAGCGGTGATAATATGCAACCCTGTCGGACCCCTTTAGCTATCGTTATTTTATTTGTTTGTAGTTTATTATGAATCCCGTGTTTTGCTGTTTGGTTCCAGTATAGTTTGTATATTATCTGGATATCCTTTTCGTCGATGCCTGTTTCTCGTAAGGTAGGTATTAGGAGATCACATCGTACATTGTCGAATGCTTTTTGAGAGTTGATAAAACCCATAAATACGTCGTTTCTCTGGTCCTATCATTTCTGTACCAGCATTTGCATGCAGTTAAGGGCTTCTCTCGTACCTAAACCATTTTTGAAGCTAAACTGAGTTTCGCCAGTTTTTTCTTCGCATTTTTTCATATATTCTCTTATGAATTATTTTCAAGAAGGCTTTAGTAGTACATGGAGTGATGTCATGAAGTACATGGCTCATGAGGCTGATTAGACGGTGCTCTTTGCATGTTTTGGCGTTTGGATTTTTAAAGGTAGAAGTTAGCCAGTCGTTTGGGATGTCACCACGATCCAATATATCATTAAAAATTTGGATAATTTTTTGGTGCTTATAAGCTTTAGTACTTCTGTGTGTATAGTATCCTGGCCTGGTGTTTTCTTCTTTTTTAGTGTTGACAACGCATATATGACTTCCGATTCTAGTATAGGTGGTCCCAAAACTTTGCTTGTGTCGTTATTCGGCGCTATATTACGTACATCCTCAAACAGGTTTTGTATGTATTCCTCCCATATATTACAGATTTCCTGTGGGTCTTTTAGAATCTGATTATTTTTAGTGATTTTTGAGGCATTCATTTTTCTGAAACTGTTGGTTATCTCTTTCAACTTTTTGTGAAAGTGATAGATTTTGTAATAGTGATTGCTTGTAGATTCTCGGCTTCTGTGAACTCGTATTATGCCCAACGTTAATGGACCCGCACCAAAAATCGAAAATTCCTAGCATCCGTAGTCTCCTTCATCATTCTCGGTGGAGATTCACCATGGGTAAGCGCGCTTAAATACAAAACATAACGTAGCTAAACTAGAGAAAGTTAATAGAAGAATGGCTATAAGAATAACGACAGCATACAGAACCGTTTCTACAGAGGCTGTACTAGCTATCACCGGGATCCCTACCATAAAACTACGTGTGTCCGAAAGCTGTAAACTGCACGAAAAAGGAACGGCCAACACAAAAGAAGCGACGGAAGACTTGATGGCTTCGTTGAAGGACTCAAAGGAGATCTATGAAGGCTGGACTAAAATCTTCATAGCAAACGTCAGAGTATGGTGCGAGAGACCATGGGGTGACGTAAACCACTACATAACCAATGTAATGATAGACCTGAAGATTGATACATACCTGAAGAAAATTGGAAAGAGGCAGAATAACGGGTGTTGGTACTGTCCCAACAACAATGACGGGCCTATACATACTCCGCTTCACAGTTGCAGATGGGACCCAGGGAGGGAGAGAGAGAGAGAGAGAGCTTGCAAAGGACACCAGCGGCATTGTCTTAACAAAAAACAACACCTCAGAAGTACCAACCTCTAGCGAGAAGGGCTGTAGAATAGCCACCAAAATGTTAAGAAACATAATACATCAAAAAGCACACGAATAAAGAGACATGTTAAGCAGAGAAGCAGATGTAGTAGCTTAAATCCTAGTGACCATCCTGAACGGGATGCCAAAGGGCAGTTACAAGGAAAGAGGAGGAGTTTTAGTGGGTGAGAGTCCCATTCCACCCGAGTGCATAATGCATTTCCCGTCATCAAAAGAAAAAAATAAGCGGATAAAGCTAGGCAGATAAAACTAGACACACAAAACCAGACAGACAAAACCAGAGAGACATAACCAGACAGACAAAACCAGACGTACAAAACCAGACCGGCAAGACTAGACAAACAAGACTACATAGATAACACTAGACAGACAAGACTAGATAAAGACAAAATTCGACGGACAAGGTTCAATAGTGAAAATTAGACAGGTTCTGTTAAAGTAATTATTTCAGTTCTCTAGTTTCCTCTAGTTTTAAATTGATTAATAACTACATAATAATATAACTATAAATTTTATACTGTAGAACGTCTTAATACAGTCGACGTAGTTACAATTTTCTGAATGTGGAAAAACGTCTCAGTAAATATTATTTAATCGACGCGATTTATTAAAATTGTAAAACAATTTTGTCCATGTACGGATCTTTAAATGGACGACGTGACGACGGTTTCCAGTCGATTGGTCCGTTAATATCCTTAATTGCCGTATTAACTATACAGAAAGTATTAATCTATTACTTGCCGCGATTTACAAGGAAACACTTACATTTCATGCATATTTTGTAAGCTATTATTTCTGTTTTGTTTAATGTTTTAATTTTGAAGGATTTAACTAAATGTTTTCTGTCTAAATTCTTGCTTGACTGGAATCGCACGGATGGCTTTAAAACGCTTTCCTGAGAAAGATGTAATTTGTGTACATAATAATAATAATAAAATTGCTATGAAATTCTGACATTTGGCAGCTTTAGAATTTTGCTCCTCAAAAGGGTGAGAAGGAGAACCAACCAACCCCCTCTAGGAGGATTGCAACAATCGTGGTGAATACACGACATAAAAGATATCCGGACGGGCCGGGACAGTAGGACCGGGGTCGGAACCGTCAGGAACTTCAATCTGCTCCAGAGGCAAGCGGATCGAGTGGCGCCCCTCTGGATGAAGGTACCACAAGAAAGCAAATAACATCGGAGGATGAAAGTACTGAATCCCTAATAGAGAACCTAATTCGACAAGAAGTCGCAATTTCTCCTAGGATCAGAGAGCACAGAGCTCGTAAAAACTGGTTTAAAAAGACAGTCAAGATATTTTGCGTGCTTACTTCCGTTCCTTGTACTGTGTTTGTGTTGTGGTCTTTCCGGTAAAGCACGAATGTCTTTATGCATTAAGCTATCGGATTCCAGGATAAATAACGAAGTGAGAAGAGTTACAATTTTTAAATTTTTAAAATAGGGTTGACAATGGGTTCTACTTCTCAAACCAAACATATATCGAATAGCTCTCTTTTGTAACTTGAAGATAGATTCAAGTTGGAGAAGATTGGAATGACACCAGAACGGTTAGTAACATCGAATATGTGATTCCAAAAGAGTAAAATAAGAAGATGTTTGGAGATTTAGCTCCCTGGAAATCGACATAATTGCAAAGCAAGCAGAAGACAGCTTTTTGGTTAAGAACTCCACATGCGAGGACCATTTGAGTGATTTGCCGATGATGAGGCCCATAAATCTAATACGTCTAACACGAACAAATCTAACACGAGTCAACACGATTAATGACGTTATAGTCAAGTGTAAGAGGCGGGAGTGCATCTTTATAAAGGTAGACTTCCGAGCAAAGCGGGCTCTGGCGTCAATAACGCAGCGATACTAACGCGGCGACATAGCGATAGTGTTATGCACTATGGAAACGTATGAGGCACAATTCGAGCGCAGCGACACTGACGTACTCATGCTGAGCCCATCAGTGTCGCTGCGCTCGAATGGCGCTTCATAAGTTTCCATAGTGCATAATGCTATCGTTATGTCGCCGCGTCAGTATCGCTGCGTTAGTGACGCCACAGCCGCTTTGCTCGAAAGTCTACCTTAAGATAGAACTACAGTTTTCTTGGTACTTAATTCTAGACAGTTAAAATCGTACCATGACTTAATACACGCAAGGTCATTAGATATAGTAGAGTGGAGAAGCGGCAGGTTAGGTTCGCAGCATGCGATACTAGTATCATCGACAAAGAGACAATTTTTTCCGCTATTTACATTAGTTTTATCGTTGCTGAATACTAGGATGATTATTAGACCTATAACAAAACCTTGAGGGACACCAACATCCACTGCTTTGCAGGACGAAGAGTAGTCATTTACCCTGACGTAGACACAATACCGCTAGCTGCGTTACCGCCGGCATCGCTCCCAGGATATAAGATTAATGAGCCCTCTCAACAGCGGCAAGGTGATTATTCTCCAGAGAGAAAGAAGAGCTATTAGAAGCCATAAATCCCTTATTGAATATTTGTCTCATCGAAGTAATAACATAAACAATATGGAAAAATGCAATCATCGTTATTATGTACAAAAAAGTAAGGTTGCCAACCTAAAAAACTATGGACCAATAAGCCTGCTCTCGCACCTCTATAAAATCTTCACCAAGCTCATAAATAGAAGTCTCAAAACTAAACTTGACTTTTATCAACCGCCTAGACAAGCAGGAACAAATGTCCACCAGTGTAGCAATTGAGAGAATAACAAAACCAAAAGGACCTGGTGCCCAGCATGTCGCAAGGATGCCTAACAGTAGATAGACCAAGGAGATCCTGGACTGGCGACCTACGCAGGAGGTGTACAGAAGTAGAGGCCGCCCATCAACCGGATGAACAGGAGATGTGAAACGCATCGCTATTAACTGGATCCAATTAGCTTCGGATAGAAATAGATGTTGTGGTTTAGGTGCATTCATTTTCAGTAAAGTTTAAGTGCAAGTTCGCTAATTTGGTAGTACGAGTAAAACCTCCGACAAATTGAAATTGCGCGAATTAAGCGAATTGAAGCAAGCTTCTTGCAATTTATTTGAATTTGTGTTTAGTATTAATTTAAATTTCAATCGCAATGGATTCAGACAAACTAATAACTAAAGTTACGACGAGACGATACGATTACGACGAGAATTACGAGAAATGTGCAGAAAGGACTATTGCAAGAATACTAAACTGTGGGATGAAATAGCTAATAATTTCATATTTTTTAAGTTAATCGAATGTATCTGGAGTCATTCTATAATATCGAGAAAAAATTGCTCGTTTTTTCCCAGCAAGTTGTGTAAATGGTGAAACTCCTTGTACTCATTGTACAGTTAGGAGTAACTCTTTGTACAGTTTTTCTTGAAACAAGTGGTTTATTTTACTGCGCTTTCTAAAATATTTGCAATAAAAATAGTTCCTCACTTCACTTCATATTTAGTATTCCAAAATACGATAAGGCTGATAAGGCAGTTATTCTCTTGCCAAGATAGGATTTGAACCAATCCTGTGGAGCACCCCGAATGAAATTTTTTTAGTAAAATCTTATGGTTCACAGAATCGAAAGCTTTGGGAATGCCACAAAAAACTGTTGCTGTGAAAATCTTTTTGTTAAGATTGTGGTAGATATCACTAAGAAAAGAGAATATGAATGGCATTACTCTTAGTTTTACTGGATAAGAACCCGAACTAATTTGATTTTAGTTAAGATGCTATGTTTGGTTAGGAAAGAATCAAATCATCAAGCGTACCTTGACGAACCTCTCTATGATCTTTGATAGAGCAGGTAAAAAGGCGATTGGTCTGTAGTTGCAGCAGCTGTCATTATCATCACTACCTTTATGTAGAGGCAGCGCAGTCGTTTGGATTTTGAGGCCCCAGGCATATATATTGAGGTAAAGCCCCCAGTATATAAAAATAGTGAATAAATAAATAATTTTTTAAATTTTTAATACATACAAGAAAGGAACATATGTATAGAAGAAATATAATATATTATTATTATTATTATCCTCAGATTGCACCCAAAGTGGATGGCGCTAAGTTTTCATGGTTTTCAAATCTTTTTCTTCTTCTTGGCCCAGATTTCCCGCACTTTCTGTGAGTGTGCCTGTTTTCTTTCTTCGGTCCAGGAGGTTCCAGTCTTTTTCTTGGTCTCCTTCTTCACTTCCCACTGGTGTATTTGATGTCTGAGAGTCGTTCTGTCCTGAGTATCTGTGATGTTTGCTGCTTCTAGGTCTTGTGTTACTTGTTTCATCCACTTGGTACTGACTTTACGTTTCTGTAGGAAGTTCAGCATCTGTTTAGTTAGTCTGGTCTCCGGAAGTCTTGAGATGTGTCCGTAGAATCTAAGTCTGCGTTTTCTGATGTCGTTCTCTATATTAGACAGTTTTTCCGTGGTTTCTATTGATTGTAGTCTATATCCTTCATCTGTGTGTTTTGGTCCAATAATTTTTCTGATGATTCGCCTTTCTTCTTTCTTCAGGGCTTCCATGTCACCTTTATTCGAGGCTATAGTTTCTGATGCGTATAGTATGGCGGGTTTGATGACTGTATTGTAATGTCTGATTTATGTTTGGATGCCAAGGTTCTTCTTGTTGTAGATGTTTGCAGTCATGCCGTAGCCTTTTCTTACTTTCTCTATCCTTGTCTTTTGAGTTTCTTTCTCAATTCCTGTATGTTGTATGATTTCTCCTAGGTATTTGAATTATGTAACTCTGTTTATTGTTCCGTATTTCGTCTGTAATTGTTGTGTGTCTTTTTTGTTTGTTGACATGTACTCAGTTTTCTCGAACGATATTTGTAGTCCAACTTTTTCAGCGCATTTTTTGAGGACTTCAACCTATTGGATCGCTTGTTCCTCAGTGTCTGCTAGAACTGCAAGGTCATCTGCGAATGCTAGGCATTTAAAGGTGATACCGCCTCTGCCTAGAGTGGTGGGTGTTGTGTTCCATTCTCTAATTACTTTGTCCAAAATGAGGTTGAACAGTAGTGGGGAGAGGCCGTCACCTTGTCTGACTCCTGTTTCAATTTTGAAAGGTCTTGAAATTTCTTCCATGAATTTCACTTTGGAGTATGTATCTGTGAGTGTTGCCTTTACTAGGTTCAGTGTTTTTGTGTCCAGTCCGAATTCGTTTAGCGAGTTAAAGAGTGATGTCCGGACTACTGAGTCGTACGCCTTTTTGAAGTCAACAAATGTGTAGACCGTGGGTTTGTTGCTGAGTGTTCTAATTCTTAGGCAGCTTTTGAGATTGAATATTTGTTCTACGCAAGATCTGTGAGGCCTGAAGCCCGCTTGGTACTCGCCTATTTTGCCTTCAAGTTGTGTCTGAACTCGTTCTTGTAAGCATGCTGAGAAAATTTTGTATGTTACTTGAATATGTTACCCTCTGTAGTTGTTCAGATCTATCCGGTCTCCCTTCTTGAAAAGCGGATGAATGAGAGCGCATCTCCAGTCTTCGGGTACTTTTTCTGTGTTCCAGATTTCGTGGATAATTTCTGTGAGTTCTTGGAGTGCGTTTTTGCCTAGGTTTTTCAATAGTTCTGCGACTATGCCATCTTCACCTGAGGTTCTGTTGTTCTTTAGCCGTTGGATGTGTCTTCTGATTTCTTCTGTTGTTGGGGGAGGTGATGGTGGTGTTGTGGGTTCTCTGATTCGTGTTGGAATCTCTCTGGTGGGGGTGGGCAGTTCAGTAGTGAGTCAAAGTATCGTGCTAGGAGTTCGCAGTTCTCCGTGTTGGTCAGTGCTAGTGTTTTGTGTGGTTTTCTGAAACATGGATTTTGAGGTTGATAGCCTTTAATTTTATTGGCAAATGTTCTGTAGAAGTTGTGTGAGTTATAGTTGCGGAAATCCTGTTCGATCGAATCTAGTTGTTCGTGGATGTATCTGCGTTTGATCTGTCTGATTGTTTTTGCCGCTCGTTTTCTTATCTCCAGGAACTCTTTTAAGGTTTCATCTGATTTTTTAGTCGCGTATCTTTTGAGTGCTAGTTTGCGTTCTTCCATCGCGTCTTTGCATTCTTGGTTCCACCAGGGATGTTTGGACTTTCTTTTGAGTGGGATTGTCTGTTTGGCTGTCTGTGTGATTTTCTTCTGGAAGCCAGGCCAATTATCTGTGGGCATTTTTTCCCATTGTTCCTGTAAGTTGGATGTGTGTATTTTCTCTATGTCAAATTTTTGTGGTGTCTGCTTGAGTAGTGGTCTTTTTCTTGGAGTGAATTTGACTTTGGCACGTGTGAGGTAGTGGTCTGAGTTAATGTCGGCTCCTCTTCTGACTTTAATATCTGAGATCGTCCTGTAATGTTCTCTTGATATGGCTATGTGATCGATTTTTTATTCTCCTAAGGATTGTACTGGTGATCACCATGTCGTTTTCATGTTTGGTTTGCCTCTGAAGTGGGTGGTCATAATTTTGAGGAGAAATATAATATAATTAATATAAAAGAAATACAAAATTGAACTTTATTTTTCTTGCTTTAATTTCTGAAAAATGGGGGGGGGGGGCACACGCATGGGCCCCGGGCATTCGCCCGATTGACCGACGCTAGCGACGCTACTGTGTAGAGCAGAGCTTCTTAAACTATGGTTCGCGACCCTAAATGGGGTCGCCTAGCGAATTCTAGGGATCGCGAGATTTTAATGTAAAATATTTAAATACATTTGTGAGAGTTTAAAAATTTCGCAAAAATGGCGGATAAGGACATATATTGTAAAGTTGACGAATTTTTTAAAACAGAAGGCTAAGAATATAAAAATTGCTGTGGAGTATGCACGGATGTTGCAAAAGCAAAATATTGGTTCAAAATCATTTTTTGAAGCTGCTTATTATGATCATCTAATTTTTACGAATTGCCTTTCATTCATCAGGAGGACAAAAAATAGCATCAGCATTGTACGATGTGCTCCGGGATGCTGTTAAGATTATTTTATTAAGAGCCATCTTCTTAATGCTGCGTCCACGCGCTTGGCAAACTCACAAATGCAAACCAAATATCCAAACGTTTGGTAAACATTTGACTTGGTTTGCAAGCGCTTGCGACCGATTCGATCGAATGTTGTTTGATGGAGCGTTTGTTGCCTTATGCACACGCTTGTGTTTATTCAAGGTTTGGAGTTTGCGGCAAACGTGTGGACGCGCCATAACAGCCGCTTGTTTTCAAATCTCTGTAAGGATACGGATTCCCACTATAGAAATTTATTATTGCATGCAGATGTCAGATGCAAAATATCAAGAGGTAAAAGTTTAAGAAGATTATTGTTATTAATGGACGAAATCTAAATACCGTTAATCGAACAAAAATGTGATCTTGCTTCTTTTCTCCAAAATGATCTATTGCTATCCAAGCTGTGTTATCTATCAGATATCTTTGAGAAATTAAACGAAAGTTGAGATTGTTTAATTTTTCAAAAAGATCTGATAGATAACACAGCTTGGATAGGCCATTTTGAAAAAAAGTAGCAAGATCAAATTTTTGTTCGATTAAGAATGTTTCGATTTCGCTCTTTAATAGCGATAATCTTCTTAAACATTGACCTTGAAATATATATATATATATATATATATATATATATATATATATATATATATATACATATATATATATATATATATATATATATACATATATATATATATATATATATATATATATATATATATATATATATATATATATGTATATATGTATATATATATGTATATGTATGTATATATCTTACTTCTACATGTATTTATCTTTATTTTATAAATTTTGGGTTGCGAAAAAAACACAATCATAAATGGGGTCGTAAATGAAAAAAGTTTAAGAAGCCCTGGTGTAGAGGGATAATGATTGCTGTCTTGAGGCACTGAGGGAAAATACTCTTCTCGAAATATTGGTTGATTAGAGAGGAGAAGGCATTCATTGCTTCAAGAGGAAGGTTTAGAAATACTTTAACCGGCAGACCATCATCCATAGACCATCTACCATACAGGAAGACTTGCTTTTTATAGCTGTAATGGCTTGTAACAGTTCCAGGTTGTCAACAGGACTTAAAAGGAAGCTGCTAGAATTCGAATTTGAGGCAGAGAGGAAGGAAAGAGGGTCGCAATTTGCAGATATATTAGTTGTTAAATTTTTGGGAAATAGTTGTTTAAATCATTTGGATGTGGATAAATTTGGTTAGGTGAACGATATTTATTTCTCAAATCATTAATTGACCAATCAATCAAGTATTGACCAGGTTTCTCTAGCGACATTATCAGTAGTTGAGAGGCGATTTTGAAAATAAACTTTTGTTGTCAATATAATGATTTTGAAATGTATAGTTCGGTAGCGCCGGATCTAGGGGGGGGCAAGCTGGGGCCCATTCCCCGCGCAGCAAATTCAAACTTGGCAGACAAATACAATTTTTTCCCTACGCATACATACTAATTTGTCTCGGTAACTTCTCAATAGTTCGAGTCTTCGAGATATTTTAATTAACATCTTATTTTTATAAAAAAAAATCGTGGCCAATCAAAATAAATTTTTTTTTTCAATTTTCTTTCCCGACCGACTAACTATCTATACATTTGGAAACTCCTTCGTCAATCTTCGTCCACGGCACTGTTTTGTTTCAAACATACAATTTGTGATTACTATTTAGTTTTTATTCACATAGAATACTGACACTTAAAAAAGGGACAAGTATTTAACAAAGTCGTTTTTGACATAATGGCAAAAACAGTTAGAAATTGCATTTTAAATGACATCAAAGAAGCCAAATACTACACGATAATTTTCAACTGCACTCCAGATGTGTCCCATATGCACAAAACCCATATGATGCTCATGAACAAATGAACCAGGTAATTCGATATGTAAAAAAAAACTGGTGATGTTTGTGAAATAAAAGAAGGTTTAATTGAATTTTATTTAAATTTTAGTTAAATTTCATAGAAGTTTCTTTCATAGATGTTCTGAGCTGGCCGAGTTCGTACCGTGCTTGCGTCGCCCCTTAAAACTTCTAGTAGTGGTCTAGCCTCATGTGTCTGTAATCCTATCATGTATCTAGCCATATGTAGCCTCTAACATCATGCCAGGAAGCTATAAAACTATTTTGACTAATTCAAAAAGTATATTGCTTTTTTGTCGGCTCCATTGCTCGGTTGTTATGAAAAAATATATTAAAACGAATTTACAAGGAAGCAGCCAGACGACATGGTCGGCGAAACATGTTGCTATGAATGCCGTGTTAAACAATTTACCAAAAGTAGTGGAATCTTTCAAAGAAGTTAAGCAAGTTAGACAACTCTTGCACAATCTGGAGCACTATGGAGTGAGGGGTTCCTTACTGCGCTGGATAACTGGCTTTCTCTTCGAAAGCAGATTTGAAGTCAGAGTTGGTGGATCGTTGTCAGATATCTGAGCAGTTAAGAGGGAAGTGTCGCAGAGTTCCGTCATCGGACCCCTGTTATTCCTGGTCTACATCAGCGACATGTCAGTCAACATCAAGTCAAATATTTGTTTTCTTGCAGACGACACGAAATTATACTGCAACCCGCTGGAAAGTGTTGTAACACTTCAGGAAGATTTTACTTCAATCGAGAGGTGGACTGACATGTGGCTCATGTCTCTGAATGTGGCTAAGTGCACCTTATTGCACATTTGACCCAGTAACCCCAACACTATCAACACCCTAAATGGTAGCCCACTCAATGCTGCAAAGCATCAAAAAGACCTGGCTGTTACAATAACCCAGGACCTTAAATGGAAGTGCCGGAATGTTCGCGGTTAGCTGCTGGAATCCCTATTCTCCGAAAGATAGATTTACAACTTGAACAAGTACAACGATGTATCACCAGAATCACTCCCGAACTGATTTTCCCTATAAGGTTCGTTGCATCAAGCTCTGCGAGAGCGCCGCCAGAGAGGGGATCCTATCCTGGTTCACAAAATTCTGGGTGGCCATTTCAACGTTTAACTCAATTTTGTTCACATCAGTGACCAAAATCCCATCAGGTGGCACAGAAGGAAACTTTCCAAAGAAAGATGTTTCAAGCTGTGTCGTAGAAACTTCCTTAATATCAGAGTAGTATATATCTGGAATCAACTGGACCAGGATACTGTCGACGCGCCCTCACTGATTTCCTTAAAAAATTGCCTAGATAGCAACCTTCAGACCATAAATCGGGAACTGATCTACTACCCATCATAGTAAAACCCGAATAGGAACACAACAGTCTAATCAGTTTCCGTCTTCTGTCCCATGAAATAATAATAAATCAATCGAGTAAATATCAAAATTCAAAAAGGAGATATAATCCTTGCGCGATCCGTCGCTTTAATGGACGACCTGCTTAAAACTTAAAAAAAAATGAGACAAAATTCAATTGAATATTAGATAATAGAGGCAGTTGCTGAAAAACTGGCGTTGAGCCTATTCTGCCAAATAAAGAATTTCGTTCACAAATTGTGTGATGACGAATTACGAACACTTCAACCTGCTCAGCTATTTTCTAAAGAAATAATGATGGTATTTCATAGAATCATATCAGAAATTAAAAAGAGCTTTGATTGTGCTATCATGCTGAATTTGAATTTTGCATTTCTCAATGGTACTGAAATTTTGAATATGTCAACTGAAGAACTGCAAAAGCATGGAGCATATCTGGCTCGAAAATACTAGCGAGTTTTAAAAGCTGCGTGAAGATGGCCCTCCGAAATTGAAAAAAAAAATTAAAATGGGATACGTTTGACCAAGATTTGACCATGATTGACCACCAAATAGTTTTGTTTGTCCACATTCAGTTGGCATAGGGGCTTAGGGCCTAGCCCCCCAAAATCCATTTTTCCGGTATTTGAGAAGGGCATCTTAAAAAAAAACATGGTATGACCATGTTTGCCCACCATTTTTTTCGATAAATTTTTTTTAGGAACTCCAAAATCGATTTTTTCATATTAAATTTTTAATTACTTTACTTTTTCAATTTTTAGTGTTATTTTTTGGTTTGGTGTTGAAGAACTTCGTTCGACCATGTTAGCCCATCATTTTTATTAATACTTAAAATATTTTTAATAGCCTCAAAATCATTTTTTTATTGTTTGATATCCATGAACAACGAGCGATTTACCAAAAGAAATGGATTGCCGAACTATGGATATTGCCCACCTCATCAAGATGAACCGTCCGAAGAAAGTTTTTAATGGAAAATCCGGAAAATTGAAAGACTTTTGTACGTCAGATGCATTGGAGTCATGACAATTTGTGAAACATTGCAAGAGTTCAAAACCTTCTACTCGCCGTTCTTATAGTTGCGCTAAGCGAATGCGATGATCAGGATGAAATGTGAGTTGACATTGCCAGTCAACAAAGGGCAATATTAATTTTCGACAGTATTAAAACGTTCACCTGCAAGGAACAAGACTCATCGATAGAAGATGGGAAGCAGTGTATCGACAAAGAGCCTTCTGAAGTTGTGAGGGATGTACATCGTATCTTAGAAAGCATTCGGACTTGAGCTGAAAAAGAAGCGAAACAATGTTCCAATTTTGATAGACCAAACACTTATTATCTTCCGGAAATTATTGAATCTCTATTGAAGTTCATGCAATGAAAAAGAAATTCTGGTCACAATACGATGTAGGGAGTTCAGCAAATGTTGAATTGTACTTTGAATTGTACTTTAAGAATTTGAAAAACATTGACATTTATCGTCATATACGTTTATATACATATACGTTCCATCGAAGCTCAGAGGCGGGAATATGAAAGTTTCGGGCACATATTTAGTTATACGTCAAAAAGTTCAGGCTCTTTTTGACGTATAACATGGCTGAAATTGACACATGAGCCCAAGAAAATTTCAACTATGAAAAGGTCTATTAATTCAAGCCAGCTGGCATTTCAGGCTCCTTTAATAAAAAAAATATTGCTCTAATTGTAGAGACTCTCAATTGAGACTCTAGAAACTAAAAACGTTCCTCTGTGCAAGCCCTTGGAAATATTGGAAAAAATGATTGAACAGAGCAACGACCTTCCGAGTTCACTATCAGAAAAGGTCCGTGGCAAATTAAAAGCTGTTCTCTATAAAAACCCGGGTCTTGAAGGAATAAATAACTTAAATGTATTTATAAAAGGCACCAGCCAAACTCTGCCTGAAGAGGTTTTTGCAGAAGTGACGCCAAATTTATGTTCAGAAGTTCTCTAAAGTTCTGTACAGTAACGCCAGTTGGCGTAAAGTGGTCATTTTCAGCCTACAAATTAAAATTAAGTGACAAACGTCACAAGTTTGCTCTAGAAAATCTAGAATAGTATATTAAAGGACGAGTTCAGTATTCGCGATTTTTCAGCACGTGTCCTACTTTAGAAAACGACGTGCGGCGTAGCGAGGAGCTTAATGAAAATCGCGCTTACTGAACTCGTCCTTTAATATACCTTTTCTATTTTGCGTCTGTAATGAACGGCGTGCGGTTATGGCTCGCCGAGTGCTGTTATTACCATTAATTAATTAAATTTGTGTATTCGCGATTTCCACACATCACATAACCTCAAAACTATCTTACCGAAAATTTGACACTGACAGTTCTAAATTTCAATGACAACCTTGAAAAAACTCATAACAGCACTCGGGGAGCCATAACCGCACGAATATGAGTTATGTTATGAGTCCATTACAGACGCAAAGTAGAAAAAAATATTTAATTGCATATTGTCACAACAACTACAACTGTATATTGTAAAAATAAGTAAATTCCAATAATAACTAGTATTTTTGATTGTGCATATTTTATGCATATTTCACTCATTTTTTGTGCATATTTCGCCCATTTTTAGAGTATATTTGCACGCATATTTTGACACGTTGATAGTGCATTTAATCCGATGTCTACTGATTATAAAAATTATATAAATGTTGTGGAATCCAGAATAAAAAATAATGTCAAAAACTTTTGGAATCATATCAATACTATAAAAAATAATAATGGTATTCCAAATACTTTAATTTACAATAACACAGAAGCCTCTTTAGGTGCTAAAATTTGTAATTTGTTTGCTGATCATTTTGAGTCAGTTTCTGCACTAATAATACTGTTATTAACAGTTTACCAACCGAAGCTGATCATATTCTGGGCACTGTAAATTTAAGCTCTTTATATCTCCGTAAAACAAAAATATTAACTGAACTTGAAGTAAGTAAATTAGAGCGAGTTGCTTGCAAAAAAAAAATGTTACTAATTCAATGAGCAAATTACTAAAAAATCTAAAAAGAATGTAAAATTTCTACAAGAGAACGAATACTTATTTCAAGAAGAGAATTAAAATCGAAAAAATACAAAACTCTGTGACATTATTGACGAAAGATTATTAACCAGCGCGGACACAAACATAGAAAACATTTAGGCTCTTTCATCCAGTTGATTCATCAAAGTTCTTTGTAATCAACAAATCAAGATCCCAAAAACCCGTTGGTCTCACCAGAAGATTCACATTTTCTTCAAGACAACAATGGAAATTATTACCATTCCACAAATCGGAAGAAGAAAAGACCTAAGGAAAATTTTAAACACCGTGTCCAGAAGTACGACTCATTCTCGATCGACCAATGAAGAGGGACAAGGGTAAGATGATTTTAAGAATTGGCGGAATTGTGGGACCAGTTTGGTTTGGACAATGATTGATACAACCGAAAAGCACTTGCAATGATAGTTTACCCAAATAATAAATTATTTTAAGAATATTTTAAAAATTTAGAGGAAAATTGACTAACTATATCTTTCATAAAGACATACGCATCGGATGGACCAACTTCCATACTCTACAACGCAAGAGGAGTAATTCTTGCAAGCATATTCAAGGAGTACAATGGCGTCCTTGACTGCCAAGCAAACATAACCAATCTTATCGGAAAACTATTTCTTGTAAATCCAACTGCAGAACAAACGGCCGATCTGCCAGTAGAAACCCCGTACGTAAATTACAATCGAAGTAGACGCAAAAAGTATCATCCAATTCGGATTCAAAACGGCATACAAAAATTCTTATCAAAAAAGATGATTTTTTTCCAAAAACAAAAAACACGGACCTGCATCAACTGTCGCAATTCATCCGTCTCGGAAATGAATCCAGGTATAAACATCATTCTCGACGTTGAATGGACATTGACGAGCAGTTACCATAAAAAATTAAGCGTTCTAAGCGTAATGATGCATCGCACAAGATGGAAAATTAAAAAATTAAAAATGAACCTTATATAAAAGAAGATAACAAGTTGTAACTAAACAGATGGCATTTAAAATAAATAAAAAAATAAAAGAAAACTGTTTTCTTTAGTATTGACTTTAATGTACATACTGATATATTTATAATGTGCTTCTAGTTCGGAAAATACAAGGACCTCTGAAAATTCATGTATTGCACAATTTTTCACCTCTTATGCAGTAAATAAAGCAACGGTGTTTTTGCCCATTTTTTTTTGGTCCTTATCAATTCTCCATGAAATCTATCTAATTTTTTGCCCCTTATGTAAACAAAACAACTTTTTTAAGTAAAACACCATAAAAAACTCTTTGGTGCTCTTAAAAATATTTTGATTTGAAAAAAAAAAATGATGGTCGAACATGGTCAAACGAAGATCTTTAATACCAAACGAAAAAAAAACGATAAAAATAATAATAAAAATATGATATCAAAAAAATGAGGTTCCAAAAAAAAATAATGAAAAGTGGGCAAACATAGCCAAACGAAGTTTTTTAAGATGGCATTATCAAATATAGAAAAAATGCATTTTGGGGGGCTAGTCCACACATAATTTTTTTATAATATCTTTTAAGCGGAACGTAGGCAAACAAAACTATTTGGTGGTCAATTATGCTCAAATCTTGGTCAATCGTATTCCATTTTAATTTTTTTATTTTTTCAATTATGGCTTTCAACTATGGCTCTTCATGCAGCTAGATTTAAAAGCCGTTGAATTCTGCCAAGAACTCTAGTTTTCAAGAGCAAGCTCCACATTTTTATTTGGTGATATAGAAAAGGCTAACGGTTTCGATATCTTTTGCAATAGATCTATGAGCATGATTTGCAGGATTCCTTTAATAATATTTATATTTCTCTGCGAATTTACTCTACGCTTCCTACTACATCCGCAAGCTGTCAGCAAAACTAGCAAACTAAAATGAGTCTCGCAATCTTAGCGATAGATAATCGAATGATTGCACATATGAGATTAATTATGACAAGGCCATAGATTTGTTTGCAGAACCAAAGGCTCGAAGAGTAAAATAGTAATTTCAATTTGCAATACAATAACATGCTTAATTGATTTTTTATCTAATGTTTTATTACAGACCCTGTCCTGTGCCTTCCTAAATAACATATATATATATATATATATATATATATATATATATATATATATATATATATATATATATATATATATATATATATATATGTTATTTAGTAAGGCACAGGACAGGGTCTGTAATAAAATGCATGAAGATAGCCCCCAATAATTGAAAAAATAAAAAATTAAAATGGGATACGACCAAGATTTGACCACAATTGACCACCAAATAGTTTTGCTTGCCTACATTCCGTTCAAAAGATATTATAAACAAATTATGTGGGGACTAGCCCCCCAAAATGCATTCTTTCTATATTTGATAATGCCATCTTTAAAAACTTCGTTTGGCTATGTTTGCCCACTATTTCTTTTCATTATTTTTTTTTTGGAACCTCATTTTTTTAATATCATATTTTTTATTATTATTTTATTTGTATCGTTTTTTCTTCGTTTGGTATTAAAGAACTTCGTTTGACCATGTTCGGCCATCATTTTTTTTTTCAAATCAAAATATTTTTAAGAGCACCAAAGAGTTTTTTATGGTGTTTTACTTAAAAAAGTGGTTTTGTTTACATAAGGGGCGAAAAATTAGATAGATTTCATGGAGAATTGATAAGGACCAAAAAAAAATGGGCAAAAACACCGTTGCTTTATTTACTGCATAAGAGGTGAAAAATTGTGCAATACATGAATTTTAAGAGGTCCTTGTATTTTCCGAACTAGAAGCACATTATAAATATATCAGTATGTACATTAAAGTCAATACTAAAGAAAACAGTTTTCTTTTATTTTTTTATTTAATTTAAATGCCATCTGTTTAGTTACAACTTGTTATCTTCTTATATATAAGTTTCATTTTACATTTTTTAATTTTCCATCTTGTGCGATGCATCATTACGCTTAGAACGCTTAATTTCTTATGGTAACTGCTCGTCAATGTCCATTCAACGTCGAGAATGATGTTTATACCTGGATTCATTTCCGCGACGGATGAATTGCGACAGTTGATGCAAGTCCGTGTTTTTTGTTTTTGGAAAAAAATCATCTTTTTTGATAAGAATTTTTGAATGCCGTTTTGAATCCGAATTGGATGATACTTTTTGCGTCTACTTCGATTGTAATCTACGTACGGGGTTTCTACTGGCAGATCGGCCATTTTTTCTGCAGTTGGATTTACAAGAAATAGTTTTCCGATAAGATTGGTTATGTTTGCTTGGCAGTCAAGGACGCCATTGTACTCCTTGAATATGGATAAAGTATGGTAGTTGATGAAAGATATAGTTAGTCAATTTTCCTCTAAATTTTTAAAATATTCTTGAAATAATTCATTATCTGGGTAAACTATCATTGCAAGTGCTTTTCGGTTGTATCAATCATTGTCCAAACCAAACTGGTCCCACAATTCCGCCAATTCTTAAAATCATCTTACCCTTGTCCCTCTTCATTGGTCGATCAAGAATGAGTCGTACTTCTGGACACGGTGTTTAAAATTTTCCTTAGGTTTTTTCTTCTTCCAATTTGTGGAATGGTAATAATTTTCATTGTTGTCTTGAAGAAAATGTGAATCTTCTGGTGAGACCAACGGGTTTTTGGGATCTTGATTTGTTGATTACAATTAACTTTGATGAATCAAATGGATGAAAGAGCCTAAATGTTTTCTATGTTTGTGTCCGCGCTGGTTAATAATCTTTCGTCAATAATGTCACCGAGTTTTGTATTTTTTCGTTTTTAATTCTCTTCTTGAAATAAGTATTCGTTCTCTTGTAGAAATTTTACATTCTTTTTAGATTTTTCAGTAATTTGCTCATTGAATTAGTAACATTTTTTTTTGCAAGCAACTCGCTCTAATTTACTTGTCGCTTCGATGGAACGTATATGTATATAAACGTATATGACGATAAATGTCAATGTTTTTCAAATTCTTAAAGTACAATTCAAAGTACAATTCAACATTTGCTGAACTTCGTACATCGTATTGTGACCAGAATTTCTTTTCCATTGCATGAACTTCAATAGAGCTTCAATAATTTCCGGAAGATAATAAGTGTTTGGTCTATCAAAATTGGAACATTGTTTCGCTTCTTTTTCAGCTCAAGTCCGAATGCTTTCTAAGATACGATGTACATCCCTCACAACTTCAGAAGGCTCTTTGTCGATACACTGCTTCCCATCTTCTATCGATGAGTCTTGTTCCTTGCAGGTGAACGTTTTAATAGTGTCGAAAATAAATATTGCCCTTTGTTGACTGGCAATGTCAACTCACATTTCATCCTGACCATCGCATTCGCTCAGCGCAACTAAAAGAACAGCGAGTAGAAGGTTTTGAACTCTTGCAATGTTTCACAAATTGTCATGACTCCAATGCATCTTCCGTACAAAGGTCTTTCAATTTTCCGGATTTTTCATTAAAAACTTTCTTCGGACGGTTCATCTTGATGAGGTGGGCAATATCCATGGTTCGGCAATCCATTTCTTTTGGTGAATCGCTCGTTGTTCATGGATATCAAACAATAAAAAATTGATTTTGAGGCTATTAAAAATATTTTAAGTATAAATAAAAATGATGGGCTAACATGGTCGAACGAAGTTCTTCAACACCAAACCAAAAAATAACACTAAATATTAAAAAAGTAAAGTAATTAAAAATTTAATATGAAAAAATCGATTTTGGAGTTCCTAAAAAAATTTTATCGAAAAAAATGGTGGGCAAACATGGTCAAACCATGTTTTTTTAAGATGCCCTTCTCACATAAAGGAAAAATGGATTTTGGGGGGCTAGGCCCTAAGCCCCTATGCCAACGGAATGTGGACAAACAAAACTATTTGGTGGTCAATCATGGTCAAATCTTGGTCAAACGTATCCCATTTTATTTTTTTTATTTTTTCAATTTCGGGGGGCCATCTTCACGCAGCTTTTAAATCTCGCTAGTATTTTCGAGCCAGATATGCTCCATGCTTTTGCAGATCTTCAGTTGACAGCTGTCAACAAAACTAGCAAACTAAAATGAGTCTCGCAATCTTAGCGATAGGTAATCGAATGATTGCACATATGAGATTAATTATGACAAGGCCATAGATTTGTTTGCAGAACCAAAGGTTCGAAGAGTAAAATAGTAATTTCAATTTGCAATACAATAACATGCTTAATTGATTTTTTATCTAATGTTTTATTACAGACCCTGTCCTGTGCCTTCCTAAATAACATAATTAGCGTAAATAACATATATATATATATATATATATATATATATATATATATATATATATATATATCTATATATATATATATATATATATACATATGTATGTTGTATTTGAGGTTTTCGCGGATAGATACCTGTGTTGTATTGTTTTCTCGTGGATTCCGCGTTGATGCTGAGGGTTGGCTCTGAAAAGAACCGGATTCTCGACGTTTCGGCGAACTAACATTCGCCATTCTCAAGAGATATATGCATCCGTACGGGTCAACCGTTCAACAGTATGCGTCGAACGGTTGACCCGTACGGACGCATATATCTCTTGAGAATGGCGAATGTTAGTTCGCCGAAACGTCGAGAATCCGGTTCTTTTTAGAGCCAACCCTCAGCATCAACGCGGAATCCCCGAGAAAACAATACAACATACATATGTATATATATATATATATATATATATATATATATATATATATATATATATATATATATATATATGCCTTACGTGTCCATGTACGTATATTTATTTGTAAATAAATAGGCTTAACACAGAATGAGCAGCGCTAGATAGGTTTTTGTGACGCTGATTCCGGGAGGCCAATGTCCATCAGTGGGTGTCTGATGGCTGAAATGATGATGAAGGTAAAAATATAGGAGCGAGGGGGGTGGTATTTTTCAGTTTTTGCCCCGCCGCGAAAAATTGAAGATCCGGAGCTGTAGTTCGGTATTGAGAGATATACTTAATGACCTCAGGGTTGACCGTGAACTTTTGAATGTACTTCAAGGAGCGCATGATTTTGGACGCTGTTCTAATTCCCACTGTAATCTAAGATTTATGACGCTTAGGCTTAATGGGAGTTAGAGGGAACGCTGTATAACTGGCAGAGGAAACTTTCATTAAAAAATCTGAGAAGTTAAGGTCTACCGCTCCGGAAGGACAGTTCCAATAAATGGAGTTACATTTATTTCGAAAATTTACAAAGTTCTTTGTTGAAAAAATTCTACCCAAGCGGTGGGTTGTGGGTTTTGGTTTCTTTCCTAGAGAAAAATTGGTCAAAATTGCTTCATGATCCGAGAGGCCAGAGCAAATAACTACAGATTCTACGTCGTTAGGTTAGGTCAGACACAACGTAGTCAATGGTGCTAACCATAGTTTTTGAGATTCTGGTCGGTGGTTCGACATGCATTTGAAGCCCAAAAGAATAAAAAATAGACATCAAAGATTTTTGAATAGCACACACATTAGTGAAGACAATATTAAAATCTCCATATAAAGCATCGAGCAAGCTTAAAAGGTTCTATAATGTTGGGTTTAGTTTTTTTTTAAATTGGTCAAAATTTGCAAATGTAAAAATTTTCAATTTGTTTTTTCTTAATTGAATTGTTTGAACATTGTTTATTGGCAATTTGCGCAAAAATTCCAAAGATTTTTCGAATAATTCCAACAAATTTTGGAGCGATCGTGGGTGATAATCATTGAGCTTCGACGTAACTGTATTTTAATTCGCCACTTATCCTTAATTATTATAATTTATAAACAATTTTTAACCGACAATTCATGGACGCGTTCGACTAACCCACTCAAATTCCAATGGCTTAACATTATTTAATAATTCCAACATTTGCTAATATTCATAAACAAAATAAGACTAGGCCGAATAGATTAGACAAAACAAGGAGATAAAACTTGACAAGACAAAACAGACTTGTCGGTTTAGCCCATCCCATGTTCGCACCTTCCCACATCTATCTATTGAACCAATCTACTTGTTGAAATTTAGAAAACATTTCCATTTGTATAAATACCTTTTGCTCTTATCTAAACTAATAATTCTGTGCTGGCAGACGTTAGCCAATATTTTACGCGCCTGAATAATTTATGCGAAGTCAGGCCGGTTGTTGTAATGTTTGTGTGTGTCTGTGTTGTTCTGTTGTCGGTGGAGTCCACCCACAATCGAAACCACTTTCTATTTCTCTGTCGCACTTGAAATATTGCCGGCAATATCCACCAAATGCAAGCTCGACTCGACACCAGAACGAAAACGAACTTGAAATGCAAACTCAATTATGCTAATCAGAAAACGAAAACTGGAATAAATAGTTTCTTAATATGAATATTTCATAGCGTGTCTTATACCTCTTGTTTATTTAATGTTATTTGTATATTATTGTCTAGTCTTATTTGTCGTTCGTTCTTCTTAAAAAAATACTTTTGTATGAAAATACTTGTTGAGTTTCCGAAGTAATAAAGTAATTGTTGTTTTTCTTGTTTGGAGCACGAAGCAAGAAAATTACGTTAAGACAAATAATGAATTCAACGAGTATTAGTCTGGCTTTAGTGCGGAATAATAAGTCGCCGTTCAGCTTTGTTTGAGAGCAGCCAAGTTGAACGTTCTCGCGAGATGTTAATTATTATTTGCTCTTTGTGCCACACAAAGGACTCATAAATTCATAAACTGCATATTTTTCTGAATAATTTTTGTGTTTTGTTTACCAGGGAGCAGGATCGTTTGACTGAGCCGTTGGGTGGCTCCTCAGCGTCGGGGGTACACTCGGATTTTAGCCCGTTGGTCGAACGTCTATCGCGATTTCGCTTTGGGCTCAAGGAAACCAACGAGCTCATCACTCCCACATCACTGGTTTGGGCACTTAATCGATCGATACGAGCATTAACTGTAAGAGAAAAACAGTAACAATTAGTAAGTTTTTAGGGCTTTAAGATTGCGAGTATTCAAGTTTTCAAACTTCCCAAACTATCAAATTTCTCAAGTTTACAAACTTATAAAGTTTTCAACATTTCGAGTTTTCTAAATTTTAAGTTTTCATGCATAATGGCTTCCAGGCATTCAAGTTTTCAATCATTCACACTGTTGTAATAAAAACCAGGACTGGACATCTGTGCCATTAGCGCACATTACAAAACGTGCCCTTTGTCCCACGTTTTGGATAAATGTAATTGTTTTATTAGAAAACGTGCGAAGGCCTATAAAAACCTTCTTATAGAGATTAACCAGAATTTAAGCCTCGATTGTTCATGGGAGGAGCCAAGAAAATTCAATCTCCCCCTTATGTGAATTAGAGGGATGATTTAACCCCTCTTACAGATATATTTTACTAGGAATGGTACAAATACCATTCCCCAGTTGTCAGTAAGAACTAAAAACACAACGACAAACAAACCACAAGACGGCGGAATAGCTTGGCGAAAGCTCAAGACCGCCAAACCAGCACAGGACACATGATGTCAGTTAGAAGTAAAAGTTAAGAAGTAAGAGAAAAGAGAGTTGAGTGGTGTTGTGATCTCGCGATTATGGTTTCAAAGAATTTGAGTTTCTCACGAGTCGGCAAAGAAAACTAAGTGGACACCCGATTAGTTTTTGTTTATTTAGGACCATTAGTCTGCTTTATCTAAATCATGCGGGCAGACGCTCGAACTTAGGGATCGTGCCGAGACGCCGAGAGGATTTCATTTTATGAGTTTTGGAAATTTCCATAAAGATTAGGGGAGGACTCACACCAAGACCGAGGTGATGAGGTAGAGGGGAAGTTAAAAGGGGGCAGTCAGAATTGAGCTAGCAAGAGAGGAATTTGAGTTTTGAAGACGAACCTCCGTATTTTCGTTGAAGTAAATTCCGGGTTTCGACCATAAGTTTCGTAGAATTAAGTGTATTGTTTATTATTTATTATTTTTCAGTTAGTTAGTAATTATTGTAATAAGTTAGCGATTAGTTGTACATATTGTAAGATATTAGCAGATAAGTAGTATTTAATTACATATAAAGGACATATTTGCGTGCAATTAATTCATCCATTGTCCTGATCCTGGAGCAGCACCATACCAAATTACCAGTTCGCAACAGTGGTAAGCTATAAGTTCTTTAGTTATTTCGTTGTATTATTGTTTAATTAAATTGTTAAAACCAACTCGACTATTATTCGACGAACTACGTGCCTTGCGAATCCCGGTGAACATTACATTACAAGATCCCGAGATATTTAGATATATCTCAGAGTCCGAAGAATTGTTGGCCAGCAGTCCTTCCCTCTCAACATTGAAGTCGGCGGTGGTTCACACCATAACCCCCTTCACAACATTGGTGGCAGCCCCAAAACATTGGTGGCAGCCTCATTCGAACTTTCAATTATTCCAGCTTTCAAATATACAAGTTTTCAAACTTTATAGATTTTCAGTTTCGTAACTTTGAATACTAGAAATTTTTTAAATTGTGAAACTGTGAAATTTATATAAAACTTGTTAATTTGAAATCTTGAAAACCGGAAACTGGAACCGTCAAATTAGTATATTTTGTAACTATTGCGAAAAGTTGTCAATTTGCGCGAGAACGAAACTGTGAGCACGAACGAAGTGAGGTTCACGCACGAGAGGGAAATTAACAATTTCGCCCTAGTTACAAACAATATTTTTTATTACTCATGCGAGGGGATGTATCTTACAAAAAATGGAATATAAAATGAAGAATTTGCTTATCAATTGTCTCCAGTGGTGTGGATTCGTCATAAGAACTCTGCTCAGTCTCCGGTATCACCATAGAATTTACACTCATTTTAGAACGTTTTCTTTAATTTCTATTACCCTATTATTTTGTAATGAAAAAAAAATCTGACATTTCACGTAACTTTTTTAATATCGCGGTCTTGATTGTGTTCATTTTTTTTATATTCGTTACGGCCAACTATGGACCACGTTTGACAGTTTTTACATTATTTTTTGTCCTCAATCTCTGCCAAAATCTCTTCATCCTCTCTCCCACTTCCTTCTTCTATTCCTCCGTGTAAAATCTTCCTTTTCTCACTGGCAATTCCCCTGTCTGCTGGAAACATATAAACTCCTTAATTAGTCGCCTAAATCTCTCTCTGTCCAATATGTCTTCTTTTTTCACCCCCATCCGATCCTAGTCCAATCTAACTTCCCGAAACCATTTCGGCTCCGTCTTCCTCTTCCTGAAGAATTCAAAAATCCTCTTCATCAGTCTGGTACTGTTCATCCTCACCAAGTACCCATAAAACTGTATTCTCCTTTTTCTCATCTTCAGGTATATCGTCTTCAGGTATAATTATTTGTTAGGTTTTAGACACTTCTTTCCATCCTTGGTATTTAGGCCTAGGATTTTTCGAAGCATTTTCCTTTCTTTCCTCCGGATGTCTTCGAGGCCACCCTTACCAATCATGTCTAGTGTTTCTGCTGCATATAGACATTCAGGTCTGACAATAGTATCTAGGTGTCGGAATTTAGCCCCAAAGGATAGACCTTTTTAGTTATATATATATATATATATATATATATATATATATATATTCTTCGTAAGTTGATTTGATAAGCCATTTCTTTTCTTCTCGCGCGCTCTTTGATGGCATCCTTAACCGACCCATTGTCCTGTAATTTTTCTCCCAAATAGTTAAAACACTTAACTCGCTTTATCTTGGCTTCTCTCAACTCCAAGTGGAGAGGAGCGTCTTTGATATTGGTCATGAAGACAGTCTTCTCAAAAGAAATTTGAAGCCCAGTCTTCTTGGCTATCATCTGGAGTTCTTCAGTTCTTTTTATCGTATGAGTATCACAACATCGTCGGCGAATGCCAAACAATCCGTTCTTATACTTTCTTTACCTCTCCCTAACCTGAAAGCCTCATTATCCAAAATTCCCTTTGTCCATTCTCGAATAACTTTTTCTAAGACGCAGTTGAATAATATTGGCGAAAGCCCGTCACCTTGTCGTACGCCAGTTTTGATTTCGAAAGGCTCTGACAACTCCCCCCGGAACTTTATTTTTAAGAAAGTGTTGTTTATCGTCTGTTGAATTAGATTCCTTGTCTTTTAGTCCTCTCCAAATTCTTCGAGAATTGCCAATAAGGTTTTTTCGGTCAATGGAGTCATAGGCCTTCCGGAAGTTCACAAAGACGGCGGCATATTTATTCTGTCCCAACATCCTGTACTTTATGATATATTGCAGGTTGAAGATTTGATCCGCACAAGATCTTCCTTTCCGAAAACCTGCTTCGTATTCACCCAATTCAGAATCCAACAACCCCTCTATTCTTGTTAGTAACGCTTTTGATAAAATCTTGTAAGGAACTGAAACAAGAGAGATGGCTCTATAATTATTAACGTCCATGTCGTCACCCTTTTTATGAAGGGGATGGATCAAAGCCATTTGCCAGTCAGCAGGAATCCTCTCAGTTATCCATATGTTCTCAAGTAACCGAGTGAAAGATTTTACGACTCCCGCAGATCCGAGTTGTATCAGTTGTAGGAGTGCCATCTGCATCAGCAGCTTTGTTTGCCTTAAGTCCATAAATAATCCGCAAAATTTCGTCTTCGTCAGGAGGCAATGAATTGGGAGATGATACTTCTGGTGGTTCAATTTTCAGGTTTTCTTGCGGACTAACGGTTAAGCAGTGGGTCGAAATATCTCGCAAGAATGTCACATTTTTGCTTATCGGTCATTTCTATCATCCCTTCTTCATTCTTGAAGCACATTCCTGGTGCCTGATAACCCCTTAAGCGCGATTTGAACGTCCGATAAAAGTTCCGTGTATTGTTCATTTGGAAATCTTTTTGCGTTTTCTTTAGTTGATCTTGTTCATATTGTCTCTTAATCTTTCTGAAAGTCCGCGCTGTATGTTTCGTCTGATTTCGGAAGATTAATAGATCATCATCTCGTTTCGTTGAATACCATTTCTTCCATGCCTCTTTCCGGCGTCTCAGTCTCAGGGGGGTCTCAGGGCCCGACAAATTCTGCATTCCACCAATTACGAAAACCCGGAATTAGAAATTGCTCTTTTAAACTCTAAACCTGTGTTCTTATGTCTCATGGAAACTTGGACAAAAAAACAACATTTACATCTTCTTAATATTCAGGATTATAGCCTAGCTAGCTGTTTCTGTCGATCTCAGTCGACTGGTTGTGGAGTGGCAATATAGAGCAGAGCTTCAACGGGTATAAATGCAATGAACGTTTAGATAATCCCAATAGATACTATGTCAGTAGAAAAACATGTTGAACTATGTGGTGTTCTGTGGCGATATAAAATGTATTCAACTATTTTAATTAATATTTATAGACTTCCACATGGCTGTCTAACTACTTTTATGAAAACTCTGGTTAATATCATTACAACTTATTTTAACAAAGCCATTTTTTTATAGTTACTGGAGATTTCAACAATGACTACTTCAAATTCTAAGGATAAAATCAATCTGATCAACTTGATGTTATCGTTTGGATTGGTTGGACAAGAATTTACCAGGATCACATCCACCTCAAAAAGCCAAATTGATAATATTTTTGTCAATTACAGGCATACTGTGAGAATTTCTGTTGCTGATACTGTTCTGTCTAACCATAGAGCTATAATTCTTAGCTGTAACTTAAATAATATTACTCAATCAAGAACTCATTATATGAGAAAATACACTCCAGAACAGAAAGCAAAATTTGTATAGAGACTGAGGGAAGAATCCTGGTCCAAGGTGTATGACGCTAGTAATACTAATGACAAATTCATCCACTTTGTAAATAGTTTAAAATTACATTTTTGTTCATCTTTTCCATTGACGAAAGTTAATAAAAAAAAAAAAATTGGGTTACTAAAGAAGCAAGAACATCTAGTCGAAACCTAAGGGATTTGTAAATTCTATTCAAAAACGATACCCAATTCTTCGTCAACAGTATATTGCCAACAGAAAGCTCCATCGTCAGTTATTAGTTTCTCTAAAAAGGAAGTTTTTATATTTAAGTAGTTTATTAAATCATTGCAAAAATAAGCAGAAAATAGCTTGGAACATTATTAACCAACAAACATGCAAGTACTTAGATAAAAATGATATTGAAATCAGAGAAGATAATTTCATTATCCAAAATCCGTTAAAAATAGCAACAATGTTCAACAATTATTTTCAAAAGGCTCGGGAAATAATTTCACAAAACATTACTCCAACGACAATATCTAATAATCACATGATATTCAATATAAGAACAGCGTATCTAGAAGAATTTACAGAAACGGAGATAATTTGCTTAATACAAGAAAAACTAAAAAATAAATCAGGAACTGGCCCTCACTTAATACCAGCCAAAATTATTAAAGAGCACCTTGATTTGTTAGCCCATACAATAACACATATTGTTAATGATACCATAGCGGCTGAAGTATTCCCTGAGGTTTAAAAGACATGTATGATTGTTCCCGTCTATAAAAGAGGCGACAAAACTATATTAAATAATTATAGACCAATTGCCCTCATTACATCTAGCACATCTAGCGCTCTATCGGAATTTTACACATACCTTTTAGAAGAAGTGGATGGAGGCAGTCAATCGATTGGAATTTTCTGCGATTTAGCCAAAGCCTTTGACTGTGTGTGTCACAAACAACTTCTGAATAAATTGTATTACCTGGGAATTCGCGGTAAATTAGGTAATATTATTAAATCTTTTCTTGAAAATAGATAGCAATATACAAGATTTGTATATAATAACAAAATCTACAAATCAGAACCTTTGCATATAAATACTTGTGTTCCGCAAGGGAGTGTCCTTGGGCCTACTCTATTTTTATTGTACATGGCAGATATAGTTTCCTTTCATCGAAGAAAGGCAGTGTGTATTTTATGCTGATGACTCGACCTTTATAATATTCAAAAACTCCTCTATACAAAATGAAAGAGAAGGGAACTTAATTTTACAAAAAGTTGTGGAGTGGTTCTCCGCTAAAAATCTTTTCCTAAACAGTGAAAAAACTGAATATATAATTTTTCAAACCCAACGAAGTAAATACGCGGAGAATGTTAATTTAAAATTGAATAATATGCATATTGATAGAGTTAAGTCTTCAAAATTTCTTGGCCTAGTTATTGAGGATTTTTTAACTTGGTATACAGCTACCGAAAATATTTCAAAAAAGTTGCATCAAAAGGTATTTGTAATCCGACATCTCAGGAATATTCTAAGCCATGAAATCCTGATAAATTTCTACTATGCCGAGGTTCAATCTCTTTTAACTTACGGAATTCTGGTTTGGGGAACATGATCAAAAATTATAAATGTTCTAATTGCACAGAAAACAGTCTTCCGTTCCCTTATGGGTATTTCCTCAAGAATTGCAGGCCCATTTTTGAGCGGCTACAAATACCTACCCGTCATCAGCTTAACAATATATATATATATATATATATATATATATATATATATATATATATATATATATATATATATATATATAGAAATATCAAGTTTTATTCATAAGATAACAAGGAGTATTGTTAGAAACCTGGATGTACATCAACATAACAGAAGAGGCTGTAACAAACTTTACACACCCAAATGTAATTTAAAAACCTGCACTAAATCTCCAAGCAAATTTGAAGTGCCTATATATAATAACCTGCCTAACAGTCTCACCAATGAAAATTCTTTCAAAACGTTCAGGAAAAAATTGAAACTAGTAAAACAGATATTATATACCTTTGATGAAATTTTTAGCTGATGAAGATTTTGATTGTTAAATTTTGTTGTATTTTACTATTTATTTTCTTTGACAATGCATATATGTATAATGTACATTTGATATGTAATAAAACATTTTGAATTTGAAATTTTGTCTTATTCTCTTTGTCTGAGGAATCGTTCTTCCAGCAGCACCTTGGATCTTGTTTCGGCTTACATCCCAATTTCCTGACGCAAGGCACTTCAGTTCATCTCTGTAACTTTCCCCTGCCGCATTATTGGATTTTAATATACCGACATCATATCGCGAGATATTTTCTCTCCGTGTTCTTTTCCTGGTTGGTAAAAACTCCAGTTTAATTCTGGTCGGGTAGTGATCGGAGTCTACTTCTGCTACCCTTGCTACTTTCACATTCATGGTTTCTCTCTTTCTCATCTTCTCCCAATAATTCTCCCAATAGAGGATTGGTGGATTGCCATGTCTTTTGTTTCTTGGGTAAATGCTTGAAAGTCGTTGACATAAGCTGCAGAGTAAAGGCTCGACAAAGTTCTAAGAGTCTCTAGCCATTCCTATTATACCTATTCCTATAGGTACGTTTATGTGCGGGATATTCTCCTACTATCTTCCGATATTTTCTCCGCTTCCCGATCTGTGCATTGAATTCACCCATTAGTACCTTGATGTTCTTCTTTGGTATCCGAGACATCTGATCTTCTAGCTCTTCCAAGAACTGTTCGACTTTGTCTGGATTCTCGCGATTATCTCCGTTGATTGCTCCGTGAGCATTTATGAGAGTGCAGGTCTTGTTGCCACACCCTAAGTGCAGAAGTGACAGTCTTGGTTATGAACTTTTAAAGCCTATCACAGACTCTATTAAACACTTGTTTACTATAAACGCTGTTCCAATAAGCGGTAGGGATTTGGTATTAGCTACTCTGATCGCTGGTTTCCCTTTGTATATCCTGTATTGTCCACTATCAAATTGGTCCTCATCTCTGTACCGAGTTTCCTGAATGGCCATGACCTTGATTTCACGTTCTCCCATAGTTTTCGTTATCTCTTTGAGTTTCCCCACTTTAAGAAGTGATTGCACATGTAGAGTTCCAAACCAGTAAAGGCGTTTTGTCTTGAGTTTATGATTTCCAGGCGACTCCGACTTCCCCTCGCGTTGTAGTGCAAGCTCTTCCGAAACCTTCGGCCCGCTTGCGTCTCTGATTGTGACGGTGGATTCCTCTGTGTTCATTTTATTTTTATTTATTTGTTTATTTTAATGTAACCTAGCGATATTGAATATTTGCTTGCGTTACCCAGGTTATGTGGAAATACAATGAGAGGAGACATTTCTCGTATTAAATAGTCTACGCTAAGAAGTACTTTTCGCGCATGAGTAATAAAAAATATTTAGAATATCAATACTTGTCTATTGATATTGCTTGATATCAGATTTGCCTGTTTAATCTTGTGTAAAGAGAGTTGTTTTTAGAGTGATCAGGTTTTCTAAATATTAAGCTATTAAGTTATTAAGCTATCAAACTATCAAGCTTTCAAACTATCAAGCTATCAATTTAAAGAGTTTTCAAATTTTTAAGCATTCAATCAATCAACCATTTGTTTAAGCATTAAATCACTTAGCATTCAATCATTTCAGGCGCTAATTCTTTTAAGCAGTCACTCATTTAAGCATTCAAGCTTTTCAAGTATTTAAGGTTTCAAGCTTCATAGCTCTTTCTAGTTTCAAAACCATTTAAAGATTCTAACTATAGCTACCAATACCAAATCTAAATATAGCTACCAATTTACGGAAAAATGAAAACGTTCAAACTTGAGGACAAGACAACATGAAACTTTGATATGATCGAATGGAGAATGAATTGACGAACATTTAAGCATTTCTATTGGTACAACCATACTACATTATAATAATCATATAAACTTAATAAAGTCGATACACAGCCTAAATATACAAATATATTCAACCTTTCCGTAGCTCTATTATATTATTAGGTCTTTTGACCACTAAAACAAATCGTATGTGTAATTAGTTAGTTATTTACTAGATTGTTTTTAAGATCATGTCTTTCTATTAACTTAAGTGAATATCCATCTGCAGATGCGTTTCGAGATTTATCTCTAATTAGTACAGCTTTGCTGTTATGAATTATAACTTGTAAAACACTTAATTAATACCCTCGTGCATGACTAGAGGTTAGATATTTTTAATTTGACATTTCGTGAGAGAAACATGAACTTAGCAGGTTATTGAATTAAATGATAATTTACTGTTGGTAAAACTATACTACACTATAGATAATCATTTATACTTAATAAAGTCGGAACACCACCTGAATGTATATTCAGCCTTTCTGTTGCTCTATAATATTATTGAGTCTTTTTAGAACTACTTAAACAAATCTCCTGTGGAATTTGTAAGTTATTTACTAGCCCTCAGTCCACTTTCGTGGCACTAAACAAGAACTAGAAAAATAACATTGTTTTTAAGATCATATCTTCTTATTAACTTAAGTGAATATCCATCTACAGACTCGTTTCGACCTCTAGTCATCCACGAGAGAAGGAGTCAGTTCGGTTTTAGAAACGGCCTCGGAACTAGAGAGGCATTATTTGGTCTTAATGTATTCATCCAAAGATGTCGCGACGTCAATCATGATGCATTCCTTTGTGCGATCGACTTTGAAAAAGCGTTTGACAAAGTACGCCATGATATAATGATTCAGATTCTGGTACCAGTCATCTGAAATACGAGTGGAGCATCAATTATCGGAGGAAGTCAATATCAAAGGAGGAGGTGCGATTAGGGCATGCATTTCGTCTCTCATGCTTTTCAATCTGTATTCGGAAGAGATATTCATTGAAGCTCTTGACGACGCCAGGGAAGGAATCAATATTGTGTTACTGTTAATAATATAAGATACGCCGACGATACACTAATTGTAAGGAACAGTGAGGAAGATCTACAAAATCTAATGACTATGATCTCCGACACCTGTACTCAATTTGGCTCAAAACTCAATGTGAACAAAACAAAATATATGGACATCAGTAAAGCATGGGACTTTAGGGGTAATGGTATCATGGTCGAGGGCGCACATCTGGAAAGGGTCCATAAATTGGAGTATCTGGGTAGCAACATAAACGATCAATGAAACCGGAGCATCGAGATCAAAACCAGAATAGAAAAAACCAGAGCCATAGTCACGATCTAACTTTAAAATTAAGAATGAAATTGGCACGCTGGTATGTGTTTCCAGTTCTCCTGTATGGCAAGGAGGCACTGACACTCACACAAGTAATGCTTAAACGCCACGAATGATTCGAAATGTGGGTGTACCGACGATTACTAAAGATCAGTTGGGTAGCCAAAGTCGACAACAATAGAGTTCTGAATCGAATGGAAAAAGATCTGGAAATAGTAAAAACTATCAAACGGCGAAAATTAGTATATTTTGGTCATTTTATAAGGCACCCGCAAAAATATGAAATGCTACACCTTATTATAGATAGAAAAATACCAGGCAAGCGGGGCCTAGGAAGAAGGAGAACATCGTGGTTAAATAACTTGAGGCAGTGGTATGGGAAATCTACGGTGCAGCTTTTCCGGGCTGCTGCCAACAAAACAATCATCGTCAACATGGTAGCCAACATGATAACTAGCGATCGTTGAACGGTCATGGTACCACTTTGTACACCAGAAGTAAATATTTGCACTGTAAATAGTCATGGCCGTCAATAAATGGAGCAATAGACTTCGAGTAACTGGCTAATTTATCCTCACTGTCAAGCAATACTACATCTAGCCAAGAGTCTCTTTGATGTTTATAATAAGTAGCGCCATAGGGGACACAATACAGTGATAGCTCCTTTGTAAATGTTTTCAGATGATCGCCTGTATAGTTATTTTAAAGTAAGTTTAAATTGTAACTCGCTTTAAAATAACTATACCGCCCATCATCTGAAAACATTTACAAAGGTATGTTTTATCTGCTATAGATCCCCTGTTATAATAGAATGCTTAAAATTCGATGAAAACCGATAATACTTTTCGAAGAATTCATTCAGAAAGAGACCCTTAGGCCTTCTGTAAATGTAAGACAGCAAAACTTACAATGTCAAGCGGGGCTCTGACATGGCGGACATTTACTTCCCTTGCTACTCGTGGATTCTTTTATGAAGAAAACAGAAATATTTAACCCTTGTGTGCGGGACCTAACCGCCGCAGAACTGGCGGATCAGATGGAGCGTGAGCTAAACGATTCGAGAGAAGGCACCAGTCGAAAGAGACCCACTCCCAGACAGTCGACGTAGAACGAGTAAGTCAGCTCGGATTATAGAGAGGACAACTTCACACTCTTCGACGTGAGCTGTCCAGCCATGCCTACGGAGGCAGAGGAAGATGTTGTTCTTGCAGGGACAAAGGAGGACTCGCCGCCTTCTGTCAGAAAATAAGAATGACTAGCAGGCGCACCAAAATAGCCCAAGTGAACTTCCACCATGCCAAGGCAGCCTCAGGAGGCCTCAGCAACAGGAAATGTAAGTTTGTATAGGACAGCTGAGAGGCCTCCACTAGAACTTGCATTATGGCAACGAAGGGCATTAATTTCTTTTGTCTTTCAGAATTCTTGACGCGGGTTTAGTTCCGATCCACGCCCTCATCAAGGCCGAGGGCCTCCATCGCGAGGTACTGATCGCATCAGCATACTTTCCTGGCGATGGTAATAGCATATCACTCCTAGAAGTACAAAGACTGGTGGAACACTGTGTTAGAAGAAGGGTACCACTCATCTTGGGATGTAACGCGAATGCCCACAACAAAGAGATCAGAAGGGCAAAAAGGACAAATTTTAGGACATTATGTGAAAACATAGTATACCACCCCGGTGGTACCTAGATTGCACAAAGAACTAGCGAAGGATAGAGTGGAAATAACAGCCACTCTTAAGAGACCGAATGGGGGCTACACGGATGACGAAGAGCAGAGAGCTATTCTCCTACTAGAAACTCATTTTCCATTTTCCGGGATGTATAAAATACACAGAGACCGAGGGCTTGATGCAACCACGGAAACCAAGTCGGCCTGACTGAAAAAGGGCCGCGTCCATCTGTACGGAAAACCGTATCAGATGGGCTGTCGGAACTTTCGAGCCATTCAAGGCCCCAGGTGTGGACGGATTAATTCCCGCCTTCCGTCCAAAGGGAGGGAGAGAATTAATGCCGTATCTTTTAAAAATCTATAGAAGTAGTTTAGCGCTCGGATACATACTATGGAAAAGGGCCAAAGTGGTATTCATACCGAAGGTGTGGAAGAATTACACCACTCAACCGAAGTCATTCAGACCCATTAGTCTAACATCTTTTATGTTATAGACAATCTAGAAGATATTTGACCACTACCTTAGGACAACAGTGCTGGTAGGTGCACCACTACACAACTGTCAGCATGCATACAAATCATGGAAATCCACAGAGACCGCTCTGTATCAGCTGACAAATGAAATAGAAGCAGCACTAGACACAAATGAAGTAGTGATATGTGCCTTCTTGGACATAGAAGGAGCCTGTGACAACACCTTGCACGAGGCCGTCAAAGGGGCTCTTGAAAGAAGGAATTTCGACAGCATTACCTCAAAGTGGATGGGAGAAATGCTGAGGACTAGTATAGCAGAGGCATAGGTGGGAAAAGACACCATCAAGATCTACACAACTCGAGAGTGCCCTCAGGGAGGTGTGTGGAGCCTGGTAGTTGATGAATTACTGGCTAGGCTGAACGACCTTGTCATTAAATGTCAAGGTTAGGCCGATAACATACAGATCTGCGATAGGGCAAAAGCAAAAGAAATATTATTAGTAATAAAATAACATAAAAAGAAAAATTCAAATTTAGATTCACACTCCCACACCCCTCTAGGCATGGATTCCACCAGGCTGTTTATTTCCAGGTTGTTACCTGAGGTATTGCATCCCAGGCAATCTGTAGTACATGCCGGAGAGCTTCTTTTGTCTGTGAAGGATCGACTAATTGGTCAAAATCGGAAAATCGGGTCCTGCTATGGTGTTCTACTATTTCAACAACATAACGGTGGACATTCATATTGCCTCGGATGAATAGCGACTGAGACATGCTTCCATAAACAATTGCACCCCATACCATAACCCCCACTGTATGATGTACTTGCCGATCAACGGAAAACTGCACATGGCGACTTTCTCCACGTCTACGCCTGACCCTCATGCGATTATCGTGCATTAACAGGCAGAATCGGGATTCGTCACTGAAGACCACTCTACACCATTGCACGTCCCAATCCAGTCGCAAGGTACACCTTTTCAAACGTTGCTGTCGATGACGAACCGTCAGCGGAAGTACAAGATGTAGTCGATAGGACTGCAAGCTTAAAGCTCTAATTCGTCGGTAAACTGTAGGGTTTTCAGGACGTCCTTCGTTTCCAAACCATTGATCGGCTATTGATCTTGTACTCGAGAATCAGTCTCTTAATTCTTCTTCTTTTGCGATGTTCTTCGACCATGAGTAGACCATGCTTGATAACAACGTACTGCAGAAGATTGGTTACGGGTTGAGACAATTAGAAATTTCTCTGAATGAAAAACCACCTTCACGTTAGTCAATAATGACCTCTGTCGAATTCACTCAGTTGTCGATAATTATCACGTTGCCGTCCCTCCTTGGTCCTATTACCCTCACGAGGGTTTGGAGGCATTATGTTTCTACCATTTTAAAGCAATTTTCCATTCCTCTCTGTTCTGGGCTAGTTCTGAGACCTCATACACAGAGAGTCCAGTCAAGCTTCTGGTTCCGTCTACCCATCGGGTTGGAGATCTTCCTCGTGACCTTCGTCCGTCGACTTTGCATTGAACCACCAGCTTTTCTAATGCATCCGGTTTTCTGGAGACGTGCCCGAAATACCGCACTTCGTACCGGTTTATTTTCTTGGACAGTCTGTCCTCGATTTTTAGTTTTTCTAGGATCGATACATTGGTTGCGGTGCTGCGTTCATGATATTAGCAGCATTCGTCGGTAAACCCACATTTCAAATGCATCTATTTTGACCAGGTTTCAGCCGCGTATGATGCAATTGGTAAAATTAAAGTATAGAGTAGGGAACAGACAGATTTTCGTAGCTTTACTAATTGAGATTCCATATGCGTGTCAGTTTAGTTGTGGCCGTTCTTGCTATTGCTAGCCATCGTCTTATTTCGGCTTCGCTACCTCCTGTGTTGGTGATGAGGAAGCCAAGATAAATAAATTTATCCACCACTTCGTAACCGGCTGCCTGTCGGATATGCGGAGAGTTGTTCGTTTTCCGATCTACTATCATGACTTTGGTTTTACTGATATATAGTTTTAAGCCGTACTCTTTGCTTATATTTTCCAGCCTTGTCAGGATCATTTCCAGCTCGAGTTGATCTGCCGCCAATATAAGAGTATCATCGGCATATCTCAGATTACTTATGCGCCTTCCTCCCACTGCAAACCCCCCATACCATTCATCGAATACTTTGCGCATGGCGTACTCACTATATATGTTAAATAGGATTCGTGACAGGATACACCCCTGTCTAACCCCTGCTCTAACGTCAAATTTGTTTGAGTAAGTTTGATCTATTCTGACCCTTGTTATGCTGTGTTGATAGAGGTTCCGTATCAGTTGTATTAGATGGCCTGGTGTGCCCATTTCCTCTAAGATCTGCCAGAGGGCATCCCACTTGTTGGAGTCGAACGCTTTGGAGTAGTCGAGAAAGCACATAAACATTGCGACGTTATATACGCGTGCTTTTTCGATGATCTGGCGATTCCGTATTTGTTCGGTGGTGCCTTTTCCTGGGACAAATTCACTCTGTTCGTCCGATATTTGGGGAAGAAGAAAAGGCAGTCTCTCGTTTATTATGGCGAGCATAATTTTAATGGTGTGTGATATTAATGCAACTATTCTATAGATGTTGCGTTCTGTAGGATCCCCTTTCTTTAATAGTGGGTTGAATATTGACTAGCGCCATTCTGAAGGCCATTTCCCGGTGTTCCATACTGCTTCGCATAATGAGTGCATTATGACTACTCCCTTTTCCCCATAGACTTAATGATTTCTGATGTTATATTATCCGTGCCAGCAGCTTTCCGGTTATTTAGTTTTTGAATCGCCTTCACCACTTCTGATCTTAGAATGTTTGGCTCCTTTTTTAGGCAGTAGTTAGTGTGCACCTTGGAATTTGCACGGTATCGGAAACAGTTTCTGGCAGTACAGTTTCCAGACTTCCGCGATCCCATCTTTGCATGTTATGATTTCTTCCCTTTCATTCTTTATTATTTGTGTCCGTGGTTTGAATTCTCTGGCTAAATATCGGATTTTATCGAATAATTTATGGGACTCATTGTGTTTAGCATGGTTCAGCCACACATCACATGTTCAGCCTTCGCACATATATCCTTAATCTGTTTATTTTTATCATATCTGCACTCTCGTTTAATTTGATGATTTAGTTGTTTAATATGCTGGTCCTTTTGTTCTATATTTCCGTTTGACATCTCCTTTGTCATACTTTAGGCATAATCGCAACCTCGAAACGCAAAGAAGATCCCAAAAAGCAAAGAATTGTAACCAAAAACAATATCGAAATCGATTTAATCTCGCAGGAAATACACCCCATAATTTCTATTGTAACAACAAGTAAAACGTCAAATTTGCCATGGCTACTGGTTTATTCTGAATGATGTTTTAATCAATTATTACCTTTGACTAATTAAAGATTACTGCCAAGTTTGGTACAAAAATTTCTACGTCGTCTAAGAGTTGCATTTTTATATCACAGAGTATAAATTAATTTAGAATAAAGTATTTTGTACGATTTGTGCATAAATCTAGTTCTAGTCTTCTGAACAATAATTTAACTAACACAATCTTTAACCTTCAAAGTAAACAACAAAAAAACAGTAAATCAATTAACAAAAAATAAATTAACCATCCATTTTTTCAAGTTCATCAGCCTCGAATCTTCGAAAACCAAGCGGGGTCGGTAACTCATTTCTCCGCAGCTTAATTGATTTTCTCTGAGAAAATTATTTTTTTCATCTTCCAGCCGGGCGTTATTAATGTTACATACAATCTAAACTGCGGCCTACGCGTCTAGATTCCGATTAAAACGTCTTATTGCATAACCGGACTCGAAATTTTATTGGCCCCTATAGGAAAATTGCAATTTCCAATTACACGATGAAACTTATTCAACAAAAAGTTGTGAACGTAATATCTGACTATGAATAATTTA
Source organism: Phosphuga atrata (assembly GCA_944588485.1). NCBI lineage: Eukaryota > Metazoa > Arthropoda > Insecta > Coleoptera > Silphidae > Phosphuga > Phosphuga atrata. The sequence goes on along the minus strand of OX155902.1, from coordinate 16,481,661 downwards.
GTAATTTAAATCGAGTTTTAATTAATTTATGAAGAACACGATTTGTAAGATAAGACTGCAAGTTGAGTATACAGGAGGATATTTTCCTCATGTTTTAGATTTATACTGTTTATTGCTTTAGGGCAGCTTGAGAAACGCCTTTATTGGCCCGCGGACCAGTAAAATTTGTAAAAAAAATTCGCGGACCAGTGATATTTCTTTAACAACAAAATTTTACTAGGTATTAAAGAGCTACTACATAAGTTAATTGTAACATTTATATTATCATTTACTTACAATCATATTTAAATGTATATATGTAATTATATTTAGATAATAATATACATAAAAATTAAGTATATAAAGCTTTAACAAAAATCACTGAAAATTATGAAAAAAAAAACACAAAATCATTGCATATGAACACATACTTTGTTGTGTCCAACATGAAAAAAAAAATCCAACATGCGTAACATATTGGCATGTATTGTTAATGAGAAGATTGCGACTGCTCTTCTTCAATCAACTTTTCAATTGTGGGTTCTAAATTAGTCAAGCTAAGTCGGAGCTAAGATGGTGGGTAAGGGGTGACGGCAATAATCACCAAGTAAGTCCGACCCAAATGTCAACCTCTCCTGCACGCGGTGCCCGCTGCTAGATAACGAACGAGGCTCTGGCGACCGAGTCATGGCGGTATAACCATTCCAACGAGAATAAAGGAAATGTATTCTCACAACAGCCCCAGAACGGCGGACCGAAGTGCTACCGGGATAAGTAGCAAGCATTAACTAGCCAACAGCTATGGGTGGAAGAGCTAGAAAATGTTATGGCACTCTTTTGTCCAAGAGTTGAGAAACCAATTCTGAAGGCGGATGAACTGCTGAAGCGGTCAACGGCATAAGAATGCAAAAAGCAAGGAGAAACTATTGCATTAAAGATCCTCGTGGATATCTCTAGAATCACCATTATGACGATGAAATTCACAGCAAATTATTCCGGAGTAAAAAGTCTCCCAATCGGATCTCCGGGGGAGGCGGTTTTGAATGAGGTCGTGGAAAAAAGAGTGTCATTGAGATCAGACACGTTAAGAGTAGGCACATGGAATGCAAGAAGTCTATACTCGCCAGGAAGATTAGACAACATAGTACTTGAGATGGAAAGACTAAAAGTGGACTTACTTGGGGTAAGCGATGTAAGATGGGCAGGAATAGGCTCGATAAATACAGATAATGGAATGCTATACTACTCAGGAAACAATGACCCAAAACATCAGAACGTAGTAGGAATAATCCTAAACAAAAAGTTAAACAGGTCAGTTACAAACTTTACTCCCTATTCAGATAGAGTAGTAATGATACAATTAAAGACAAATACTGGAATTATGAACGTGATCCAAATATACGCACCAACTACAGATAAAGAAGATGAGGAAGTTGAAGAATTCTATACACAACTAAATGCAGTACTAAGAAGTATAAATCGTTGCGAAGTGACCATAGTGATGGGCGATTTTAACGCCAAGGTAGGAAAAACAAAGGTAATTGGCTGCACTGGTGAATTTGGCCTCGGGGATCGGAACGAGCGCGGTGACCGTCTGATTCAGTTCTTTCAAGATGAGAATTTTATAATCACCAACACACTCTTTCAGCTCCCTAAAAGAAGGCTGTATACCTGGACATCTCCAGCCCATACAAAGGAGAAAATCATACGAAATCAAATAGATTATGTGCTCATCAGAAATAGATATAAAAATGCCGTAAAGCAGTGAGAACTTACCCTGGAGCTGACATCCACTCAGATCACAATCCTGTAATAGCAAAGGTACAAGTTAAACTAAAGAAGATCATAAAGAAACAGAACAACAACATAGATATTCAACTTCTTAAGGATAAAAAGATACACGAAGTTGTAGTTGACCAGATAAAGCAAAATGTAACAACAGCAATGAAAGAAAATGAACTACATCAAGATGTCGACATAAGATGGAATCGAGCTCAAACAGTTCTGACAACATTAGTCAAAGAAAACCTAACTAGGAAAGCAACAAAAAGGAAATATTGGATGACTGAGAAAATCATAGAGCTCATGGATGAACGCCGGACCAATAAGAACCAAAATGAAAAACAGTATAAAATCTTACATAAAACGATTCAAACAGAAATAAAAAAGGCAAAATCAGAGTAGATCTCTAAACAATGTGAAGAAATAGAAATGCACGAAAGAAACTATGACAGCTTTCATATGCACAAAAAAATCAAAGAGATGACAGGAGCTAGAAAAACATTCCAAGCTAACCATGTGATCAAGAGCGCGGATGGCCGCATAATAACAGATGTGAAAGAAAAAGTAACGAGATAGGAAACCTACGTGCGGGAACTCTTTAATGATGAAAGACCAACACAAGTACCAATAAGAGTAGAAGACGAAGAACCTAAAATAATGAAACATGAACTCGAATATGCCCTCAACAGTATGAAGCCAAGAAAGGCTACGGGGCCGGATCAAATACCATCTGAGATACTAAAATTATTCGATGAACACCTAATAGATAGTCTCCTAGACCTGTTTAACACAATATATGACACAGGCATCATACCGAAACAATGGCTTTTATCGACATTTGTATTGATCCCTAAAAAAGCAAATGCTAGAGAGTGCACAGATTATAGGACTATTGCACTTATGAGCCATGCACTAAAAATCTTTCTAAAAATCATCCATAAAAGAATTTATCGAAAACTAGAAGAGGACATAAGTGATAGCCAATTTGGATTTAGAGAAGGGCTTGGAACAAGAGAAGCACTCTTCGGAATAAATATTCTTTTTCAAAGATGCCTAGACATAAATCAAGACCTGTTTGTGTGCTTCATCGATTTCCAAAAGGCTTTCGATAAAGTTCAGCATGACAAATTACAACAACTAATACTTAGAAAGAATTTAGACCGGAAAGACGTCAGGATAATTACCAACCTATATTGGGGACAAAGTGCAGTTGTAAAAATCGAAAATGAACTGACAGACGAAATAGAAAGACGCCGCGGAGTTAGACAAGGCTGCATCCTATCCCCGCTATTATTCAACATATACAGTGAAGCTATATTTGAAGAAGCTTTATTAGGAGAACCAATAGGTATAAACATAAACGGAGAGGTAATAAATAACATCAGATATGCCGACGATACGGTATTATTGGCAGGTAGCGAAGCAGAACTACAACACATACTCGAAAGAGTATACCACCAATGTGAAGCTTATGGACTTCAAATGAATCTTTCAAAAACTAAGTGTATGGTAGTTTCTAAGGCACATAACCAACAAGTGCAACTAAATATCAACAATACCATAATTGAAAGAGTAGATTCCTACAAATATCTTGGAACCGTGCTAGACAAAACAAGCGAACAGGCAGGTGAGATACGAAGAAGGGTGGAGATAGCAAGATCAGCGTTTATGAAAATGAAAAAGTTTATTTGTAACAGAGACACTAATATAGAATTACGAATTAGAATACTACGCTGTTATGTGTTCTCTACCCTGCTATACGGAGTTGAAGCCTGGACCCTAAAGAAACCTGAACTAAAACGGTTGGAAGCGTTCGAGATGTGGTGTTATCGCAGAATGTTTAGAATATCCTGGAAAGATAAAGTCACCAACAAACAGGTACTTGAAAAGGTAAAAAAGGAATGCGAAGTCGTGCTGACCATTAAGAAAAGGAAACTGGAGTATCTAGGCCATGTCATGAGAGGCCCCAAATATAGTCTTCTAAGACTCATTATGCAGGGAAAAATTAAAGGAACCAGGAGTATTGGTAGGCGTAGAGTATCCTGGCTGAAGAACTTGCGCGAGTGGTTCAGCTGTAGCAGCACGGAACTGTTCAGAGCAGCGGTGAACAGGATAAGAATAGTCATGATGGTGTCCAACCTCCGGTAGGAGAAGGACTGCAAGAAGAAGAAGAAGTCGGGGAGCGGTGAAATAACCAAAAGACGATTTCTAAATTTATTTATTATTACCGTCATAGATGAAAATCTCGCTTCACATAAATGTGTAGTTGCGAAGGGGACTAAAATTTTCATTGCTTTATCGTATAGAGATGGATATTCATTTTTCAATTTGATCCAAAATTTATCCATAGACATTGTTGTAAAACTAGCATTTAACATAATATCTGTACTAATCTCAAGCTGGGACTCATATTCTCTGTCACTTAAATTTAACTTACTACTGTCATATGGTATGAAGGGGTTTGTTATCCACAGATTTTCTTCACACGTGGTTTTTTCAGATGGGAAATATTTTTCGAAACTATTTTTTAAAGATAGTAAGTGATGCCCAATGATTATATTTAATTTTGATAAGCTTAAATCTTGTTGCAAATTAACAAAATCAAAATAATTATTAAATACATCAATATTATTACTATTTAGTGTATCCACCCAAAATTTTTTTTTTTTCTGCTTGCTGCAAATTTAACTGCTTGCTGAATTCTTTTAGTAACACCAAAATGTCTGACAACCATACTAGCCGCCCCATCGGAACACACACCTACGCAATTTTTCCATTCTAAAGAATGTTTAATAACATTAAGTGCTTTAAAAATCTCATCACTTGTTGTATATGAAACCAATAAAATGAAAAAAATAAAATCAATATATCTAACATAGCAAATTGTGATTGATCATGATTCGTCGATTTGTATTGCAATAAGTGTTGATTCCTTTATCTTTTGTATTAATTGGTATTCCACATTCTCTGATAATTTTTCAATTCTTCTTCTTATACTATCATTAGATAAGGGAAGCGATTTTATCAACAGCAGAGAGTTCAAATAATATCTCTAAACAAACGTCTATTAAAACTGGTTTTATAAAATTTTCCCCAGTAGTAAATTCAGTGGATAGGGATACTGTTTTTGACACATTGAAGGAATACCAAGTTGATCAAAAAACTATAAATTTAATAAAACTTACATTAACTAATACGATTTCCAGAGTAAAATTTGTAAGTGAAGTTAGCGAGCCCTTCGATGTTAAAACAGGGCTAAGACAAGGGGACAGTCTATCACCACTGCTTTTTAATTTGGTCTTGGATAAAGTTATGAGAACGTTTTGGGAGAAGAACGATTCAAGTGCTAAAATTGGTAGAAAAAATCAGAACCTCAAAGTCAAAGGTTTAGCATTTGCTGACGACATAGCGCTGTTTGATGAATCAGAACAAGAAGCTATTAACCAAATTGATCAGTTAAAAGAAACGGCAGAAAAAGCGGGCTTACAGATTTCGTTGGTAAAAACAGAGACAAGTGATCAGAAATATACTAAGAAAATGATAAAAACAAATTATGGGAGCATCAGGGTCACTGACCGATTTAAATATCTTGGAGAAATAATTAGTCGCAATGGGACAGATAAATTGGCAATTGAGAACAAAAAAGGGAAATTGGAAAGATTAAATTTTTGTACAAAAAATATATACAACAAAAAGAATTTGTCTATCAATGCAAAATTACGACATTTTAATACAGCTGTTAGACCAGTCATCTTGTACGGCATGGAAACTACAAATATAACCGGAATGGAGAATTTGCTGAAGATAGAAAGAAGAATTTTAAGAAGAATTTATGGACCTAGCAAAACACAGGAAGGTTATAGATTGAGATCCAATGCAGAAATTTATAGTAAAATTGACAACCTTGAAGTAATGATCAGAAAACGGCGACTTCAGTTCTACGGACATATGGTCCGCATAGATTGCTCAAGGTTAAATAAACAAATTTTTGATAAAATCTGGAACTATAAAGGGCAAGGGGGCTATGTAAAACAGATGAAGGAAGAACTTCAACAATTCAAAATTAATGAAGAAGATTGTCTAAACCGAATAGAGTACAGAAAAAGAATTTTTGACCTCAAAATTCTTGTCGGGGAGAAGAGGACTCTCAACAGAGGAGAGTGGACTGCTGAAAGAAGAGCTGCGCAGTCGACCAGGATGAAAGACTTCTGGAAGAGAAAGAAGGAAATTAGACCTACAAAGAAATGATATTTGCGTGGTCCTTGTTGGCCTGTCCGCGGGTAAAAAAAAATGATTTTTTGGTTTTAGCAATCCGAAGGGCAACTAGGTACGAACATTTTAATATTGACTTGTTCTGAATAATTTTAAATGTTTTTGTTTGTAATCCTAATTCTTGTTTTTTACGCTCAAAATATTCACGCGGTTTATTTTCCAGCTCGGAATGTTTAGCCTTCAAATGTCGTAACATTTTCGATGATTTCATAGCATCATTTACTAAAACTTAATGGCAAATGATACACATCGGACGTACATCTTCTTCCGTAGATTTGGGCCAAAGAATAAAACCAAATTTTAAATATTCATGGCTGTAGTGCCTGATAACTTTTCCTCCTTTTTGCTGGTGGAAGTCCTGTTTTGTCGTCATTATTTTGAGACGTTGAACTGGTATTCAAAAAATTAAATAGCGTGCCTTGTTTACGGTTCATGTTTCTTAGGGTTAAAAAATATTTTGTTATTAGCGCCTACATAAGTATATAAATAATCAGTAAACTTACTTTTATATTGGTCCAATCTAGTTAAACATATGTATAATTATTATAAAAATAAATTACAAAGAATTAAAATTAGATTAAGATATTTGTATTTCGTAATTTTATAAATTAATAATTATTTTTTTTTATAAGTAAATTTTTTTCGCCGATAGAAAAAATTGTCCGCGAACTAGTAAAATTTCTCCGTGGACCACTGGTGGTCCGCCGGACCAGCGGTTGAGAATAGCTGCTTTAGGGTATTTCAACAAAACTATTTAGTATATACTAATCTATTTTTATTAAAAAAAAAATAGAGTTTGTGAAAAAATATTTGGACAATTCAATTTTCATCGGTAATTTTTTTATTTAAACAATTTTCCGCATTTCAAAGTATTTTACAAAGATTTTGAAAAAAAAAATTATAAATGATATGTGAAATTATAAATGATTTGTTTTAGGTGTTTTGTGGGGTAATTTGTCAGCTGCGACGTAAAACATTGTAATTCGATGCGGAATTTTATTGCTTTTGGTTTGTGGAAAGCTGTAAAACAATTCGTCGGTATCTGGTTACAATTTAGAAATTTGATACAGCAAATACATTTTTTTTTCAAATATTGAATATAGGGTGAAACTAATTATAGATATAACTATACCAACTTGTCACAGCGGAACACAGCTTGAATGTATAAATATATTCAAACTTTCCGAAGCTCTATAATATCATTAAGTCTTTTTAAGACTATAAAACAAATCTCATGTGAATAACAAAAATATCTGTTGTCTTTCAACATAAGATTTGTTTTATAGTCTGAAAAAGATGTAATGATATTATAGAGCTTCGGAAAGGTTGAGCATATTTATATATTCTGTGTTTCGCTGTAATAAGTTGGTATGATTATATCTATAATAGACCTTTTCATAGTTGAAATTTTTTATGCACGTACGTCAGTGGTGCATCACCATGTTTCCGGGCACTTTTCTGACGTATAACCAGTAAAAATACCAAAATGTGCTCGAAACTTTTATTATCCCGCCTTTTAAACAAGGCCGACGCGCATGCCCTTAACTAACCGTTAAAAGGTCTATTAGTTTAGTTTCACCTTCTATTCAATTATCGTATAAATCAATAAATAATAAAATATAATGAAACTAAGTTCAGGTAAACCCCACAATTATACGATGGATGTACACCATGATAGTGAGACCTGCAATAATTTATGGGGAAGTTGCGTGGGGAAGTAGAACCAGGCTGGCCTCTATGAGGAAACAACTTGAGAAGATTCAAAGACTGGCGTGTGTGACTGGCAGTAATTATCACGGGGGCAATGGGGTCGTGTCTGACAGCAGCTTTGGAGCTGCTGTTGGATCTAACTCCGCTGCACCTTGTGGTGGAAAGGGCAGCCAGATCGGGGATTGTAAGGTTCAGCAAGGAAGGAATGCGCAGAGGTAAAATAATAGGAAGCAGAGACTGAAACAGCCTCGCTGCCAAGATCCACTGGCTGGAAGTACCAAAAGACTAAATGGTGTGCAAATACCACTTCGAGAAAAACTATACAGCAATGTGGAGTAGTAAAGCCGATTGGAGCGACGAATCCTCAGCATACCACAAAAGAGAAAGCAAAATAATAAGAATAGAGCAAAATGCTATCAAGTGGTATACATATAGCTCGAAGACAAAGGAAGGTACTGGTGCAGGAGTGTTTGGACCTCGTACCAAGTACTTCGAATACTGCTTAGAAGATACTTCGAAAAGTATCTTCTAAGCAGAGGTATACGCAATCGAGAGATGTGCACAGTTTAACCTCGACAGGAATTATTGCAAAAAATGAATTACTATCCTGTCAGACAGCCATGCAGCCATTAAGGCCATTAGCTCATACACCATCAGATCCACAGGGACTGTGTGGGGAAGCTAAACAAGCCTGGCAAAGATAACAAAGTAAAGCTATACTGGGTACCAGGACACTCTGGTATAGACGGAAACGAAGAAGCCGATCACCTAGCAAACAAGGGATCCAGTAGCCCCTTTATAGGTTCGGAACATTTTTGCAGCATGACTGTGAACACCATCCACAAAAGTTTAGATGAAGAAACAAGAGAACAATGGATGAAAACCTGGAAGGAACTTCCAGGGCTAAGGCAGTCCAAAGCAATGCTGGGATCTCTTAACCAGAAGAGAACAAAAGCTTGCCTGAAATTAAGCAGGAACAAGCTTAGAATTCTGACAGTAGTTCTGACGGGACACTGCAGAATTAGGAAACATTTCAAGGCCCTAGGCCTGGATGAGGATTACGGATGCAGATTCTGTGGCTCGGCAGAGGAAACCCCCATACATCTGCTCAAAGACTGCGGAGCACTACTTCCCAAGAGACATATGTACCTCGGGGTACACTGCTTGAACACAGAGGAGCTGCAGGCCTTGAATCCCACCCAGATCCTGAAATTCCTAAAGGAATCAGGATTAGAGGAGGCGCTCTAAATGGGTAAGTATACTAACGCTTGGAGGAGGAGGGTGGCGTACAATAGATCTATAAAGGTCGCAGTACAAGTCGTCACCACCATATCTACAATCTACAAGTTCAGGTCTTTCCACTTCTTCTTAATCTAACTTCTTGGCAGACGTGTAGTGACAGGTTATGAATGTCGGCCTCCATCAGGCCCCCTCAAGTGTGTCGATCTCTTGCTTGATGGTATATCGCCATCGAGATCGGTCAGCTGTTCCACGTACAGCGGTCTCAATGTCAGTGTGGAGAAGCTGCCTGATGATATCTATCCAGCGGCAGGGCGACCTCCCTCATCTTCGTCCGCCGTTGGGCTTACCCTGCACGATCAATTTTTCCAAGTTGTCACTTCTCGTTACATCTCCGAAGAACTTCAATATGCGGGAGTAAACCAGACTTGAGAGTCGTTGTTTGGGTTTGATTTCGTTAAGAATAGAGATATTGGCACGTCGTGCAGTCCAGGGTATTCTAAGCATTCTCCTCCAACACCACATTTCGAACGCATCTACTCGACGACGGTCAGCCGCACGTAGTGTCCATGTCTCCGCCGCATAGCCAAATAAAGAAAAGACCAGCGCATGGACCAAGTTGATCTTCGTGTTACGTGTTATATTGCTATCCCTCCATACTGAAGTAATCTGGGACATGGTGGTTCTTCCCAGTTGTATTCGCCGGCGTATTTCGGGTTCACAGTAACCCTTGTTATTAATAATGGCACCCAGGTATATAAACTGCTCGACGACATCATATTTTCCGGCCTTAAGGATATTTGGCCATCTAACATTTGCGCGGTCAACGATCATCGCTTTCGTCTTCTGGATGTATATTTGAATACCACACTCTTTGAAGACTGACGCATTCTAACCTCTTGGATAGGGCTATGAGTTCATCTGCGCTGCTCGACAGTAGAAGTTTTGCTACTGACGAGCAGCTAATTGGCTAATTGGAGATTCTCTTCCCGCCTATTGTGACCCCTCCACCCAAGACGTGTAATACGTAGCGCATGATACTTTCGCTGCATAGGTTAAATTATAGTGTTGAGAGTATGCAGTCTTGCCTTACTCCTTTTCTTATTTTGCATTCGTAGGATAGATGTTTATCGACTCTGACCATAGCGGTGCTTTATCTATATAGACCCCTAATCAGGAGGACGATATGCTCTGGTACACCCATTTCTATGAGGGTTAGCAACAGTTTGTGCCATTTAACTCTATCAAAAGCCGTGCGAGTGTTTGACAATAAGTTTAGTTGCGATTATAACCGCTGGCAGTTCACTAGCGTCGAATTTCCAGCGCAGCCCTACGACAGAAGGGGCCACTAAAACCCCAAAAAGCGAAGTAATCATACCAGGAGAACATGAAAGAGAAAAGGGGGCTGTGTGAAACGAAACAGAAAGAAAAAAAAGAAAAAAAAGCAAAGATAACGGTAGCAAGGAAAGAAAAAAAAAAGAAGAAAAAAAAGAAAGGATAACATGGAGTATAATGAGAAGGAACGCAGTTCCGATAGTGAACAAGCCAACCCATTCCAATCTAAAAAACAGTTAGGCCGTTCCCCCTGCTCTAAGAGAAAAAGAAGACGAGTAGGTAGCGGTGACCCGAAATGCGGGAAATTTTAGAGCGGAAGGGAGTGATTGTGGAAAGAGTTTAGGGAGGGAGAAAAATTAGTGCGGGCGAAGAATTATTGTTTTTTTTTTGTTTCCTTAAAGTGTAGTTTTTTTTTAAGTTTGAGTATTTGGGGTATTTTTGGGTCGGGTTATTAGTTATGTTCTGTTTTTTGTTCTATTTTATATTGTTTCCTTGTGTTTTGTTTTGATATGTTGTATTGTTAGTCTTATAGTAATTGTTGTAAATATGCCAATAAAGGTAAATAATAATAAGTAAAAAAATTATAATGTGGAGCATCACTTTGTTTACATGGGCTATAAGAGCAAAAGACGGTAGTTATCGCATTTGGATGTGACCCCTCTTTTGTGCATGGGGGTAATAATTGAGGCTGTCCATTCCTTGGGCCATATTCCTGTTCTCCATATCAATTGACAGATCATGTAAACTACTTTTATTCCTTCATCGCTCAGTGTTTTTAGAATTCCCGCAGTAATTATGTCAATTCCAGGGGACTCTTTGAAAGTCTCTTGATGGCCGCGCGTACTTCCTGTAGCAGTATACCGGGTTCTTCGTCTCAATTGGTAATATCTGGGGTTTCAATCTGTTCGGTCTGTTTTTCATCTGTTTCACTGTAGAGGTTTTCACAATATTTCCTCCAGATTTATGTGATCTCGTCTATGTTTGTTTTTAGGTTGCCGTTAGGATCGCAGATCGCCCAGGTGCGAGGCTTGAATTTGCGGGTTATGTATTTTATTTTCGCGAACGCATCTTTAGGTTGTGTGGTATTGTCATGTTGTTGAATTTCTTTGCAGATATTGTTGAGGTGGTCATTCTTATCCCTTCTGCAGTTTGTCTGAATGAGCTTTGAAAGTTTCTTATACTCATCTTGCTGTTCCTTGTTGGCAAGGCCGTTGGTTTTGAGTATTCTCCTAATTTCAAGCGTGCTATCAGACATCCAATGTTGTTTCTTTACAGGTTTGATTTTCGGTTGTGTTGCCTCTATCGTTGATATTATTTTGTGTTTTGTATCCATCCATATCTTGTTTGGATTTGCGTATTGTTTTGGCAGTATATTGATCTCTATGTTACGATCCAAGGCAGTCTTAATGGAAGCTTCATCCAATATCAGTGAGAGCGTGGATTTTGGTATTGATCTCTTGCATTTTTTTTTCTCTAACCAATGTAGGTCCAGGGGAGTTAGCCCTTAAAACACTGCGGACCATTGGCCTATTGTATTTCCCCACATTGTTTCGTTCATGCAAATAGATCCAGTCCCTCTATCAGGTCCAGGATTCTAAGTGCCATGTTTTTCACGGGGACTCTCTCAGCTGTAATATCAAGCGTGTGTCTCCTACGTGCAATTACTTCACAGTGGAAGATTATATGAGCGGCAGTTTCGTCCTCCTCAGAGCATAACCTGCATAAAGGTTCATCCTTCCAGATACCCATTTTATGCAGGTGTTCTCGTAGTGGGCAGTGTCCTGTAAGTAGGCCTACTACAATTGCGATCTGCTTCCTTGGTAGTTGCAGGATTTCAGCAGGTAGAGTTTCCGATAGGTTTGCTAACATTCGTTTGCTGTGTGTCAGACCATTCAAATTAACCCACTGTAGACAGTAGTGCTTAGTTGCTACCCATTTACAGATTTTATTTCGGGTCGTGGTCTTGGTAATGTAGGGTCCGCTTGCAGCAATGATATTTGCCTTGCAGGCTCCATCTTTTGCTAGCTTATCCGCCATTTCGTTTCTCACCAGTCCCGTATGGCTAGGCACCCGAGCGAGTGTGACCTTGTTATGCTTTGCCAAGGCTTTTAGGTCCTGAAGACAATCCCGAACTGTCTTGGATTTGATTTCGTGACACGCTAGAACATTAATCGCAGTCTGACTGTCCGTGAAAATGCGGATGTTTCTACTTTTGTAGACCAATTTCAAATTTTCAAGGGCACAGACCATGATAGCGCATATTTCTGCTTGCAATACTGTGGGATGTGTCCCCAGGGGTAAAGATAGGCTGCACCGCAGGGACAGTTCGTAGATTCCTGCGCAAGTACCACTGTCTTTCTTGGAGCCGTCTGTATACCAATCCAGTCCTCCTTGGCAAGTGGTTAGTTGATTGCCTTCTGTCCATCTTAGATGTGTTTTCAAGGGTATGTCGAATGACAGCATTTTGGGCATCGAATCCCCCTATATATTGAGGTACAATTCTGATATGCCATTCATTATCATGGTGTGTCCTTACCTCGCCAGAGGTTCACATGTGCCATTGCATATGCATCGGAAAGCTCATCCTTTCATCCTTGCCTCGCCTATGATAAAGATATCCAGGGGAGGAAGGCCTAGGATCACCTCCAGAGCCGCGGTTGGGTCGGTTTTCATCGTTCCCGTATTTGCTAAACAGGCCAGTCTTTGAACATAGGAGAGTTCTCTGATGGCTTGTTTTTGTTTTACTTTGGTCCACTATACTGTGGAGCCATATGTCAGAATGGGTCTAACTACCATGGTGTATATCCAGTAAAGCATGCTTGGTTTGAGTCCCCATGATTTTCCAAGTGTTCTTTTGGTTATCATCAGTGCCATTTTGCACTTGTTGGTAGCTTTCTTTAGGTGTTGATTCCAAGTCAGTTTGGCATCCAGGATTACACCTATATACTTGACTTCATCACTTACCTTTAGATGCTCGTTATAGAAAATTTTGGGCTTTAGCCCATCCATTTTTCTCATTCTAGTGAATGGTACTAGAGTGGATTTTTGGGGTATTTTGGTACTAGAGTGGATTGACCCGAGGGTCGACCCCCTGCACCAACTCTCCACCTCGTTCAGTACTTCTTGCATAAGCGCTGCTATTATAGAAGGAAATTTACCCCTGATGCGGATGTCCCAAAGGAGTGGGGATAGAACTCCACCCTGAGGACACCCCTTGATAACAGCTACCCGCATTGTGTTACCCGCTACTTTAGCCTCAACATTTCTACCCTGCAGATTAATGACTTAATCCATCTGATTGATGTTTTATTTGCACCATGGCTGCGGGCTGCATTGGCTATACTGCCATAGGAGGTGTTGTCAAACGCACCTTCGATATCAAGGAAGGCACCAATTCCTTGTTTTCTAGTGTGTTATCTATTCTGACCACTAATTGGTGTAGAGCAGATTCTCATGATTTTCCTGATTAGTAGGCATGCTGATTTGAGTGGAGGGGCCTGTCTAATAAGTAGGTCTTCCTCAGATGCTTTTGAACCAGTTTTTCTAACGTTTTCAATAGAAAGGAGGTTAGACTTATTAGTCTATACGCTTTAGCCTGGGTGTAATCTAGACGCCCGGCTTTTTGTATACATACCACTTTTACTTGCCTCCAGGGAGTTGGCACCTAGACTGATGCCAGACTTGATGCCCTGTATACTTGATCAGTATTGGCACCAGCGTTTCTCTCCCCTGCCACAGAAGGGCGGGGAAGACACCGTCCGGGTCAGCTGCTTTGTATGGGCCAAAGGTATTTATGGCCCATTCAATTCTTTCATATGTGACAACCCTCCTGGACACCTGTCAGTCACACCTCGTCCCCCTTTGAGGGGGCATACAATCTCTTGCATGCTTGGAGTATTATTAGGAATTTGCATACTAAAAGTTGGTGGTCCAATCCGCAGTCAGCTCCCGGGAGTGTCTTTAGCGATAAAATGGATGTTGGGCAGCGTCTTCTTATTAATATGTAGTCTATCCGATTCTTGGTCCTCTTATCAGCTGAGGTCCAGGTGAATAGACCTGGCTTCCCTACCACATGGCGCAGGTGATCGTCTTCGCGCGTACGTCCAACTTTGCCATTTAGATCGCCCAGAATTATTACGATCTCGCGGTTTGGTATTTCATTAATCAAGGTTTCGAGGGAAGCATAGAAGTTTACCACTTCCTCATCACTTGCATCTGTTGTAGGTGCATTTGCTTGGATTATGTTAAGATTGCAGGGCGCTGCATTAAATTGGACGCAGATTATGCGTTCGCTTATGGCTTTGTATCCGGTGACTACGTTGTTTAGTCGGTTACATATCATCAATGCAACACCTCCGTAACTTCGGTCTTCCAATCCGGAAAAATACACTTGGAAATCCGTAGCGCAAAAATGACCACAGCCTCGTCAGTGTGTCTCCGCAATTCATGCAATATTTATATTGCAGCGTTCAAGTTCATTTTGCATTATTTGAAGCTTCCCAGTCTGCAACAGCCCTCGGACATTCCAGGTTGCTATACGGGTTCCTTCGCTGGTCGCAGATTTTCCATGTGGAGTCCAGCGGTCCACTGCTACATGCCCAGTAACTAATTTCACACTGTCTACCTCGGGCGCAGAACAGCGCCGGTCGATAGTCGGTTCGCCCGACGAAAAATGTTTTCATCCCATGCTTTCATGGTGGCATAGTGCAGTAGGTTCCCGTGTCTTTCTGCACTGCAGTGTTCCAGCCGATATACTAGTTCCACAACCACGCCTGGAAGTGTTCTTCAATAAGCCGTACGGAAGTAATTCCTCGACCGCCCTATATCAATGTTGATAGGACTGCTGCCTCCTACCAGATCACCGTCATATCTGGCTACCCTCAGCTAAGTTTCGCCTGCAGGTCGGTGCAGTTGCCCGGGGTGTGGCACGTGGAGCCATAAGTGAGTGTCTATCTACACACATGTCAGACATAACCTACCATCGACAGCGCAGCACATGGTTTTCAAATGAATGTAAGTGTATTCCATTTTATATTTTAAAAGAGCAAATACAAGTCTTCTAAAGAGCTACGGAGGGCCCGATGTTATGAATATCACTACAAGATAAAGTCCCAAACCTAACAATACGACAAAGAACAGGCGTTATAGATGCAGTGGAAACGATTACAACACTGAAATGTAACTGGGCCGACCACATTGCCAGGATAGCGGATGATATGTGGACGAAACGGATACTCGAATGGCGTCCCAGACAACTGGCAATCAGAGCAGAGGACGCCCCCCGACACGATGGTCCGACGATATTAAGCCCAACACTGGAAACTGGATGCGGGAGGTACAAAATAGGGTGAAATGGTGAAACGTTTGATGTGTGTTGTTCTCATTAGGTTGTATTTCGATGGTTATTCTTAACTTTGCCATACATCCCCCATAAGTGTTATTCCCAATCTTAATTTATATTCTTTGTAATTTGTATATATTCGTTTATTGGTTTCTTATGATTCCTGAGCATATTACACACCTTCTTTTGCCCTGTCTATGGAAATAGAGATCGGGTTCTACATATTTAGAAAAAACCTAGTACATGTGGATTGTGTTTTTTGGAATGGAATAGTTATTGTGGATGGAAGCTGTGGAGAAAAGAATGGAATATTGGTGAAAATAACAGCTGCACTGATGAGAGACAGATCTCGAAACGCGTCTGCTGATGGATATTCACTTTGGGTTAAATAGATACATCTGATCTTAAAAATTATTATTATATTATATTGTTTTAGTGTCACGGAAGTGAACTGAGTCCTAGTGAATAACACAAATATCTGTTGTCTTTCAACATGAGATTCGTTTTATAGTCTTAAAAAGACTGAATGATATTATAGAGCTTCGAAAAGGTTGAATATATTTATGTACTCACGCTGTTCCGCTGTAATAACTTGGTATTTATAATATGTTTTTGATGAAATTAAAACATTTATATGATAGCATTTAGGGTATCAATTCAAATCGGAAAACATATTTTCAGTCAAATCCGAGAAAACGTTTTTAACCAAAATGTTGTAATCAATAATATGAAAATCTTTT
This sequence comes from Phosphuga atrata, assembly GCA_944588485.1. Taxonomy (NCBI): domain Eukaryota; kingdom Metazoa; phylum Arthropoda; class Insecta; order Coleoptera; family Silphidae; genus Phosphuga; species Phosphuga atrata. The sequence goes on along the minus strand of OX155902.1, from coordinate 16,465,263 downwards.
ATGTTTTAAACAATTTGTTTATAGCAGATTAAAAAATATATAATCTAATTTAGAAGCATTTTAACGGCATTTTTTCCCAAAATTCATAAACAATCCTTAATCTCCTTGTACTTAAATCAGTCTTAAAATTATATTACTTAATTTAGTAACAAATATAATCTTTAAATAACGATCCCTTAATCCAATTAAATAAACTCCATTTCGAAACACAATTAAATTCAAATAGCCAACTAAAATAAATCAACAACCGCTGCACTATTTATCTGATATATCTGATACGTGTTCAACTACATTATGGCTATCGAGTTTGAATAGAAGAAAAAACTAAATAGCTGACCACACGTGTGGATTTAGTATTGAGACCAAACAAGAGAAAAAAACCTTTGTTCCTTTGTGTTTGCATAATGTTAGCAGATTATTACGGTTCTTTGCTGCAAATTCTTGCATGAAAAGATATTTGCTACAATAATGTATTTGTTAGACATTCGATATTATTGGCGAATTTCAATACATAATCCAGTAGACTTCAAAGGAACACATGTGTGTATTATTGTCAATCTAGATGTATGTAGATTGACAATAATACAATTGATAGGACAGATATTAACAAACTGTAACACAACAGATATATAATTGCTTAATTTACTAATTATTTAATCTTTATTAATGTAAAACTCTCTCAAGGCAAAAGTCTAGTGTGTCTTGTCTACTCTTGCCTCTTTAGTCTAGCCTTGCCTATCTAGTCTTGTCAATTTAGTATTGTCGGTATATACTTTTCTATCTAGTTTTGTCTTCATATTCTTGTCTGTCTTGCCTCTTCTTGACTGTCTAGTCTTGTTTTGTATGTCTAATATTATCTGTCTAGCCTTGTCTGCCTAGTCTTGTCGGTCCAGTCTTGTCTCTCTAGTTTTCTCAGTCTAGTCTTGTATGTACAGTCCTTCCTATCTAGTCTTGTCTCTCTAATCTTGTCTGCAGAGTCTTGTTTGTCTAGTCTTGTCTGTAGAGAAGAAGAAAATTGAGCTATGGGAGCTTTGGTAGGAAAAGGAGCTAGTACGGGAATTTATGACGGAAGCTGAGTTTTGGAAATACGTGAGAGAGAATTGGGGAAGGAAGGAGAGAATACCTAAGAGCATTGCGATAGAGAGGTGGCAGAACCACTTCATGATGATGCTAGGAGGGGTGGAGAAGCGGTCAAGAAAAGAAGATAATTCAGAAGACAGACAGAGAAAGCAGGAAGAGCTCGCCGAGGATATTACAGTGACGCAAGTTAAGGAAGTTATTGATTCCCTCAGGCCAAGAAAATCGAGAGGGTTGGATGGGCAAGAAGCGTGGAAAGAAGCACCTGGAATCTGCAAGGAGAAGTTATCGGAGGAATTGAGAAGAATAGGGAGGGGAGACAAAATGATACCAGTCAGCTGGAAAGTGGGGATAATTCAAAGGGTATTTAATAGTGGAACGAGGAAAGCGGTAGCAGATTATATAGGGCTAACTTTGATGAACTCCTCATACAAAATATTTTCTAAAATCCTGGATTGTCACTTTAGGAAGAAAATCAATGCAAGGAATCTTTTTCTGGAAATACAAGTGGGGTTCTGAGAAGCAAGGAGCACGGTGGAGCACTTGGTGACCTTAAGAGTCATCATAGACCAGGAGATCAGAAACGGATGCCTGTTCGCTCTTTCCATTAATTTGAAAACCGCATACGACTCGGTGAATAGGAGGAGATTGGATGAGTATTTGTGCAAGTTAGATATCTCAGGGAGTGTAAGAAAGAACGTCAGCGATTTGTACAAGGAAACGGTATGTAAGGTAGTAATAAACGATTGGGAATATGAGTGGGAATATGAATGGGCTGCCCTTTGAGTCCCACACTCTTCATCTTTTTTTTATTGTGGTTTGGGGAAGCTCTACCATGTCTACCAGTGAGGCTCTCACTCACTAAATCCCCTTTTCCAATTGGCTTTAGTATGCGCCACCCCGGTATCGCTCGCGCATTCCTTCAGGGTGGGCAGTGGGCATTCTATAATCTGTATGTGGCGGATGTGGAGAAGCTTCTACAGTCGGCTCAAGCTGGAGGAGAGGTGATAGTAAAGAGTGGTGAATTACTAAATGGAGGTCATCAAAATCCCTCCACCCAGCGCCGGAAAAGTCCAAAGCGGTCCTGTTAACGGGATATAGAAAGTTGGCTCATACGCCCTTAAAAGTGATGGGTGTAACATTAAACTAAAAGACCTCTATCTCTAAAATACTTTGGCATCACAATCGACAAAAGACTGTCCCTTACAGAGCATATTAAAAAGGCGGCAGAAACTGGCACGAAATCTACTGCTGCACTGGAAAATCTAATATCCAATGTGGGGGAACCTAGATGCAGAAAACGCAAATTTGCACCCACTCTGACAAATGGAGCTCCCGTATGGTTACAGGCCCTTAACAAAGTAAAAATAAAACAAATTGGCTGTATTATAGAGGAAAATGGCCATCAGAGTCTGCAGTGCATGCAGTACAGTATCCTGCGACGATCACGGCGATGACTGACGAGGTTTGGTAATTGCAGGTATCCATCTCATCAACCTGTAGGTGAAGTATAGAAATTATCGTTGAGGCAGGCAATAATGAAACCTCTAGAAAGGAGGCCGGTAGCAAAGGAGGCCGGTCACTCAGGAGTGGCAGGAAGAGTGGAATAATTCTACAAAAGGTCAGTGAACAAGGATCCTCATCCCGAACATTGACACCTAGATTACTCGACGACACGAGAAATTTGACAGGTCAACGCCTGGTCACATTGTCCTTCAGGAAGTGAGTGCGTGTATGGTGGTGGTAATTGCTGCGGAAAGAGTGATCAAGTTCGAATATAGGGTGGATGAGTTAGGAGATGGAAGGATAATAAAGTAAATCCTTCGAGTAGTGAATAAAGAGGGGTTAAGTGGTAGAAGAGAGAGTGGTTGGGGGCTGAATAAAAGGAAACTGCATGAGAGACGCGTATTATCATCCGAGGGGTTGGAAAGAAAAAAGAATGAGGGTTCTCAATAGAAAATGATGCTAAGAGACAGGTTATTAGAAGTGGACTGCCAAGAGCAGTCATACTACCTCACCCAGGTCCTCACAGGCCACGGTTGTCCACAACATCGAGAGAGAGAGCATCCGACGCAGATTGCGTATACTGTGGGTTGGTATTACCCATACTACGATAGTATTAGCCATACTATGAGTGTCGAAGATGGGTCAACGAGAGGGAAATGTTTGAGAACTCGATCTCCAAAATATGATAGCCCACCTATTGGGATTGCAGGAAGAATGGAACACTGTCCACAATATTGTCAAAAAAATAATAACGGAAACAGAAAGTGACGAGAGAAAAATAAAACTAAAAAAACCGAACCCCTAATCGCACGCACGGCGGAAGTGGCAAGTAGATGGTACAAGTGTAAGAACATGTCATCCAACATCCTGAAGAAATGGGACAAGCGGTTTCGGAGTGTTTGGGCTCACTTGCATGGTTAACCGAAAGGTGCCATCTACACCCCATAAAAAATAGTGTTGTATATTGAGTCCAGTCTGTCTAGACTAAAGTCTAGACGAGACAGCGGAACCTCCGAGCAAAATAACAACGATAGTAAAGGATGGAAAACGACTGCGCTGGACGAAGAAAAGTTCGCCGAGGCCTACCAAGAGGCCCCGAAGAAGAAGCCAGATAATACAGACTGGTCAAGCTGGTCGAGCTGGTTCCAAAGTTTGCAAGAAGTGTCTTCCAAGAAGAGGTGGTTTCAGGCCAAGCAGGTGCACCTACCGGTGGACGTGCGAAATAGTCGAGCAAAGAAGAACCTGTGCTGAGGCAAGAAGAGGAGCGACGAGAAATAGGAAGAAGAAGAACAGAGAATACGATTTAGCGGCGGCCTATAAGGCCGAAAAAAAAAACAATTACGGACACCCATAGCGCGGGCCAAAGGAGCCAAATGGAAAGAAATCTGCGGGGACGTTGAAAGGGACGTTTTGGGGCTTGGTTACAAAATCGTGACGGATAAACTAAGAAAGCCACAGTTACAACTGGAGCCAGAATTCAAGAAAAGGGCGGTGGCAAGCCTTTTCGTGACGCACCAGAAAACCGAGTGGACGCGAGCGCGACAATACGACGCCCAAGAAATTACGCCAGAGGAATTAGAAGAAGCAGCGGCTAAAATGAAAACAAAAAAAGCGCCGGGCCCCGACGGCATTCCATTGGAAGTCGTAAAGCTTGTGTGCAGGTTCTTGCCCCAAATCGTCCAGCACTTACTGAACAAAGAACGGAATGACTCAACGATCCCGAAAAGGTGGAAAGAAGCAAGACTGGCGCTCATCCCGAAACAAACCATCCGAAATAAAACTCCGACGAGTTCAAATGCCTGTCGACCGATATGTATGCTGGACAGTTTTGGTGAGCTCTTCGAGAGTATCCTGGTAAACAGGATCACAAAGGAATTGACGGGGAAAGCGGAACTCTCGGCGAGGCAGCACGGCTTTAGGAAAAGTCCACGGTCACGGCCGCAAGACATATCCTAAACCTGGCGGAGGAAGAAAGAAAAAAATCATTAAAAACCAGGAAACTTGTCGCTCTCGTGACGATAGACGTAAAGAAAGCGTTCAACCGTGGAAGAACATAGTAAAAGAGTTGGAAAGCAGAAAGTTGCCAGAATATCCAGTAAGCACGACAAAGAGCTATTACTGTGACTGCTGTCGGTGGAGGGACAGGACGAATTAGAAGTCACGGCCGGGGTTCACCAAGGGTCCCTGCTGGGACCGCTTTTGTGGAACCTATTTACGACGACGTTCTGAACTTGACCTTACCGGACGGTGCAGAGAACCTTGCTAACGAGAACGATCTGGCATTACTAGTCACAACAAAATGAGAGGGCGCGCTAGAGTGTAAAACCAACGCGGCACAAGAAGCGATCCAAAAGTCGACCAGTGCTACCCGTTTGGAAATAGCACCGGACAAAACAGAGGCAGTACTCTTAATTGGGAGGAAGATTCTGGCGCGGAGAGATTTGCACTGGGTTGTAGAACAATTCGCCCACAGAAGCACAGAAGCACAATGTAGAGGCAGGCTCGAAAGCGTACAACAGAATAAACAACCTATTGACAATACTCCCGAGAGCCGGAGGAGCATCGGAAAATAAAAGAAGTGTACTGTCAACCGTCGTGAACAACGTTGTTCTGCACGGGGCACCGGTGTACCAAGGCCCAAAGGCATAGGAAAACCCTGAAACGGGCGCAAAGGAAGATCGCTATCAGGGTAGTTTGCGCTTACAGACCTGTCGGGACTGATTCGGTGCAGGTGCTGGCAAGGCTGATCCCATTGGAGCTACTGGCGGAGGAGAGAGCCAGCAATGCGGATGCACAGCAAGGAGGAAAATGATACACGGACTATTAAAGAAGAAGAAAGGCGTAGAACGATACAAATGTAGCAGGACTCGTGGGAAAAGAGAGATCTAAATGGACTTACAGGCTGATACCACACGTTAAGCCCTGGCTGAAGAAGAAATATGGGCAGCTGACTTATCACCTGACAATGGCGGTGTCGGGCCATAGTTGTTTCCAAAGCTATCGGAAAAGGATAGGCAAAACGACGGAGGAAAACAGAAAGGAACCAGAAACGGCTGAGCATACCTTGTTCAGTTGCGACAAGCGGGCAGGCCAGAGGACGAAGCCGGAAGTAATAAGCGTAAAAGTAAACAGTTTTGATGCTGGAAAGCGAGGAGCAGTGGAACGACGTCGGTGCCATCGTTTAGGAAATTATCCAACAAAAAGAGAAAGACGAGAGGGAATGACAGAAGGAAGGAACGAACTAATGTATATCTAGGGCTGGAACCTATAACTTGATGTTATGCATTACTGCGGTGTTGTACTTGGTATTACAGAGTTGTACGGGGCAAGAAAAAAGGGGGTGGGTTTTTATTAGGTATACTCTCTCTAGATGAGAAGGACTGGTGGTGTGGGACCAATAGGTGCCTATAAAAGGTTTCCCCTTCATCCGAAAAAAAAAGTCTATATATATATATATATATATATATATATATATATATATATGGGGAAAAGATTCTAAATTAAATATGTCGAAAAAAGAAAAGCGAAATAAAAAAAAATATGAATTCTTCGATGGTGTACGTTTCTCTATCATTAATTAAACTGTAGCTTTTCTTGTTTACCAGCTTCACATTTTTTAATGATTTAATTGTGTTCGGGATTTTATTGTAAATTTATATTTTAATATTGTAATCTCTAACTACTGGTATATTTTCACAAATATGTCTGTCTCAACGCAAAACATAAGCATACACATAAACGCAAAACATGAAAAACGTTTGCTGAGACTGAGACCCTCTAAGCTTGTTGTACACATATTTTTATATATTATTATACAAACACCCTTTTATAATCAGGGATTTGTTGGATAGAACGAATGTAAAATATAATTTTGAGTAAAACGTGTATAGCGAATTATAGATAATACATTGAAAAATAACATAATTATAAATATAGTGAACTTGTTTTCTGGGTTTCACCTTCCTGTTAAAGAAGGCTCATATGTCAGTCAAAATGTGTAAAGAATAGACAACACAGTTCGATGCTCAAAAAACAAGTTTTATGGATTATTTCAAAAATCATGTTTTTACGCATTCAAAATTAAAACTTAGTATTTCGAGTAACACATGAAGTCAAAAAATATATTCAACTTTACTATACTACAAAATTTATACTTACTACTAACATAATATATCAAAATAAATACAGAATAATAAAACATTATTTTAAATAACGAACCAACCGCAACGGAGAACGATTGGTGGATCTGTGTAGAACTTTTGGGTTGATCATGAAGTCTACACCCTTCAAACACTTGCCAAGGAAGCAGAAGACTTGGATTTCACCTAATACCCACCTGGGTGAATTCCAGATATATCATGTGGCCATTTCACGCAAATCTCAAAAGGAAATACAAAACATGAAGGTACTAACAAGCGCCAATCTGGACTTTACCACTACCTCTCAAAGATCAAAATAAGACTCCAGCCTAGAAACACTAAATTACACAGAACCTCCAAAATGGTAAGATTTGACGTCGAGCGACTCAAGAACAGTCAAGAACTAAGTCAGAGACTAAACAACACAGACCTAAACAACTGGGACCAACTGAAGGAGACTCTTGTCAAGTTGGCCAATGAACTCGCCCCTCTCGCTAGAAGAAGGAAGCATCCGTGGTGGACTGAAGACTGTGACAATGCAATAGCCCAAAGACAGATAGCCTGGCTGAAGTGAAATTCTAAAAAGACCAAGGAAAATTGGCATAAATTTTTGGAACAAAGAAAGGTTACAGCCAAGATTCGAGGATCCACACGAACCTTCACACAAAACCAACTAACCCAAATCGAAGAAAGCTTTGCTAAGAATAATTCCAGAGATTTCTTTGGAACCTTTAAGCAGGTACTCAGAAAATACGCTCCGCCAAGCCTCCACTTCAGAGACTCACAAGGCAAACTGGCTTATAACGACAAGGACAACTGAGACCTTTTCGCTCAGTACTTTAAAAATCTACTCAACTGTGACCCACCCAGCGAAGACTTCGACTATAAACAAACCACACCAAACCCGGACTCGCTTCCACCTTCATTGGAAGAAGTTGGCCAGATCATTCAACTTCTTAAGAATAATAAGGCAGCTGGAGAGGACTCTATCGTTGCTGAACTGAGGAAAGGTGCTGGAAACAATGCCGTGTGCAAGCTAACCGAGATCATCCAGGACATCTGGGAAACAGAGAAATTACCACCCGATTGAAAATCTGCTCTGATCCATCCGCTTCACAAAAAAGGAGATTTTACGGATCTAAACAACTATCGTGGAATTTCTCTCGTCCCGGTAACACACAAGATTCTCTCGAAGGCTTTACAAACAAGGGCAGAAAATCAGTTGGATAGTCAACTGGGAGAATACCAGGGAGGCTTCAGGAAGACCCGATCCTGTGTTGAACAGATACTCAACCTTAAAACTGTACTTGCATACTTCAAGATGAGAAACCGCAAGGTGGTCGTCAGCTTTGTTGATTTTAGGAAGGCCTAAGATTCCATCGATAGAGAAACGCTTAACAAAGTACTCCAGGAACTAGCACTAGACAACAAAACCCGCTGACTAATCCTAGAAACTTTGACCAACACCCATTCCAAGGTTAAATTTAGGGGCGAAATTTCAGAAAGCTTCGAAATCAAAACTGTGAGACAAGGAGATGGACTTTACCCATTTTTCTTCAACTGTGTCCTTGAAAAGGTTATGAGAGAATGGCGCAAGAAATTGAACAATTTCTATTGAACTTTTTCTCTGGTGCTCAGAGTGGTATCTACCTGGGACGTAAGAACGATGGACTGGTTGTAGATTGCTTGGCCTTTGCAGATGACATGGCACTGTTTGCTGATTCTCTTGATATGGCAACAATGCAGGTAAACTGCCTCAGAAAACAGGCTGCCAAACTGGTTCTTCAAGTGTCGCTGGATAAAACAGAATTCTTCACCAACAATAGAGAAGCAAACAGAGAGATGTTACTAGAACAGGGAAACATCAAGAGGACTGAGAAATTTAAGTATCCCGGAGAATGGATTGAATCCAACTTATCAGAAAGAGCGTCATTATCCAAGAGAGTCAGCAAGTTAGAACTAGCCCATCGGCTGACTAAGAACAATTACAATAAGAAATGTCTGTCACGCAACCTGAAACTTAAACACTACACATCAGTCTTGCGACCAGAAGCCCTATATGCCATGGAGTGTCTTTCTTTGAACCGAAGGGGTCTAATAAAGAAATTGGAAATCAGAGAGAGGAGAATCCTCAGGAAGATCCTAGGCCCGGTAAAGAAAGATGGGGAATTCCGAAGACGGCATAACTCTGAGCTCTACAAAAATATTGCGATGCTCTCTGACTGTGCAAGGAAAAGAAGGGTAGCTTTCTATGGCCACGTTGCAAGATTGTCTCCAAACCGACTAGCCAACCGTCTGTTCACCTTCTGGCAAAACAAGAAGCTTCGTACCACTTGGTTGACAGAGACCGACAAGGATATTAAAAAACTGGGAATAACAGATCTCAAAAACAGACAGTCTGTGAGACGCACCCTAAAGGAAGTCCGTGGATTTCAGGAAAAACTCGAAGGAAGACAGAAGATCTGACCCCCTGGACAGAAGAGAAAAAGGAGTTACACCGGCAGAAGATGCGACAATACTGGGCAAAGGCCAAAGCCCAACAGTTAAATAAGCGTGGTCCAAAGTAGGCCAATTCGAAAGAAGAAGAAGAAGAAAACATTATTTTACAACACATCCCTATAAGTAAGCAGACTAAAACTCATAACTAAATAAAATTATTATAATATATAATCTAAGTTACAAAGTAAACTAAATATTTTTTTTATAACAATAACCTATACAAAGTCTTACTTCACACTCTGCACACCAAGTTGTTGCTGTATTTCCGTTTTTTTCACCTCGATGCTTGTTTGAACATGCATGGCAAATTCTTTGCCCCTTTTTTTTACTCCCAGTGGGTGGAACGTTTGCCGGGGAATGCCTTTCCATGAAATTCACAGCAGCTAAGCGATCTATTACCTCCATAATTTGTCGCCCCGGTCTAGTAGCAGTCCGAGTTCTATGTTTTTCCAAAATTTGCTGTACGACTTTTCTTATAAATATTTTCAAGCGTATAGAAGTTTTTCCTGTTTTTACAAGAACATATTATACGCGTTTAGCATGGCAATGTCAACCAGGTGGAAAAAGAGTTTTCATTATACCACTTGATTGATTTTCAGACACACTCCACTGTAGCTAATTGTATATCACATTTATCAATCATGCGCATATTTTGAATATAGTCTATTATACAATCTGGTTTCCAAATATGCTCGCCAGTTCTGTGACCAACGTTTCCGATTTTGGTCATGATTCCTTCATAAAATGTTAAAAGCATTAACACGTCCCGTTTGTCCTTCCATCTAAGAGCCATTACGTTTCCGTTCTTTTTGCGTTCGCACGTTCCGCGTGCCACCCGATGTAAAAATTTTGGAAAATGTTTTCTATTTTTTTTTACAGTGACACATATACCGATATTCTTCTGGTCTAAGTAAAGTGCAAGTTTAGGGCTGGTATACCAATTCTCGTATATAACAGATGCCCTTTTTTCATAGTTCCCCATTAGGTTTTTTCATCACTGTACCTGAAACACCTAACGGATCATTTCTAGGAATGTCAATTTCTGATCCGGTATACCAGTGGTTCTCAAACTTTTTTTTGCCGCGGCGCCCTTATCTAGCTTGAAAAATCTCGCGGCACCCTTGCCGGGCTACAAAAATATTGTGGCACACCTACCTAAAAACGGTTAGAAAACTTAGGAAGATAAAAAAAAACAATATAAATAAATAAATTTAATGCTCAATTGTCTTTAATGGAATGAATGGAATTGTTTGGAAGATTCGTGAATTTCACCCTCAAATCACTTGATACAGAGAGTTTGCTCCTGTACCTGTTTTTAATGTAAGCATATGTTGTGAATGCAACATTCAGAGAAATGCTTTCATTAAGTTTTTCAAAGTTGTCGGAAAGGTATCCTAATTTAAGCAGCAAATCGACATCAATGAATTGTTAGATAAAAGGCTCTTCTGTAAATATTAGTAGAAATATTTGTACTACTACTGCATCTTTTAGTTCAAATAATCTGGATAAAAAAGAGGTGGAAGTGTTCCATACCCAGATCATCGGCGGTAAGTTTTAAAAAACGTGTATGAAGCGAGCGACTCTTAACATGATTAATTATCTTCACAGCACCATCCAATACGACTTTTAATCTTGCGGTATCCTTCTAGTTGCCAGAGAATGTCGATGGATAACACAGTGGCTGCTGTCTGGCGGCATTGTCTGCCACTATCTGCCACTTGCTTCATTCTAGAAACGGCTCCCTTTACTTTTCAAACCATTGCAGCCGATCCATCGCTGCAAATATCAACACATTTGTGCCTTTTCAAATCATTTTTCTGTATTTATTTGTCGATAACTTTTCCTCGCCAGCGGTGTAAGTTTCAAGCAATTCACTCATCAAAAGTTCTTCTTCTGTATGCATTTTTAATGGATACCTTACAAACACAAGAAAAACAGCAATTCCCGCAACGTCGGTACTTTCATCAAGCTGTGAACTAAAAGAAATACAAATTTTCAACTTTCTTATAAGCTCGTTCTCCACAGACTCTGAAATTGTGTAAATTCGTTTGCTTATATGTTATTTGACAGCTGCAGAGTATCAATCTTCTTGGCCATGTCTGGACCTAAAATGCAACTTTCAACATCCTTCGCGCAAGATTTAATCAGTGTCTCGGCATTAGTATGAGGCTTTCCAGATTTTGCTATGTGTGAACTGACAATAAATGAAGCTTCAGTTGCGTTTTCATTTTAATTTATTTAATCTTCTCCACCATGGATGACCCTGCCTGAAGACATAAAGTGCGGCGTTTGAAGATTTCTTCACCTTTATGCACTAAATCAGATTGTTTGCATTCCAGATGCCTTTTTAATTTTGATGGAACCAAGCAGATTTAAGAAACAATTTTATGACGAATAACGCATTGACCTTCCGGTGTTTATCCGTTCCCAACAGAATCAAAGCCAACAATGCCAACCAAACCAACAATGTGCAGTAGCTAGGATCATCTTTCCTTATTTTGCTCGGATTATCTTTAGGTCACGAGTTGCGTGTTTGCGAACTGAGGCAGACGAACTTGACTTATTTAGACTCGCAGGTGTCTGCTGGTATATTTGGTCTCCTCCGATGATGCTGGTTGTCATTGAATCAGTCGCATCACCTTTCTGTTTTAAAGAACTAGACTTTAGCCAATTGTCCATAATTCAGCAATAAAAGTAGAAACTCGAATTCGTTTACCTCCTCATGTATTCTTTTAACATTTTTTTATATTTCTTGATTTCTGCTGCGGCACCCCAGGCATACGCTCGCGGCATCCTAGCATGCCGCGGCACACAGTTTGACAACCACTGCGGTATACGGTATACACTAACAACTGTAGTTCAATCCCGGCTCACAATCACACAACACAAAAGTTTTGATTCCAAAACGATGTCTCTTTGATGGAATATATTGCTATAAGTGCAACCTACCTTTGAACAATATCAGGGATTCATCGATGACCATTCTTTAAATATAGGTCGTATTTTCCACAATTTATCATTATTATCCAGTGGTGGACGGTTGTTATTATCAGCAAAATGTGTATAACGCAACAGTTGTGTGAATTTGTCTCTTGTCATGTATTTACTAATAAAATTACTGGCAATAATGGGATCTGTTGACCAATAATCCGAAATTTTATGTTTTTTTATATCTGGAATCGACTAATTTATGGCTAAAAAACTATACATTTCATTTACATCTGTGAGCACCCATGATTTTCTTTTTGGAGAAAGATTGTTTTCGGCACTGTACTAGTGGTATCTATTAGTTTCGTTCACAATTGTCGTCATCATTTGCTCATCAAAATATTGTACAAAGTGTTCGTACTCCATATCTTCATTTTCAATTTCAAACGCAACCGAGATACCAGAATTTTTGTCGTCAAAATGATACCTTATTGGATTGAAAATATCGCAATTTTGCCAACGTAAATCTCCTACAACAGTTTCTTGATCAGAATTACTATTTGAGTTATTGTCTCTTTCACTACCATAACTTGCACTATCCAAGTCACTAATTGAAAGAATTTCTTCTTCATCGCTATATATATTTTGTCACTCATTGTCACTCAATTCTGTTCTTGGACGCTTTGAACCGCTAGTACCACAAGATGTTGTTCGTAAATCCATTTTCGATAATATATAGAGGCAAATAAAAATATTTTTAGGACAAAAAATATAAAATGCAAGTAGACACACTAAATGTTACTGCTAAACTGGCATTTCTTATGCGCTTTCGTAAATATGAGCCCTAAACACTCAAGAAGAAGGGAATGTAAACAAACAAATACAAGTGGTATATAAAGTGGTGTTTAATATACATCTGATACCCAACGAACGAAATATAAACACTTTACACAGTTGTCCCATCGTTACGTACATATAAAATAAATAAAAGCCCATAAGCGACGCCCGTTCCAGGCAAAATTCATCAAATCGTTTATTTACGACAGCCGGAAGTATTCACGAAAGTTTAGCACCGTCGTTTATTTACGACAGCCGTAGTTAGGGAGAGTTCCTTCTATCTTTGTTATGTTGGGACTTGGTAGCAGGTAGTGTTCTTTATTATGTCATTTACCTTTAATATTTGCTTTATCGAAACACGCGAATAAGTCTCTATGTGTGACTATCAATACAATTCTCTAATAAACATAGCTATCCATAGGGGTCAATATGATGGGTCTTCTGAACTGCCCTCTACATGAGTCTGTCTAGTCTTTTCTAATTAGTCTTATCTGTCTGATCTTGTCTCTATACTCTAATATGTCTAATCTTGTCTTTTTAGTCTAGTTAGTTTATTATAAATCTACCGAACAAGCAATGATAAGTACAGCAAATCGTGTAATAGGCACAGTATCACAGTGTCACATACAATTGGCACCCGAGAAAACGGAGGCAGTACTACTGAGAGGGCTAAGAAAACTAAGACCAATAAAATTTAAAGTAGGAAGCACATAAATAGTCCCCAAACCACATATTAAATACCTGGGTATTATAATTGATAAAGGGCTAACATTCGCTGCACACCTTACTGAAGCTGCAGGAAAAGGTCTAAAAACTCTCGCAGCAATATTTGATTATTATAGATGGTAGATCGAAAGGGACGAAGTAGTGGAAAACATAGATACTCCATTAAAAGCACGAACAATCATTGAACATATGCTAGAGTATAAACAAAATTGGGAGAGGGTACAGAAATTTATACAAACAATTCTATCGACCAAATAATCAGACGCTAAACATAGTATAGAGAAACAAATAAATTAAAATTAGCTAGATACAAACAACTAGCACTCTAAAACCATGCGACAAGCGTTTCCGGAGTGCCTAGCTGGTTTCCGGGGGGACCACTTCTCCGCACAAACTACAGCTACGTCCCTTAACAAAAAAAAAGACGTCTAGTTAGTCTAGTTTTTTTTTTCTCTAGTCTAGTCTGTCTAGTTTTATCAATTTAGTTTTTTCTATCTAGTCTTGATCTAGTCTAATAATTCCACTCTTCTTCGCATCTACTGTGCTTGCATCCGCATATTTTTTGCAGTTATCCTTGTTTTTTCTTTTATTGCCAACATTAAGTCGGTTTTTAGATTTGTTTGTTTGCTTCTCAAGCAATTTATCTTCGATCGTTGTCTTCTTCTACATCTTTATTTCCGTCTTCACAAAGTTTTTGGTTCAGATGCGACGAGAAAAACCAAGGTTTCTGTCGTAAGTGATAATAATACGAAAATAATTACAACATTTTATTCTTCTGATTCACTAATTACTTCCGGCGATTTTCACAGTGAGTAATAATATTTTTTCATTTTGGTTCAATTATATTTTTGGTTTATTTGCATTGTTCTGGTTTTGTTTAAGGAATTTATGGTAATATTTTACGTTTTAGAGAAAATTAAATCAAATTAAGCTTTCCGGTTGAAATTGTTATAATGTTTTGAAGAGTTTCTTAGTATTTTGCTTGAACAATTTCTCATAAATTTTCATAATTAAATTCTCAAATTTCTAATATTTAAACATTTTTAAATAAGTTTAGTTTTGACGAGAATTTGATTTTAATTACGATTTGTTTCAATAGTCATAGAATTGAAAGATTTTTTAATTTGAATGAAGTGATTAAAACTAAATCAGCTGAGGGGGTAATTGAGTTGAAAAATAGTCGTGAGTCAAGTCAACAATAAATAGGAAAAATAAAAAACGTTTTGTTAGAGGAACTGATAAATGAGTAGCAAACCCTAACCATCTGCTCCGGTCACGCCTGAACGCCAACAACCGTTAGCCTAGGGTTCCATTTACCAACAATTGTCATCTTGGTACGAATGTCAATCAAAAAACGAAACATTGTCATCAAAAAATCCCCTCGATTTGCTGCTGAAACTTTTACGACTTCGATTAACAAAGTATTTTTATAGCTTTTCCTGTACAAAATATAACGGCACATAATTTCGATCTCGAAATAAATAAATTGTTACATGCACTGTAACAATTTATTGAAGAATGAAAAAATGCATGAATATTTGATTTCGTCCAGTCGAGTCATGAATATAAATTATTAATTTTAAGTTAACCAAATTAAAAATAACATTTATTATTTTAACAAAAAATGTCCATTTCCATGTCCAGAAAGAAATAGTTTTCCCATATACAATACGCAACTTTCTTTTATATCGATTGATATTGATTGATTTCCTGGTTGGTCGATGGAAATCGCCGGTTTCTACTTCGTTTTATTTCCTACTTATGAATAAAAATAAGCGTTTCGAGTTTTCTATTATCTCATTTACTTCTTAATGCCTTATTAAGAACACTTAAATGTTTCATTTAACTGAATACTCAACTAATTAATTGAAAAGTAAACATAGGTAACCAGATCATATTAGAATAAAATAATAGATTATTAGCAGAAGGACACAAGAGACAAGAAGGACAAGTACAGTCAGAAAAGACTAAAAATAATGTAAAGTTTAATTCTTCCTACATTGATAAATAGTTTCTGTAAGTAATAAAATATAGGAAGTAATTGTGAAACTATCTGGGAGACTAATCTGTGTTGTTGCAAATTGTGCGAAAACACGCGAACTTGGAACAGAAAACCAGGTACTTGAGTAAGAATTGCCACACGGTGATATACAACTGGTAAACTGATAATTACTAAATTCAACAATATCGACTGAAATCGCAAGAAATTTGGAAAGAAAAAAATAATCTGAATTATTTTATTGTAATTACTTAACGAATTAACGAACATAAATCTTGTTTCTTATTATTTGATTTTAGGAAGGTATGAAATAGTCGATCGTATAAATAACCCTGTTTTCTCCCTCCGTTGCACATAACAATAAACAACCCTTTTTTCTGAACACAAGACACCATAACAATTTATCCGACAATAAAAATAAAAAGTTTTGCCCTCATGTTAACGACCAAACAAATATTTAAATTCGTGTAGTACATCAAAACACTCATGGACTCAGGTAGCTGGAATCCTACCCTTTGTCTAGCTCTCGAATTTGCCCATAAATCGATATGTCGAAATGAGTTAAATGTACTTGAAAATTTGAATAGCTAACAATCGGGATTCGTTTCTGTTGGATGAATTGGAGTTGATTGAGTGGGGTCTCTGGGCGAACGAGGACGTTAAATTTTACGACCGCTTTCGGACTAATCCCCGAAATTAAAATAATAAAATGTAACGGAGTTTTATTAAAATCGACTTTTATGTCGCTCGATGCTTTTTATCCTCTCTTGTCCGGGATTCACGTTTTTATGTATTTTCGTGATTGAGATATCTGGATTAGGTTGTTTTAAATCGCTTGATGTAAATCCAAATACAGGATGTTGCGTAAGAACGTTTTTTGACGCGACTGGTATCAAATCGATTTGAATGTTTTAAACTGAATTGATCAAAATTTTGATTTATTAAAGCATAAATAAAATGGCTTTTACAAATAGAAGAATAGCTGGTATTTAATATAATTTTCACTAATCTGGACTAACTATTGAATCATAATATTCGAATTTGATAAAATTAGTTTTGAAATGTTAAAACTTAACGAAATTTAAAACTTACGAAATATCACGTTTTATTTTAATTTTCATAAGCTCTACATTTTTTTCAAATTATAATAATCAATGATTGGAAAGTTTAATGTTTTACTGAACCATAAGTATTTCACAGGTGAAATTTTCAGTGGGTTCGTGTGTTTTGTTCAAGAATAGACTTATTTCTTTTAACATGTTGAATGCTGCGGTTTTCTTTGAAGAAGGTTCTTCAGGCAACTTTATTTTATTAAATCAATTTCCTTTAAAATGATGTATTAGGACTATTAAAATTACATTATTTACATATTTTACCAAGGGCGTACCCAAGATCAGAAGTAGGGATAACTCATATTTGTTTCGAGGATTTTGAAATGAATTATGCATTATGAAATGTAGTCTTGAAAATGAAATCTGTCTTACAATTTCAGAACTGCTTCGCCGTGCTCTTTGCACCCGAAGACGCCAGGGTGAGGTTTTCATATTGTTGTAGGTAATTCTGTGCGGCGGGGTGGGTTCTAGGAGGGTGGGGGGCTGCTGCCCCACCCTCTGCCTCTCGCTGGGTGCTTCCTTGTATTTTATCCCTTCTTTCTCCGGATGATTTAGTGATAGCCGCGTGTATGTGAAGTTATATTTCATAATATATTTAGCAATAATATATTTAGCAATAATAAATTTCTGGGTCACGTGTAGGGTAGCCACCTTTCTTGTTTGCAATTAAAGTACATTGGTTATTAAAGGTAAGAAAAATAACCACAGTTTAATATTGATAATCCGACACATAAGGGACCAGACCAAACCGCCGGATTATCCTAAAAATTTAATCCCGGATTATCGGGATTTAACGAAAACAGTTAAAATTTTACATATTTTGTGTACAATTTTATTTCAGAATAGTATATTAAAGGACGAGTACAATAAGCGCGATTTAACAGCACGCGTACAAGTGTGGAAAACGACGAGCGTTTTCTGTGCGCGAGGTTTATATCCGGCGCGGGGCACTGTAAAGAAAAGACACGTGTTTCCCCAGAGCGTCGGATTACTGAACCTGTCGAATTAACCAACCGCCGGATTATCAAAATTACACTGTACACACTATTAAAATAAAGTACAGTGGAACCCCGCTATTCGTCCGCCTCTCTACTCGTACAACTCATTATTCGTACAACTTGTTCAAGTAAAATTTAAATCGCCATTTGTACGCTTTTTCGCGGATCGGACTACGTGCACGCATGCGCCACTGAACGCAACTTTGCACCGCACCGGCCACTCCCCGTCCCTAGCTGTGCTGGCCGCTTCCTGTTTACTTCAACACATGTTCAGTCTTGTATGTACTCACTACCCTTTGTGCTATTTTTTAATAATAATAATAGTGTTGCTATGGGTCCAAAAATAAAGAGTGATTCTTTTAAGCAGAAAGCAGTGAGAAGAACGATTGAAGTTAAAAAAGAAATTTCAAAGTTTGAAGGACGGACTAGTGTGACAGACTTAGCTACTCACTATGGAATGACTAATTCAACAATATCGGCTATATTAAAAAATTAAAACGTATTATAAGAGGCTAATGTAGCAAAAGGAGTGACAGTTCTTGCAGTTAATAGACCACCTGTAATTGAACAAGTGTAAAAACTTTTCTTAGTTTGGATCAACGAGAAGCAACTTGCAGGTGACAGCATTTCTGAAGCAATTATTTGCGAAAAAGCGAAAAGATTGCATGACGACCGAAAACAAGACACTCCCGGAACAAGTGGTACAAAAAGTGATGAATTCAAAGCAAGTAGGAGGGGAGGGGGGGTTTGATAGATTTAAGAAGAATTAAGAAGCGTCGTTCGGTACGGGGACGCTGCTAGTTAGGCAAATAAAGATGCTGCAGAAAAGTTTGTTGGTGAATTTAAAATCTTTCTCGTAAATGAGGCATTTTCTCCTAACCAAGTTTTTAATTGTGATGAGACTGGCCTCTTTTGGAAAAAGATGCCAAGTAGGACCTACATCACAAAAGAGGAGAAATAATTGCCAGGGCATAAGCCTATGAAAGACAGGCTTACACTCTTGCTGTGTGCCACCTGTATTGCCACCCTTGTACCACTCACAAAATTCAAGAGTTTTTAAGAAAAATCATGTCATCAACAGTAACCTGGGTGTAATGTGGAGGGCTAATCCTAAAGCTTTTGTAACAAGACAGTTTTTCACCGAGTGGATGTATGAAGTGTTTGCCCCAAGTGTGAAAACGTATCTAGAGCTAAAAAAATTACCACTCAAAGCTTTTTTGGTACTGGATAACGCTCCTGCTCACCCTACAGATTTGGAGGTAGATCTGACTGGTGAATACAGTTTCATTCAAGTGAGATTTTTGCCCCCTAACACCACTCCACTTATCCAGCCCATGGATCAGCAGGTCAAACTTCAAAAAACTTTATACAAAAGCACTGTTTCAAAGATGTTTCGAAGTGACCTCTGACACAGAACTCACCCTTAGAGACTTTTGGAAGAACCATTTTAATATCCTCCATTGCTTGAGAATAATAAACAAAGCCTGGCATGAAGTTTCTTTGAGGACACTCAAACCCTCCAGGAGAAATCTGTGGCCAGACTGTGTGGCACTGAAAGACTTAGACACTGTCACGAAAGCTGTAGTAGTAAATAAAATTGTGTTCCTTTGAAAATCCATGAGTTTGGATGTAGAAAGTTGAGGAGTTGATTGAAGAGCACCAAAATGAGTTGACAACTGAAGAACTTCAAGAACTACAGAGAGAACAGCAGGAAATGATTGAATATGTGTCTTCAGAGGAAGAGGAAAACATTTCAACTAAGGAAATTAAAGAATTGTGTCACCACTGGGAAAATATAAAACACATTGTCCAAAAATGGCATCCAAACAGAGCTGTGGCGAATAGGAGCGTTAACTTATTTAACGACAAAGTCATGGTGCATTTTAATAGGATTCTAAAAAAAAGACAAAAACCATCAACATTTGATATCTTTTTAATATGTAAAGGACCAAAAACCATCAACATTGGATATCTTTTTAATATGTAAACGACCAAAAAGACAGAAAAAAGAATCAAGTGAAAAATCGTCTAACGTTTGTAATATAGAAAGTAATGAGGAATTGTAATATGTAAGTAGAGTTTAAATAATAAAAATCGTATTAAAGAATTATACAATTGAACATTTTTTACTTCTACTGTTAACTCATTAGTTTAAATAAAGAGTTTGGAACCGATTAATGCAATTTACATTTTATCTTATGCGAAAAAATTATTCGCCATTTGTACAAATCGCCATTCGAACTGCCTACAAGAATGAATTTTGTACGAATAGCGAGGTTCTACTGTACAATTTATTTTTCTTTATTATTATGTTTAAATAGCAGTTTATGATACAAGTGTGTGAACAAGGGCTTTTGTGCATAAATTGCGAAGTTTAAAGCACGAGCCGAAGGCGACTGGTTCAATCGCAATGAGTGTACAAATTTTGAAAGAAAGATTTATCAAAACATACATAAAATGTTTTTTATAAATAGAAGAGCCTTTTATAAATAGAAGAACACACGTGCATAATACATTATTTTATCTACGAAGCATGTTGAAAATACTGTTGAATCTACAAAAAAATAATTGTTTCTTACCGATAGTATTATAAAAAATTGTAATTTTGACAGACAAAATACATGAAATCACTGACACAACAAGGTTAGAATGTTCAGCGCCCCAGTGGAATAAATTGCTAACTAGTAAAAACGCAGAGCAACGGGAACACTATTTCGTCGTTGTCAATGGGTAGGGAAAGATTTTTCCTTCCAGGCCCTCCACCCCCACTAACCCTGACACGTCTGGTTTCGACTGCCGATTCCGGTTTCGATTTTGAATTTCCCCGCATGCGTCAAATTTTTCATTTTACCGCCTGCGCCGAATTTGAATTTTCCACGCATAGTGCAAGAAACGGAAATGGGGCGGCCGGATGTGGGAAACCGGAAGTGGCAAACCGGAAACATAATTCGAAATCAGACCTCACACCCAGCGTGGGCTAACATAGATCTCACACGTGGGACTACATAGACCTCACACGTGGGACTACATAGACCTCACACTCAGCGTGGGGTTATTTACACCTCGCACGTGGAGCTACATAGACCTCACACTCTTATCTGTAAAAAACAGGAAGTGGAATACCGGAAACGGAAGTCGAAACCGGAAACGGAAATCGAAACCGGAAACGAAGCTCTAAACCGGAAGCTGAAGTTTGAACCGGAAGTCGAAACAGGAAGTCAAAACCGAAAGTCGGAACCGGAAGTATCAAAGTCAATGGAGGTGGAGGGCCTATAAGGAACCCTCTTTCCCTACTTCGATGTAATCTGGGTTAACCTAGATTCAATCTAGATTAAATTATGGTTAGGTAATGTTATATTAGAGCCAGATAAATCCAAACTGAGAGGCCGAGACTTCTTGATTCAAAATAAGAAAAATTAATTCAATTTTAATATACACCAGAAAACTTATTTTCACAACGTCTATGTTTTTTGTTTAGTGACGCGAGTTGTTGCCATAGTAACAACAGACATAAATCGTTTAATAATGAAACTCTATTTGAACTTAATAAAGTCGGAACACATTCTGAATATATAAATATAGTCAACCTTTCCGGAGCTCTATAAAATCGAGATTTGTTTTTGGTAGTCCTAAAAATACTCATTAGTTTTATAGAGCTCCGGAAAGGTTGAATATATTTATATATTCAGGCTGTGTTCCGACTTTATTAAGTTTATATGTGTATCTATAAAATAGTATGGTTTTACCAATTCTAAACTCAATTTAACTTATATTGAACTTCAGTGCAGCTTTGCTGTTATGTTACTTGAACGCCTCGTAGTCATGGATGACTAGAGGTTACAGCAAGCTGCACTGATGAGAGATAAATCTCGAAACGCGTCTACAGATGGCTATTCACTTGAGTTAATAGAAAGATAATAATCCTATAAACAAAGTTATTTTTCTGTTTCTTTTTTAGTGCCATGAGAGTGGGCTGAGATCTAGTAAATAACTGGCAACTTTCACATGAGATTAGTTTTGGTAGTGCTAAAAAGACTTAATAAAATTATAGAGCTTCGGAAAGGTTGAATATATTTATATATTCAGGCTGTATTCTGTATTTATTAAGTTTATATGATTATCTATAATATAATATGGTTTTAACAATAGTAAAATAAATTTTAATCATATCATTTTTGGTGTTGTTGAGCATCCGTGTTGCGAATACTTTAACATCGGAAATATAAACGTAGATTTAGTCTACAAATACATACCTTGGTCATGAAATCAGAATATCTAGAGATAACCAGACCTGCGAATTGCAAAGAAGAACCAACCTCGCATGGGCTTGAAAATAATATAAAAACAATATGTAATAATAATATGAAAACAATATGTATGAAAAGTAAAGTACATGACCAATGCATTCTGCCTGTCCTTACATATGGGGGCGGAAACCTTAACTCTAACAGACAATATGGCAAGAAAACTGAAAATAACCCAACGGAATATGGAAAAATCAATGATCGTAATAACCCTACACCACCATATCAACAATGAGGACCTAGTGAGGAAAACTAAAGTGGCAGAAGTGATTGAGCGTATAACTAAACTCAAATGGAGATGGGCTTGCTACGTGGGTCGAATGAAGGACGAAAGATGGACGAAGAAAATATTAGAGTGGAGACCAAGAGCCGATAACCGTAGTAGAGAAAGACCACCGATACGTTGGACCGATTATCTAAAAAGGATCGCAAACAACTGGATCCACGAAACTGAAGACAGAAGACGATGGAGTGCTATGGAGGAGGCAGCAGTGGACGAAACGGGCTGGTTGATGATGATGATGAGCATCAAAAAGTTTTGTAAAACCATGTCTAAACTTACAACAAAATAACTTCTAATAGGTGAGTTTAATAATAATATATCAATTTAATAATAGTATATCAATGAGAGTCATCTTATTCCCACATGGCATTTTAATTCATGAGTCTCCATCTACTGATGCTAGAAATGTTTTCAGCTGCTCTCTTACAGCAGAATGCGAAAAATGAGCATACATTTTCAAAATCACAGTTTCTATATCATACGAGCCCATGGCATGTCTCATGCAATTATGCACTATGTGTGCATGAGAATCTCCTTTAATCAAATCTGGCACCAAATCTCTCATATTTGTAAATAAAGAATGGTTGACACCAAAATTAGTATTTGCATTGGCAGCACTTAGTCCAGATGCATTATGAAAGTATTGTATATTTGTGTGTGTATTTCTGTTGCCCCACTTACTTCGAATTGCTATATACATTGCTATATACATATATATATATATATATACATACATATATATATATATATATATATATATATATATATATATATATATATATATATATATATATATATATATATATATATATATATATATTGTTAGAAGCATCTTTTTGTAAGCAGTTAAAAAAATATCTGTATTAATATTATCTATTACATTTTTTTTTCTAGCTAGATGAATTCTTGTAGTGAATCCCAAAGAAATCAAATCATGTGAAACTAGTATATTGTGCAACATGGGCGGTAAGTTGTCAATTGCTCACGAGAGCGAAATTGGGCGCATGAACGAAGTGAGTGTGCTCATTCGCTCGGGAGTTGCAGATAATATTTTTTATTACTCATGCGAGGGGACGTATCTTACAAGTTTGGGGTCCAGGGGCCATCCAAAAAGAAATAGAATCATAAATGAAGAATTTGCAATTTCAATTGTGTCCGGTGGTGTGGATTCGTCATAAGAACTCTCATCAGTCTCCGGTATCACCATTTACAAACTACTCATTTTAAATAATTTTCTTTAATTTTTATTTTGTAATGAAAAAAATATTTCTCGTCACTTTGACATCACTTTTTTAATATTTAGGTTTTGATTGTGTTTATTTTATTTATTCAATTGTTTTTCTTAATGTAACTTATCGACTTTACTTATTTACCGACAAATTCAAATACAGGGTTATAACAAAAGGGCTCCTCCTGTCACACGGCACACATCAAGGCGATAGTCTAGTTCATTCCAAACCCGGTGTATCATATTTACATTGACACTTTCCACAGCTCCCGTGATGCGTTGTTTTAACTCGTCTAAACCATTAGGAAGCGGAAGGACGTAAACCAGGCATTTCACTAATCCCCATAGAAAAAAATCGCACGGTTTAAGATCAGGGCTCCTTGGTGGCCACCGTACGAGAACGCGGTTGTAGTTCTAACAACACGGTGCCAGTGAGGAGGCGCTCCATCTTGTTAGAAGATAAAGTTCCCCCCGTCCTCATGCAGTTGAGGCATCAACCAATTGATCAACATTTGATGATATGTAGCTCCCGTTACTATGTTTTCTTCAAAAAAGACCTTTGTGCGAGATACAGCACAGAACACATTCACTTTTGGAGAATCACGCAAATGCTCCACCAACTCTCTAGGAGGTTCAGTCCCCCATATTCGGGCGTTGTGTTTATTCACTTATGCGGAACGTTGACTCGTCACTGAAATTTTTCCGCTCGCAAAACTCATCTTCTTCATTAAGTTGCAGCATTTAATTGCAAAAATCTTTACGTTTAAGCTTGTCATCTTCACGTAGATGCTGTACCAACTGCAATGTGTAGGGCGTCAGTTTTAGTCATGTACGTATAATTTTCCACACAGTTGGTTGCGGAATTTGTAGATCCGAACTTGCACGTGTTGTTGACTTTTGTGGACTTCGTTGGTAACAGCACGAACACGTTCCACTGTTTCTTATGACACACGAGGTCTTTCCGGACTTTGCCTTTACATAAACACTCTGTCGTTTCAAATTTATTGTACCAATCGTAGATTGACTGTGTAGTAGGTGGTGGTTTTCCAAAACGTGTTCGAAAATGTCATTGGACAACAGTTACGGAGTTCGTTTTGGCAAATTCAAACACGCAATATGCTTTCTCAGTAGAGTTTGCTGTCATCCTAGACATTATGCTTTCGAATTACTACCAACTGTACTATCGAAACTTCTACAGTTCCTCAATGTGACAGCGCAAAATGCATGTCGATATCACAAATAGCTTTTGTTTTATAAAATATCAAAGGTGTCTATTTCTTTTATAGTAGCCCTGTATTTTAAAATATTTTTACATATTTTATCTAAATTTCTCAACAAAATAAATATAAAAAATATTAGCATCCTTAATTAACCACGCACTGAAAACTCTAAATTTTATAATAAAGTAAAACATTCTTAGGCGCGTCTCAAGAGTTTCAGATATTTTTTCTGACGGAAATGATGTTTTTTTCTGACAACGTCTATATCTACATATATATGTGTCTCTTTGACAGAATATTGACATTTTTCAATATGTTTACCCAAACATAACCCTATATTTTAGTTTCATTTATGTCCCGGTTGGGGCAGGTATTACTTAAAAAGATATATATATATATATAAAAATATATATATATATATATATATATATATATATATATATATATATATATATATATATATATATATATATGGGATTTCATTGTAAATTTTCGTTCAGAAGAATCTCAACCATTAATTGATTTTTTAAAAGAAAAATTCAATTTAGCAATGAATACTTCTTCGCTTCTACCAACAACAAGAGTTGGTAGAACAATTAATGCGGATTTTTCTAGATATTTAACAAAATTTCAGTGTAGAGTTTATGTTTCTCATTGTACTTATCATAAACCTCTAGTTTCACATTTAAAGCACCATAATATTTATATTAACTTTTGAATTGGTAAAACCATACAACATTATAGATAATCAGATAAACTTAATAAAGACGGAACAAAGCTTGAATATATAAATATACTCAACCTTTCCGGAACTCTATAATACTAATGAGTCTTTTTAGGACTACCAAAAACAAATCTCGTATGAAATTTGTCAGTTATTCTATAGCTTTCAGTCCACCTTCGTGGCACTCAACAAAAACCATAAAAATAACATTGATTTTTAAGATCATGTCTTTCCGATACCTTGAGTGGATAGCCATCTGTGGACGCACAAAATGTCAAAATTAAAAACATCTAACCCTAATCAACACATGGGTTTTCAAGTGAGTGATTTACAAGTGAGTGATACACAGATGGCTATCCACTCAAGGTATCGGAAAGACATGATCTTAAAAATCAATGTTATTTTTATGGTTTTTGTTGAGTGCCACGAAGGTGGACTGAAAGCTATAGAATAACGGACAAATTTCATACGAGATTTGTTTTTGGTAGTCCTAAAAAGACTCATTAGTATTATAGAGTTCCGGAAAGGTTGAGTATATTTATATATTCAAGCTTTGTTCCGTCTTTATTAAGTTTATATTAACTTATTTGTGTTGCTTGATGTAGGGTAATATGCCTAAATATGGTTTATTACTAATTACTGTAAATTATATTAACAATAATAATATAGGTAAAACCATAAAACATTATCGATAATCGTATAAACTTAATAAAATTCGGAACACAGCCTGAATATATAAATATATTACACCTTTCCGGAGCTCTATAACACAAT
Source organism: Phosphuga atrata (assembly GCA_944588485.1). Classification (NCBI taxonomy): domain Eukaryota; kingdom Metazoa; phylum Arthropoda; class Insecta; order Coleoptera; family Silphidae; genus Phosphuga; species Phosphuga atrata. Next base: position 16,438,909 of record OX155902.1, on the reverse strand, counting down.
TGGGTCTTTTTAGGACTACCAAAACAAATCTCATGTGAAATTTGCCAGCTATTTATTAGCTTTTAGTCAACCTTCGTGGCACCAGTTCACATGAGATTTGTTTTGGTAGTACTAAAAAGACTCAATTGTGTTATAGAGTTCCGGAAAGGTTGAATATATTTATTTTTTTTAGGCTGTGTTCCGACTGTATTAAGTTTATATATTCAATAAATAAAACTAAATTTTAGTTTGCTTCATTTATTATAAGTTTAATCATTTTTGTAATATCTGTCAAAATCGTCAAAGAAGTTTTACTTCAATCGCGTGTAAAGTTATACACAGCCATACAGACACATTCTTTTAGTTTTGAAAATTCACAATATTTCATTTGGGAAATTAATAAAATGATCATTTATTATTTATACTTCTCTCTATTATTTATACATTAATTAACGTTTACATGATTCCTTACAAACAAATAATTTATAGATTTCAACTTTAAAATACTCAACTAATTATCAACTAAATTAAGCATTCATTCTATTCCATTCTATCCAAAAATATTTAAACATCTATTTCAAACTTCTTAGGTTTGATTTCTCTCGTGTTATTTATTTTCAAGTGCAACCATTCACAAATTATTGTCACTTGTCATCGAGGTCTCGCACAACTTTATGAGACAATCCATAATAATTGCAAATATATCAAACATGGTTAATTTATGACTACATAATTCTATTTATACGACAATACATACACAATATCGTCTAGACCAGCCAGTTTAAAAAAGAGTAGACAAAATTAAACAGATACGACTAAACCGACTAGACACGACTAAGTATATGCTGTTAAAGAAATAAATAAAAAAAATAAAATTAAATTAAAAAAATACTATAAAAACTTTGAACTCCACAAGTTCAACATTCCCTAAACACAGCGAAGGGTTATTAAAGGTATCAAATTTAAATTTTTTTTAAAAAATGTTTAAAATGTATTTCCTTATCAAATCTGAATTATGTTTTAACATTGCTACATTTAGTTTGAAATATGTTGAAATATTTGCAATAAAAATTTGAGCACCACCTGTGAGTTTAACACATTTTCGATGGACTACATGTGTGTTGGTTTCAAGATAATTTTTTATATATAATATAATGTATATATATATATATGTATATATATATATATATATATATATATATATATATATATATATATATATATTATCTTTCTTTAGATTAGATCTAATTGGAACCATTACTGTCCACAACTGTCGCTGAGAATTCAAATAACAAAATACATAAAGTTTTCACTTCTAGTTTGACATAGTGTTTATTTTCGATTTGTTTGACTAATTAGTTTAATTAATCTCAAATTAATTTTTAAACGGATCAAAGACCACTTCTGGATAAAATTTGTAATTCAAATTTTCAAATTCATTGACACCAATTATATTCCAATTTTAATTTAACAAAGAATCAAAATTATTTATAATGAATTGATAAATTTACTATGTTTTAACCACACTTGTGCGCCAACTACACAAATGAATTGATAAATGTGTGCCAACCACACAAGTTAAAACATAGTTATCAATTCAGTGCAACAATGGATTATCACGTAGTAACAGTCCCAACCATCTTATTCATGAAAATTAATTCGTCAACATATTGATAATTTGAGCATTCTTATCTATCTGTTGTATGTCTATCTAGTCTTGATTGGCTAGTCTTTTCTATCTAGTACTGTCTACCTAGTTTTGTCTGTCAAACACATGCTCTCTAGTCTTGTGTGTTTTGTTTTGTCAGTCTAATACCGGTTCTCTAATCTTGTCTGTCTAGCCTTGCCTGTCTTGTCTTAAATTAAATTATTTTATTAAAGATTGCCCAACAGTTATACAAAACCAATCACAGAGCAACCTGTTCCAAATAAAGGTTCCAAAAGGTTCCAAATTAAAACATTAAAATGTAAAATATATATATATATATATATATATATATATATATATAAAAAGGATCCTCATATAAACAGAATCAATAACATCAATAAATAAAAAACTTAATTAGAAAGGCTTCCAAGGACCTTTAATTTGAAACATCTAAACTTCACAAAGATGTCACACTCCGAGCTGATAGAGTTATAGATCGAGCACATGTTGAATAGAGGTGGCATCAACATGACGGGACCACAAGATGATGGGTTATAAAAGGAGCCCGTTTGTCTACTAGCAGCTCTAGGAACATGGAAGTTCAAGAGACAGAGAATCTCGGAAGAGTCAATGACGCCATGAGTGGCCTTATGCAAAAAGACTAGACCTGCCGGAGAGCGACGAGAGCTCAACAATTGGTACCCCAACTCCTTCAGCAAAGATGAGTGGTCAATATGAACAGGAGGAGGACCTCAAAAATTCTTAAACCAGAGGTATTTTAAGAATTTCCTCTGAACAACCTCCAAAGACAAGATGTGCTTTTTATAGTGGGGGTCCCAAATAATGGAGCCATACTCAAGGATGGATCTCACGAAGGTATTACAGAGGACTTGTAGCGCCAAGTTGTTGGATGCTTTGGATACTGAAGACAATATGTGTTCAGCAAACGTCACGATTACTGTCAAATAAAATGCCAAGGTCTTTGACTGTGTCACAGCGCTCCAAGTAAAAGTTCTTCAAGGTATACCTAAACTCTATCGGTTGTTGAAGCCGAGTAAATGTGACAAACTGGCATTTGTTAAGGTTGAGAGCCAGCTTGTTGACATCGCACCATCTTCCCAATATCTCAAGGTTCTCTTGTAAGAGTGCACAGTCATTAGACTGCTTAATTGTCAAGAAGACTTTCGTCTGCAAAAAATAAATGTGGCACGGCGAAAGACACACTCAGGTCACTAATTAAGATGTTAAATAACAAGGGCCCAAGGTTAGATCCTTGAGGAACCCTGGAGGTGGCAAAAAATTCAGATGATGCATAACCGATGTGAGAAACGTAGTGCATTCTATCAACCACGTACGAGGACAATAAGGCTAATATATCAACCAAGCCAAAAGAATGTAGCTTTTCGATATTCAATGCATGATCAATCCTGTCAAAGGCTTTCGAGAAGTCGGTATAAATGCAGTCAACCTGGCCCCTGCTTCCTATAACTGATGAAGCAAATTGCGTGAAAGCCCTTAAGTTGGTGAATGTGGAGCGTCCTTTAATGAATCCATGTTGTATCGGTGAGAAAAGACGCTTAATGCGAGGAAAGATGGTAGTAAGATAGATGGCCAGTGGTAGTAAGCAAGTTAGCTTTCTTAAACTGTCCTCGGTGTGATTCCCTGAAGGGTGGATGAAGAAGAATCGGGAAAGCTTGCTTTTGGACTCTTTTTTTAACATGATGTACATATCTTCATAACAACACAATTCAAAATTGCAACATAATTGGAACATAATTCCAAATCTCAAACATGATTGAAAATTGGTGAAGTACACCATCCTCAAGATATCTGTGTCTATATATCCAGTTAATAATCTTAGTGCATAAACTGTTTTACTTACTTTCATTGAGAGTTTATTAATACGTGTAAACCAATCTAAGTTTTTGTCTAAGTGGATTCCCAAAAGCCTCGCGAAGTTTGAGTTGCCTGTACATCTTTTTGATTGAAATATGATTGCATTGGTCATATTTTTGTTGACTATTAGATGGGTTTTAGCACACCACGCCAACATAGGACTTAAGACCAGTTTCACGTTATGAGAAATGACCACCTTAGGTTAATCTGATCATCTACATAATATATCATTGTATGACGAAGGGCCGCATGCATCTTGTATAAATCATTAATAAAAAAAAACCGGCCAAGTGCAAATTGTGACTCGCGCACCGAGGGTTCCGTACAAACTTGTAAGTAAGGTATCTTTAGGAGGACCTAACTGTATGCAACCTATATGCTTCTGGTGCCTGACAATACCACGCAACACATTAGTGTATTTTCATATGATATGACATTCATGTCATGGAGAACGCTGATAAGATGCAGATGGGCCTATAGTTTCCAAAGAGTAGTCTTATCTGTATAGTCTTGCCTGTCTAGTCTTGTCAGACCGAGATCGTACAGTGAGTCTAGGAGTTTATTTGACAAGTGCGCAAAATTAAACCGCTCAGCAACTCAATCGGCTAAAAGATAGAAAGAGGAAGAGATTGTCGACTAGGGAAGAGGAGAATTTAGTTTAGAGAAATTTGAAAGGTAGATAGCAAGCCAGAAGAAATGAAAGACGGAAAATGAAAGATCGAAAGAAAATCTGGAAAGGGTGATGAAGAGCCAGAAAGAGGAGGAAGAAGTGGAAAAGAAGCGAGAATGAAGAAATTAAGAATGGGATCTCGAAGTTGGAAGAAGAAGCGCAGTCGGTTAAGAAAGGACGGAATATAGGTAGAAGAAAGAACGTTGTTAGCCGAGAAAAAAAATATTTGGCTTAAAAGATATTGAAGAGAGGAGATTAAGTGGAGAAATTAGAACTAATATCGTAGTTTTTCTATTAAAGCATGGCGCGAAGAGACAAGGAAAATCTTTGTGCAAATATTAGGAATTAAGGAAGATTTTGTGAATGCTTTCAAAATTGGCGCCAATGGAGGTAACAAAGATCAATTGTGACAAAGTTACTAGTTTGGGAGAAGAAGAGGGAGATTTTGAGTAGCAAATACAAACTAAAAGAAACGGACGACTACACACTTCAACCACTATACACCACAAAGGACGACTACACACCTAAAGAGCATTAAATACAAAAGGAATTGCTTGAAAAGACCAAGGTCCTAAAAGAAATTAGACACCGTATTAAAGTAGGCTATAAAAAAATGAAATTGATGGAAAACCTTAAGGAAGCAGCTCCGGAAGCAGTAGACCGGAATGAAAATGGAAAATGTTATGATGTTATTTTGGAATGTGACGGGTTTAAGGAAAATATTGAAAACAAGGGATGGGGAGTTCACAAGACTCTTACAGAAGTTTCAATTCTTTGGACTGGCTGAGACATGGATACTGGTAAAAGAGTGGGAGACAGGCCGTGGCAAACTACCAAACGATTATAAATGGAAAATGCATCCGGCGGAGAACAGAAGTAGATTTGCTAGGGCGAAAGGAGAAAATATTACAGGGGTACATAACCCAATTAGTAAATATAAAAGAATATTCAACGGGTATTGGAAGGAATTATGTGAGACAAATGAAGTTACAAAGTTACTGAAGTTGCAAAAAACATTAACGGTTTTGCTGTAAGTAAGGAGACGGTAAAAACTAATACTGAAGGGTAATCAGGGGCAAGATTAGGTTTAAGAAGGAATTAGAATTCAAGAATAGGGGACGAACAAGTCGACACACAATGTCTAGTGATAATATAGAAATTAAAGACAAAGTTAAAAGTTCAGAGGGAATAGTTTGGTTGGAATAGCTAAGAGAGTATCAGGGATATGCTGAACGGGAGTATAGAGGACGACTGGGAGCGAGAAATACGTTTATTTGGTCAGCAGAAATTTCGGTTTTTACAAATGATGCAGCAACACAGGAAATAAAAGGTAATGGTGTAGTTGAAGCTGCAAATGGAAACAGAAGGTCGGAGAAATGGGTGACCAGGTGAGATAAGGGTGCTTCAGAAGAATACATGCGGAGATTAGAGGTACTGTCTGTCTAGTCTTGTCTATCTAGTCTTGTCTGTCTAGTCTTGTTTGTTTAGTCTTGTTTGTCTAGTCTTGTTTGTATAGTCTTGTCTGACTAGTCTTCTCTGTCTAGTCTTGTTTGTTTAGTCTTGTCTGTCTAGTCTTGTCTGTCTAGTCTTGTCTGTCTAGTCTTGTCTGTCTAGTCTTGTCTGTCTAGTCTTGTCTGTCTAGTCTTGTCTGTCTAGTCTTGTCTGTCTAGTCTTGTCTGTCTAGTCTTGTCTGTCTAGTCTTGTCTGTCTAGTCTTGTCTGTCTAGTCTTGTCTGTCTAGTCTTGTCTGTCTAGTCTTGTCTGTCTAGTCTTGTCTGTCTACTCTTGTCTGTCTAGTCTTGTCTGTCTAGTCTTGTCTGTCTAGTCTTGTCTGTCTAGTCTTGTCTGTCTAGTCTTGTCTGTCTAGTCTTGTCTGTCTAGTCTTGTCTGTCTAGTCTTGTCTGTCTAGTCTTGTCTGTCTAGTCTTGTCTGTCTAGTCTTGTCTGTCTAGTCTTGTCTGTCTAGTCCTGTCTGTCTAGTCTTGTCTGTCTAGTCTTGTCTGTCTAGTCTTGTCTGTCTAGTCCTGTCTGTCTAGTCTTGTCTGTCTAGTCTTGTCTGTCTAGTCTTGTCTGTCTAGTCTTGTCTGTCTAGTCTTGTCTGTCTAGTCTTGTCTGTCTAGTCTTGTCTGTCTAGTCTTGTCTGTCTAGTCTTGTCTGTCTAGTCTTGTCTGTCTAGTCTTGTCTGTCTAGTCTTGTCTGTCTAGTCTTGTCTGTCTAGTCTTGTCTGTCTAGTCTTGTCTGTCTAGTCTTGTCTGTCTAGTCTTGTCTGTCTAGTCTTGTCTGTCTAGTCTTGTCTGTCTAGTCTTGTCTGTCTAGTCTTGTCTGTCTAGTCTTGTCTGTCTAGTCTTGTCTGTCTAGTCTTGTCTGTCTAGTCTTGTCTGTCTAGTCTTGTCTGTCTAGTCTTGTCTGTCTAGTCTTGTCTGTCTAGTCTTGTCTGTCTAGTCTTGTCTGTCTAGTCTTGTCTGTCTAGTCTTGTCTGTCTAGTCTTGTCTGTCTAGTCTTGTCTGTCTAGTCTTGTCTGTCTAGTCTTGTCTGTCTAGTCTTGTCTGTCTAGTCTTGTCTGTCTAGTCTTGTCTGTCTAGTCTTGTCTGTCTAGTCTTGTCTGTCTAGTCTTGTCTGTCTAGTCTTGTCTGTCTAGTCTTGTCTGTCTAGTCTTGTCTGTCTAGCCTTGTCTGTCTAGTCTTGTCTGTCTAGTCTTGTCTGTCTAGTCTTGTCTGTCTAGTCTTGTCTGTCTAGTCTTGTCTGTCTAGTCTTGTCTGTCTAGTCTTGTCTGTCTAGTCTTGTCTGTCTAGTCTTGTCTGTCTAGTCTTGTCTGTCTAGTATTGTCTGTCTAGTCTTGTCTGACTAGTCTTGTCTGTCTAGTCTTGTCAGTCTAGTCTTGTCTGTCTAGTCTTGTCTGTTTAGTGATGTCTGTCTCAACATACCCGCCTTTCAATGCGGGAGACCCGGGTTCGAATCCTGTTCGGGGAGACAACAACTAGGGCGGTTTTCACTAACCGACCGGGCTGCCCACCCTGAATGAATGCAAAATTTGCGATACCAGGGTGGCGCATACTTAAAGCCAAGGTGGAATAGGGGGTTTAGTGTGAGCTTCCCCCGAACCACTTTATAAAAAAAAAGTCATGTATGTCTAGTCTTGTATGTCTATTGTTGTCTGTCTAGTCAAATGTGTCTAATCTTGTCTATCTAGTTTTGTTCGTCTAGTCGTATGTTTTCATTAGTGTTTGCCTAGTGTTGCCAGACAACACTTGCCTTCGTTTAGCTTGTGCTTAGTTTCGTTTATATCTAGTCCATATTTAATCTTGTTATCTAGTTAAGTTATCTACTCTAATTCTTCTGAAACAGATAAAAACTTGCCTGTCTTAGCAAAGCAACCTTAATATTAATCCAAAACACAAACTGTGAACTGAAATTTATACCGTCTATTGTTTATATTTAGTTTATGGTGAACGCTAGAATCATCCAGCGCGTCCACACCTTTCTTCACTAAACACAAACTAAACACTTATTAGATACTCATTGTCAGCGAGGCGACTGTTATTTTGGCGCGCATGTTTCCATTCCACCTCTGACTGCTGGTATGAGACGGCACCTTGGCCCTAAACTAATTTACTGCCGGCCTTATCAGCTGGTAAAATCTAACATATTATTTCTTTTATAATCAGACACCTTTCCAGAAACAAAGAAACGAGAGGAAATGAACGTTGGAAGAAATTCTAATTCGTTATTTATTTATTTATGGTTTTCTGTCGACAAGATTAATCGGTATTGATAAATTTTGTGGAAAAAGATAACCAACAACTGTTTGAAGTTTGAAGGAAACCATGAAATATAAAAAATAATTACACAAGATTAGATAAAACGCAAACAATAGTAAAATAACAATAATAAGATTTAGGCAAGACTAGACGAAGAAGACAGACAAAAAGATACATTAGAATATGGACAAGACAAAACAGAACATTGAGGCTATAAATAAAATATTCATTTTCTCTTGGAGATTTAGTGTTGTGTTTTGCTAGATTGAGCAATCACGCAGCATAGATTTAGTTTGCTTCCTAGAAACACCTAATCTACTTGGTCGGTAGTGGAAGCTCTTTTTTTCTGCGCTGTTTTTCACTAGTAAATTACAATAATTACATTGTCTAACAGAAATTTCGAAAAATTACATAAATGTCGTCATATCGATTTGCAATAATTCGCATCGGATTGCAACTTTATTATATATAAAAGAAACTGGATAATAATAATTTAGGTTTAGAAATTTTTCGAGAAAACTGATTCAATCTGGACTTGCTAAGCATAGAAAACAACTAGTTAATTCCTTAATTCACAAGATAATTTTGGTTTATAATTCTATAATTTTAATTTAGAATTATGTTTGGCAAAGTCAAAATTTTAAAAACCTTTTTTGTAGAGCGTCAAATTTCCTACAAGCATATGTATGGTTTATTGTGATCGTATTTGTCAACTATGAATTTCCAAAGAAAGAAAAGAATTTTTCCCATGTTATTTTCAATAAAAACTTTGACTGTCTTGGGGGCCGGGTTAATTAATATTAATATTAAGAGATCTTTTAAGAGATTAATATTAAAAACTTGGCAGGGAGTTTTTATTATTTATTTGAAACCAATTTATGACCTTCCTGAAATTCCCTGAATAAATACCACCCTAATATATATATATATATATATATATATATATATATATATATATATATATATATATATAGTTTTAAATGTATGCAAACAGACAATACCTATAAATATTTTCCACTAATCTAGTTTATTATTCGGACTAATGTGAGTAAGTAAAATAGTAAATCTGTGGCATCGGCTGAAGATATGCTGGAAATGATCTCCAACGGTCTTCGAACCGCGATCGTGTGAACGAAAGGTTCAGAGTTCAAAACTAGCCCAGAGGAGATGAAATCTATCGCCGTGATTGCGCATTGTGTCCAAGATCTCTGACCGCAACCAACTCCAGCTTTAACTCTGTCGTGCTTCTTGCTACAGTCAGTGTATTACTTAAAGATGAATATATACTCAAATATTGATTTTTTTTAATATCCAAGAATAGAGACACAAGAGAGGACAGACAAGACTGATACGAGAAGACTGGACAGAAAAGCTAAAACTGGACATAAACAAGACTAGACAAACAAGCCAACCTAAACTTTTTTTTTAATTGAGAAAAGAGTTTATTGCAATATAAAAGACACAGTATAACCAAACCCATTTTCCTCCTACTTTCCACTGGAAACCACTGTAGAATTACTTCAGGAAAAAGCCGTGTCTATTTTTCTTGTCTATTTGTCCCGATCACCTTTTTCGTCGTTTCATTATTTCTGTTAGTTTTTTTGTTATAGTTACCACCAGTAACATTTTGCGCAGTTGCTCTTTCGCATATGCTTCGCCTATGAGTATATGCCTATACTGTTCCGTGATTTTTTTTTCCTTTGCGCTTCCCATCTTGGACAATCGAGGACTGAATATATTCCCATGTATCGTCCTCCCCACAGTAGTAATAGTCCGTCGTTTCTGCTAGTTTGAACCTTTTAACCCATTCGAGACAACGATTTTTTTCGAACACGGTCCCCAGGAGCATTGCACACCGGGTGTGCAGCTCCTGGGAAATTTTTTATTGCGAGTAGGGGATTGAACACCATGTGTTACACACAATGAACACAATGTAAGGTAAGATGAAAATTGCAGGAATTAAAAACCAAAGTTTCAACTAAATGAATCCATAATTTGATGTACCATTTAAATGTTCTCTTGGAATTATTTTCCGTAGGCGATGGTCAATTTAGACGAGAAATGAAGCGATCGTAAAACATTTTGAAATCTTTGTCTAGTCATGTGTTGAGAAAAATAATGAAAACCAAATTGTTCGCTTTTATTCCAATAATTATTGGACATTTGATAGTTCTCATATGTAATAATAAACTTAAAAACATCTTGAATTCAGAAATGGTTAAGTCCTTCCATTTTTCCTTTAAACTCATTTTTGCCCTACTTGTTTGTTTCTTTAGCAATCAAAGAGAAAAAGGTATAATCAAATAAAAGTTCGAAAAGACCGGACGGACTACCTCCGTTTGGTAACTTTTGGAGACCTGGTTTATCCACTAAAGGAATTTTTGTAAGAGAATCATCATCTTTCCACGTTTCTGTACCTTCATTAAGCTCACTTTGAGGCTGTTCAATTTCAATTTCAAGGTCAGTACAATCGTCCCATCATTTTCTTCAAAAACTTCATCTGTGAATCATCTAATAGTTCAATATTCACATTCATGTTTTCCTCATTTTCTAAATCACTATCACTATCCATGATAACAAAATTTTGATTCTTCTTTTTATTTCTTGCAAACATGAAATCATCACTTTCATTATCACTGGTTGCTTCCTGCATTCCTGATGTTTCTGCCCTACTTTACATGTAAAGGCTTCAGATAACTTTTTAGATTTTTTGGTACATAGTAAAACCAATGCCAAATTTTGTTTTCCTGTAATTTACAGATATCATTTGTTCAAGCAAAATAGCTTATTTCGCTTATTTCGACGACTAGTTTACTCTGAATAATTAATAATTGCAAATTATTGTTATTGCACACGAGACTATAAGACGGCCTGCACACCGTCAGGCCGTCTAATAGTCTCGGAAATCAATTGCACACACGATTGCACAGGTCTCGAATGGGTTAAGGTAGTTGCCAAAACATCCATGACCCGTCAATACTTGTGTCAAGTAATAGTCCACTTCACCATGCTCCCGGTTAATCAAAATTTTTACATTTGGTATGAGCGTAAATTCCGCTTATCCCTTCAAATTCTGCCATCTTTTTTGCCACAGGTTTGTCATCTTTGTGCTGCTCTCTGATGCGGATGGATTATTGCGTGTGTCTTCCAGCCTTCTACACCTTCCTTCTATTATTAGATCAATGGGTGGGCTTCCCGCCACCACTCACAGTGCATCGGTAGATATAGTCCGGTATGCGCTTCTTCTTCTTTAAGTGCCGTCTCCTCTTAGAAGGTTGGCAATCATCATGGTGATGCGCACTTTCGACATCGCAGCTCTAAATAGATCGATGGAACTACAGTTGGACCATTTTTTTAGGTTATCCAACCAGAAAATACGTCTTCTTCCTATGCTTCTCCGTCCTCGTATTTTGCCTTGTATAATCTCTTGCAGGAACCTATATCTTTCCCCCCGCATTACGTGACCCAAGTACTGCAGCTTCCTGACTTTTATTGTATTGATTACTTCCTTTTCCTTTTTCATTCTTCTCATTACTTCATCATTCGTCACTTTATCCTCCCAGCTTATCTTTAGAATCCTTCTATAAGTCCATAGCTCAAATGCATCCATTTTATCTATCATGTTTCTCTTTAGCGTCCAGGCCTCCATTCCGTAAAGCAGTATTGAATATACATAACCTCTCAACAATCTGATCTTAAGATTAAAACTCATTTCTTTGGTGCAAAATACTCCTCTCATTTTGTTAAACACACTTCTTGCTTCTCCGATTCTTGCTCTAATTTCTTCAGTGTTGTCATTGTTTTCGTTGACAATTGTTCCTAGGTGCTTGTATTTTGATACTTTTTCTACCACTTTTCCATGAATTCTTAGGTTCTTTCGTGGGTGCTGTTGTTTAGAGATTAACATGCATTTAGTTTTTCTGAGGTTTAGTCCGTTTTCCTCACTGCTTTCTACTATCTGGTCAATTAGTCTTTGTAAATCCGCCATGTTCTCTGCAATCACTACCGTGTCATCTGCGAACCGTAGATTGTTAATGGTTTTCCATTAACTCTAACTCCAGTTGTTTCCTCTGACAGTGCTCGTTGGATCATTTTTTCAGAATATAGGTTGAGGAGCATTGGTGACAGCACGCATCCTTGTCTCACCCCTCGCTGAATTTCTATATCTTCGGAAAGGTCGTTTCTCTCTTTTACTCGGGCAGTTTGATTAAAGAAGAAGCAAGCTGCATGGTAATCCACCAAGGACATCGCGGCACACCTTTCACAGTGCATTCGGGAGTAAAACAAGGATGCACGCTCTCCCCACTTCTGTTCACCATAGTCTTAGACTGGGTCATGAAGAAAGCAAATAAAAAAACAAGGGAAATTCGATGGACGCTCGTGAGGCATTTAGAAGACCTAGATATTTCCGATGATATCTGTCTCCTGTCCCACACCAAAGTAGATATGGAAAAAAAGTTGGAGGCTCTCAAAAAGTACGCAATGCAGGTGGGAATGAAAATCAATGTCGATAAAACCAAGCTGATAAAGATCAATGCGGCAGCACCCTGCAACCTGGAGATAGATGGCAGGCAAGTGCAGGTAGTAGATAGTTTTTGCTACCTTGGAAGCCTTATTTCACAGGATGGTGGTGCTGATAAAGACGTAAAACAACGGATACAGAAGGCGCAACAGGCATTCTGAATGCTTAACAATCTGTGGAATTCAACAAAAACTTCCCGTAACTTAAAGCTCCAAATTTTCAAATCTAATGTAGTATCAGTTCTTCTTTACGGTAGCGAAACGTGGAAAGTGACTACCACCATAGTATCACAACTTCAGGTATTCATGAACAAGTGTCTGAGAAGAATACTTAAAATATTTTGGCCCAATACCATAGCAAATATTGAACTTTGGAAAAAAGCAAATATGGAGCGCCTTGAAACCCAAATAAGAAGAAGGAAGTGGAAATGAGGGGGAAATGAGGGGGATAGAAGGCCGGAGGGGGATATTGCAAAAGAAGCTCTTGACTGGAACCCCCAAGGTTCAAGAAAGAGAGGGCGCCCAAAAATCAGGTGGCGGAGGACAGTCGTACAGGAAGCCAGGGCAAGCGGAAAGGAGTGGCGCGAGGTAAAGGCCCAGAATAGAATCAGATGGAGAGAGTTTGTTGATGCCCTATGCTCCCACGAGGAGTAAAGGAAATGATGATGATGGTGAAAGGTTAGATATAATTCTAATATCATTCGTATCTAATTTCTTTTGTCGGAGCATTTGAATAAGATGATTGTGTCTGACTTTGTCGAAGGCCTTGTTGTAGTCCAGAAAACACACGTAAACTGGTTGATTGACATCCATGCATCTTTGTGTTAGCACATTGAAAGCAAACAGAGCCTCTCTTGTCCTCATAGCGTTTCTAAAGCCAAATTGTGTTTCGCTAATATCTTGTTCAAGCTTTCTAAAAATGCGTTGATGTATAATCTTTAGAAATATCTTAAGTCTATGACTCATTAAGCTAACTGTTCGATGGTCACTGCATTCTTTTGCATTAGGTTTTTTTGGTATACCACAAAGGTTGAAGTCAGCCAATCTTTAGGAATAATGCCTGTATTATAGATTGTATTGTACAGGTCAACGAGTATTCCTATTTGTTCTTCTTCGATGAGTTTAATTATCTCGGCTGGTATTTCATCCGGGCCACATGCTCTGTTGTTTTTCATGAGTTTCATTGCGTTTTTGACTTCCTCTTTCGTTATATTTGGACCGTTTTCTTGACTTAGTTCTTCTGTTATTGTTTCCGGTTGCCTCTCATCATCAAACAATTCTTGAATGTATTCTTTCCATCTCTCTAGTTTTCCATTGATATCAGGGATTATTTTGCTATTTTTGTCTAACAAGATATTAGTTCTGTTCGTTTTTTTGATACCACATAGTTCCTTGACTTTCTTATGCATATTAAAGCTGTCATTCTTTGACATAAGTTTTTCTATCTCTGAGCATTTTTCATCATACCATTTCTCTCTTGTGTATCGTATTTTTTTTTTCTTATCTCTCTTTGTATGTCTTTATATGTGTCTTTGTTTTTATGTAGTCTTCTGTCTTCCATTCGTTGCAGTATCTCGTCAGTTATCCATGGCTTGCTTTTGATATTACTTTTGTTCTTCCCCAATATTTCCTTGGTCGGTTTGGATATGCTATTTTTGAACGCTTCCCATTTCTTGTTGCTATTTTCGTTTGTGGTACTTTTAATTTGACTTATTTCGTTGTTAATTCTTGTTGCTAGTTGTTCTCTCGTTACTGGATCTTGTAGTTGTGAGATGTCTAATTTGGTTTTATTTTGTTTCGGTAGTCGCTTCTTAAGTTTTACTTCCATTCTTATTATTACTGGGTTATGGTCTGTTGATACATCCGCTCCGGGATATGTTTTAGCGGATTTTATAGAATTACGGTAGCGTTTGTTTATTAGGAGGTAGTCTATTTGATTTCTAACAATCTTGTTGTTGCTCCCATCTTCTGGAGACTTCCATGTATATAGTCTTCTTTCTGGTAGTTTGAAATAAGTATTTGTGATTACCATGTCATTCTCTTGGCAGAATTGTGCTAGCCTTTCTCCCCTATCATTTCGAGTCCCCGATCCGAACTCTCCAATACTATTTCCATCTCTCCCTTTTCCGATTTTCGCGTTCCAATCTCCCATTATAATTGTAGTGTCTCTGGTCTTGATAATTTCCAGCGCACGTTGGACATCGTTGTAAAATTGTTCTATTTCTTCTTCACTTTTGTCAGCCGTAGGTGCATATACTTGAATAATGTTAGTTACTGTTTTGGTTGCTTGAATTTGTAGTATGACTACTCTGTCCGATATTGGAATGAATCCGGTCACCGATTGTCTTACGCTGTTGTTAACCAATATTGCCACTCCATTCCAGTGATGAGACTCATCGTTTCCGGAATAGTAAATCTTGGTTTTATTGATGCTTAACTCTCCTGAGTTAGCCCATCTGGTTTCGCTTATTCCCATTATATTCACTCTTAGTCGCTGCATTTCTTGAATCACATTATACACTTTTCCTGTTCCATGCATGGACTTGACGTTCCATGTACCGATTTTCATAGTTGACCCGGAGATTCTTTGCACCCTCCGATCACTTAAGACCCATCCATGATAATTTGTACTAGGGATATCTTTGGAATCTTTAATACAGTGGTTTTCCGTTGCCTTCTGTATTCTCCTGCCGTTGGCCATTTCTTGGCTCATCCGCCTTTGGCAATAATTTCTTATCTCCAGGACAGGGGAATGCCCGTACCCTTATTAGTTCATCCACCCTAAGCTGTTGACTAAAAAAGGGGGGACTGCTTATACCGGCAGTAATTGGGTAAACACAAATTCATCTCACTTGACACACGTCATAAAAATAAAATATTTTATGCGGTATGCGCAGCAGATTCTAATCAGTATTTTTCGCTGGATCCGTTCTAAAATTTGATTATATTTTATCTTTGTGACCTTTCGCCATATAGGTGCACCATAGAGTATGATGGAGTAAACTACCGATGCGATCAACCGCCGTTTGCTATATCGTGGTCCTCCGATGTATGTCATTAGTCGTCCTAGATTGGCCACCACGACCTCGGCTTCCATAGCTATTTGTATCACGTGCTGTATCATACTCATATTTCTATTGAATATATCTCCAAGATGCCTCAATGTCTCTGATGTTGTTATTATTGCTATTTTGATTTCCATTTTTGAGAGCTCTCTCCTTCCTGCTAGTATTATAGCTTCCGTTTTAGTCGTTGCCAGTTTTAGGCTTTTGCAATTCATCCATCGGCTCACTCTCTGTATCGCTTCGTTTATTTTAATATACAGCTGCTCTTATTTTTTGCCTCTTACGATCACAGCCAAGTCATCCGAATAACCTATTAGGGTTACTCCTGCAGGCATGCGCAGCCCTAATGCCTTATCGTACAAGGTATTCAAAAGTAGCGGTCCTACTATAGATTCCTGAGGGACGACTTTTGTTATATTTATCTTGGCAGTCTCTCCTACCATTAGGTTCAATAAGATAACTGCATACTATCTGTACTAGGTACTGTGGTATCTTAAGCCTGACTAGTTCTAGGATTATGAATTCTCAATTTCCAGACTTAGAACAGAGTTGAATGCATTTTGCACGTCGAGGGTCACCATAACGCAGAAATCTCTGCGTTTAAAGCTTCCCCAAATCGCCTTGGTTGCTATCTCCTGTACTACGAGCAGTGAATCGATTGTAGATCTTCCTTTCCGAAAGCCGAATTGCCTTTCTGATAAATTCCTTGATTTTTCGATATTTTCCTTGATTCTGTTGCTTAGTAGTTGCTCTTCCGCATTGTGTTTAGCATACATGTGGCCTATATGTTACTTCCGCATTTTCTTATTTCTTTTCCTTATGTATTAGCAGTATTGTCGCTGTTTTTTCATATCCTATCGAATTCTCCTCTCTGTAGCAATCTGTTAAATATCTTTAAACGGTATTGGGGGCTCCCATTCATCAAAGCCTTCACGACCGCCAATGGTATCCCGTATGATCCTAGGGCCCTTCTGTTTTTAATTTTTTTGGTCGCCTCTCTCATTTCGATCTCTCTGAATAGTGTACAGTTTACCCGATCTTCCATTTGTATAAGCTAGCTCCAGTCCATATCTCGGTCGCATGGAAATAGTTTCTCCGCTTGATTTAGGCATTTCCATTACTTTTTTTAGCATTTCCATGCATTTTCTCTTGCTATCTTGATTGCATTTCTGTATTCTTCTCTTCCTTTAGCGTATTCCTTTTTAAGTTCTTGTTTCTCTTCATTTGTTTTATTTTTCTTAGCGTTTGCTCTAGTCATTGCTCTTATTTTTTTCGGACATATCCACCTTTGTTCCGTCACTTCTCTCGTCCTACAATTCACAGGTGCTCGTCTGCTTCTTCCGCCATTTCTTCGAAATATTTGACAGCATGTTTGTGTAACTATTTTCATACATTCGCTTGGTTCAACCTCTATATTAGGATCGCCTATATTTTCTTTTAATTTTGCAGAGAAAAGCTGCAATCAGTTCTGGTTTATTATCCATCCGTTCTCCGGTGCTTGTTTGGGTTGATTCCGTTTTCTTAGATCTCTTGGGTTCTTTATACTATATTCGATGTTTCGGTGATCGCTTAGTTTCTCATCGTCCCTCACCTCCCAGTTTCTGACCTGTCTAGGTTGGTTTTGCAGAATGTTATATCGATGTACGATGAGGCTTGTCCACGCTGGAAAGTAGGCATATTTCCCTTATTTAATATTTCAACGTCTTGTTCCGCTAGCCATTCAGTCAGAATTGCTCCCCTAGCATCTTCAAACGGTGAGCCCCACTCGGGCGATTTAGAGTTGAAGTCTCGTCCCACGATAATTTGTTTTCCATTGTGACTCTTCATGCTGTCTCTCAGTTCTTGTAGGTTTTCTTCAAATTCGGTAATGTGTATGTTCAGGGAGTTGTAACACCCGTAGATGATTATGTGTCTAGTTTTAATACACCTGTGACCTTTTCCTTTGCCCCATTTGTTGTCTGTTGCTTTAATTGCTACACTGCATTTATCGTCTGTGAACCATGGTCCATTTTTTGTCAGTTTGATGTTTGGTTCCGAGACAATCACTATGACAATATTGTGGTCCAGGACAGTTTTTCGGAGAAGTTCTTGTGCTGTTCTACTTCTGTTCATGTTACATTTTAGGATTTTAAGCATTTTGGCAAACAGTTTCTTTCTTTGCCGGGTTTTGTTTTGTCTCTATTCTTTCCTCGGTTCATACTCATTCATACTCTCTTTCAGGTTCCTTACCAGGTTTCTGTATAGTTCACACGCCATGGTTCTTGTTTGATGCCCTTTGGTGTGACATTCATGGCATCTTGGTGCATTCAGGCATTATTTGGCTGTATGTCCTTTTTGGTTGCACCTGAGGAGACTCCTGTCATATTTTCTCCTAATCTCCTAATACCATATTTTACTTTTTTTGCACATTTTAGCCGCATGCCCATGTCTCTTACAGTTGTATCATTTTATAGGGATGAAGAGCTCTTGGACCCAGCAGCTGCTGCAACCTATTTTAATTCTTCGTCTGTCCAGTATTTGTTGTGCAGCAGCCTTTGCCATACTGACTGTTGCTATAAGCGTGCTCCGTTCTCTACCTGTTTCCAGAGTACGTACTTTAATTTCCCTTTCTTCTGGCTTTCCCCTTAGTGCTTCTTTAATGGCTTCTTCTGTTTCTCCCCTTGTTGTTGTTTCGTCAATATTCCTAATAATTATTGTCCCTCTTTGTCCAGCTACTTCTCTAATCGTGGCTGTCTCATTGAGACTTGCATTTGCCTGCTCCTTAAATGTTTCAATAGCCCCTTCTTTTTTTCTCGTATCGTGATTCTGGCATTGCCATTTCTCGCTTTTCTTATTTTTTCTATTTGTATGCCTAAATTCTCAGCGTTTATATCTTGTTTCATTTTTGTTAATATGTTTGCATATATTGTTATTACCATCGGTGGGTATTGCCTTCATTTCAAAGGTATTGCGTAGTTTCGGGGGGAAGCTGGACGTATTTCTTTCTCCTGCATGGTTTTTGTTAGTACTTTGTTCTCCTCTACCAGTCATCTTTTTTCGCGTATATATGTGTAATATCTTGTCCGATTTTCTAAAGGCAATTTCTTCCAGCTTCCTTAGCTTATTTATTCCAACGTTGGTGATACAAGGCATTGCCACTTCTTTCGTTTTTTTTGCCAGGGTTTGGAGGAGTACCCTAAATAGTCTTATAATCTCGATATTTTCTGTATGTCTTAATTCCATTTTGTATATAAAATTTTCAATAGCTTCCAAATTTCCTTCAATCACCATCTTTATTGTTTTTAATATTGTTATTAATCCCTATTTCTGTACCTTCCTTAATTTCTGCCACCTCTGGATATCGCTCTATGAACTGCCTGTTTAGACCTTTTTCTATTTTTATCTCATTTTCTATTACGCAAACTGCTAGGTCATACTTTCTCCCTCTGGCCAGTCTTCCGTTGTGAGGTAGCTAATTACTTCAGGACTTTCAGTTTCTTTAATTAAACATCTTAGTTTTTTAATTGTTTCATCTATTTTATCTACATTCAGGGTTTGCGTGCCCGTTGTTTCAGCCCCAAGTTCAGTTGTCTGGCACCCTTCATCTCTCAGGATTGCAGTTTCTACTTGACTCTGCGTGCTCGCATCTGCTACTACCTTTTGTACTCTATTGGAAACTGCTTCTTCTTTTTCCGGTATTCTTCTTCTTCTTTCGAATAGGCCTAATTTAGACCACGCTTGTTCAACTGTTGGGCTTTTACCTTTGCCCAGTATTGTCGCATCTTCTGCCGGTGTAACTCCCTTCTCTCTTCTGTCCAGGGGGTACCTTTCCTTCGAGGTTATTCCTGAAATCCACGGACTTCCTCCAGGGTGCGTCTCACAGACGGTCTGTTTTTGAGATCTGTTATTCTCAGTTCTTTAATATCCTTCTCGGTCTCTGTCAACCAAGTAGTACGAAGCTTCTTGTTTTGCCAGAAGGTGAACAGACGGTTGGTTAGTCGGTATAGAGGCGATCTTGCAACGTGGCCATAGAAAGCTACCCTTCTTTTCCTGGCACAGTCAGAGTGCATCTCAATATGTTCGTAGAGCTCAGACTTATGCCGTCTTCGGAATTCCCCATCTTCCTTTACCTGGCCTAGGATCTTCCTGAGGATTCTCCTCTCTTTTTCCGGTATGTTAATTATAATCACTTTTCTTGTATAGCTGCGTCGCCAGTGCAGTAATCTTATCCGTTGCATTTCTAATTTCTCCCTTAGTGCAAACTTTATCTTTCAGTAGCTGTTCGAGCTCTTTTACTTTTTATGTTAAGTTTTCAACTAGAGTCCAAATTACTTTTCCTTTCGTCTGTTCTATGATTTGGCTGAACGTCAGCTTGGTATGGACCATGTTTGCTGCGCCTTTTTTTGTGATTTTTTCATATTGCAGCGTATCAGGCAATATGTCCCGTCTTTTATCCTCCTCACAATCTTTTCTTGAAGAAGCTAGAGTAACTTCGCCTTCGCTTAGACTTCTCTGATGATGCGGTGGCGTTCTATTTATTGTATCCTTTCTTTTGAAGGTATTGTTTTGTGCCCCTACTTCTTTTTCTTCTCTCCAGTCACTTTTTCTTGAATAATGGCCTGGGAGACCACCAATTGTCCAGAGCAGTTGCTGGCTGACGGTCGGGCGGGGCCTACTCGCTCACCCACGAAACCGACCGGCATTAGGGTATCCCTCCCCTACACCGTAAAACTGTTTTCGGGACAGACAAGACTGGAGTGACAGAACTGGGCAGACAAGACTGGACAGACAAGACTGGACAAAAAAAGAATAGACAGACAAAACTGGACAGAAAAGAATGGACAGACAAGACTGAACACACAAGACTGAACACACAAGACTGAACACACAAGACTGGACAGACCAGACTGACTGGACAAACAAGAGTAGACAGAAAAGACTGGACAGTCACGACTGTACAGACAAGTCTGGAAAAATAAGTCTAGACAGACAAAACTGGACAGACAAGCCTTTTTTTGAGAGGGGTGAAAATACCTTTACGTACGACCTTCAGAACAGAAATGCCCTGAGGAGTGTAGGACTCACCCTGGCATGATGGTACCACCGGTCCTACCCACTAAAAACAACCTCCTCTTTCCTTCAATAACCATTCACCCTACAACGGGATCGCCTTGCGGCATTACTTCATGGTGGTTAGAAGTCTCTATTCGTTGGCATCTTTCGTTATTCGTTATCCCTCTCGTCAAGTACTTTCTTTAATAGGATGTCTTGCACCATTTTTTAAATTATATTCCACCCTACTTAGCTAGTCAACATTTCGGGCACTAAGTTCTCGGGTGTTAGTTCTTTACGAATTAGGTATTCTATAATACCTAATTATACTGTAAAATATAAATTTTATTTATATATAAATTTTACTATCTGTAAAATACTGTAATTTATGTATTCTGTGGATATACTTTAGGTACACTGCGGGCGGCTGAAGAACGTGTGCTCTGCTGTGTCTTCCTCAGCACCACAGTAGTAAGTGCATTCTGCTGTTTGGCTCCTCCCTATTCTCCTCTTGTAGACCACAAATCAACCATGGCCGGTGAACATTTGCAAGAGGTGGAATGATAGTTCTCCATGCTCCCTAGAGTACCAGTCTTTAATTTTCGGTATTAGCCTGTGCATCCACGGGCTTGTTTCCATACTTTCCCACCTTTCCTGCCACCTCTCCACTTTCCTGCCACGTTCAAGCCGAACGTTTCCCCCTTTCTTTAGCGAGTAAATCGAGCGGAATTACTCTTCCCATGACAAGTAATGATTCTGTTGCGGCAGTTCTGTAACTTTCGCAAATGCGGATTGCAGGAGTTCTCTGTACGCGAAGTAATTTTTGACTATATTTCTGGTATCTACAGACCTCCATCCACACGGCGGCGGCATAAAGAATGATAGACTGGGCTACGGTTGCTAAGAGTCTTCTTTTCCTTTCGGTTGGCCCATTTTCACGCGGCATGAGTCTGGAAAGAGACAGAGCCGCTCTTTGGGCTTTTTCAGCAACATGCGTTATGTGATGGCCAAAGGTGAGGGAGGCTGTTATCCATTACGACACCAAGATGTTTCGCGTGGTTGGTAGGTAGCATTATTGCACCTCCCACCTCGAACTTTATCTCCCCGTACCTCTTTCTACCAGACAGCATCACCGCTTCGGTTTTTTTCCGTGGCGAGTTGAAGTTTGTTCTTTTCTAGCCATATGGAGATCCTATGTATCGCCTCGTTGGTGCTGTACATTAAATCTTCTCTCGATTTAGCCGTAGAGTCCACTGACAGGTCGTCGTCGAAAGTAATTGTTTCCACGCCGTCGGGCAAATCTAGGTCTAGTGTGCCGTCGTATAACAAGTTCCAGAGTTGGGGGCCCAGTACAGAGCCTTGGGGTACACCACATGTCACTGGAATTGCAACGCGGTCTTCTAGCTCTAGTTTTCTGCCAGTCAGGTAGGTTCCTATGATCTTTCTCAGGTAGGCCGAGATGTTTCTTTCTAGTAGTTCCTTTTTTATTAAGTTCCAGTTGGCGGAGTTGAAAACATTCTTTATATCAAGCGTGACAAGGACGCACAAGCCAAGGACAGACAAGCCTGGACAGTCAAGACTGGACAGACAAGACTGGGCAGACAAGACTACACAAACAAGACTGGACAGAAAAGAGACAATCTGGGCAGATACGACTGGATAGGCAAGACTGGATAGATAATACTGGACGGTGAAGACTGGACAGATAAAACAGGACATACAAAATTGGACATACAAAACTGGACATGCAAAACTGGACAGACAAGACTGGACAGATAAGACTGGTCAGAGAAGACCAGACAGATGAGACTAGACAGAGAAGACTAGTATATAAATAATATATAGTTTTTATAAACTTCTTTGTTCTGTTGCTATGTAATTTGGAATAAAATTGCAGTGGAATTAAATGTTTCCTTGTTCCCACAATCAAATCGCTGGAAGGAAATCGAGCTTTGTTTTCCTGCATAATTTCTCTGTCAATTTAACAAATTGCAGAAATCCACTAAAAGTAGAACTTCCATAAAAGAATCGCAAGGAAATATTTTTAATGCTAAAACCGTATTAATAGAAATCTAATCTGTTTCTACTTCTGTTTCTAGTACAGTTCATTCTAATGTAGTTCTGGACATTTATAAATATGTTTACATTTGGAGGTTCGAAAATTGAAAATAAATCTGAGAAAGGAACAGGAAAAGATTAAATATTTATGATTGGTAATTGATTTACGATTGGGTACCAGTCCAACACGGTAGTAAATCAAATTATGCAGACTATCTTTCGAAAAAACTAAATTTATGAGTCAATATTAATCATAACTCGAGATTTAGCTCAAAGAAACAATTAATCACGTCTCTTGAAATTCTAAAATAAAAACAGACCAAACAAACGAAAATATTATTGTTGCATCTTGTTTGCTTTCTTTCCACAGCCTAGTCTAGATTGCACATGTTTTCTATTAGTGCATTTAGAGTAGACTTTATTATGTTTATATCAAGCTGCAACTTAAACAGGTGATTTTTAAAATGTAAATTTATTTTGTACAAAACTAAGGGAAACATTCTTGTTTTAATTTAAACTATGTTAATTAATTCACTCAATAATTAATTGTTAATATTAATATTAAGAGCTATAATTTGGCAGTTTTTTTTTTAAATTTATTTGATTTTACATTCTTGTTTAATTTCAACTACGTTCATTAATTCACTCAATAATTAAACCTAAAACTTTGGTAGTTTTTTTGTACGAACATTTTTTTGCTTTCTTTTGCAACTTGCTATCAGAATCTTTATATGTATTGTACTATTTTACACGATTTGAGAGTACTCATCAAGAAACAAAAAATAATAATAAATAATAGACACTAGGCATAATCAATATATGAAACTTACGCCTAGTGTCTATTATTTATTATTATTATTTTTATAATGTTTCACCTAGTGGCTACAGCTGAATCTTTAAATTTTATTTATAAGCAGTAAATGTTAATAGTATTGACGCGAAGCAGTTAACCACCGGTACAGTTAGTTATTTAATTGGATTAAGATCGAAAATAAATTCAACAACAAAAAGTTTGCAGGAAATAAAGAAAAAACTCATCAATGTTACATTTTAATTAAAAATATTAATCACACATTTAATTATTCGTTTATTTTTCATGTTTAATTCAATAGTTGATGATTCATTAAGATATAATTAAAATTTCAATAGAGTTTGATCGACATGACTAGACTGATTATCATAACTTTTTTTCGGAGACGTAGTGAGCACCACTTACTCAGTCAACCACGAGACTTAGTAAGTGGCCCCCTTAGATATCACAAGCATCATTGGACCGCATTTCGCCAACTTTATTCTTTATTAAACATTTTTATACATAATGTATTTATGACAAGTCAAATAATAATAATAATAAAACAGAGTTACAATAATAAAACATAGTTAAACGGAGAACGTATACATAAGTGTAAATGGACGAAAACATTAATGTAAAACAGACATTACATACAGTCGTAAAACATGGCTTTAGACGTGAAATTTAAAGTTTAAGGGAAAAGAAATCATTGATTCAGTAACAGCAACTTTCTATAAGCCAGCTTTTGATTTTGCTTTTAAAAGCTCGAATCGGAAGGGCCCTTAAGAATGAAGGTAGTTTATTATAAAGTATTAGTTTTAATTTAGGTGAATTTTTTTCAGATTTTGCTAGCCTGAACTGTGGTATGACCAGAGAGTCCTTGTATCTATTGTCATGGCAGTGAACAGATGCATGAGTCACATGAATGTTCGACTTGGAGTGAATCTCAAGCAAGGAGTTATAAATAATGACGGTAATGACATGATTTTGAACTTTAGAAAGAGTGGCTTACAGTGATCTAAATAATCCGCTCTTGACACTATCCTGACTGCTTGTTTTTGCAGTTTAAATACTTTAATCGCCGCGACAGAGTTTCCCCACAATACTATACCATAGGAAATCAGGGAGTGGAATAATGCAAAGTATGCAGAACGTAAGTTGAAGGCATCGAAATTAGCAAGTGCTAGTTTTCTTAGGAGAAAGATAGTCGAGGAAATCTTGGGTATTATCGAGTTTATATGGGCTTCCCAGGTAAGGGAGTCATCCACTGTTATTCTCAGAAGTACGGCAGAAGAACCAGAGGTTACACGGTTGTTACTGGAAATCACCAAGGGTTGAGTTTTGCTAGCATTTATTTTAATAAATTAGAGTCAAACCACGATTCCGCGCTGGTCAAAGCCAGCGTGGTGGTTTCCATGGCCCGCTCTGAGTCTGACTCCTGATGTTGTGATCTCGCGATTTTGGTTTCAAAGAATTTCAGTTTCTCACGAGTCGGCAAACAAAACTAAGTGGACACCCGATTAGTTTTTGTTTATTTAGGACCATTAGTCTGCTTTATCTAAATCATGCGGGCAGACGCTCGAACTTAGGGATCGTGCCGAGACGCCGAGAGGATTTTGTTTTATGAGTTTTGGAAATTTTCCATAAAGATTAGGGGAGGACTCACACCAAGACCGAGGTGATGAGGTAGAGGGGAAGTTAAAAAGAGGCAGTCAGAATTGAGCTAGCGAGAGAGTAATTTGAGTTTTAAAGACGAACCTCCGTATTTTCGTTGAAGTAAATTCCGGGTTTCGACCATAAGTTTCGTAGAATTAAGTGTATTGTTTATTATTTATTATTTTTAAGTTAGTTAGTAATTATTGTAATAAGTTAGCGATTAGTTGTACATATTGTAAGATATTAGCAGATAAGTAGTATTTAATTACATATAAAGGACATATTTGCGTGTAATTAATTCATCCATTGTCCTGATCCTGGAGCAGCACCATACCAAATTACCAGTTCGCAACACTGACAGTACAGTGTGGTATCGTCCGCAAAGAGAACACTATTTATAGGCTTCATATACATGGGCAGGTTGTTAATATAAATCAAAAATAACATTGTTCCAAGGATAGATCCTTGGGGTACACCAAACTTAACCGGAAGATATTTCGAAACACTGTCTCCAATGCGAACACATTGAAATCTACCAGAAAGATATGAAGAAAACAGACTTAGGGAAAAACCACGCAGACCATAATACTACGCTTTTTGAAGTAAAATTTTGTGTGACACCACATCAAATGCTTTTGAAAGATCACACAGTGCAAGTGAAGTGAATTTCCCACTCTCCAGTCCCCCAACATCTTCGACTATCTTAAGCAGTGCCTTAATAGTGAAACAGTCAGATCTCAAGCCATATTGCGCGCTAGACAAAATTTTATTCTGTTCTAAGAACAGTGTGAATCTATCTTTAATAATTGACTCCATAAGTTTTCCCATCACTGGTATAATCGATATAGGACGATAGTTGCTTATATCATCTCTGTTCTCTTTTTTGAACACAGGAACTATTTAAGCTTTTTAAAAACGCTCGGAAATATGCCATGTTCAAGACATCGATTGAATAGATTACAGAGTGGTTGGGCCAATATATCACGGGAGTACTTGAAAATTTTTCTGTTCATGTTGTGAACATCAAGGCTTGCAGAGTTAGATAACTTATCTATATACTTTTTGACTTCACTAGGCAGAATGGGATTTAAAAATATGGTTGACACGTTAGCTGTACATTTATTTAATATATGCATGGCCGTGGAAGTATGTATGTTCGCAGAGATTTCGTTAGCTATTTTTGAGCCAATGTTTGAAAAGTATTTATTAAAGTCATTACAGCTTAGAATGTGACTAATTTCGCTTTGTTTTATATTACGCTCGTCATTTATCAACTTCCACGCATCTCTTGCAACATTATCAGTAGTACTTAAAAAAACTTCGTGAACAGTTTGACTGGTTTTATTTATATTTTTTCTGTAGAGACTCCGGTACATAGAAAATAGCTTTTATCTTGAGGAGAACCCGATACGTCTGCAATGAATCTCAGAATACTTAATTTTTCGCGCATTTCACGTAATTCATCAGCAAACCAAGTAAAGGGTTGACCTTTAGAGTAACATCTCTGTACAGGAAAATGTTTATCAATTTCAGTTTTAACAATTTCGATCATTTTGTGCGCTGCAGATTCCGGCTCTTCCAAGCTAATAAAAGACCAATTGGCATTTTTTAGATTGTCATACAATTGCATCAATCGGTCCTGTGTAAATTTCCTATGGTACAGCACTTTCGGAATTTTTGTTACGTCTTCGAAATTAACAGAAATAAGTTGGGCATGATGGTCCGAAAGACCTGGCTTTAGGACTTCCGTATAAAAAATCTTATAAGAAAGGTTTGTGATAACATTGTCGAAGCAAGATGAAGATGCCGAAGTTACGCTGGTAAGCTCTATCACAGTAGTACGAAGACCATAAGTGCTAAGCAGACTCTTCAGACCACCGAGTTTATTGCCACCATCAGTAAAGCTTATGTTAAAATCTCCTAATATTACAATATTACTAAATTGATCAAAGAAAGATCATCTTCAATCATCATCATCTTCAGAAAGATCAACTTCAAGATATCGCTGCATAGTGCCACCCTTACATTCAGGCCCCTCTTTCCCATTTGGGCACTCTGGGCACGTGCCCACGGCTCCTCGATTTAATGGGAGGCCCCTAGTTCCTGCAGATCACCTAACAATAACCTTTTGAAAGAAAACAAAATTGAAGACACATTTTCATAGCTAACCAATCTAACTGCAGTGGGGAACGCTGCTTTTCAAAATTGAAAAGAATAAATTTTTTTCAAAAAAGATTAACCAGTTTGTCGCTCATGTCCATAGAATTTGATATTCTCAAAAACCTAGATTTTAAATAGGTGATTACAGATTTTGCCCATCTCAAATCTAGAAGAGTACCTCTTCACTCAACATGGATTTTTAACCTGTGAATGCTAAAATAGTTACTTTTGGGGATTATATTACCTCTTCGTTTAATTCGAAAGATATTAAAATCTAAAACTGTGCTTATCTGCTTTCCTTGTTTATTTTAGCAAAATAGTGCTCCGTTAAGATCATATGACCTTGACCTAAGGGGCCCCATTATCCTAATGTGTCCAGGGCCTCCAATAGGTTAAAGACGGCTCTGCTTACATCCCCCTTTCACATATAATTAGTGTTTTAGGTATTGTCGATTTCTTTCTTCTCTTTCGGATTTTTTCTTCGCATCTATCATTTTCATTGTCACAGTACCTTGGATCTTCCTTCTGGTGTCTGTTCATATGTCCTCTAACGTGATCCTTTTTTGTTCAAGCATAGATTGTTCTAGTGATTGTCTGTGAGTGAGTTTGTCTTTTTTCCATTTATCCCTTTCCGGTACCCATCCGTTGCATTCGAATATGGTATGCGCGGCACTGTCTGTGAGGCTACAGTAAACACATAGGCAGTTTGTAGCCCTACCGATGCTATGAAGTTAACTCCTAAAGCAGCTTATCACCTGGGTGACATATAAATTAATTTTCCCGTGATTCCTTGTTGCCAAACGTTCCACATCATTAGGATTAAGATTCTAGTCCAGTGGTCCTTAGTGAATAGGTTTTTTCACTGGTTTTATCATTCTCGAACATACCTGCTTTCGCTAGTTCTTTTTGACAGCTTGTGTGCCATCGACGTTTGATCTCGCGAGGGTAGACTTCTACCCTCTCTTCTACTATAAGCTCTATGATGTCACCCATATGTCATTATGCCGGGAAAAACTAGGACGGCATCCCTAGATACCGTCCGGTAAGCACTGCGCAAACTTTGGACGATTGACAGCTTCTGTCTAGTAGTAGTCATGGCATTTGCCTAGCATTGTGGTGTGAACCTCCAAGCATAGAAAACTTTGTTTACTGCAGCGGAGTCCTCCAACGTTGGGAATTAAATTATCTAACGCTTCCGATGTTTTAAATGCTTTAGTTGCCACTATGATCATATGGTAATTAAAAGAAAGGTTCCTATCGAAGGTTACTTCAGGATGTCAGCGATACCTTTAGGATTATGTTTCTCTGTTCATTTTTAAAGTAATCTGTTTCGTTTTTCCTGTTAACAGTACTGCCTCTGTCTTTCGTGAAGACAGCTTGACCTAAGGGTAATTAGTCGTTTGAGCTCCAGCCGCCTGCTCCTGCCCAAAGGCCCTGTTAGCTTTCTGCATAATTCCCTTTTCTCTCTTCCCCGACACTACACGTGCCAAATCACCAGGGTAGCCTATTATCTTTACATCCTCTGGTAGCTTTAATCGAAGGACAACGTTATAAAAGATATTCCATGTTGGCCCTAAAACTGCGGCCTGTGGGTCCCCGCTATAGACATCGCGCTCTACCCTTCAGGCATAGGAATTATATGCATTTCTTACAGATCAGACTAGACGGACAAGACTTGACGGATAAGAGGCGGACAACACTTGACGGACAAGAGGCGCACAAGAGTAGACGGACAAGACAAGACCTACAAGACTAGATGGATAAGACTAGACGGACAAGACTAGACGTACAAGACTAGACGGACAAGACTAGAAGGGCAAGACTACAGAAAGTAGCGACAAATTTGAATGATTTTTTTCAGCGGGTACCACAGAAAATTTCTAACCTCATTACGCCCACTACCATATCGAATAGCCATATAAAATTAATCGAAAAAACAGCTTATATTAAGGAATTCTCAGAACAAGAAATCTGCTGGCCTGGATGAAATACCAGGGAAAAATTTCAAGGATTACCTTGACTTTTTAGTTACCCCCTTAACGTATTAATGCCGCCATTGAAGCCGACACGTTTTCTGAGATTTTAAAGACCGCCATCGTAATTTCTGTATTTAAAAAAGGCGATAAAACCAATCTTAACAACTACAGGCCGATTGCTCTTCTCTCCACCCTATCAAATATTTTAGAATACAGTATTCTTCGCAGCCTAAATTAATTTATCGATGAATATAATCTAATACCCATTAGATTAGATTAGATTAGATTAGATTAGATTCCCGACTTCCTCTAAGGGTTTGGCGCACGTCAACCTTAAGGCTTATTGTGCTGTCGGTTGATATCAAACTTGCAGCCCGACGTCTGTGTCACTGACTAGTTTCCTTAGTTTTCCTACAAGTTTGGGTTCCCATGTGGTTTGTTGGTTCCAGTCGAGCTGGTGTCGCATTCGTTCTAGGGCAGGGCATTCGAAGAGTACGTGGTTTGCTGTTTCATCTTCCTCTCCGCAGAGTCTACATAAAGGTTCGTCTCGGTAGATTTTTACTTTATGCATGAATTCTCTAAATCCGCCAGTGCCTGTTAGTAAACTAACTATCTGCTTCGTGTGAGCTTTGTTTAGTTTTAACAGGTCCTTTGCTATATTGGGATTAGGTGAGTCTATTAGCCTCCTGCAATGGGTTGCTTTATCATAGGAGTTCCATCTGAGTTTGTGTTTATTTTTCATCCAATCATTGATGGATGCTCTGGCGCAGGCTTTTTCTATACCTATGCTCGGTTCGGGACCAACTAGTTTCTTGCGGGCACCTTGTTTTGCTAGGTCGTCTGCATGTTCGTTTCCCTCTATACCACTATGCCCGCGAACCCAGATGATTTTTACTGTGTTCTGTTGGCCTAGTGTATGTAGTATTTCTTTGCATTCTTTTATGATTCTTGATTTTGTACTGCAGGCCTCTAGTGCTTTTAGCGCTGCTTGACTATCAGATATAAAATAAATGTTTCTGTTCCGATATTTTTGTCTGTGGCATTCAGTAGCACCCAATAGTAATGCGTGTACTTCTGCTTGGAATATCGTGCAGTGTTCGCCTAGGCTGGCTGATTCCCTAATTTTGGGATTTTTGCTGTACAGGCCCGATCCGGCCCTTCCTTCAAACATTGAACCATCCGTGTAAAAGATTATGTTCTTGTTCGTAGGGGTGGGAAGCTGGTCCGGTTTCCAGCTTGGATCTATGTGTACGGTGAATGATTTTTCGAAATGGAATGACTTGTTGGTACTGTCGGTTCTCATTTCCATCAACGGTATTCTGACTGCCGTCATGATTTCCGTATGCCCGATCCTACTGGCTGCGATCCATTGACCCGCGCATTGTAGTCGGTATGCCGCCATTCTTGCTTCTCCTTATGGAAAGATGTCTAATGGCGGTGTATCTAGTATCACGTCTAATGCTAATCCAGAGGTAGTTCTAAAGGCTCCTGTGGTGCATAGATTCGCTAGATGTTGTATCCTGCTTAATTTTGCAACAGCAGTTGATTGTTGTAGTTTAGGCCACCAGGTTACTATGCTGTAGGTTAGTATTGGTCGAACTATAGTTTTGTATAGCCATTGAGTCAGTTCCGGTTTGAGACCCCATGTGCTACCTATGGCTCGTTTACTTATCATCAGCGTTTGTTTGCATCTGGAGATTGTCTTGTTCATGTGGGGATTCCATGTTAGTTTGGAATCTAGTGTAAGTCCTAGGTATTTGACTTCGTTGCACCATTGAACAGGTTTCCCAAATATTGAGATATTGGTTTGGTTTGTGATTTTCTTCCTATTTGTGAAAGGGATCAGGGTGGCTTTCGCAGGGTTGATTCTTAGGTCTCCTGTCGAACACCAGGTCTCTGTAATATTCAAGGCTGCCTTCATGATTTCTTCAACCGTTCTTTGGTGTTTACCTTGAATCAGTATGACGATATCATCGGCATATCCTTGAGTGAAGAACCCTCTTTTGTTAAGGGTGATTAGTAGCTCGTCGACTGTTAGGCACCACAAAAGTGGTGACAGTACGCCGCCTTGGGGGCAACCTCTTGTTGTTGACATGGTTATCTCTTCTTCCAGTAGTTTAACTTTTACAGTTCTGCTGTTAAGCATCGACATGGTCCATCTGGTCGTAGTGTTATCTACGTGGTGATTGACCATTGCGTTTTCTATTGAGATGTAAGATGTGTTATCGAAGGCTCCTTCTATATCTAAGAAAGCACCTAGGGCAACTTCTTTGTTCTCCAAAGTTTTCTCAATTTTACTTACTAACTGGTGTAACGCTGTTTCGCATGACTTTCCTGTTTGGTAAGCGTGTTGGTATGTATGAAGCGGAGATCTAATCGGCGCTTCTTCTCTCCAATGTCTGTCTATCAGTCTTTCTAAGGTTTTTAGAAAGAATGATGTCAGGCTGATTGGTCTATAGGATTTAGCTTCGGCATAGCTAGATTTGCCTGGTTTTGGGATAAATACCACTCTTGTCTCTCTCCAGGTTAATCGAACATGTCTTAGTGCTAGACTTGCTCTAAATACCCATAGAACAACATGTATTTCGTAAGGGCAAAGCTACAGCCATAGATATTTCGGAGTTGTACATTCAATTTATATATGACATTGATAAAGGAAATCATCCCAACGGCATTTTCGCCGATTTATCAAAGGACTTCGATTGTGTGTCGCACCCACAACTTTTAGGTAAACTATTTCAACTTGGTATACGTGGAAAGATGGGCAACTTAATACAATTCTACCTATTAAACAGGAAACAACACGTAAAAGTCACTTCAAATGTTGAAACTGGTATATCGAAGCCGCTGAATATTAACATATGTGTTCCTCAAGGAAGTGTCCTGGCTCCTACCTTGTTCTTATTATATACAGCGGACCTAGTCTCATTTATGCAGAAATGTCGATGCATTTTATATGCTGATGACTCAACATTCATAATATCCAGAACTTCAGCGAAAATGAAATTGAAGTTAACAATGTTTTATACAAAATGCTAGTGTGGTTCTCCGCGAACAACCTATTCTTAACTTAACAAGCATAAAACTGAATACCTCATTTTTCAAACACAGCGAAGTCAGTATGCGGATAACTTGAACTTAAAGATAGATGGTTTTAACCTTCAGAAAGCAACAAAATTCCTGGGACTCTATTTTCACGAGTTCCTTACCTGGAGCATGGCAGTGGATATGTTATCAAAGAAAATAAATGTAAGGCTTTCTTGATTCGAGCGTTACGAAAAATTATCAACCCACATGAACCGCTTAATTTCTACTATGCTGAGGTTGAGTCAATTTTAACTTATAGAATTCTAGCGTGGGGAACCTCTAGTAAAATAGAATTTGTGCTCAAGGCACAAAAAATTCCATACGCTCTCTGGTAGGTATTCCTTCTACAGCCAGCTGCAGACTGCATTTACAAAGGCTAAAAATACTAACTAGCCTATAAATTTTGGAGGTAGCTTGTTTCATCCACAAAACGAAGTTAGGGTTGAACAGAAACATGGATATCCACCATCACTTTACGAGAGGACGTACGAGAGGACGTACGAAATTATATACCCCTAAGTGTAAGTTACAATGTTGCAGTAAATCTCCAACTATCCTTGAAGTTTCGATCTATAACCAGCTACCAAATAATATTAGAGATGAAGTTTCATGGAGAAACTTCAAGAAGAAGTTGAAATCCGTTTTGTTAAAAGATACTCTTTATTCTCTTCAAGAATTTTTTAATGTATCTTTTTAAATTTCTGTTTCTTTCTTTTTTGACTTTATCATTTATGTATTTTGGTGTACATCGTTTATGAAATTAAATTAATTTTGATTTGATTTATTTTTTGCCTAGACAGACAAGTCTAGGCGGTCAAGACTAGAAGGACAAGATTAGATCGACAAGACCAGATGACTAGACAGACAAAACTTGACGGACAAGATTTGTCGAAGAAGACTTGAAAAGATTAGTCGGACAAGACTATACATAGGGTGCGCCATGGGAAACGGACGTTTCACTAGTGAACAGTACTCCATTATTTTAGTATTAAAATTTTTTTTGTTGGCAGAAATAAGTATGTCAGAACATGCAGTTTGAGTAGCCTATGTACGAAAAATAATCATTAAGATAGTGTCCGTTTTCACGCTGACAAATGTAGAGACGTTCTCTGTAGTTAGCTTCCACTCTCTCCAATAGTTGACGATCGATCTGAGCGATGTTTTGCTCTATCGCATGTCGCAGTTCGGCAAGTGTGTGACGTTTTGTTTCATATACACGAGACTTATACGATTACCCCCACAAGAAAAAAAAACACAAATTGAAAGGTCCGGAGAGCTAGGGGGCCAATACAAATGCGACTAGAAAACAGTTGTCTATCAGCCATCGACACTCGGGCAGTATGGGCCGTAGCTCCATCCTGTTGGAGTCAAACATTTCGCAGATTTATTCGTCATCCTCTCAGCTCAGTTATCAAGAAGTTGTTCACCATATTCACGTTACGATCAGCTGTTACGGTCACAGTGTTGCCGTTTTTCTCAAAAAAGTAGGGCCTTATGACACCAAACCTCCCGATGCCGCACCACTTCGTAATTTTGAGGCTGTGTCGTGGTGTTCCATGTAGAGTTTGTGGATTTTCAGAGGGACAGTATCGGAAGTTTTGACGATTTACAATATTCTTAAGATGAAAATGAGCCTCGTCGCTCATTCTCAAAATCGCATTAGGCTCATCTTCCAAAATTTGAAACATCTCTTCAGCAATAGCTGCACGTTGTGGATAGTCGGCCTCCTTCAACTGCACAATTGCCATTTTATAGGAATGAAAACGTAAATCTGGGTGGAGAATCCGTACTGAAGTGTTGGATATTCGTAGTGTTGCAGAATGCCGACGAGCTGAACGCCTTGGACTACGTAATACAGCCTGCCTTACACGTTCCACAATCTTCGGAAATCAAACTCTGCGACGTGGTCCAAGTAGCTTCTTTTTCATTAAACTGCTTCCACCCCGAAAGGCATTAACCCATCGTAAAATGGTGTTCCGACTCGGTATGTCTCCAGGGCCTTCCTTCGATGAAACTATCGATTTTAAAATTTCGACGAAAGAGAGGTTGAACTTCCGTGACTGATTCGCCGCTCCTAACAAAACTCTCACGAAAACGCGATGCTCAACCGTCGACAGTGGCCTGATTGAAACTAAAGAATAACCATTCAAAAATTGAAAAAGGACAGGGAGGGCGCCTGCGGCCTCGACCCTCTTCTCCGACTCTTTCCGGTTTATTACTACCTATCCCAATTATTACTACCATAGCGCACCCTGTATAATACATATGCATGATCCAAACTAATGGGGGATCAAAAACTCTTAGTTTACGAGATACTCGATAAAAAAACGTTAAAACAATTCCGTTAAAAAAAGGAAAATAATACACAACACATAATATGGAACGATTAATTTGTATATATTATATTTGTATATTATATAATAAAATAATTGATGCTTCTTTCCCGTTACGATAAAACCCAAAAACTGACCGATTTACCGCTGCTTTGCGAAAATCATATGTCCACTTTTAGTTTATGAAAAATTGTGTGTTGTTCTCATAAATCTACCCGATAGAGTGGTAGTACCATATCTAACCTAACCCAACGGCAACGGCCGAAAAAGTGGACATAAATCAAAATTTGAAAAATACCTTTTTTATTATATTATCTTCTAGATAAAGCCTCTGTGCATGTCTTAACGAAAGATAAGGCAGCGAGCGGGCTTCAAAACCTGCTGCTACAGAACATCCCGAAGTTGCGTACTTTTGACTATATATCACGCGTGAATCCGTTGCGAAAAACGTTCTCCGCTTAAAGTGCTGCTAATTTTTTGTTTGACAGTGCAATATCAAATAATGCTCCCAAAAGTATGTAGATTATTTATATATATTTTACATTATTAAATAATAGTTTATGCTCATTCACCAGCTGACTGGTAATTACGAGTAGAATACTTTTTTTAAATAATTTACTGACACAAAACTGTAAAAATAGTTAATCGCCCAATACATCCCGGGCTAGTTTCACGTTTTCGCGTTGCATGCCGAAATGTGCCTATACATGTATGGTACCGCCGTGTGAATCACTACTATACGCAGTGCAAAGTCTGGATAAGTGAGAGAAAACGGTACGTAGCCTTAATACATTCGTTGTGACTTTTGTTTTTTATTACAGAACCGAATACGACCGGCAGGACTATTTTAATTAATTTGGACTATTTTTAATAATTAATTTGGAAATTTTGGATACTTTTCTTCAGTAACCAGCAGATCTGTTGCATATTTTAGAAGATGAATTAATAGTATATTACGTAATGAGAGTTGTAAGAAGCATATTACGTACGAGCGGAACAGTGCGACCCGCGTAGCGAGGAGCGCGTAATTCCGCGAGTACGTAATTAATTTCCTTACAACTCGAATTATGTACTATACTTTATTTACAACCACACTAATTTGTTTCTGTTTAATAAGAAAAATATTTTGATGTGACACATTCGACGTTATTTAATTTGATAGAAATGAAAAGAAATACATTCATAATGGTTACATACCTTTTTATTTAGTACTTATTTGTACATTTCGTTAGATTTAAACGTGAAAAAACGAAATGAATGACAGCTTATATGTGAATGATGTGACGTTTAATGATCTATATTTAAAAATAGTATCAACGTGCAGCTCTCAACCAATCAACGAATTGTAAACCAAACAAGCAAGTGAAGCATTTTGAATTATGAAATAACATTAATTGCGGAATGATACATATGTGTATTTTTTGATGTATTTACATAATCTACGAACTAGGGTTTCTGAATATCCGCACTTTTTCTAAACCCCGGATTTCGGTTTATGAAAATTAAAACCCGAGGTTTCGGTTTCGGCTCGGGTTTCAAGTACTTTTGGTATTTGTCTGTGTCTGATATTTCAACGAGATCTTAGTTTTTTACAAAAGTGGGGGCTTAGGGAAAATGATTTTTCGGCGTAGGTGTATGTAGCTTTAAATAATATTTAATCTTTTTGTACTCTCAGAAGTTCTTTTATATCTAGCAATCTCCTGTTTCATAGAATTAGGATAGCGATTTGTTTGCATATAAGTATTTTTGTTTAATACATTTTGAATAGCTTTTTGAACTTCATCTTGCAAGGAATAATTTGGATTGGTCACTTCTTCTAATTCTTCTGAATTTGCCGAACATTCACCTTCGACTTCAACCTTATTGTTGTCTGGATAAAGTCGTTCAAAAAGATTTTCGACGAATATTAAAACAGACTTTGTTGGAACTTTCGAAGGATCTAAGCGGTGCATCTAGCCAATTCTGTTCGATGATACGTTCCATGATATTTTTCATTGAAGCTTTGCTTATATCAGAACCAATTAATTTATTTTCCAAGAATCAGCAGGACAATCTGTGCTATTTTTTCAATTACCCGGGCACCGTCATGTGTGACCATCACGGACACCCACAATATCATTTCTGAAACTGATAAAATGAATCTAAATGTTTTTTAATACTTATTGCGATATTATTTGCAGAACAAGTTCCTTCAATTCGCAGAAAACCTTAATTGCAATAAAAAATTTGGCAAGATTTGGTTGGGAAACCGGCCAGCTTTCCGAATAACTGCAGAATTTAAAATTGCTCGAACAGATATACCGTCGATGGTTGCCATTTTTGCAACAATAGTTTGCAATGTTTGAAAGAGCACTAATTGTATTTCATTTTTTGAATTTCATTTCATTTTAATTCATTGTATTTTATTTTGATTTATTTTTTTTTAAACCGAAAACCGCGGTTCTTTATGACGGTTATGAGGTTTCGGTTTTTGCACAGAAAACTGCGGTTTTGCAGATCGGATATATCCGAACCAGAAACCTTACCACGAACTGTACAATATCGGGCAATTACAATAGTGGTCGTAGATAAAAAATATTATGCCTTTTCTACTAATACAGCAAAATATAGTTAATTTTTTCTATCATATTTGTATAAATTTCTTGACGTTGTAAATTTCGAAGAAATCGTGAGGTCGACCATCAACAGAGATCAATAAGGCCTGCGATCTTTCCAAAAAAAATTCGCGCTTATCCGTCCTAGGAAAGAAAATGTAATGTAAATTTCGAACTTTACTCTACAATGATTGACTGAAAAGTATGTACGTAACTTCTGTAACGGGGGAGTACTTCGACTATGCGCTGCTATTTATGTCAGTCGACTTTAAAACAATTTTACGATATTGAATTAATGAATACAGTAAATGTAGAGTTTAAAAAGCTTACCCCGGGTAAGCTATCTACTCGAGCGTTTTTGCATATTGGTTATAAAATTGGAATTGATAAATAGCAGTCGCGAAAGGGATCTGAGCAGGAATTTGCGAAAGAGTGGAAAGGAACAATTCAGGAAAGGTTCAAAAAGGAAATTTAAATGTCGATCAACCAAAACAAGGCTTTTGTCTAACAAGTCGTTAGAACTTTCGATTCTAACGACTGCAACATCACAAGACGCTTTTTTGAAAATGTTTCACTTTCTGCAGAAAGTTGATGAAATTGTAATAAGGCGGTATTATTCAATATTGCAAGTTATGTCTTGTGGGTTTGCGATAATAGTTAGCGCCACTACCGATTAATCAAGACGCAATCGAGAAAATTTCGCAAGAATTGTAGAAAAGCTACAAGATATAATCTAATATTAGCCTACGATCTTTACATCCTCTAGTAGCTTTAATCTAATGACAACGTTATAATAGATATTCCATGTTGGCCATAAAACTGAGCCCTGTGAGTCCCCGCTATAGACATCGCGCTCTACCTTTTTCGAAAAAATTTCGCAAGAATTGCAGAAAAGCTACGTTATATAATGTATTTAATAGGCTTCTTGTTACATCCGACCCTTATATGTCTAGCATGGGCCGGAAATACCCCAAAAGTAGTAAGTTTGTCTGCCGAAACGTTGACATTGTTTTGTGTTTACGATCCGAGGGCTAGTAATTTTGTTGATTCTGATTAAAGAATCAGATATTCACAATTATTTTGAACAGCACTCAAAACCGTCCAGTTATTATTCATATACAATATCACATATGCAATAAAGAATTTTCTATATTCGATCAACCATCCGTTTTCTAAAATTTTGATAGGAAATTTATAATCAGTGGCTTGAAGAACTTCTAATGCACGTAATGTCCGTCATATTGGAAAAACCATTCTGTTTTTTGAAATTCCGACAATTGAGTCCTGATCGACGACGATTAATTAACTATCCCAAACGAGTAACAATAGGATAAGACTATAGCTGTTAAGAACACGAACAAGACTAGGCGGATAAGACTAGACTGACAAGACTAAATGAGCAAAACTAAATGGACAAGAATCGACGGACAAGACTAGGCAGACAAGATTAGACCGACAAGACTAGACAGACAAGACTAGATGGAGAAGACTAGACGGACAAGACTAGACGGACAAAACTAGACAGACAAGACTAGACAGACAAGACTATACGGACAAAACTAGACGGACAAGACCAGACGGACATGACTAGACGGACAAGACAAGAATGTCAAGACTAGATGGACAAAACCAGACAGACAAGACTAGTTAGGCTAGACTATATTAGACAAAGTCAAATTAAATCAAAGTAGACCAACGTGATATAGTATTTCTACATAATAAAATAACGCATTTTATTTAATAATTAGCTAAATGTTGCAATGTAATAAATAATAATTGTTCAATAATCTCGATACTGTGGTGAAACAGTTGCGAATTATTAATTTGGAATGAAATCCGGCAAGATCTTTGTAGAATTAGTGTCATATTAGAGTTTCTAGAAACGATTTGCCTTTCCATAAATGTTAACCTAAATGCAAAAATTGATGGAAAAAAGTCAATTGAAAAATTATTAACGCATATGGGAGACAATGTCATTAAGAGAAATCTTGTGAAATTTGTTTTCGAATATTTTATAGATTTTTTTAGTCAATAATTTTTGTATAAAATTGTACAATAATTTTCTTGCAGAATTCAATTTAACACTTAATGAACACTGAGAACAAAGAAATTTAAATGATTGATTGATTGTGGAGTTAGTTGTAGAAAATTCATTTTAATATTAAAGATAAAAATATAAATTGTTTTAAAGTTTCGAATTTATTGTATAAATACAACATATGTTTCACCGACACTTTGGCTTTTTTCAGGTAATTATATACATCTGTATATATAGTACAAGTAATGATATGCATCTGTATATAATGTATATACATCTGTACATCATGTCACTTGAAGAAGCCACAGTGTTCGTAAAACACCCAAGGTGGGTCATTGAAAACGAAACTGAGGGATTTTCGGATAGTTAAAGATGGTTTCTCAAAAAAACGCTCAGACACGTCAATTTTGTTTGTGAGGAGGACACATTTTACAAGAAAATTAGTAGCCAAATCACTTAACCCCTTCGCGCTGGGACCACAACCATTAAAATTTTAAATGGCACGGTGAGGTAAGTTATACCTCATTTTATAGCCCATATAGCCCTGAATACCAAACATTTTCTAAATCTATCCATTTATTTTCTAGATAATTTAATTTAAAGTTATGAACGCGTTTTTTAGTTTATGTCGTTGAAAGAAAATGGTAATCGTTAATTAGCAGACCATTTGTCTTTTCAACAAGATGGAGCGCCACAACATTATACGCATGCAGTTCGGGAGTTTTTGGACAGAGTTTACCCTGGACAACGGAGTGGACGGAGAGGTGCTATGGAATGGTCATGATTGATTTTGTATGGAATTTGGTGGCGCACAATTTGAGCATTTTTTAAACTAATAAAAATCTTTTCAGACTTTGAATTGTTTTTTTTTTCCATCACTGCAGTTTTTGTAAGGACAGATTGAACAATTGGACTTCCTTTAAACGAAGGACGCGTTCATTTGAAATTAAATAATCTCGACAACAAATCGATATATTCGGAAAATATTACCCGTTTAGTATTCAGCGCAAAAAGGGCTTTCAATGAGGTATCACTTACCCCACCGTGCCATTTAAAATTATAGGGGTTGTGGTCCCAGCTCGAAAGGGTTAAGTGATTTGGCTACAAATTTTCTTGTAAAAGGTGTCCAACTCACAAACAAAGTTGACGTGTCCGAGCGTTTTTTGAAAATTAACCTTTATCTATCCGAAAATCCCTCTGTTTCGTTGTATGTGATATTTATAGAATAAATTTGAAACTTTAAAACATTTTATGTTTTTATATTTAATAAAGAAATTTAATCTTATAAAGTTAATTTAAGTTCCGTTTTAAGTTAAATTCATTCTAATATAAAGTTACAACTACAATAGAAAGGATGGTTGCGACCCTTAATACGTGGAAATCCAAATTTCCTCTGAATTGAAACATTCACTTTGCCACTAATTTTTGTGAAAACATTATATAACTTGTGAAGTTATATAACTATACACACTTTACACGACTCGAGTTCCGACTGTTGAAGGTCATTTTCAAGTTATTTGGATATAAAGACAACGAACAATCACAAGAATTCGTAATGAGAGAAGGACTGCGACAGGGAGGTGTCCTGAGTCCAGTCTTATTTATAATATTAATGGACGATGTAATAAAGAAAATAAAAGCAAGGGCAAGAACATACACGTAGGCTATAGAAATATGAAGGCAGTGGGTATAGCAGAATGTATTTTTGCCGACGCATATTGAGCCAGAATAAAAAACCTAATCATAAATAGAAGTTGATGTCCAATCTTCAAGAAATTTAATATATATGGGTTTTCGAGGACGCTAAAGACAAATTCGATATCAAATTTTTCCAAAACAAAATGGCTGATCCAAAATGGCGAATAACTTTCTTAAGAAATGTGACTCCAAAGTTTCTCCGAAGTTTCTCCAAAGTACTATATTGGATTTCCTGAGGTCCCTAATCACGAATCTGATATTTATTTTTTTCAAAAACAAAATGGCTGATCCAAAATGGCGGAGGACTTCTCAAAAAGGTGACTGATTTTCTCATTTTCACCAAAGTAGTATAAGAGGTTTTTCGAGGACGCTAATCACAAATCTGATTTTAAAATTTTTGAAAAACATATTGACTGACCCATAATAGCGAGTGACTTTCCCAAAAAATGTGATTAAGTTTCTCCAAAGTACTATATTGGGTTTGGAGGTCACTAATCACGAATCTGATATTTATTTTTTCGAAAACAAAATGGCTGAACCAAAATGGTGGATGACTTCCCCAAAAATGTGATTGATTTTCTCCAAAGAACAAAGAGGTTTTTTTGAGGTTGCCAGTCACTAAACTGAAACTAATTTTTTGTAAAAAAAAGATAGTGAGTGTTTTTGTTATGTTTACTATTTTTTCCCAAAATTGGAATTTTGGTTGTTTTTGAAGTCGCTGATTCTAGTCTGAAGCGTAGCCGTCTTCAGAAGTTACATTAGAATCGCTTGAATCAGAAATGGGTGAAATCATTGAACCAACTTGAAAAGAAAAAAGTGCTCAAAAACCCGTGTCTAAAAAGTCAGAAGAGCACATAGGAGAACTAGAGAAATTTACAAAAAAAATGTATGTCGTTCCATGTTAAGATTAAACATTACAATACTGTAATCAAACCTGAAGCCCTATATGCAGGAGAAACTCTCGCGCTTAATAAAAAGGGCGAACTCGAATATATCCTAAAAGAAGAGCGAAAAATTAAAAGGAAATTCTTAGTACCAAAACATTCGGAAGATGGGTACCGCACGGTACTATCACGGAAATCCACAGAAAAATTATCGAATATTGCGGCAGACCTCAGCAAAAGAAGGTTAAAATTTTATGGACATGTTAAGAGACTTCCTGACACCAGGTTAACCCGCCAAATTCTCTAAAGAGTTGACAAACTAAAGACTTTCCCTTCCAAACAACAAGTAAAAGCAGACACGAGAATGCTCAAATCCAAACAGAAGAAATTTTGGACCGACACATATACACAGGAAAAATTGAGAAGTGGGAAGTTGTTCCAGAGAATGAAGTACCAAAAAGATCAGGTATCAAGTGGGCGGAAGAAAGGAAGAGGATCTTTTGTGAACAGATGAAAGCATCCTGGATCCCCCGCAAGCGAAATCATAAATAAAGCTTCGTGTGTTCATAAAGTGACCGTCTATGTAAAATAATAATAATAATAAATTAAATAACTTTAAATAATATAAATAATAAATTAAATAAAATAAATAATAACTAGATAAATATTATCAACTGATAATACTCCTATTAAAAAATCTAAACTTCTTAAAAAATAACTTATATAACTTATAATAACTATATATAGTCTACAAAAAAACATAATTGACAACAAACAGTTTTGTAACAAGTGAATTTTTCCACAATATAGTGTATAATAACCCATGGATAATAATAAAATGGATAAGAAGTCGACTTCTTCCCTACACGTGCAAAACCTTCTTCAAGGGACGCTACGAATAGATAGATCACACAATAGATAATTCACACACTGAAGGGTGGACGTTTTTCCCATATATATTATGCACCCTCGAGCTGCGTTTTTGGGGGCGAAACTATTTATTTATTCAAATTTCTCCACGCGGTTTCCACACAACAATGGGGCGAGTTTTTTTATTAAAAGGTGACTTATGGCATATTAAAACGGTAAAATTTCACGCTCACTGACGAACTATCTGGACAGACATTTAGTGAATACTAAATAAGCTAGCTCAAGTTTGCCATATGGTTTACTGTATTTACAAGCTTTAACTAAAAGTTGTTCCCATTAAAGATCGAATTCGTCCTTTCAAGTTTTCAAGAATTCTTTCATTAAAAACTAAAATCTCTTTTCACAGTTTAATTTCGTCTTTGTCGTAATCATTCTAATTAATATAAGAGGACGTAGTTAAAAAAATCAGCCGCGGACCAAAATTGCTCCTCAAAGGTGCGATAAACGATCTCCTGTTTTTGGCACCTGGAGGACGCCGTGTCGGACTAGCGAGCGGCAGACAAACAGGGGTCGAAGGTCCGTTCAGTTTTACAACAGAAAATGACAATTTCCGTATCGACACCCAAGAGTAACGGAGTTTTTGAAGAAAAAGTGAATAATTTAAAACGCACCTACAGCCGCCCCCTGTGGGGGCAGACCTTTATAAAGCTCATCTAAAAAAACCTAATTTTTTGGTTCAATTCACGGGAAAAAATTCCTGGCGAAAACCGCATTTTTACACAATTTTTCGTCAGAAAGAATAGTCAAAGTTTTCAAAGAATTTTTTGACCAATTTTTAGTTCAGTGAAGGCGCCTTACTCGATTAGTATATTGTAATTAAGGTAATTTGTTCCA
Organism: Phosphuga atrata; assembly: GCA_944588485.1. NCBI lineage: Eukaryota > Metazoa > Arthropoda > Insecta > Coleoptera > Silphidae > Phosphuga > Phosphuga atrata. Next base: position 16,395,302 of record OX155902.1, on the reverse strand, counting down.
AAGAAAGAAAGAAATTGAGGACGAAATTCAAATTTCAGATAACGATTTTGAAGTAACTTTATATTTTCTATATTGTCTTATCTATCTAGCCTAAAAAGCGTAAAAATAAATGGCTAAGTAAATTCATCACGAAATGATCAAGTTATTATTTGTTCATCATCATTAGTTTGCTGTATGTAGTCATCAGTTTTTCATTAAAAACATTTTTTCTTTCATTAAAAATAAATTAAAACAAACTTTTTATTAGGTTTTGACAACAACAAAGAATTATCAAATGAAATTGCAAAGCAAATTAATATCGTGACATAATACATAGATGACTAGGTAGAGAAAACAAGACAGTTGAGACCAGATAGACCAGGCTAGAGAGACAAAACTGACATGATAAGAGTGACAAAACTTTACGGACAAGACTAGACAAACAAGATTATACAGACAAAATAAGACAAAGATACTAGACAACTGTTAATAATAATAATAATAATAATAATAATAATAATATACTTTATTGCCCAACAGGAAACCCCATTTACAAGACAACAATAAATTTAACAATATATAAATAATGAAAATGTATTGGTTTAAGTTATAACTTGTCAAAAAAAATATCTTTATAGCGTGCCATCGCATTCTGACACATTACAGTTACTGGTGCCCGCCGAAGACAATTGGTACGAGCCCCTGGGATGTAAAATGTGTTAATATACCTAGAACTTGACCTGGGTATATGGAAGTTTATTTTTGACAACAGAAATGAAGCATCCACTTTATTATGAAGAATCTTCCATAAAAACTTAGCAGTAAGCTCTTCTCTTCGGGCGGCCAGCGAAGCGATACCATGTTGGTCCAATAGAATATTTTGATCCACACTACGATCGGGATAGACACCATCTACTCTGTACGACAAATACTTTAAGAATCTGCGGTGAATACGGTCCAGTGGCATTATCTGATTCATGTAATATGGATACCAAATAAGACACCCATACTCAAGTTTGCTTATTACATATGCAAAATACAATGACTTTATGAGGTCAATGTCTCTGAAAGATGCACAAATTCTCATAATAAAACCTAACATTCTGGAAGCAGACATTGCAATATTAGTTATATGTCTAGTGAAATTTAAATCAGAGGTGAATAAGATGCCCAAATCCCTTATCTCCACGCAGCATTTAAGTTGTAATTCATTCACTGTGTATGATGTTGTGAAATGGTTAGATTTCCGGGAATATGACATGGAGCAGCATTTATCAACATTAAGATACAGTTTATGAGTTTCACACCAGGATACTAATTTGTTGATGTTATGTTGAAGAAACATAACATCATTTGGCGAAGTGACGCTTGTAAAAAGTTTGATGTCATCTGCATAGGCCAGTACATGACAGTTTAAGGATTTTAAGAGGGAATTAATAACAATATTAAAAAGTAGCGGCCCCAAATTTGAACCCTGCGGAACACAAGAATCCATTGAAAATTTGTACGAGTGAAAACCATGTAAAGCTACGTATGCTTGACGATCAGATAAATATGATTTCATAAGCTGTTGTAGACTTGGAGCAGCTCCAAGTTCAGCAAGTTTCATGAGTATTATGTCGTGGTCAAGGGTATCGAAGGCTCGAGAAAAGTCCGTATATACTACGTCTACTTGACCCCTGTTATCTATCACTTCCGAAACAAATTGCGAGAATGATGCAAGATTGGTTGTTGCAGATTTACCTGGCATGAAACCGTGTTGGTTGGAAGAAATAAATGAATAAACATTTTTGAAAATAGTTGAATAAATAACCTGCTCGAATATTTTTGAAAAATTACTTAATAAAGCAATTGGACGATAATTTCTCAGAACATGTTTTTCTCCCTTTTTATATACCGGAGTAATTTTTGCCAACTTCCACCTTGAAGGAAACATGCACGTGCTAATAGCAAGATTTATAATAATATGAAGGGGCTTAGCAAATATGAATCTACAATCTATAATTAGGAAGGAAGGAACAGAGTCATCTCCAGCTGATAATTTATTAGGTAAACGCGCCATAATGCTAATTAAATCATTTTCTGAGATTGAGTTTAAGGTATAAGACAGACAATTACTATGACTGTCAGACAAATTAGTGGCGTTAGCAGGTTTATAACTTTTAGAAAATAGTGAGGTAAAACCGTTAACGATGTCACTAGGTGTAGAATACTCCTGACTTTCATCGGTAATTCTGCTAGGTATTCTTGTAGTACCTTGTTCCTTGTAGTAACTGTTATTAGACAGACAAGATAATATAGGTAAAACTGGACAAACAAGACCGGGTCAATACAAGACAATAATAGATAGACAATACTAGACAGACAAAACAAGGCAAACAAGACTAGATCGACAAGATTGAAATCAGACACATACGAGGCTATACAGACAGGACAGGAGAGTAGACAGTCAACAGTACACATACAAAACTAGAAAGGCGAGTGTAGATAGACAGGACTAGACAGACAAGACTAAACAGAAAAGAGTATATAGATCAAACTAATCAAACTATAAACGAAATGGACAAGACTAGACGGATAAGACTAGACAGACGAAACTGGAAATACTAGACAGATAAAACTAGACAAATAACATCTGGCATGTAAAGCTAGACAGCGAAGGAAGGCAAGATAGACTAAAGAAAGCTGTTAATATTAAATGGACGACACAGACCATATTGTTTAATGTTGGCAATTGTAATAATGTATAATTCTAGTTTTATAGTTAATTCTTGTTTTATTTATTCCTTTAATTAGTTGCGGTAAATGAATAATGCGTACGAATGTTGATTTCCGTGCTAAAAACGGTGTTTTAATGGTTAAGTAAGGCGAGTGCGAACTCGGATGAAGTGAGTATAGAAATTGCAATGATTGCGTAAATTTGCAATTTGCTTAATGAGAATTTATCGCAAATAATATAGATATAAAGCTATTAGTGAAATTAGTCATATTAGTTTTAGTTATGTAAAAAAAAAATTGTTTAATTTATGGTAAACTTTTTGAAAGCTATGTCTTTTATTTTTTTTGAAGTGGTTATACGTATGGAAAGTTATCTTTAATTTGTGGCTAAGCAGGTAAAAACGTATGAAAAAGCATGTTGGTGTAACATTTAGAAACGGTGGAAAGTTATCTTCGATGTGTGGTGAAACGACATTTTCTTTAAGATTGACGAAGATGATTCATTTAATCAAATGAAATTATATTATATCATCTGGACAAAATAATTAAATTAGGTATATTATCTAGACAAGGAGTGTCCTAATATAACCTTTTTGTTCCTCTGGTCCACCAAAACCACAAGTTTATCACCATAGATCAGGGGTGGCCTGAAAAAAACCTTTTCCTGGCCGCGTGCCATTTTTTTTTAAATTGTTACTTTTTGAAATGCTGACGTGCCAGGTAACTTTTACAATAAATAAACATTTTTTATTGTGAAAATCAGTTACCGTATTAGCCTGAATATAACATGTCTTATATTTTACACCTTTGATACAATAAACTAATTTCTTTTAGAAGAGTTTAAGTTTAAGAAGTTTTAAGTTTAACCCGTGACATGTATGTCTCCAAGACCGGGAGGTTCGAAAAAGTCGAATAAGCTTTCCTCATTGCGCGTCTCCCACTCCGCGCCGGCGACACGGAGGCATGTCTTGGCGCCAACCCGGTGTGTGAGACCGGGGTTACAGACTAAGTAAGTCAAATAGTCATAGTTTAATTTTAACTCTTTGGTAAGTTGAAGTCGTCGAAGCTCTTCTACAAGAAGAACTATTATCTGATGACTACGCGTAGCTTCGAAGCACAAACATAATCGGACAGTGACGCTGGAAGTGATAGCGAACCGGAAAATCAAACTCCAGATCAAATACAAATTCGGAGAGCGGAGAGGATCCTGTTTTGAATTTGAAGAGACTTCTTTGACGGCACCATACTAGATGTTATTGTCACGTGTATCAGCCAATACATTGACACCGTCAAACATAAATATAACAAAGAAACATATGCCCGATAGACTAATGTCCATGAGATGCAATGCTTTATATGTTTTATTTTATTAGCCGGAGTCTAAAAATCGAATAATCCAAAGGTTGACAAGTTATTTCGATCGGATGATGGTTTGATAGATTTTTTTCGGCTTTCTAAGTCTGCCCAAAGGTTTAACATTATGCTACCAGTTTTGATATTCGATGATGTCCCGATGGGGCAACAAAAAAAGATTTGCCATGTCCGAGAAATATTTGAAAGATTTGTCCAAAATTGAAAAGATAATTAGATCTTATCTGCTTTTGTAACAGTTGACGAAAAATTGGATGGCTTTCGTAGAAGATGTGCATTTAAACAATAAATTCCGAATAAACCAAATCCTTATGGTATCAAGATTCAAGCTCCCTGTGATGCTAAAATGTTTTACACATTTAGTATGGAAATTTATCCTGGAAAACAACCAAATGAAAGTCCATACTATCTTGATAATTCTGGCCTAGCTGTGGTTCAAAGAATATGCCAGTTTAGAATACTGGTTGCAACTATAATTGTTTCACTTGTTTCAATTGACGCATTCCTACAGAAATGGTCTAACAACAGTTGGAACAACCAAGAAGAACCAGAAAAAAATACCTCCTGGAAGGAAGGAGTAGATGTCGTCGATCGTTTATGCGCAAATTACAATTGTGCCCGAGCAACAAGGCGTTGGCCTATGGTTCTTTTACGTCATGCTCATTGGCAGTACTATAAACAGTCAGGTAATACGTGCGTCTAATAATTCAAACTCAAAATTTCATCGCCGTCACTTTATTGAGAATTTGGCTATGAACTAATTGAACCTCATATCAAATAACGACGGGTTCAGTTGAACTTGCGTCGATTGATGAAACAAAGACTTGCGGAAATTTTGAAGTATGATGAGGGACCTGGGATAACCGGTCCTTCTAGAAATGGTCGGTGTTATTAGTGTGGATGGCAGAAAAACCAAAAAACACCATATACTTGTTACCATTGCAAGAAATATTTATGACTGCAGCACGTAGTGCCAACATAAAAAGACTAACTTTTGAGGGGATTTTTTGTATATTTATTTGCTGGAAAGAGTTATAAATGTAAAGATATAAACGTTATATTTTTTATGTAGTATCTTTGTTTTATTGTTAAAAAAACATGTCTTTTAATATTTGACCTAGTAAAATTAGGTTAGAGTATTGCTGGTTAGAGAAAATCTTTAGTTGAGAAACACGGTGTGTAAGACCGGCGTCACCAAAGATGCATGTCAAATTTACGTCACAAGTGGCGGGTTAAGAAGTTTAGAAGGCACGCGAAAATAGTTCACGTGTCAATACAATATTCTTACGTGTCAGCTGTGACACGCATGCCATAGGTTCGCCACCACCGCCATAGGGTAATAGCATAAAAAAGCTTTTACTTTCTCATTCGCAAAGTTTTTTTCTTCCACCCAAAAATATAATATCTATAAAGTTTTTAAAGTTTAAGAAAAATCCTTATTGGTTTACGGTGTTGAAATAAATATATTTAAAAAAATGTCGGATTTGTTTGGGATCCGCATGCGGCCCGCAGGTTGGACACCTTTGTTTTAAGCACCAGAGGTTGGCAAAGTTTGTAGTGCGAAGAGCCAAGTTGTCAAGGAAATGGAATAACAAAACTATCAGAAAACCAATATTGGGTAATAAGGAAAATACGGTTTTCTTTTCAACTTAGGGTTGCGGACTATTTACTTGGTTTAACTGTTATTAGTCGTCTTGGGCACTGTTTAACTAGAATCGGAAAGCAAAAATCAAGCTTCTATGTTGCCTGGTTCAATAAATATTCCTGTTTTTGTTGTCCTAAAAATCGACATATTTGCGTAACGGCTGATAAATTTCTGGTCACGTGAGAAAAAGTGTGTGCATGCAATCAACTCGACGTTGCCACTTTTACTTCTCTTACAGGAAAATTGAGATAATGTGATCGACCACATACGCGCTAAAAGGGCGGTCCAAAATAAGCGGTTGAACCAAAATAGGATAATGTGACAAGATAAGGCAGATAATTTAAGACCACATACGCGATACTGCATACGCATAGCTGCTCGAACTCTCGATAAAATAAAGGATAATGTGGGAAGGACAGTTGGTTTAACCTAGGTTAGTCTAGGTTGCACACCGCGAAGCGGCAGATAAGTTAAAATAGGATAATGTGTCAAGGACCGGTGGTTTAACCCAGGCTTATTTAGGTTGCACACAGCGAAGCGGCAAATAAATCAAGACTACATACGCGCGGCAGTGCGAACACTCAATCTAAAAAGGGATAAACGTGGCAACGTGGGGCCAGTTGCGTGCGAATCTACCATATGTTACGCTGAAAATGTCAATTTTAGGACAACAAAAACACAAATATTTATTGAACCAGACACGCTAAAAGCTTGATTTTTACTTTCCGATTCTAGTTAAACAGTGCCAAAGTCTATTAACAACAGTTACACCAGGTAAAGAGTCCGCAACCCTTAGTTTCAAACAAACCCGTAATATGGAGAATATTAGTCCCAATATTTTCTAAAATATCATCATTTTTTAGACATTTAAAAAAAATTAAGTACAATATTTCATTTTCTAGATAATTTATTCTAGCTTATACACATTATTATTAACTCATTTAAATATTGTTAATATTTTCGGAAATATAAGGAGTTTCCGAAATTATTGGAGTTATATATATAATATATTCGAAAATCTAAAAAGTGTACTTATACGACACGTTCAATTTTCAAACGTCGATTGTTATCTAAATATTAATATTATTTATCGTTTTAAAGCTAATTTAATCTAATTTATAAATTCTAATAACCCAATAAAAAACTGTTTACCTTGAATCTCAGATAGTTCCCATCCTTGTAACTCAGTTTGTTTTAATTAATTCAATCAAAAACTGAAAACTAATAAAAAATCGACAAGAAAACTCGAACCTTAACTGCTTAACTCCTATGCAATGAGCTTCATGCCGCTCACGGTCTGCCGATACCAGCTCTAGGTCTAAATTCAAATCTAGATTCAAAGATTTCTGGATCCAGATTCAATTATAAATAACTACGCGTTTAATAGTTTACTAAAAAATAATCCAGGTTTTTTTCAATATTTATTTTCAATAAGTCGTCGATTTTGCAAAAACCATCTCAATTTTAGCATTAAGATTCATAAATTACAAATATGAATATATATATATATATATATATATATATATATATATATATATATATATATATATATATATATATATATATATAATCAATATATTGTAAAAAGAATTTCCGATTTAATGTGTCAGTGCACAAGATGTAGGTCATACATAAAATAACTGAAGGATTAATATCTAAAAGACAAAGAGCACGATCTAATGATGTCTAACAATAGTACGGACAATCTTCTTCAAGATACTCTATGTGAGCACTTTTTAGTCGCTTTTTAGTTTTTTTGTAAGACTGCAGGCCTTCAGCCCCTGACACTATAGGTCTTGACCGTTTCATAGTCGCTTGCTTTGACGCAGCGAAACGGCTTACATGGAGTATCTTGAATTCATGTGCTAAAAGTGACTGAAGATTGTCCGTACTATTGTTAAACATCATTAGATCGTGCTCTTTGTCTTTTAGATATTAATCCTTCAGTTGTATATATATATATATATATATATACATATATATTTATATATATATATATATATATATATATATATATATATATATATATATATATATATATATATATATATATATATATATATATATATATGTTGTATTGTTTTCTCGGGGATTCCGCTTTGATGTTCAGGGTTGGTTCTGAAAAGAACCGGATTCTCGACGTTTCGGCGAACTAACATTCGCCATTCTCAAGAAATGTATGCGTCCGTGCGGGTCAACCGTTAGACGCATACTGAGAGCTTGTTCGTGCGATGTGACTACTTATAGCTGTCTGGCTTCGGGTCATGCGCGTTGTGTGCGGTGCTTCGGTTCGGTTGTTTGTTTGTCTTGTTGGTCGTACATGGGTCTGGGGTGTCTGGGATTGCATTTTGAGAATTGATTTTGCACTTGAGTGCCGATGAAACTTTGTCTCTGTGTCTGACTACATGTTCTTGAATCCTAGTACATATTTTTCTATTGGTACGTCCAATGTAGCTTCGTTCACATTTTCCGCAAGGTATTTCGTAAATTCCATGGGATTCTAACGGGATAGTGTCTTTAACGCTGCGTAGCATGGAGGATATTTTCTGGTTAGGTTTGAAAATGGTGTCGATGTTGTGTCTTGTAAGGATTCTGGCGATTTTGTCAGTTGATCCATGAACATATGGTCCAACACACAAACACCGGTCACTGGATGGACTTTAGAAATTCTAGGACTCTTGCACAGATTAGCCACGAAATGTCACGAGTATACAGAGAAGCCATAGAGATAGAAAAACGAGACTACTGCATGAACACGAGAGACGATTCCTTGAGACTGCCCCCAGCATGGCGACCGATCATATGCACCCTCAAAATGCAATCCCAGACACCCCAGACTCATGTACGACCAACAAGAAAAACAAACAACCGAACCGAAGCACCGCACACAACGCGCATGACCCGAAGCCAGACAGCTATAAGTAGTCGCAACGCACGAACGAGCTCTCAGTATGCGTCTAACGGTTGACCCGCACGGACGCATATATCTCTTGAGAATGGCGAATGTTTGTTCGCCGAAACGTCGAGAATCCGGTTCTTTTCAGAACCAACCCTCAACATCAACGCGGAATCCCCGAGAAAACAATACAACACAAGTATCTATGCTCGAAAACCTCAAATACAACATATATATATATATATATATATATATATATATATATATATATATATATATATATATATACTAGATAATACTAAATAAATTTACGTATATTACTTTATCTATATTGGTCTAATTTAAGATTTCGGAGAAATATGTGGACAAAAGATAAATTTAGTAATTGATTTTACCAGCTTTAGGCTGGTTTTTACCAGCTGAACGTTTTATTATTAAACAAAATTCACTTTCGACTAACAGTTCATCTTTCATCAACATATTTCATGTTAAAGACAATAGAGATACAGAAGGTAATTGACAATTACCTTAGGACAACAATGTTGGTAGTTGCACAACTACACAACTGTCTGCATGCATACAGAGTAGGAAAATCCACATAGACCGCCTGTGTATCAGCTGGATACAAAGGATCTAGCAATATGTGCATTCTTAGACATTGAAGGAGTCTTTGACAGCACTTCGCATGAGGCTGTCAAATCGGTTCTTGGAAGAAGGAATATCTATAGCATTACCTCAAAATGGATGGGCGAAATGCTGAGAACTAAAACGGTGGAGACAGACAAGTGAGAAAAGACACCATCAAAATATCCACAACGCGAGGGTTCCCACAGGCAGGTGTGTTATCACCACTGATGCGGAGCCTGGTAGTTGATGAGTTACTGACTAGACTAAACGACCTAGATATTAAATAGTATGGTTACACCGATGACATAGTCATCATAGCCAGAGGGAAGTTTGAAGGAACGCTCTTTTCCATGCAATCGTACAGAGAGGCCTAAAGTAACTAATAGATGGTATCAAACAGTGGGACTGAAACTCAACCAGAGCTAAACTACGCTGATTCCATTTACTAGGAAAGAGAAGATTAAGCTGCCTACAGCCCATAATGTTATATGGAAGGGCAGTAGAATACAAACAGGAAATAAAGTATCTGGGTATAATACTAGATAGCAAACGCCGGTGGAACAGGCACGCCAAAAAGTGGTAGGAACAGCCTAATTTTAGCGCTCAATGGTGTGCAGAAATATGGCGGGGAAAACATGGGGTTGTAATCACGCAATCCTGCGATGGATGCATCATGATGCATCATGATACATCATGATAGTGAGACCTGCGATCACTTAGATACGGGGCAGTTGCGTGGGGAAGTTGAACCAAGCTGGTCTCTATGAAGAAGCAGCTGGAGAAGATTCAAAGACTGGTGTATGTCTGCATCGCGGGGGCGATGGGTCATGTCTCTCTGACCTGACTCCGTTGCACCTTATCGTGGATAGGGTCGCCAGATCGGCAATCATGAGGTTGAGCAGGGTAGGAATAGGCAAAGTAACAAAGGACAAAATGATATGCATATACCATTTCGAGAAAAACTAGACAGCAATGTGTAGTAGTAAAGCCGAATGGGGCGACGAATCCTCAGCACACCACATAGATCAAAGTGCTATCAAATGGTATACGGATGGTTCGAAGACAAAAGAAGATACTGGTGCAGAAGTGTTTGGATCTCGTAGCAAATACTTTAAATCCATGGGAATCTATCCAAGTATCTTCCAAGCGGAGATACATGCAATCGAAAAATGTTCACAATTTAAGTTCGACAGCAACTAGCGCAAAAAACTCCGATAGCCAAGCAGCCATCAAGGCCATTAGCTCATACAACATCAGATCCTAACTGGTACGGGACTGTGTGGGAAAGCTATACAAGCTCGGCAGAGAAAATAAAGTAACGCTATACTGGGTACCATGACACACTGGTATAGATGGAAACGAAGAAGTCGACCACCTAGCAAACAAAAGATTCAATAATCCCTTGATAGACAGTACATAGACCTAGACAGATCCATCATCTTGACAGATTCAATAATCCCTTGATAGGCAGTAGATAGACCTAGACAGACTACCTAATAGAATTTATATGCAGTTACTTCAGCAGCAGAACAATGCTGATAGGTCATACACACTCAACCGAGGTGACATGCGAAGTACCACAGGGGTCCATACTCTGTCCACTGCTGTGGAACGTTCACTACAACGGCGTAATAAAGGTGGAAGAGCTGGAGGGAGTGACCCTGCTAAGATATGCGGACGACCTTGTTGTAGTCGCCTGCGGGCGAATAGGTACATCACTAGATAAAAGATAAAATAAATACCGACATACTTGAAATTCAAAAGGAAATGAAGAAGAAAAAGCTTAAGTTAAGCTTAAGAAGAAAAAGCCCCCCAGAAAACAGAATGCGTGCTGTTAGTGGGCCGAAGGAAGTTAAAGGAGATAACCATACAGATAGACGAAATAATGATTAGCACCATTAGAGTCCTCAAGTATCTAGGAATCTACTTTGACCACAATATGAGAATGACCAAACATGTCGAAAACATCGCAAAAAAGGCGGAAGAGTTATCGCGCAAACTGTCTAGAATAACGCCTAACGTGAGGGGTGCAAGAAGCAGTAAAAGGAAAATACTTGCATCTGTAGTGTACTCGATAATGTTGTATGGGGCGCCAATCTGCAGCGAAACCATGAAATGTGCTAAATCTAGAAACATATTGGAAAGTGTCCAAAGGAAAACACTCATAAGAATATGTAGCGCATATTTTACCACGTCAACAGCAGCACTTCAAGTGATCGCGGGAGTACCGCCAATAGAATTACTGGTGGACGAAATATGCCGTATGCATAAAAAAACAAAATGAACAAACGACGGCACAAATAAAAGAAGAAACTAAAAGGAAATGGCAGGAAAAATGGATTGAACTGCAAGATTAGGGTGAGTTCATCAAAAAACTGATCCCGGATATAATAAAGTGGACAAACAGGAAACATAGAGAGGTGGGATACCACATTACACAAATCATGGGTGGCCGTGGCTGCCACTTTTGTAGCCTACCTCAAACGGTTCCATCTGCAGGAATCGGAAGACTGCACCTACTGTGAGGAGGCAGACACAGTAGAACACACCGCTTTCTACTGCCCCCGCTGGACAAGCGGAAGACTTGAGATGGAGGTACATACAGGAGAGGCCTTAACCAACAGGAACATGACGCCACTCATGCCGAGGAATGATGAAGACTGGAAGCTTGTAGAAAAGGGTATGAAGAAAATTATTGATAGGGGTTATAGGGGACCATTCGATTCAGCTAGTGCTGGCGGCGCCCCTCCCCGAATAAAATGTATCCCTTTATGGGGCCGGTACCCTTTAGCAATGGACACAGTGGTGTAGTTGTGAACGCATCCGCTCGCTATACCTGAGATCCCGGGTTCAATTCCAGGACAAACCTTGAAATTTTTCACGGAACTATGTTGCGGCCACCTCGCGGAAAGCAATTGCAAACTACCACGAGTAATTAATTCTGCCTAGAAAACTCTCAAATAGTAATAACGGTAATAACGGCGATAAACTGCTGGTCCCGCATATGAGTGGATGATTCGTTCCACAAGTATGCGCGAGAGGTCGTCTACGTTCTTGAGAAAGTACGGCACACATAGTTAACACTCTAGCAGTATGAGTATGAATACCATCCACAAAAGTTTAGATGAAATAATAAGAGAACAACGGATGAAAACCTGGAAAGGACTTCCAGGGCTAAGGCAATCCAAAATAATGTTGGGATCTTTTAACCAGAAAAGAACAGAAGCTTGCCTAAATAAACAGGAACAAGCTTAGAATTCTGACGGGAGTGCCGATGGGACACTACAGACTGCAAACACCTCAATGTCCTAGGACTAGAGGAAGATGACAGATGCAGATTCTGTGGCTCAGCAGAGGAAATCACCATACATCTGCTCGAAGACTGCGTAGCACTACTCAGCAAGAGACAAATGTATCTTGAGGCCCACTGCTTGAACGCAGAGGAGTTGCATTACTTGAATTCGTCCCAGATGTGCAATCAGGACTAGAGGAGGCGCTCTAAATGGCTAATTATACCGACGATTAGAGGAAAAGAGTGGGGTACAATAGATCTATGAAGGTCGTAGTACCAGTTACCACCGTAACCTACAAAATCTATCTATCTACTTAATTAGTCTGTTTGTCACAAAATAATATTAACTTTGGATAAATCATTGATAATTCAAAAAGTCGGCGTCGTAGTTTATTTAGTTAGAAGATTAACTACAAATCTGAGGTCCGGGTCCCATAATTAATTAACGCCAATTTAAATAAAACCTAGGTTTTTGGGCCTATGAAATGAAAAATGTGGGCAAAATGCAATAGGTCACTGTGCATTGGAGTTCATAGGAGTTGTTTGAAGGGTAGTTAATAACCCGCTATCCACATTGGACCAAGCTTCGAAAAAAAAGTACAAAAAGTAATAAACAAATTTAATTGAATCTTGTAGATTTGTAAACTAATTAAATATTTATTCAATGCAAACTATGTAAGACAAAGACTTACAAAGACTAACAGAAAGATAAAACAGAAGTTTTTTACATTGAATTGAAAAATTCATTATGTTTTAACCAAACTTATAATATGTAAAAATGTTATATAACTTATTATTCACAGTTTCTGCATTATCACGACTCGAGTTTCGATTGTTAAAGGTCATTTTCAAGTGACTTTACCAGTCGAAACTCGAGTCGTGATAAATGTAGAAATTTATATAACTGAATAAAAAGTTCTATAACTCCGCCTGCAGTCTATTGGGTGGATTGAGTAGCTCAGTGGTGCTGTTGCCGGTCCCAAGCCCGGAAAAAGGAGGAGGGTTGAAACAATAGACTAGCAACCCATTTTTCGTAAAAGAAAAGATATGCTAAAAATTTCGATAAACAGCCTCGGAAATACGACGGAACAAAAAGAAGACGACTGCTTCGAAAAAGGACTATGAGACTGGCCACATGGAATATTCAAGGTATAAGAACCAAGCAAACTGAGGTCTTCCGAGAACTAAAACAACACGAAATAGATATATACTGAAACAAAAAAAGGGAAAAGGAAGTGAAGAAATAGAGATTTACATTCATTTGTATAGCGGGGTGGAAAAAAGCGAAAGAGCAAAAAGAGGAGTTTCTATTGCTATTTACAAGAGATTCAGGAAGATCATTAAAAGCTGGGAAGAAGTAAATGAACAGATTATAACAATGGACATATATACAAATGGCGAAACAATAGCTATTATAGGAATATATGCCCCAAGTGACGATGCTAATGCCAGCACAAAAGATGCTTTCTATGAGAAATTAAAAGATGTTCTGATAAATACTAGTCACGCTAAGGAAATTTGTATACTATGAGACTTTAACGCCAGAGTCGGAAGAAAAGAAAACAATACTGTGGTGGGGAGATATGAAGAAAAACAAGTGAATAGCAATGAAGAAAGACTCTTGGACCTATGCCAAAGTTTAGATCTTAAGATTATGAATGGGTTCTTCCAGCATAAAGAAATTCATAAATTTACATGGATACAACCAAAGAAAAAGCTGAAAACAAAATACAAAACTAAAAACAAACAAATGACGTAAGGGTCTATCGTCGCGCAGAATGTGGTTCAGACCACTACATGGTTGTAGCAAAAATCACCATAATGTATAGAAGAAACACTAAACAAAAGAAGTTTGAGAACGACATTAAATCCAGACCTAAAATGACCAAATATTATATTGACAGCTTAAAGGACGACTGTACACAATTTCTCTACAAATTGAGACTAGCTGCGAAACTGAGAAATATGGGTGAAACAGGAACAATAGAACAGTACCAGATAGTCAATGCCAATGTATTCGCCAAGCAGCAAAGGAAGCTTTATGATACTGTGATCAGAACAAGAAATCTTATCCTGAATGGTGGACGAACGACTTAAGAGACGTTATAAATGAAAAGAAAAGGGCCTATATAACTTGGTTAAGAACAAAAGATCAAAAAGACCGAAAAGCGTATGTCAAACTAAACAGAGAAACAAAGAGAATAGTGTCAAAAAAGAAAAATTAACTCTGGGAAAGAAAATTTGAAGACGTAGAGAGAGGTATCTGGGAGGCAGTAGAGTAGCACAAGCATGGAAGTTTATTAAGAATATACGAAAAGAAAGAAAAGAAATAAGAAATATAAACCTGATGCAAAACAAACAATGGGAAGAACATTATAAAACGCTACTGACATAAAGCAAGAAAGATTTTTTAGGAGAGATTGACGAAGTTATTATCAATAACGAGATTGAAATACAGGCAATAAGTAAGAACAAAGTAAAGAAGGAACTTAAAGAAATGAAAAATTGTAAGGCTGCTGGACCTGGTGACATTCCTATTGAGCTGATAAAAAATGCACAAGACATACTACCAGACAATACTAATAGAAAAACTTGTAGATATTTTTAATAAATGTTTAATCGAAGGACAGGAGATTGGAATCTAGCATACATCAGTTCCATCTACAAGAAAGGAGACAGAAAAGTATATGGGAATTACAGAGGGATAAGTGTTACAAGCTCGGTAGGAGGTTGTATGATCGAGTGATAAAGAAAAGAATTGAACTGGAGTACCAGGATATAGAAGAGCAGAGTGGCTTCCGGTCAGGAAGGTCCTTTATGGACAATATTTATACTCTCCAGCAAATAATAGAGAAGCGTGTAGCTTGAAACCCTTCTACTCATCTTGTCTTCATTGATCTTGAAAAATCCTACGATACGGTACCTTTGAAATTGCTATTTAATATATTGACGAGGACATAAAGAGAGGATATATCAGAGCCCTACGCAATATCTACAAAAATCCACAGAGTATAGTGAAGACTCAAAATATTTTTTCAGAATCATTTTGAGTAACAAAGGGCCTTAAACAAGGATTCTGCCTTTCCCCTACTCTTTTTAAAATTTATATTCAAGAAGTGCTACAAAAATGGAGAAAAAAATGTTCAGGCATGGGAATTAAGGTTGACGACAACTACCTGTCAACCTTATTCTTTGCTGACGATCAGGTGATAATTGCGAACTGTGAAGAAGATGTAGACTACATGTAAAGAAAACTTAAAGATGAATATGTATTGGCGGGAATGAAAATGAACGTAGCCAAAACAGAATATTTAAGAGAAGGTGAAGAAGATGAAGATACAGATCTGCAGTTAAGACAGATAAGAAAATGCGAAGAATACAAATATCTGGGTAGTATTATATCAAACAAAGGCTCATCTGTCCAAGATATACGACGCAGGGCACAACAAGGACAAAAAGGCGTACGGGTTTTGAATCCATTACTTTAGTCCAATCGAATCCCCTTAAAAACAAAACTGACACTCAGAGCAATTGTAGAGCCAATATTAACATACGGGTCAGAATGTTGGCAGTTGACGGAATCAGCAAGGAAGAAGATAGACGCCGTAGAAATGGATTTTCTCAGAAGATCATGCCGAATATCTAGGTTAGAACACATGCCAAATGTAGAAATTAGACGACAAATAGAATACACAAAACAACTGAAAGAATAGAAACAAGGCAGCTTATATGGTATGGACATATGAGGCGTATGGAAGAACAGGGATGTCCAAGAAAGGCCTTTGAATCCTCTCCACCGAATAAAAGGAAACGAGGAAGACCAGCTACCACATGGTTAGATGGAGTTATTGCAACGATGAGGGACCGGACCGGCATCAATGAAGATGTCTGGAGAGATAAAAACATGTGGTGATCGAAATACGAGATCCGGCAGAAGCTGTAGGAGCCCCGCCTATATATATATATATATATATATATATATATATATATATATATATATATATATATATATATATATATATATATATATATGTATATATATATATATATATATATATATATATATATATATATATATATATATATATATATATATATATATATATTATAAGTTATATACCATTTGGTACTTACGTACTAACGCCACCGCAACTACAGATTTGAATAAAATGGATGGTTAGATTAGGTTATAACGGAGCAGATAAATCCAGACCATATATCGGGCGGTAGCGCGACCTCTCGCTGCGCTGGCGTAATATGTAAGTACCTAACATTTTTAAATATTATAAGTGTGGTTAAAATATACAATTTTTCAATTCAATATAAGTACGAATTACCACGTATTAACAGTCGCAACCATCCTATTCACAGAACTTTTTTTATTGAAATTTCTCAAAATTAGTAAGTTCTATCAGAAAACAAATTTTATATTTGATGAATGATTAATTCTGCACAAACTCTGCAGGCGTATTAACCTAATTACTTAACGTAATTATGTAGAACGTAAACGTAATTTACTAGATTACTTAACGTAAGCTGGTTAAAACTGTCTATAATTTAAGCTGTAAGAACACGATTTAAACAAAACAGGAATTTAGTTATTGAGATTTTATGAAATAAAACGATTTTATCACAAGAGAGAACTAACATTATTCAAATAATTTTGCAAAAACTACAGAATTATTTTAGATTTAGCAAAAAAAAAACAAACTAGATACATTTATCTTGAATTCAACTTATAAGACAAGTATTTACACAAAACAGAAATTCAGTTAATCGGATATTTCTAAATTAGTTTGTTTAAATACAAAATAAAATTAACTTTCGACAAATCGTCGATTATTCAAAACTACAGCACCATTTTCATTATGGCTTACAGATTGTTAAATCAGTTAAAAGATTCTTTAATACAAACAATTTACAATTAGACGGAACAATTTTGCAATTGAATACAGGGTGAAACTAAATTTATTAAAGATCATCAAAGATACCAATTTATTATCTTTCTTTCTCATTAACCCAAAGTGAATGGACATCTGCAGACGCGTTTTGAGATCTATCTCTCATAAGTGCAGCTTTGCTCTTATGAATTATACAATGGAAAACAAATACAATAGTTTGAAAATGTCTTGAAAAACAAGTTTCAGAAGTTTAGTTTCACACTATATTCAATTTCATATAAATCAAAAACTGAAACAGCAAAGTTCAGCTCCTTCCACAAACATGTCAAAACATAACATATTTTCGGTAGCCCAACACATGGTTTTCAAACTAATGTAAGTGCTTCCATTTTATAATGTATAAGAGCAAAGCTGCACTGATGAGAGATAGATCCCGAAACGGGTCTGCAGATGGCTATTCATTTTGGGTTAATGAGAAAGATATGATCTTAAAAACAATGTTATTTATCTAGTGTCTTGTTTTTGTGTCACGGAAGTGAACTGACTCCGAGTGAATAATACAAATATATGTTGTCTTTCAACATGAGATTTGTTTTATAGTCTTAAAAAGAATTTTTCAGAGATTCGTATCGGTTCAATATATTTATATAATCAAGCTGTGTTCCGCTGTAATAAGTTGAAACAATTTTGGTTATTGAAATTCTTGAAAATTTGTAAATTTATCAGAAAGCAAAATTTAGATTTCTAATTTCAATCTTGTTTTGGATGAAAGATTTCTAAATCAGATAAAAATCTTTAACTTAAGCTATAATAACATGATTTAGACAAAACCGAAATTTGGTAATTGAGATTTTATTATATTAGTCGGTTTTTTCACAAAACAAAATTAACATTCGATTCATCCCCGATTGTGCAAAAAATACAAAACCAATTTAGTTTTAGGGTACTTACGTATTAACGCCACCACCGCTATATATTGGATCGAGAGTTATGTTGTCTTGATTTATCTGTCCGCTTCGCGGCGGACAACAAAAAGTATTTTGAGTTTTAAAAATGTTTTAATTTTAAATAAAATGTTTTATTTTATGATTTATCATACAAATTTTAGGTGTAGATTGGTGACATTTAAAAATGTGGCGGTGGTGGCGTTAATACGTAAGTACCAGTTTTAGTTTAAGAAATATTTAAACTAGATAGATGTTAATTCAAGTTCAATGGTTTGTAAACTAGATAAATAAAAAAATGTAATTACGAAATCAAACAAATTTTTCTATTTTGTTTAAAATAGAAATGTTGTTATTTAGACTTTAACAAATTAGTCTGTCTGATCACATAATTTAACACAAAAACCAACTTTCCATTTTTTTCCAATTGTCGATTATGCAAAAACTACTAAACTATTTTGTAAACTAGTTAATTTCTTTAATTTAAGCTATCTAGAAATTTATTTATTGCGATTCTACTAAATTAGTAGGTTGTATCACAAAACAAAACTAACATTCGTTTAATTACCGATTATACAAAATCTACAAAACCAATTTAGTTTTACCTGAAAAATATAAACTAGATAAATGTGCCTTTCATTTAAATTATGACACAAAGCTTTAAACAAACAGAAAGTTTACTAAAACAGTCACAAAAAAAATAATTTTTAATAAATAATCGATTATGCAAAAACCAATTTGGCGTTGACTTGGAGATTCTTAAACTAAATCTTTAATCTAATATTCAAACACACATCAATCAAGGGACAGTATTAAATAAAAACAATTTACCTTAATTATTGTTGAACCTTAAACTTAATCCAAAACACAGTTAAATCAATCTCACAAATTTACAAAAAAATCTATTCAACACTTGATTCGAATTCTTAGACTCGATACTATTCCACACGTAATATCTCACGCACACTCGCACAGGTAAGTAAATAAACAACGCACGGTCGGCGTCCGACTGAATTGTGGCACGATCGGATGCTCCTACCTCATGAAAACGCACGAGGTGAAAGAGCATTCGCATTCGGCGATAGAGAAGGATCGACCAATTCACCCCATATAACTAAATAGATTATGAATACATTTGATTTCGAATACACATGAATTGAATCCAACTAATTAACACGAAATTCACATAATTTCTTATTCTTGGAAAATTTATCGCTTATTTGGATTCAATATGTTTAATAGAATTCTATTTTAATTTAAGTTAATCTGCATTAATCTAGATGTATCTATTAGTTCTAATTGTAATATTGTTGTTAACGGACTAAACAAAACGAAATGAAAAGACAAATTTATTTTAGACAAGACAGGTCTAAAATATACCACAAAAATTATACCAATCCTTGTTGTGTTGTAGCCTTTTTTGCACCTGTCTAGGCATGCTCGTCTTGTCAGGTATATAAAGTCTCGTCTGGCTAGTATTGTCCCTCTAGTCTTGTTATCTAGTCTTGCCTGCCTAATCTAATATCTTTAGCCTTCTCTATCTAGTTTTGTCTACCTAGTCTAGTGTGTTTAGGATTATATGTATAAACATGTTTGTCTAGTCGTATGTATTATCTAGTCTGTCCAGTATTATATATTGTTTGCCAAGACTTCTCTGTCTAGTCTTGTCTGTCTAGTTTTGCCTGTCTAGTCTTGTCTGTCTAGTCTTGTCTGTCTAGTCTTGTCTGTCTAGTTTTGTCTGTCTACTCTTGTCTGTCTAGTCTTGTCTGTCTAGTCTTGTCTGTCTAGTCTTGTCTGTCTAGTCTTGTCTGTCTAGTCTTGTCTGTCTAGTCTTGTCTGTCTAGTCTTGTCTGTCTAGTCTTGTCTGTCTAGTCTTGTCTGTCTAGTCTTGTCTGTCTAGTCTTGTCTGTCTAGTCAAATTCAAATTCAAATTCAAATTTCTTTATTTACCTTTTGAGATATAAACAATCTATAGGTTCAGTCACAAACATACATAAAATACAATAAAAATTTACAATTTAAAAAATTTGACAATGCCAATAAAAAGATACAAATTAATAATTTTAAAATTACAATTAAAAATTTTACAATTTAAAAACAAATACGTACACATTAAAATTACAATTTAAAAATTCACAATTTAAAAAAAATTTGAACGACAATAAATACATACACATTAATGATTTTTAAAATTACAATTAAAGAATTCATTGATGTTATAAAAAGGCGTTTGTAGCAATAGCAACTGTTTGACCTTACTTCTGAATTTCTTATTAGAAGTTTCATCTCGGAGAGCCTTTGGTAGTTTATTAAATAGTTTTATTCCTTGGGTTTCCAGTCCTTTGCCGCATAGGGTTAAATTTGATTTTGGGGCGTATAGGAGATCTTTTCCTCTCGTGTTATAATTGTGATTGTCCGCATGTTTCTGGCGAGTTCCTTTCGCCTTATGAATATATGCTGTTGTTTCTAGAATATACAGGCTGACTACTGTCAATATTCCTATGTTCTGAAAGTGATTTCTGCAGGAGTCAGTAATTTATAACCCTAGTATGTTTCTCAGAATTCTTTTTTGAGCAATAAGTATTATTTCTATCTGAGAAGAAGCGCCCCATAAGATTATTCCATATGACAGAATACTCTGAACCTCAGCAAAATACCAGGTCTGAAGATCTTCCTTAGTCAGGATTTTGGATAGGTACTTGATTAAAAATGCCTTCTTGTGAAGTATAGCATTGATATGTTGTATCTGGTTGGTCCATTTTAAATGTTCCTCCAGATATACCCCTAGGAATTTTGTATATTGTGCTCTTTTCAGCTGATGAGTTTGTATTGTTCGATTAATATTGTCGACATAGACACTTCTTGCCGATTGAAAAATAACATATTCTGTTTTGATTTGATAGAAATGTAGCTTATTAGCTGTAAACCATTCATTAACCATTTCTAATACTCGCTTGGCTTCCTCAACATTATTCTGAAAGTCATTTCCAGATACAATAAAGCTAGTGTCATCTGCATATAGAGTGCAATGACACCCTATTATGTATTTAACTAAATCGGCGGTATATAGCAGAAATAGGGTTGGAGCCAGTATACTTCCTTGGGGTATCCCTATGTGTGTACATACTGTCCTGGATTGTCCAATTCTGTTTCCAATCCTTACCGATACAAATTGCTTTCTGTTTTCTAAGTAGGATTGTATCCAGCGGCCCGCTTTTCCTCTGATCCCATAGCCTTCTAATTTGTTCAGGAGAATCATATGTGATACACAATCGAAGGCTTTTGTTAGATCACAAAATATTCCAATGGGATTATACCCTTTATCTACTTCCTCCAATATTTTGTTATAAAAATCTACCAAAGCTGTTGAAGTAGATTTCCCTTTACAAAAACCGTGCTGCTGGGAAGGAATCAAATCATGCTTTTCTATAAATGGGATCAGTCTGGACTGCATACAATATTCAAGAATTTTAGCTAAAACAGAGATAAGGTTAATCGGTTTTGGTTTTAGGTTGGGTCTATAGTTTTGGGCATCTGTGATTGCTCCTTTTTTGTAGACTGGGATAATTTTTGACATTTTCAGGATCTCCGGAAATTTCTCCTCAGCGATAGATGTATTTATTATCTCAGTTATAGGTGCTATGAGCTCATGCCTAAAATCTTTTATGATGGTGCACGGGATTTCATCAGGACCAATTGTTGATTTGTTTTTTAATGTGGAGATTATTGATAGGACTTCACTTTCGGTAAAATCATTTAGGAATATGGATTTCGAATTAATTCTTTATATGTTTGTTTGAGATGGTTGTCGGGTTAATGTTGTTAGCGATTAATTTTGGGGCTTCTTCGAAGTAGTTATTTAATACCTCTGCGATTTCCTTAGGATCTGTATATCGGATATCATTTTGGATTATTTGTGAAGGTCCGGATACTTTTAGCTTATTTGATTGCTCATTAATAACATTCCAAATTGCTCTTGATTTATTCTTTGCTTTCATTATCTTATAGTTAAAATATTTTTGTTTTGCTACTGTAATTAATTTGTTATGTACCTTTTTTTGTTTTAGATATAGGTTTCTTAAAGCTGGGTAACTTTTCTGTAGCAGGAACATATCTTTAAGATTAGCAGCCGAGAATGTTACTTCTTCTGTAACCCATCCGTTTCTATCTTCTTTGACTTTTATCACTGGAAAACTTGAAAAAAGTGATATTGAAGTACCTTGATGAAGGCAACTGCCTTGCTGTTGCTGCTTGAATTGATAAGAACGTCCTCCCATGTTTCTTTGCGTATCTGGTTGGCAAAACGAATTTTGTTAGGAGTTGAGAAGCTTCTTATCAGTTTGTAGTTGTCTTCGGTTTCTATCTTGGTTAAACAGCTCAGTTTTAACATACGATGGTCCGACATGGGAGTGTCTTCCACCGTAGTCTTTAATTTTAGTCCCGCAGTAGCAAATATGTTGTCTATTTGAGTTTTACTAGTGGATGTGATTCTGGTGTGTTGTTTAATATATTCATTCATCCCATAAGCTTCAAGTAAATTGGTAATATTATATTTTTCTTTAGAATTTATTTCAAAATTTATATTGAAATCTCCAACTAGAATAATTTGTTTATTAATTTTACTACAACTTTGTAAAACACTGTCCAAGACTGCCAAGAATGTGACAGTGCAACCTGGTGGTGGCCTGTATATATTTAATATTAGCGTGCATGTATTATTAATATTTGTCTCAATTCCACATATCTCCATAGTCTTCTCAATGGAGGCGTTTGCTAGGTCCAATCTTTCGACAGAACCATTTTTAAGAACAGGCAGGCTAGCAAATATAGCTACACCCCCACCTTTGAATTGGCTTCTACTAAAGTAGCTGACTAGCTGGTAATTGTTTATGTGTACTGAAGTAATATTATCAATTGTCAACCAGGTTTCTGCTAGACAAATGAAGAGCGGTTTTTCTTGTTCACATAATATTTCGAGATGGTCTAATTTGTTGCGTAGAGATTGTATATTCAGAAATAGTAATATATTTGTATTTACCTCATTAGCAATTATTTCCTTGTTTTGGCTCGCTCCAAATGCAGGAAAAAACGATTTATGTAGGTATTTTGGGGCCATAGTTCCGGATTTTTTACCTCCTCTAATTTATCTAATGGCACCGATACTTTGAATGATGCGTGTACTTCCGGCTGGTTTGAAATCAGTTTTTTGCAGAATACAGCTGGAAATTTTTTACCTCTAAGATAGTCACATATATCTTGTTCTGTAATTTGCGGCTCTAGTCTAGAAATATGTAAATGGGCGTATCTAGTTACGGCCTTAAGCTTTGTTATCAGAGTTTGTGCCGATTATAACATCATTATTGCGTGTTCTTCTCCTATTTTTATTTTGAGTTTGCCAAATCTCATTGTTAGTTTTGTTTTGATTTGGCTCACCATTTTTAGTTGGAACATTATTTTGTTTATCTTTTTTTTGCACTGCGGGATTTGTCTTATCGCTCCGCGATAAGGATTTTTCGACGACGGGTTTAGCGACTATCTCCGCTGCCATTGTTTCTTCTTCTAAAATAATTACACTTTGATTTACTGAATTTGACTGCGTGTTGTTAATTAAAAGATTTAGTTTTTCGTTTTCCGTTTTAAAATGTTTCACTTCTTCAGTCAAATCGGCGATCTGGTTTTTAGTGGCTCCATTTCTTTTTTTATAATATGTCTAATAATCTCTGCAAAATCAGAACTATTCATATAATCAATGACCTGTTCATGGCACTTATCAGATGATCTTAGATCTCTTGGCATTTTCAAAATTTATAATTAATTAATTTCAGTGTTTACACAAATTATTGTAGCTTGGGTACTCTCGCGCACAACCACTTCGCTCGACGGTCGAGTCGAGAGTGTCTGTCTAGTCTTGTCTGTCTAGTCTTGTCTGTCTAGTCTTGTCTGTCTAGTCTTGTCTGTCTAGTCTTGTCTGTCTAGTTTTGTCTGTCTACTCCTGACTGTCTAGTCTTTTCTGTCTAGTCTTGTCTGTCTAGTCTCGTCTGTCTAGTCTTGTCTGTCTAGTCTTGTCTGTCTAGTTTTGTCTGTCTACTCTTGTCTGTCTAGTCTTGTCTGTCTAGTCTTGTCTGTCTAGTCTTGT
This sequence comes from Phosphuga atrata, assembly GCA_944588485.1. Classification (NCBI taxonomy): domain Eukaryota; kingdom Metazoa; phylum Arthropoda; class Insecta; order Coleoptera; family Silphidae; genus Phosphuga; species Phosphuga atrata. Next base: position 16,370,793 of record OX155902.1, on the reverse strand, counting down.
CTGTCTAGTCTTGTCTGTCTAGTTTTGCCTGTCTAGTCTTGTCTGTCCAGTCTTGTCTGTCTAGTCTTGTCTGTCTAGTCTTGTCTGTCTAGTCTTGTCTGTCTAGTCTTGTCTGTCTAGTCTTGTCTGTCTAGTCTTGTCTGTCTAGTCTTGTCTGTCTAGTCTTGTCTGTCTAGTCTTGTCTGTCTAGTCTTGTCTGTCTAGTCTTGTCTGTCTAGTCTTGTCTGTCTAGTCTTGTCTGTCTAGTCTTGTCTGTCTTGTCTTGTCTGTCTAGTCTTGTCTGTCTCGCCGACAGAGAAGGAGCTGTTTCGTAGTTATCGGCTTTTAAGTTAAAAATTGTGGATAGAGACCGTTTAAACAATTTGATTTTTTGACTATATTGTGCTATAAGCTCCAGTGAACTGTTGTATATACTTCGTGTGTGAGATAGGACTCCGTGTGCCGTAATTTTGTGTTAGTAGCCCTCCACGAGATTTTTTACTCATAGTGTTTTTTCATCTTTTTTTCGTCCCCTCTTGCCACCCTAGTGGTGGTAAGCCTTTTTTTCCTCATCGCATAACGCCGTGGGCTAAAGTGGGAGCAACCGAAATAAAGATAAGTGCCTTTTATCTAGCTCTATATAAATATTTTTTAACATAACCTTAATAGTTTACAAAACACGTGGACGATCAACTTAAATAAACACTTCAAATTAACTACTAAAATTAAACAGCGTAGCCAAAAGTGATAAATAGCGTAGTGGGTAGCGTCGCCGAATTCCACTCCGTCAGCTCGTGTTCGATCCCAAACGGCGAGTTTGCTTTTTAATATAAAAATATTTATAAAATTGTGCAGATTCGATGGTTCTTTTACCCGCTGTCCTTACAACCGGCTTAAATCCTTTTGTAGCTAATCTGGCACAAGTATTAGAGTGGTAAAATCACTAAAATGAACAACTAAGAACCATCCGAAAAGAAGAAACAGGAGAAAAATCCTTTCCAGAGAAGAGAAGCCCTGAAAAGAACTCCAACAAAAACTGCGAATGATCTAACAAATGACGTCCAACCGAAAGCTGACCTACAAAAGACACCAACCAGAATTAGATCAGCTTCCTTCACCGGTCCCACCGAAACCGCCGGCAAAGTAGAAAAAATCCAACAGGATGGCATATCTCCTAACGGAAAAAACCCGAAACGGAAAAGGTTGCACAACATCGAACGTTTACCAGAGAGTGACAAAGACCTAGAAGGAACAATAAGGAAGGTGACTGCAAGAGCCCAAGAATTGAAATGGCTTATTATAGCCAATACAGATACCAATGCAGAGATAAAAAAAGGCAGCAGATGAGCTATGTTCTCTTATAGCATCAATGGGAAGAAATCTCCCTGGGAATATCAATCCTGACCAAATAAAGGTAGACCAAGAATCCCAAACAGAACCATTCGATACCGAACAGGAAAAAATCCAACAAGAGGAAAGAATAGCCACCGAAAAACTCTGGGACGCTATGAAGAGAGGGAGAAACTACAAGGACTTCCAAGAAATATGTATTACACATCAAGGACATCGATGCCATTACCACCTCTGAAGAAATCGAGCAATCCGTAAATAACCTCCTGGGCACACAGAACTACAAAGCAAGAGTCAAAAACCTCAGACCAGCCTACGGCCAAAGACAGATAGCCACCTTAGTACTTCCAAAAAACTTGGCAAGTGTCCTAATAGGAGAAGGAAAAATCAAAATAGGATGGATATACTGCAGAATCCAAGAAAGAATAGAAGTGGAGAGATGCTATAGATGTTGGGAAACGGGCCACCACGCGACTGACTGCATCGTGTCCTGCATACAAAAGAGCTCTGGCGGAGGCAAGGCGGGAAAGAGCACAAAAATGATCCAAATACTTCAGGTAAATATTGCGAGATGCCGCGCAGCACACGACCTACTGATCGCTACGGCCCTAGAGCTCCACCCATACGAAGCCTGATCCATGGCTTCGTGATGGGTGGAGCTGTCCCAGGTTATAATATACAGTTGTTATTTCTCACCCAACAAAAACATCGATCAACTGTCTGAATCTCTTGAAGCTCTAAGCCAGAGTCTTAGACAACAGAAAAAAAAGAGGAATTATTATAGCTGGAGACTTCAATGCAAAATCCCCTTACTGGAGATCCCCAAGCATGGACAGTAGAGGAAATATCGTAACAGACTGGGCAGCGGAACTGGATTTGAGCATTAAAAACAAAGGCGGCACACACACTTTTGTGAGGGGAAACTCGCGCTCAATAATAGACCTCACCTTCTCCACCAATTCCATTGGCGACAGGTTTCAAGGCTGGAAGGTTCTTGACAAGGAAACCTTGAGCGACCACCGTTACATCTTTTATAACATAAGAGAAAAGGCAAGATCAAAGACAAAGGCATACCCAAGAACAAGTGGCTGGATATTGGAAAACCTGCAGGAAGAAAAAATCAAGGAGTGTCTAACAAAAGAGCTAGAAACCATTACCACAGAAGATCCCGATACTCTGGTTCAAACGATGAGTAAAGTGTGCGATGCTACCTTGCGAAAGAAGAGACCAAAAAGTTATAAGTCAGTATACTGGGGGACCGACGAAATTGCTGAAATGTGAACTACATGTGTCGCTACAAGGAAAAAATACCAACGTGAAAGAGCAAAACAAACACCGGAGGAAAAAATTACACTGTTACGTCATAAATACAAGCGAGTAAAAAAGGAGCTACGTCAACTCATTAATAAATCAAAGCAAAGCCATTGGAAAAAACTGTGCACCGACCTAAATAAAGACACATGGGGAGACGCGTTTCAAATTATAAGAAGAAACCTGAAAATTCGGACGCAAGATCTTCAAATGACCATGGAAGGAGTTCGTCAAGTAGCTGATGTACTATTTCCTAAACATACACCTTTTACTTGGGTACAACCCTTGTCTGTCTAGTCTTGTCTGTCTTTTTTTCTTGAAAAGTTCTAAGAGTTGATTCGTGCCATTTACAGTGAAAGTTTTGTGTCCAAAGACAGACGTGCTGTCCAATTTTTGTGCGTGTGCGTTTTGTTTTGTTCTCGATTTGACGCTTTTTGTGTGTGCGATATTGACGCTGCCCGCGAGCGCCCACATGTGACTTTTTATCAGCCTTGTCCCCCCTTGTCGTCCACAGATGACCTGTGTGGCGATTGACACCGGTTTTAAATCCCCAGGGTAAGTTTCTGCACTTTCATTGAAAACGTGTTTCGAAACCTCCATATAACTTTATGCTTCGACATCGAGGGACGCGTGGGCAACCCAGTGGCGCAAAAGGATCCTCAGCACGTGGCGATTAGCACCGCAGAGGGAGAGGGCACGGGGTTGCTTCACGGCTACCCCATAGACGAGGCGGAGGAAATCACCGTCGAGGGAGGCGGAACCATCCAGCACTTGGCAGTGGTGTTTAAAAAAAAGAAGAGGATGCCAAGAAATGGACGTTGGCTAAGGTGTCCTGCACTTTAGGGGGGACATTGAAGTGCTATACTTGCTGCTGACTTCGGTGAGGGACCTACTGGCGAGCCAGGGAAGGAGGGGCGTGGATATTAAGGTGGCAAAGGCAAATATTGCGACTTTCCGTAAGGTGGTGGCCTGTTTGTTCCACGGGAGCAACATGCTCGTGCGTGTATACATCTCAGAGGGGGCAACGGTGCCAAAGCAGACCGCAGGAAAGGCGCCTAACGCGCAACCGAGCATGGCCACCCTGGTCGGGGATGGCAGTTACGCGTACCGAGTGCGCGAAGTTAGAGAGGGCGCGTCGGGAACCGGAGCGCTGGATGATGTACAGTCATGCGGGTAACGAAGTCGACGGAGGTGGACGTCATCCTCCGGGTTCGGGGTGATTCCGGTGCACTCCGTAGGGCCTTGCAGGCTAAGGTAGGGGACGACAGCATCAGGTTAGTGCAGGCAAACCGGTCTGCTCTAGCCGTTAGGAGTTTGGACGCTGCGTCAACAACTGCCGAGGTTGATGTGGCGATTAGGCACGCCCTAAGCGCCGGTGGCGCGGACGCGGGCGGCATCGGGCATATCGAAATCGGTGTGCTCTGTGAGTGCCGCGACGGTACCTTGATGACAACAGTGACGGCTAGTAAATGCACGGCGGCCGCTCTGCTGAAGGTCGGAAGGGTCCGGGTGGAGCTCTCAGAGGCGCGCATCGGCGAGCGTACTTGCCAAGACCGGTGCCACCGCTGCTGGGAACTCGGCCACAAGGCGGCGCACTCCGAAGGCGTGAACCGTAGTAAATGTTGCCACCGGTGGCAAAGGAAAGGCATCTAGCGCGAGAATGCGGGGCCAAACCCTACTGTCCTTTCTGCGATAAAGAGGGGCACAGGGCGGACGCGGCTAACTGCCCGCACTTTGGGGCTGCAAAGAACAATAAATGGCGGGAACAATAAATTCGTTCAGCTAAATCTGAACAGATCGGGCGGAGCGCACGACTCCCTCGAGGAGTACGTGGCGTAAAACCGGGTTCGCGTGGTTAGCTTACAACTGCTACTTCTCCCGAAACAACCCAGATGAGGTTATTGCGGACTGCCTGGACGGCGTAGCGCGTTCCATCCAGGCGCATAGGGGGAAGGCGCTTATTATAGGGGGCTTTTTGTACGGGCTTTTTAATGCTTGGGGAATCCACTGGGGAGGCGACGTCATGGACGCAAGAGGGAGGATGGTCCTGGACTGGGCGTTGGTACTGGACCTCGGCATTTGCAACCGGGGAAAGGTTCCGACCTTCAGTAGAGGTCCGCGAACGTCAATCGTAAACTTGACGTTCGCATAGCAGGGACTGATGGGAAGAGTCAGGGATTAGCAGGTGAGGGACGTTTGGGAGTCGCTGAGCCACCACCAATGCGTTTCCTTTCACCTGGACAGTAAAGCCATCGAGGGGCAGCCGCGCGAGCAGCGCGCTCGTTGGATAGTTGGGAAAGCTGACCGGGAAGCTATTACTAGGGAGATGACTCGAGGAAATGCACCGCACGTTCGTGAACAGGGTGGTTGACGAGTGCATGGCTGGCGTCTCTCAAAGACGTCTGTCCTCAGGGGGGCGAAAGCCGGTTTATTGGTGAACGCCAGAAGAAGAAGTGGCTAGGATATGCTGCGTCTCAGGGTCACGCGCGCGGGGGAACTTGTTCGGGAATGGATGGAGACGGCGGGCCTTCAGCTCGCCGCCTATAAACACAGGCGGCCCTGCTCTCTACTAGAAGGTTAGGTAGAGGCATTCTGGAGATCGAAATTTTGGGACAGAGGATACCGGTCGAACGGTCGATTCGGTACCTCGGTGTGATCCTCCAGGCGGGTCCGTGGGGATTACACGTGTGCACGCCGTCGGCAACGCGGCACGCGCGTCGCAACAGGTGGCGCGTCTCATGCAGAGGGCCACCGGGCCTGGGGAGCGTAGGAAGAGGCTTTGGCCATAAGCCTCTTCCTACTGGCCACTAGCAGACTAGCACTGTGGCCACTAGCAGACTCCTATACGCAGCACCGGTGTGGGCAGCGGCGGTGAGAGGTAACGCTCGTAGCAAGGAGCGTTTATGTGGGAGGCCTTAAGCCGATTCGCGGCTACATGCAGGCTAAGGAGTTGCCTGGGTGGGAACAAGGGCGGTAGGGTTTTTTTTGTTTTGGTTTTGTATTACTTTTGTTGTAATTGTTATAGTAAATTGTAAATGCTATTGTATAGCATCTTTTACTTTCATGTAAATCCTGTTGTACTTTTACTCGAAAGGTGGGCGGAGGCAGTAATGCCATCGCTCGCGGTCCCTCTGTTCTTCCGTTTTCAGTGGAGTCACTTGAGAAAATAAAAAAGTCTTGTCTGCCTAGTCTGTCCGGTCTCTCGGGTCTGTCTGATCTGTCTGGTCTGCCTGGTCTGTCTGGTCTGTCCGGTCTGTCCGGTCTGTCCGGTCTGTCCGGTCTGTCCGGTCTGTCCGGTCTGTCCGGTCTGTCCGGTCTGTCCGGTCTGTCCGGTCTGTCCGGTCTGTCCGGTCTGTCCGGTCTGTCCGGTCTGTCCGGTCTGTCCGGTCTGTCCGGTCTGTCCGGTCTGTCCGGTCTGTCCGGTCTGTCCGGTCTGTCCGGTCTGTCCGGTCTGTCCGGTCTGTCCGGTCTGTCCGGTCTGTCTGGTCTGTCTGGTCCGTCTGGTCCGTCAGGTCTGTCTGGTCTGTCGCATGTGGCAAGCATCGTCTTGTCTGTCTAGTCTTGTCTATCTTGTCTATCTTGTCCTGTCTGTTTAATCTTTTCTGTCTAGTCTTGTCTATCTTGTCCTGTCTCTCTTTTCTTGTCTGTATAATCTTCTTTGTCTAAGTCTTGTCTATCTAAATCTTGTCCGTATAGTCTTGTCTATCTAGTCTTGTTTGTATAATATTGCTTGTCTAAATATTGTCTGACTAGTCTTGTCTGTATAGTCTTGTCTGTATAGACTTGTCTGTCTAGTCTTGTCTGTTTAGACTTGTAAGTCTAGTCTTGTCGGTCTCGACTTGTTTGTCTAGTCTTGTCTTTTTAGTCTTTTCTGTATAGTTGTAGTATATAATTAATCTAAATTTCTTGTCTGGCAAGGCTTGTTGCATTAGCCCAGACTTGATCGGACTAGAGCAGAATAAACAAAAATAAACTGTACTACATAGGACTAAACTGAACTTGAGAGGAGTATACCAGACTTGGCAGGACTGCAGCGAACTAGACCGGACTAGACCAGACTAGGCAAGACTAGGCGAAATGAGAGTAGACTAAAAAGGGTTGGACCAAACTAGGCTAGACGAAAGTTAATTTTGTCTGCGTTGTATCGTACCTCTATGTATTACACATAGAGGTACGAGACAATATTCTCTATTGTTGGCTGTCTAAACTGTCCTGCGAAATATCGTTTGGCTGATCTTCTATGGTTAGTCCTGTCTCTGCACTCATGCTAGTATTGTCTATATTATTTGAATATTGCTTGTTTAAAAACTCACCCCAGTTTCCCCATATAACACTATGAACTAATCCAATTTACAATATTTATTGTAGAAATCCCTTCAGGTATCTAGTCATTCATTGCTTTGTTTACTAATTGTGATTCGTTTTTTGTTACGCAGGCCACAGATTGCTCTAAACGGGAGGGAGAATTGATTGAGCAATTTTGTTCACGCCGTTTGACATTTTGTTATTTAATTCCAACGATCAAAGTTTTACTTCCGCAAGTTTCATAAGCTTCATTAAAATTATTTAAAGACAAATTTGTCATAAGCGATATTGTAGAAGAATTTATAAGGAATTGTGCAGAATAAAACTGATTTTGTAAATAAGAACTGTGGAAATACTTGAAATACTTAAAGGTTTTGAATTGTAAAACTAATTGTTTTTGTTAGACATATTTTAACAAACACATTTGATTGCAAACTAATTTATAGCAAATCTTGTCTCAACTCACAAAGTCCATAATAAATTGCCTTGAAGAATCTAAATTTAGACAATTTTATTTAAAATTATCTCCACTAAGGAAAAAAAAGATAAAAAGGAACGAAACGGTCATTCGAATCTCTTAATCCAACCCTTACAAAACATTTCCAATCGTTATTTCCTTGGCGAATCTCGTGATAAGTTTCTTCGTACAAAAGGAAGAGAGCTATATAAATAATGAGTGAAAGACCCCATACAGCGAACTTTGTATAAATAATTTATGTCAACTCGTTGAATTATAAAGTCAAACGTGAAATGCACCGAGCACGACTAATCCTCCACGTCCATAAATACACATTTTTCACACAGATGTCCTTTTCATCCGTCATAATCTCTTTAAATGAAGCATATCATATTTCATGATCACATCAATCTATTGTTAAGTAAATACGTGAAAAAATCAGGTAATAGGATAAGTAGATTAGAGCGGATTAGAGAAAAGAATAGACAAGTCTAGACTAGACAGTCAAGACTAGACGGAGCAATTACAATTACCTCTGCAACCAGGTAGACTTTCCCCTAAAAGAAAAAAGTATAAATGACTGAGAACTACTGAAGAACTACTGAGAAAAACTGCAATGTCTGAAAACAGACACTATAGTTCTTTTTCAAACCATGGTCTCGAATTTGATCAAAAATTCCCACAAATAGACCATCTCAAAATCTTGTATATACATAAATCCAAAGAAAAGTATTTAAAGCCTAGCAAAGAAATGAAGAAATCTTGGATGACAGACGAGATCCTGGAACTGATGGAAAGAACGAGATTGTTTAAAAATAAAACGAGGGAATACATGAACATACAGAGAGAAATAAGGGCGAAAATAAGAACAGCTAAGGAGAAAGAGAAATTGGAAAAATGTTTGGAAATCGAAGAATGACAGGCCAATTTTGACAGCTTTAATCTGCACAAGAAAGTAAAGGCAATGGCGTGAACAGTTAAGAGAAGAACAGTTAATGTACTTAAGGATAACTAAGGCTGAGTTATAGTAATGAAGTCGGAAATTAAGCAAACCTGGGAGGAATACATTAAACAAATGTTTGATGACGTGAGAACGGTGCCACCCAATATTGATTAAACAGATGGTCGCTCAATTTTAGGAGAAGTACAGGCAGCTTTCAAAAAGGCTAAAGAGAAAAAGGCCTTGGGTCCTGATGGAATTCCATCTGAAATATTAGTTGATCGAGGGGATGAATCTAGGGAGGCTTACAAAAGTGTTCAATGTGATCTATGATACGGGCGTTATACCTACTGAATGCCTGAAATCTGAATTTGTTAACCTCCCCAAAGAGCCTAATGCTAGGAAATGTAGCGAGTTTCGTACAATAAGCTTGATTAGCCATCTATTAAAGATATTCCTGAAAATAATTCACAGTACAATATTTAAACTATGTGAAGAACAGATATCGGAGACCCAAATTGCCTTTAGAAGTGCTGTATGAACTAGAGAGGCTCTATTTTCGAACCAGGTGTTGTTTCAGCGATGCAGGGATGTAAACTGCGATGTGTACGCATGCTTCGTGGATTATAAGAAGGCGTTTGATCAAGTGCAAAACACGAAAATGATGGAAGTTCTGCAAAAAGCTGGCCTGGATGGGAAGGACCTCAAAATTATCAGAAATCTCTACTGGAATCAGAGGGCTTGAGTCAGGGGAGACAGAGAGACAACGGAAGAGATACAAATATTACGTGGTGTAAGGCAGGGATGCATATAGTATGCATCCCTACCTTACACCTGCATTACTCCTGTAATTTTAAATCTGTACTCGAAATACATCTTCAGAGAAGCCCTGCAGGATATTGATGCTGGAATCCTGCCAAATGGAGAACGATTGAATAACATAAGGTATGCAGATGATGCCGTTATTTTTACAGACAACCTAGCTTCCTTACAATTCCTAATGTTCAGTGTTACATCATACAGTCGACAATATGCTTTGGTAATAAACACCAACAAGACAAAATTCATGATAATCAGTAAAGACCAAAACACCCGCGGTATTTTATTGGTAGACGGAACTCCTATAGAAAAAGTCAAAAAATACACATACTTGGGCACAAACATAAATGATAACTAGGACCATTCTGTGGAGATCAGAACGCGTATTGAAAAAGACAGAACGGCATTTAGGAAGATGAAGAAAGTCTTTACCAGCCACGACTTACAACTGTCAACGAAAATTCGCCTACTGCGATGCTAGGTGTTTTCGACCCTTTTTTATGGGGTTGAATCTCAAACGCTTACGGAGGCCTCCTCCAAAAAACTTGAGGCATTTGAAATGTGGCTGTACCGAAGAATCCAACGAATACCTTGGACAGAGAGAATAACCAATACGGAGGTGCTGAGAAGGATGGGAAATGAAAAAGTATTCCTGAATACAGTTAAGACTCGAAAGCTACAATATCTGGGACATATTATGCGTAACGTGAGCCGATATGTCCATTTGCAAAAGATCATCCAAGCCAAGGTATATATATATATATATATATATATATATATATATATATATATATATATATATGGAGCTAGAGGAGTGGGTAAACATGCGAATTTAAAAGAAGAATAATCCTCTCTTGGGCCGCATATGGAAAACTTCGGGACGTATTCAAAAGCGATCTGCCAGTCTGCTTGAAAAGGAAAGTGTTTGATCAATGTGTATTGCCAGTTATGACCTACGGCACTGAAACCGCAACACTCATCGTCGCCACTGCAAAAAAGCTCCAAATTGCACAACGAAAGATGGAAAGATCGATGCTCGGCGTGTCGCTACGAGACCATATCACAAACGAAGACCTACGTCGAACAACAGGTGTCACAGATGTGGTTGTGCGTATGGCGAGGCTAAAGTGGAACTGGGCTGGACACGTGGCCCGAATGTCAGATGGAAGATGGACCAAGAGACTACTGGAGTGGAGGCCAAGAGCAGATATACGAAGCAGGGGGAGGCCCCCCACAAGATGGACAGACGATATAAAAAGAACAAGAGGAGCCTGGATGCGAGAGGCTCAGGATAGGAGGAAATGGGCGGAAATTGGGGAGGCCTATGTCCAGCAGTGGACGCAAAGGGCTGTTTGATGATGATGATGATGATGATGAGAGGAGTGGGCAGAAGAAGAATATCGTGGTTGAAAAATCAACCACTCAGCTTTTTCGCGCTGCTGTTAACAAAGTTAGAATAGCCAACATGATAGCCAACATCCGGAACGGATAGGCACTCTAAGATGAAGAAAATCTTGTATAATTGCAACAAAGGCCCGACACTTAATCATCTAGACTCAAATTTTCAAACAGAGTAACAAATCTGATAATCTTCTTAACAAGGAAACCAACTTAATCTTTTCGCAACTTTAATCTTGCTCAAACGACTCCAGATAATTCCCAAATTGCAAAAAACCCATAGTAATTTGTCACTCTTATTGGTCTACTTTGTTATTACTTTACGGGCCATGGTTTTGATGACGTAGAACTTCTCCTGTGCAATCGGGAGCGCTTCAACAGCGCTCTCATTTGCAAGTGAGTTGTGTAGCGCCGGTCGGCTTAAGTTCTGATACCACTCCCAAACTCTCCTAGATTTAATTCTATGACATGTTAGAGCGTTTATCGCTGCCTGGCAGTTCTTGAAAATATAGTTGTTTACAAACTATATAACTATATAACTATAACTATATAAGTTTTTCTGGACACATAACTCGATTGCGAGAATTTCTACTAGAAAGACTGTAGTGTGTTGTAGATTGTAGTTCTGGTGGTGAGGACTTGTACTCTCCCCGACAAGGTGCAACGAAGTCAGATCCAGCAGCAGTTCCATTGCTGCTGTCGGGCACGTCCCCATCGCCCCCGTGATGCAGACACACGCCAGTCTTTAAATCTTAGCTCTCAAGCTGCTTCCTCACAAAGGCCAGCTTAGTTCTACTTCCCCAAGCAACTGCCCCGTAAGTGATCGCAAGTCTCACTATCATGGTGTACATCCATCGCAAGATTATGGGGTTACAACCCAACGTATTCCCTGCCAAATTTCTGCACGCCATTAGAGCACGTTACGCTTTTCCTACCGCTGCTTACCTATCTAGTGCTATACCGAGATATCTTATCTCCTGTTTGTGTTCGAACAGAATGGGCTGTAGGCAGTTTAGTTTTCTCTTTCTAGTAAATGGTATCACCATGGTTTTGCTCGGGACAAGTTTCAGTCCCACTGTTTGACACCATCTACTAGTTACTTTGAGGCCTCTCTGTGCGATTTCACAGAGCGCTTCCACAAACTTCACTCTGACTATGACGACTATTTCATCGGCATAACCCTGACATTTGATAGGCTCTACATCAGTAGTGATAGAACACCTCCCTATGGGCACCCTTGAGTTGTGGAAATCTCGTATGTGTCTCTTCACACTTGTACCTCCGCCGTTCTTGATCTCAGCATTTCTCCCATCCACTTTGAGATAGAGCAGTCGACATTTCTTCTTTCGAGAGCCGCTTTGACAGCCTCGTGCGAGGTGTTGTCAAAGGCTCCTTCTATATCCAAGAAGGTACATACCGCTACTTCCCTTGTCTCTAGTGCTGCTTCAATTTCATTTGTTAGCTAATACAGGGCGGTTTCTGTGGATTTCCCTGCTCTGTATGCATGCTGACAGTTGTATAGTGGTGCACCTACCAGCATTATTGTTCTAAGGTAATTGTCAATTACCTTCTCCATTGTTTTTAACATAAAGGATGTTAGACTAATGGGTCTAAATGACTTCGGTTAAGTGGTGTCTTTCTACCCCACCTTCGGTATAAATACCACCTTAGCCCTTCTCCATAGCTCCGGTTTGTATCTGTGGCTGTCATTTCCACTATATCCTTCGCTAGTGCTTTGTGCAATCTAGCTGCCAACGGGGAGGATTCTATGATTCACAGAAGGTCCTAAAGTTTTTTTCATTTAGCCCTTCTGATTTCTTTGTTGTAGGTGGTGAGCACCTCGGAGTATTCTAGCCAATTTCTGTATTGCTTAGCTTTGTGGAATAGCCTACGTACTTTTACTCGTAATGTAGACAAGTTTTTGTTCCACCATTTTTCATCCTTATGCTCCTTCACGGTTTTTACCGGGCAGCTGGTGATTGCTACATTTATTTCTCCTACAGCTTGCTCCAGTACGGTGTAGTGTTTAAAACTACCCCGCACCGTCACTGGCTCTAGGTACTCTTTTAGTTTGGAACTAAACATAGGCCACATTGTTTCTCTGGGGTTTCGAATGGGGGTGTTTTCCTCACTCGCTCCTTCCAGTTAAATCTCCATGATCCTATGCTCTGACATTTAGGGTTCACTTAAATCTTTCCACCTTTTAACCAGTTTACTTACGTTAGTGCTACCTAGCGTCATATCCAGTGCCTCACTCCGGACGTTAGTGTCAAATGTTGGTGTATTCCCAACGTATACACATTTAGGTTTTCTTAAATGAGGTATTCTAAAAGGTATTCACCTCTCTTATTAGTGTCCGTGCTGCCCCACATCTCGTTGTGGGCGTTTGCGCCACATCCTTAGATAAGTGCCAGCCTTCTGCTAATATATCCTACTAGCCTTTATACTTCTGTGGGTGGTATGTTGTTACCATCTATGGGGAAGTATGCTGATGCGAGCACTATATCGCGGTGGAGGTCCACGGTCTTGATGAAGACCTGGATGGGAACTAGATCCCGCGTTAGGAACTCTGAAAGACATAAATAATTTATGCCCTTCATTCCTACCTACTTAGGAGACCTCTCGTTTATCCCACACCAACTTACATTCCCTCTTGCTGAGGCCTCTGATCTTACCTCCAGAAGCCCAGGGTTCTGGCAGCAGCTTTAGCCCTAAGTGTTATTTAGTGAACATCCCAGCCATCACAGCCAAAGCTGTTTTGGCACGGTGGATGTTCACTTGAGCTATTTTTGTGCGTTTGCTGGTCATTTTTGTTTTGTGACAGGAGGCGCCGAGTCTTCTTCTGTCTCGTCAAGAATGACGTCTACCTCTACCTAAGTAAACATGGCAGGACTCCTCATGTCTACGAGTGCGAGGTCTAGGTCGTCTTCTCGGTAATCCGAGCTGACTTCTCGGCCATTGTGGCTTCTACAGAGGGAGTGCCCGCTGTTGCTGTCTCTTCAACCAAGGACGTGGCCGCCATTGCAGGCGTAACTTCCGAGGGAGAGACCGCTATAGCTGCTGCTACTACCTCTGCATCCTCTTTGGGATCGTGGAGCTCACGCTCCATCTGGTCCACTAGTTCTGTGGCGGTGAGATGCCGCACACTAGGATTCATTGTCGTGTTTCTTCGCATATGAATCCCACGAATGGCTAGGGAATTAAAGCCCGCTTAATATGGCAAGGCTCGATACCTCTCTGAGACCTCTCTGAGGTCGCCGGTTATCAGGGAGGCACCGTTTGAGGTGACCGGTTGCCCTAGGCCAACAACCTGTGCCTTCAGCACGGGTCGCATGACACCTTTGGATTAAGGGTTTGGAATTTCTTAGTTGTTCGCTCCCCATTGACGGCTCTGACCGGCGTTGGACTCCAGTCAGTATCCTCTAATGGTTCATTGCGAAACTAAACCCTCACACCGCGGCAAGGTGACTTCCACGTGAAGGGTGGTGAGTTTCTCCAGTTGCACAGTTTGCTGCTGCTAAGAGACAGTCAACAGACTGCGCCAATTCCACTATCCTTCCTGGAGCCGTCTGTGTACCAGAATAGGTCTAGTTGACTTTTCTTGTGGTAATTTCTTTCTGTCCACTGTAGTTGTATTTTGAAGGGTATTTCGAATGAAAGCCTTTAAGGCTTCGAGCTTCCTTCCTTGTTGAGGGAATGGCTCTTTTATTGCATTCGGTATTGTGGTATGCCCTGACATTTCCAGGGTTGGCCATGTATTGTTGTACTTGCAACTGAAAACTACCATCCTTGCCTCACCTGTGATGAAAATTTCCAAGGGAGAGAGGCTTAACATTGCTTCCAGAGCAGCTGAAGTTTGGTCCATCATATTGTTGGACCCATATGTCAAGATGTACCATATTTGGTTTTAAGCCCCACGTTTTTCTACGGTCTGAAAAAATAAGAGTTTGCCAAAGTGATGCAGTAAATAGAAAATTCGAAAGACAAGAGGATCTCTGTTGTAAGTCACCAGTGGCGAACCACTCATGTTTGGAAGTTCTTTGAGTACGCCCTTACATGACTCGCTCCGCCCGGGCAGCAGTCTTCAGCCAATATGGTCAAATGGTTTATCTAAAGTTCATCCTGACATGAGTCGCACTACCCAGGCAGTCCTTTCAGATATCGCACAAAGGGTCATAACGAAACTACCAGCCCCCCACACCACCAGCTGCCTTCCTTAGCCGGAGACTGTATATATATATATATATATATATATATATATATATATATATATATATATATATATATATATATATATATATATATATATATATATATATATATATATATATATATACCTAAGTAAAGAACACATTCTTCATTGGATATTTTTATTCATTAATAGAGGAAATGTGTCTGAAAATTTTAGTTAATATATTCTCAGTTTCACTTGTTTATGAACTTTTTGAAATTTGTATCAATTGGCGAAAAAAATTGACTAAAAATTAAAATCATGTAGGGTTTTGAAGTTTGAAGAAATCAAACAGTCTCTAAAAATAGAAATCAATAGGTCCAAAAGAGGTCCACTGGCTTAAGGTACTGGCACAAGCTAGATCAATACGTTAAGGGAACGAGTACGAGATCGTCACCCGGGAACTCAAGCTAAGGCCTCAACATCTGCCTATGAAAAGAGTACAAGAAGTCGTCGTTTATGGTTCAATATTTACGTAACTTCTTAATCTTGCTCAATCGTCTCCAGGTAACTCCCTTACTGCAGTAAGGGAGTCTCCCTTGCTGCTCACTTAGTCGCCCTAACTGCAAAAAGGACCCTCACCGCCAAAAAAACACTTAGTATAAAACATTCAATCATCAGTTTGTAATTCCCTTGAAAATGACCTTTATCGCTTTAGCGAAACTCGAGTCGTGATAAGTGTCTAACCCATTATATACTTACCCATTTAGAGCTCTAGTTCTGATTCCTTTAAGAATTTCAGGATATGGGTGGGATTCAAGGACTGCAACTCCTGCGCGTTTAATCAGTGGGTCCCAACGTACATTTGTCTCTTGCGGAGCAGTGCTCCGGAATCTTTGAGCAGATGTATGGGGATTTCCTCTGCTGAACCACAGATTCTGCATCTGTCATCTTCCTAGGCCTAGGGTCTTGAGGTGTTTTCTAAGTCTGAAGTGTCCCTTCAGGCCTCCTTTCAGAATTCTAAGCTTGTTCCTGTTTAGTTTAAGTCTCTAAATTGGTCTGTCTGGTCTGTCCAGTCTGTCTGCTCTGTCTGGTCTGACTAGTCTGGCCTGTCTAGTCTTGTCTGTCTCGTCTTGTCTGTCTAGTAGTGTCTGTCTAGTCTTGCCTGTCTAGTCTTCTCTGTCTAGTCTTGTCCGTCTAGTCTGCTCTGTCTAGTCTTGTCTCTCTAGTCAAACTCAAATTCAATTTATTAATCTATAGACGTAATAATTATACATATTAGACGTGTCGCAGTTAGAATACATAAGCACATAAAAAAAATATTGGACATCATTAAAAAAATCACTGATACCATAATAGTATTTATCGAGTTAAGTTTTAAGGCGTATTCGGAAACTTCTATAACTGACTAGCTCCTTAATAGCCAACGGTAACTTATTATAAATATGAAAACCTATTCGATTAGGAGCTCCTTTGCAAATGGTGAGATTACTTTTTACCGGCCGTAGATTCAAATAATTTCTGGTATCATATCCATGGCGGTCATCTCTTACTCCAATTTCATTTGTATTTTTTAAAATATGACATGCTAACTCCCATATATAAGTACATGGTACGCTGAGGATTTTAAGATTTTTAAAGTAAAGAACCTATTGTTCGTATAATTTTGTGCAAGAAATACTCTTTGACTAAGTTAAGAAACTCCCCAGACTAAAATGCCATAAGTCAAGACCGGATGAATTTCGGCATGGTATACGTTGAGAAGAACATCCTCAAGCACCGTTAGTCTTACTTTTCTTGACAGATACGACTTACAGTTCAGCTTATGAATTATTGCATCAGTAGTTGCAGTCCATGTCAGGCGTTCCTCTAAGTCTGTAAGTAAATACCTAGATTTTTTTTTCTGGCGAATTAGCATACAGTTGCCAATTTTAAGAGGAATATCATCAGTGGAAAGTCTTCGACTGCTGTGAAAAATAACTTGTTAAGTTAAAATACCTTGTCAAAAAGCTAGTTTTTCCAATATTGAGGTGTAAGTTATTGGCACAGAACCATGTGTATAGTTTTATCAGGATAATGTTCAGTTATGTTCCCGTTGATTTAGGTGAACGCTCCGAAACTAGGATACTCGAGTCATCCGCACACAGGGTTCAGTGATTAAGGCCGATAAAATGTATCATGTCAGCTGTATAGAGAGAAAACAGCATCGGCGCTAAGATACTAGCTTGCGGCAACCCTATTCTCAGAACTTTAGTTTGGAGTATCCTGTCCTCCCTCTTGAATTTATTCTGACGTATTGTCTTCTATTATTTAAGTAGGACTCCAACCAACGACCAGGCTTTCCTCTAATTCCATAGGTATAGAGTTTGTCCAGGAGATTTTCATGTGCGACGCAGTCAAAGGCTTTTGACAGGTAGCAAACAATTCCCACCGGACATTTCCCTTCGTATACCTCATAAACGATTTTGTTGTCGAATTCACTGATTGCCGTAGACGTGGATTTTTATTTGCAGAATCTATGTTGCTGGCGAGAAATTAGATGGTGTCGCGTAATGAAAGGCATTAATCACCTTTCCATAGAATATTCAAAGATCTTTGCCAGAACTGATACGAGCGAGATCGGTCTGTAATTATTCGTATCAATTCTGTCTCCTTTTTCGAATATAGGTTTTTTTTGAAATTACTGCGATTTTTAGAGCATCAGGTTACCTTTTTAGAAGCGAACGAACTATTGATAATATCGGTAATAGGCTTTATCAGTTAACTTTCAAATTCTTTAATGATACTAACAGGCAAGGAGTCTGGGTCCTGGGTTGGTTTATTTTTAATTTTTTTGAAGGCTAAAGACATTTTGCTAGGAGAGAAATCTTCAAGATAAATGCATTTTTCGTTTCGGAGTATGTGGCTATTGTCTAAGTAGGTTGACGGTAGGTTTTGTATAATCCTTTCAGGTGCTGAGGTAAAAAAGTCATTAAAAGTGAATCTACCGCTTCTGGGGCTTCAACAAGTCTTTCATTCTCTAATAGGCAAATGTCTTGTTTACTCCGTACTTTGTTGGACAGTTCATCGACTGTCTTCCTAAGAGTACATGGTTTGTCAGATGATTTTCTAATTTTGTTTCTGAAGTAATTTCTTTTAGTAGAGATGAGGAGATTCATCTGCGTTTTCTTGTGTGCCAAGTAAATTTCTTTCAAGTCAGGGTGCTGCTTTTGTAAAATATACAGGTCCTTTAAATTTCTACTTGAGATTTTAATTTCTTTGGTTATCCAAGAAGTGGGAGTAATTGTTATTTTCTTTAATGGACAATATTTAAAAATGTAAAATTGCATAAGTTGGATAAAAGGGTTGACCTTACTCTCGCAGTCCTTAGTTGAGAAAATATCTGCCCAGGATTCTTATTGAAGAGCTTGTTGTAGGCGAAGTTTGTTGGCTGCACAGAAGTTTCGAGCAAAACAAAAATCTCGTTTAGTTTTATTAGGAGCAACCAGTATTGGCAACCAGTAAAATCTGTGATCAGAGAGTGTTGTCCCTAACAGTGATTGGAGCTGGGCGATTTAGTCTAACAAAAAGATTGTCAATTGTGCTCTGTGAGGTGTTAGTTACCCTAGTGGGTACCTTTACTCTGTGATCTAGACCATATGATAGCAGCATGTTGATTAGATTGGTTTTAACTTAGAATGGATGGGTGAATGAATTGGATTAACTTAGAATATTTATCAAAGTGTATATTAAAGTCACCTACAATAAAGATGTCATCATATCTAAGAAACACACCGTCAAGTAGCTCTTCGAGAATTATCATGAAAGTGGTTACACACCCCGTAGGAGGTCGATATACAGTTATTATAACCACAGAATTAGTACCCGACTTCCATACAACCCCACACAACTCAACTTCTTTTTCAATGGATTTACTGGGAATTTCTAGAGTGTGGTAGTTATCGAAATATATGTATACGAACGAAAATTTTCAACCCCTTCGCCAAGGCAATCAATAACCAGGAGGCAATCGATTTATAATTAGGTATACTTAAGTCATTTGCTCATCCGACAGTCACGTTTCTGCCAGACATAAAATGTGTGGCGAGTGCTCAGATGTTAAAAGCTCCAGTTGAAGGAGTGTTTGTTCATTACTTTGAGCATTAATGAATAATATCAGATTGTTAATAGTTTTGGTACAATTTTTGCAGCTATTTTTCGATGGAAAGTGAAGTAAAATTTGCACTGAATTTGGAAGATTTAGTTTGTTACTCAGTTTGTGAGGGTTTGGGAAGAAAAAACGAATAACTCTTGTATATTGCGGCTAGGTTTCCGGTTTTTGCACATCTTCAAGTTTATCCATTGGGAAAGAGACCTTAAAAGATGAGTATTCTTTGGAAAACTTAGAAGGAAGTTTAGTACACTGTATGTGGTCGAAGTGTTTACTGTTAAGGTATTTGATTACATCATCCTTGTTGAGTTCTGGATCCAGACGGTAGACATGAAGGTGAGCATAATTCTTCACCGCCCTAATTGCGGAATTCTCGGACTTTGGGCCAATTATTATATTTGATCTTCTATAATTCCTTTTCTTTTTATTTTGAAATTGCCACGTATCGTTGTTTATATTTTTTTCAAGTTGTGTTTTTTTAACACCGCACTCACGAGTATCGGTTTTATCGTGCACGATTGGCTTTTCCTTTCTCGATGGTCCTTGCTGCTTCGTATCTTGCGAATTGGCCTTATCGGAACAAGTTAAGACTTCACCTGTGTTTTTATCTTCTTAGCATTCTATCGAAGGTTCGGATAAGTTTTTATCCGCAGAATTAAACAATTGATCTGAAGGTTTTTCAGACCTCTGGCCATTTTTTCTAAAAGCATGGAATCTTGGGTTTGTAGATTTCTTTATTATTGCGTAAGTTCCCGAAGTTTCTTTTCCACACTGTCCTGGATAATATCCATGATTGATGATCTCATCGACTCTAATTCACTCCTTATGGCTCCAGTAATCATGTCCTTGAAATAGGGACTTTGAAGGTATAATCACAGGGTCACCATTTGCATCTGGATTAGCATTAGAACGTAATTCTCTTGGCACATTGCAAACAAATATATTAAATTCACGTAGATTTGATTAAATAGATAGTTTCCTCTCACGCTTGATTTGATGTTCACGCTTTCGCGGTTGGACCGCGACTGTAGCCTTGTCTGACCAGTCTTGTCTCTCTAGTCTTGTCTGTCTAGGCTTTTCTGTCTAGGCTTGTCTGTCTAGGCTTGTCTGTCTAGTCTTGTCTGTATAATCTTATCTGTCCAATCTTGTCAGTCTACTCTTGTGTATCTAATCTTGCCTGTCTA
This sequence comes from Phosphuga atrata, assembly GCA_944588485.1. Taxonomy (NCBI): domain Eukaryota; kingdom Metazoa; phylum Arthropoda; class Insecta; order Coleoptera; family Silphidae; genus Phosphuga; species Phosphuga atrata. The sequence continues at coordinate 16,350,729 of OX155902.1, read as the reverse complement.
GTATTGTTTGTCTAGCCTTGTCTGTCTAGTCTTCTTGGCCTGACAAGAAACACATACACCACCATCCACATAAAAGACCGAGATGCTGTCACCACAGCGAAAGAAATAGAAGAAGCCAGCCAATTAGTACTATGTACATGTGAAAATGTAAAAATCAAAAATATCCGGCCCTCATATGGTAATAGCCAGGCGGCAACTATATCACTCACACAAGTACTTATAGCCAAGGGAAGAATTGGATGGATTCACTGCAGAGTGATGGAGAGGATTAACATTGAAAGGTGCTACAAGTGCTGGCACACAGGACACTACGCAAATACCGGTAAAGGTCCAAATAGGCAAAATTTGTGATTGAATTGCGGTAAGGAAGGCCACAAATCAGATGGATATCAAGCGGAAAGGTATTGCCCGGTATGTGAAAAAGAAGGACACCAATCAGGCTCTGCATTATGCCCAGATTTAAAAAAAGCGTTGCTGGAGGCACAGCGAGAGATTAAACTACTGACCCAAAATGGCTAAATTCATTCAAGTAAACCTAATGAGATGCCGTGCTGCCCACGATCTTCTCTTAGCCACGGCTAAGCAACACAGCATAGACATACACAACATAGACATACTTATATTTATTATGAGCCCAACAAAAAACTCTGCAGTACCAAGGATTGGATTACAGACGGTAACAAAGACGAGGTAATCAGTCCTGAACCAAAATACTATTATAGATCAAAATACTATTAGAAAAAAAACTGGTAGTGGACCGGGCTTCGTGTGGGTAGAGACACAACACTACACTATATATAGCTGCTACTTTTTACCCAATGAACCAATAGAAAGACTGACTGAAGACTGACGCTAGGCAGCAGTATAAGAGGCCACATGAAAAAAGGTGACATCATCGGAGGAGACTTCAACGCCAAGTCACCCTACTGGGGATGCCCTCGAATTGACAAGAGAGGCGATATGGTGATGGATTGGGCAGCGGAACTGGATCTAGCCTTACTAAACCAAGGAAAACAATGCATACTAGCCAGAGGAAACGCATCCTCCATCATTGACCTCACCTTCTCTACACAAAATCTTGCACATAAGATTGGAGACTGGAGAGTGCTCGATCTGGAAACGCTGAGTGACCATCAGTACATGGCTTATAAAATAGAAGACAAATACACCAACAACAAATATCTACATAATTCTCACTTGGCGAAAAAACCTTGGACAGTCAATCAGAATAATGTAGAAAAAAATACTAACAACATAGAGCAAGAACTAAGGAACCCAAAAATAAACTCCACAGGGTCAGTAATCGAAGCCCTCAGCAAAGCATGCACGAGGAAACGGGTGGAACGACACCATTGCAAAGGTAAGAAACCCTTGTGTCCCAGCAAGAAGAAAATACCATCGACTAGTCCAAAAAACCAAAGACCCAGATAAAGCTTAAGATCTGAAGCACGACTACACATTCACATAAAGGCAGCTCCGGACGGAAATCAATCTGTCAAAGAAATCACACTGGAAAAACTTGTGTAAAAGTATAGACGAGGATACATGGAGACAAGCCTACCAGTTAGCCACAAAAAGCTTCAGAATTCGCAATGCCAATCCACAACTACCGATGGACAGATTGCTGGAAATAGCCGGAAAACTATTTCCAAGCCACCCTTATCCAACCTGAGAACAACCCTCCGTCTTATAATACCCCTCTATTTACCGAAGAACTTAAACTAGCAAGCAGCCGCCTCCGCAACAACAGAGAACCAGGCCCAGATGGGATCCCCCCGGAAGTCATAAAACTAATGACGCAAAACTTTCCAACTTTGGTACTTGAAATATTTAACAGGAGTCTACTGGCTGGTTCCTTCCCATACAAACTGAAGCAGGCCTAGCTAGTGATCATCAAAAAGGGAGACAAACCCCCAGATCTACCTTCGTCATACCGACCTATATGCATTCTGGATGTCGTAGGAAAACTCCTGGAACAACTAATCTTAGCACGGCTGAAAACAGAACTCCAAAATGGGATCAATCTATGCGAAAGACAGTTCGGTTTTAGCGGGTGGAGGTCAACAATGGATGCAATTAGATATGTCATCAACGTAGCAAAAAGTGCCAAAGAAGGTACCAAAAGAACCCGTAAAATAGGCGCACTAATAACACTAGATATAGGCAAACAGGAACGCATTTAACTCCGCTAGTTGGCAGCACATAATGGTTCAACTGACAGATAGAGGTATTTCTCCATATCTACTGAGGATGGTGCGTAGCTACTTGTGTAACCGTAGCGTAATCCTACAAGCAAAAGACGCATCCCGACCCTTCCCGAACATCACCAGCGGTTCCATAAGGTTCCATCATGGGCCCTACACTATGGAATATACTCTACGATGGTGTCCTCAAGTTGAAACTCCCCGAGGGAGTTGACATTATAGGTTTCGCAGACGACCTAGCTCTCAACACAGTTGGAGAAAACAGAAAGGGGCTTTATGGCCAGGGCTAATCTAGCAATTGTGCTGATTACTGACTGGTTGTCAACTCGGTCCCTCAACCTGGCACCTGAAAAGAACGAAGCTGTCCTGCTGACGGCCTATGGGAAACTCGACCACATCTCTTGTGATGGTCGTAGTCATAAAACCAAAGCACATCGTAAAATATCTAGGCATCACGATTGATAAAATTCTATCCTTCACTGAACATATTCAAAAGGCGTCAGAGAGAGGAATGAAAATGACAGCAGCGCTCGAGAAGCTCATGCCGAACGTAGGAGGACCTAGAAGTAGCAAGCGCAGGCTACTAAGCACTATTGCACATTCTGTCATGCTATACGGTGCTTCCATCTGGGAAGAAGTTCTTAATAAGGTAAAAATAGCAAAACCAGCTACGGTTCAGAGGAAAATGGCCCTACGTTTATGCAGCGCCTATAGAACGGTATCTCGAAACGCAGTCCTCGTATTCTCGAAAATTCCCCCAATCAAACTGCAAACGATGTACAGGAAAGACCTGCACGAGGCAGGGAAAAACAAAACCGCCAGGAAAGAGGCCAGCAACAAACTCAGAGATGAATGGCAAGAGACGTGGTCAAGTTCAGAAAAGGGTCAGTGGACAAAAATACTCATCCCGGTCATAGAAATGTAGACTAATCGTAGGCACGGAGAATTATTATACCACCTAACCCAGGTTCTCACGGGTCACGGATGCTTTAGAGATTATTTCAATTAAATCGTGGGGGGGGGGGGGCGGATTGGTCATCTGACCCTGACTGTGTCTACTGCGGTGAGATGGATAGTGCAACTCACACTGTATACGAGTGTCTAAGATGGGATAAGGAACGGCTGGAATGGCTGGATATATTCTTGCAGTCCAAGAAAGATTGGGACACAATAACTGGAATTATAACAAAAATCATATCCCAAAAAGAAAATGATGAGAGGCAAGTGAAATGTATCGAACCCCTAATCGTTCCTAGAGCGGAAGGGGCAAGTAGATAAGAGCCAGTATAGATAGAGAGATCAACCAACCACCCTGATGTAATGCAAATAGCAGTCCCAGGGTGCTCGGTTATTTCCAAGGGGATCACTTGTATGGTTAACCGTAAGGTGCCATCTACACCCCTTATTAAAAAAAAGTCTTCTCGGCCTGTAATCTATAATATAAAAACAGACAAGGTTGTCTAAAAAACAAGACTGGACAAACAAGACTGGCTTAGGCATACAAGCTAGGGTGAATATACAGACAGAAAAAGGTAGACAAAGAGCAAACAAATAAAGTTAGACAACTGAACTTTCAGCTAATTTTCAATTACTAAGGCCATCTGCTGTTGTTCTTATTAAACTAAAACTGGATTTAAATTCGAGTTATTTATTATAAGTTAGGCAGTTATATAGTCTTAGTCTAGTTGAGTATTTAGAAAAGTAACAGAATTGACAAGAATTTGCTAGAATTATAGAAGCGTTCAGAAAATATAAATGTACACATTATGAGAAATTTTAGAGAATTTGCGGAAGTATTTTAAGGGTTTTTGCAAATGTTGAGCATAAAGAAAACTAGAACATAATTAGCAGAAACATTAACATTAAACTGTTGAAAGTTTATGTTCGAACTTTTGAAAATTATTAATAAATATCAAATATCAAAGATATTTATTTCATTACTTAAGTTTACAAATACAATAATATGTATTTTACAATCTTATATGATATGTAGATTAAATGAAATATGTTAGTATTGTAGAAAGTTATGAGAATTGTACTTAAGTTTACAAATACAATAATATGTGTTTTACAATCTTATATTTTTAGATTTGTAGATTAAATTAAATATGTTAGTATTGTAGAAAGTTATGAGAATTGTTTAATTTTTGTATAATATTCTTGTAGGTCATATGGCTCTATATTTAGGAGGATGTTTGGTAGCTTACTCTTAATTTGGTTTTTGTTATTCAATTCCCTTATTTCCCGGGGTAGGGTATTGTACAGTTTAATGTTTATATATGGTTTCGCTTTTTCTGTCATAGTCAACTGATGAATTGGAATACAGTAACTTAAATTTTTATTTCTAGTATCTCTCCCATGTTGATTATATTTCTGGAATAATTCTTTGAGTTAAAATGTGCTTTAAGACGTGACATGTATAGGCAACCCACCGTACGCATTATGCGCATGTGTATTGGGGGCAAAACACAAAGACGTAGGGTATGTAAATAAATTTGAAGGGGGTATATACAAATTCTTTAAAATGATAATAAACCCCAACAACTCTAATCAAACCGGAGTTAAATCAACGGCCCTTGCCGCTTTGTCCTATATTGAATCGAGAGTTCGCGCTGAAGGGCGTATATTGTCTTAATTTATCTGCCCGCTTCGCGGCGGGCAACCTAATCTAACCGGGGTTAAACCAACAGTCTAATAATTTTCAACTTAATTCAAATTAATTAATTCTTCGTACTAACCTTAAATAAGGCGTTGTGTTTCGATTTGTAAAATAATAAAGTAAACTAAACTTGGAATACGAATTCGTAACCTTAAATAAAAATGCGTATCCAACGGTTTACGCGCCACTGGATGTTTTAGGTTAATTTCCGTTAGAAAACCCACCAATGCACATGCGCATAATGCGTACGGTGGGTTGCCTGTACATGTCAAGTCTTGAAGCAGATTTTAACCAATTCTGTGTTTAATTGTGAACATATATCGTACATATATCGTTTCTAGAATATGTTATATATATATATATATATATATATATATATATATATATATATATATATGTTCCTGTGACCGTGAGGATCTCTGCCTTCATAAATTTCCCTCTACATGACTCTCTATGTTTTAATGCGTAAATAATTCTGATTGCTTCTTTTTGTACTTTGCATATTTCGTGTATATGCGATTCTCCGCCCCAGAAGATGATTCCATATCGTAGGTGACTGTGGAAGATTGCAAAATAAACTATTTCTAATATTTTCCTATTTTCATGTATTTTTTAAGGGTCCTTAAGGCGAAAAGAGATTTATTTAATTTTTTTCTAAGATGATTTATAGGTATGGTCCAATCAAGATGCTGGTCAATATGTACAGGGCCATGCCTGGGTATATGGCCGCCTGCGTGCTAGTATGCATGGCCGCCCTTTGAGATAACATCAAAATCAAAGAAAAAAATCAAATTTTCATTCTTAATGTTTATTATTATACTTATATATCTTATGTACATGTACATATTACCATTGAATATAAAACATTAATATGTTTTGGCACATCTATAAATCTATGTTATCACAATCAAAAATTTACTCTACGCGATTTTTTAGAGGCAAATTCTTCAATCGCCCCTTCAATATTTAAGGAATCAGCAATTTCACTTTCAATTGCAATAATTGATATATTACTGAGACGTTCTTGAGTCATTGAAGTTCTCAGGTGGTTTTTAATTATTTTTAATTTTGGAAAACTTCGCTCTCCAGATGCAACAGATACTGGAACTGTCAGTAAAAGTTTTAAACTTGTGGCGACATTTGGAAAAGAAGTCTCCAAGTTGTATTTGTATAAAAACTTTATGAGTTCTTCGGGCTGCTTTCTGTCTTTTATGATAATTTTTAGAGAAATTAACTCTTGATATAATTCTACGCCACTGATATCACAAGATTCACCATCTTTAAATTTATTATGGAGATCGAAACAACTTTTTTTTATTTCCTCATGTTCCACATCAATAAATTTGTATAGAAATCCAAAACATTGTTCGAAATTTGACAAAGTTTCAAAACGGGTGGTTAGAGATGAAATAGCTGTATCTGGTATTACATAGAAAAAATTAATTTGAAAATGTTCTTTTGGAGTAAATTGAATATCTTCATCTCCTTCATAGCTAAATTGTTTTCGGTGATATGGGCGACGTACACTAATTTCAGCAGGAAATTCCGGTTCTGTTTCAAGTGCTTTACAAAGTTCATTAGAAATCTGCAAATAATTTTCGAAACTTTCATCATTTCTAATGCTTTTGAAAAATTTTAAAACTTCCTTAATTGATTTTGAAACTTTCTGCATCATTTTGCTAATAAAATCTACCTTTTCCAAGATTTCGTACCATATTATTATTGAAGAAATAAATTTATAAGATTTAAGTTTCATTGCCAAACATTCAGCTTCATATCGAACTGTTGGCATTGAAGATTGTGAAGATTCCTCAGCTATTTCTATAAGGTTGTCATAAATTTCAACTAATTCATTTCGCAGTGGTCTAATCGCTTTAATTCTTGCTTCCCATCGAGTTTCACTAACTTGTTTCAATGTTAAAGATTTTACATTTTTCTTTAAAACTTGCGTGATCATCATTTCATTAAAAATGGTGATCCACTGAAAAAGTTGTATATTGCAGATACATTACTGAAAAAATCCACCGTTGAAAACGAAACTTTAGCTGCATCATTAATGGCCAAATTTAATGTATGCGCGTTGCATTGCATAAACAGAGCTCGTGGATAATTGTCCAAAATTCGTTTTTGCAATCCTTTATGTTTTCCGGACATATTAGACCCATTATCGTATCCCTGGCCCCTCATATCGTTAATATTTAATTGAAGATAGTTTAACTTTTGAATTAAGAAGTCGTAAAAAGATTCTGCAGTACATTTTTCAGCTAGATAAAAGCCAATGAAATTTTCTCTTACTTCAACTTCATAATTTTTAATATGTACATACCTAATAATCATTGTAATTTGCTCGACATGTCCAGTGTCCGGCGTACAGTCCAAAATGACTGAAAAATATTTTGCCTCTTTTATTGATGTTAATATATATTTTTGAATTTGGGTTGCAAGGATAGTGATTATTTCATTTTGAAAGCGATTTCCCAGGTAATGTGGCATGTGGTTCTTTAAAGCGATTGGTTCTTGTACGCGTTTTATGTGATCTGCCAATATATCATCAAATTTTCCTATCATTTCAATTGCTTTCAGAAAATTTCCATTATTTTTTTCGTACAATTTGCTGGAAGAACCTCTAAAAGCTAAACACTGTCCTGCTAGAAATTGTACCAAAGATATCATGCGCCTGACAATTTGACACCATCGTTTTTTCTCGGCGTCATAATACCGTTGCATATTCTTATCAATTGTAGTTTTTCTTTTTAAATTTAATTCCAATTTTTTCCAACAGGTGCAGTTTGCGATGTGCAGCGATGTTTTTTCGTGACGAGATAAGTTGTCAGATATGTGTTGCCAATCGTTGAAGCCTTCATTAACTAATTTTATTTCTTTTTTGCCAAATAATTTACAACAGAAGCAAAATGTGGCATCATTTTTTGGAGAATAGATTAACCACTCACGATTAAATTTTTCACCATTTGGCAGTTTTCTATAGAAATAAACCTTTGAAAATGATCTTCCAAATTCATTTAGTGGATATGTAGATTGTATATTTTGAATAGGGCCTTTTTCAATTAAAATATCCAGCATTTTATTGGTAAGTGTTAAAGGCCAGCAAGCTGGATCATTTAGTTCTATACACATAGCAAAATATTCTTCATCAATTTCAGTGATATCGTCGATATTTGTAACTGCAATATCTCATATTTCATCATTACTACTAATATTGTCATTATCATTTGTATTTTCGGCAGATAATTCATTTTCATTGGAAAAAAATTCACTGCTTGGATTTGCTTGGCTACTGCAAGCATTTTGCATTTCTGGAGGTTTTTCCAAATATTTGGTTAGTGAACCAAAGATTTTTTTAGCAACATGTTGTTTTTCTTCTCGCTTTCTTTTATACTGTGCTCCAGACAATCTTTTCGTTTTTCTTCCAGTCATTCTTAGGCCTATTACTAAAATGTTTAAAAATATCAATAAGGATTTATATTGAAATTAATTTATTATAAAATTAAATTCATTACCTTTATCAACCTTTTGTAACAAAGCGTTTGGTGAGGCGGTGAGGGAATCTGCTCAAGCGCTTTCCGAGTTCGAATAGGGTTTTATTGCCACGCAGCTGAGACGCTTGCCGTGCTATAGATAGACAGGTAAATCACATATTATAACACACACACACGCACACACACACACACACACACACACACACACACGCGCGCGCTCCCAACTTACCTACAGCCAGGTAGAGCAACTGAACACACACGAAAGATGAATTTGCACTTTGCACTTGATTCTGATATGGCCTATGCCGAGCGCATGCTGGCGCGTAGAACCCGTAGAACTCAGTAAGGTTAAAATCAGTTAGAATAAAGAGAGATGTACTCTGTTCATCGTGGGTTAAAAAGAGTGTTCATCTCTCTTTATTCTTACATCATGGAGTTCTATGCGGCCACTGCGCCAGCATGCGCTCGCCAATAAGCGCACAGAATAATATTCTGTGATAGGCGCAGCTAAAAAAAAATTAGTACGCCATAGAACGCAATAATAATGATTAAAATTGACGAATTGACAACAACACTCAACTATTTGACAATTTACTTCGATTATATATGACTATGACTATATATTACCATTGTTATTTTGCTTTTTAATTTTTTTTTGTTTTTCTGGTCGTCAGGCCGCCTTTTAATTTGGCCGCCTGCGTGCGGCGCACGTAATGAACGCCGGTCAGGCACGGCCCTGAATATGTAGACCTAATAGTCTTACGTCTGTTTGTATCTGCATACTTTCACTGTTGTTGGATATTTCCGTCGGATAAACTCTTGTATCCCTCTTCGTTTTAAATATAATATGATTGGTTTTATCCCTGCTTATAATCAATTTGTTAGCTGAAAACCAGGCCGTTAGCGTGACCATGGTCCAATTTAAATTTGCCTGTATTTCTTCGGGTGTTTTATTTATCATAAGGATACTGGGATCATCTGCGTAATTTATCAAAGTGTGGGGCATCTCCTTTAAAATAATTGGTAAGTCGTTAATCTACAGAGTGAAAAGCAATGGTCCAATAATGCTACCCTGTGGTATTACAATATTAATTGTTTTGGTGGATGAATGGATCTTCAAACCATCCGCGGTAATAATTTGTGTAATTTGTTGCCTGTTTACTAAATATGATTTAATCCATTCTATTACTTTCCCCCATATTCCTTGTCTAAAAAGTTTTTTAAACAATATTTGGTGATTCACTGTGCCATATGCTTTCGACAAGTCTAATAACATCCGAAGGGTATATTTCTAGTTTCCAGATTCTCTAAAATGCCTGTTATATATTCAAAACAAGCAGTGTCGGTCGTCTCCCTCTGAGAAATCCATGCTGCTCACAACTTATAACTTTGTTTTTGTTTAGGAAGGAAATCATTCTTTCATATATTATTTTCTAAAAAATTTTGGAAAAGGAGGTTTGTAAACTAATTGGTCTATAGTTCCCTATGTCGCTTTTGTCGCCATGCTTGTATATTGGTCTGATTGCTGATATTTTCATCTGCTGGGGGAAAACTCCGCATTCCATTGAATTGTTGAGAATATGCACTAGTGGGCTCAGTAATTCGTCTTTAACCTGTTTAATAATATCTATCCGTATATCATCATACCCTGTAGTCCTCTTGTTTTTAAGTGATTGTATAACTCGAAATACTTCTTCAGGGGTAGTTGATTCCAGGAACATAGAGTCTCTAACGATGGGCCCATTGTCATTATATTCGGTTTTGTCTAGGGTTTCCACTAATTTATCTGCTTTCTCTGCAAAATAGTTGTTGGTGTTAGTTGCCAGTGTTTTGGTGTCAAAGCCTTCTTTTGAGAAATCCTCTTTTGATTTAGTTTTTAACTTTACTATTTTTCCTATTACTTCCCATGTGGTTTTTGTAACTTTGTCGCTGTCATGCATTAACTCTTCAAAATGTTTCTTCTTTTCTTGCTTTACGAGTTTATTATATTTTCTACGTGCCCTGTTGTAAACTCTTTTTAAGTTTGTGTTAACATGCGATCGCGTTCTTATTAGATCTAATGCCTTTTTAGCTAATTTCGCTTCCCCACTTAAAGGCATGCGTTTCTTTTTCCGGGTGTTAGATTTGATATGCGGGAAGCTCTCATTATAAGCCATACCGAATATTTCAATGAACCTGTCCCATTGTTGGTTTACGTCCAATTCGTCCAATACCATTGATAAGGATTCCCAGGTTTCTTGCTGCAATGTTTCTTGTAGTATTGCTCTATTTACTGCGCTGAAATTTCTGAATTAAGTCTGTTTTTTTACATGTTTTTCTCAATATTGAATATTATTTGTTGGGCACAGTGGTCCGAGATATGATAATTTAATGCAGTGTTTCTCAAACTTATTTGTCTCATCGCCCACCTGTGATATGCTAAAGTTAATAACGCCCCTCAAATCACGAAATTTTATTAAAAAACAACAAAAATACTTAAATATTCACTAGAAATCTAGCAAAGTTGAAAGTAAAATTTCTTGTAACATCAAGAATCAATTAAAAAATATATAACGCAAAATAAATTGTAAGTTTAGGTATGACAATCTATTTAGATTAATAATAAATGAATTCTTAAATAATTAGCAACAATAATTGTGATTAGTAATATTTCAAATAAAAATTGACATGCGGGGATCCCTGTAGAAAGAAAAAATCGTGAAAGGAAAGTATAAGTAGAAGGCATTCCAATTTGTACAGAAATAAAATAATAATAATTTTTTTTTTTTCAGAAACTTGAAAAGTTGGTAGATATTTTTTCAGGGTAGTGGATTTGGGCCAGACACTAAAAGGTGGTAGATCTACCGAAAAGTTGGTAGAGTTATTAACGCTGGCTGTGTGTGTTAGAGATGAGCATGGGATCCCATCGATCCATCCCATCCCATTGTCCCATGGGATGGGATGAGTGGTATGAACATTGCGTGTGATGGGATGGGATGGAACGACAAATTTCTAAGGGACGAAGTGGGGCAAGTTTTGATAATCTAGTAAATCTAGTTGGTGCATAATTAATTGCTTATCGTGCCAATACGCACATTTTCCATAATATATACAGCCCGGGAAATTTCTGTGATAACAAGGTAGTTCCGTCTTACGATGCGTTTGCGACGAAAAAGGATTACGAAAAGGATATTCACTGTCAGCTAAAGTAATTACGCAAAAATTAAATTTTAACGAATTATCGTTAAGAAAGTTTGAACCGAAAAGAAAGTCTGCTTTATGGGAAAAAATGGGACGAATGGGACGGGCCACGCAACCGGGATGGGATGGGATGAATGGGATGGGATTGGACGAAAATTTTAGGTTTGTGGGATGGGAGAGTGGAACGAAAATATCATGGGATGGGACAGTGACAGGTATCCGTCCCATGGGATTGGATCTGGAACGAGAAACTCGTCCCATGCTCATCTCTAGTGTGTCTGTGCGTGCGATTATCGATACTCGACCAGCAGCGAATAGCAGACGAGCGTGGCCGGTTGTATAATACCGAGGGGTCATCCACTCGCCGAAATATTGCATTTGTATTCGCAATTATCCTGATTTTTTGGTAATTCGAGGTACTAGAGGAAATTACTAGCGTAATGCGTAATAATGTCACTTAATTATCCTAATTCTTTGGTAATGCGAAGTACTGGAAGAAATCACAAGCGTAATGCGTAATCATGTCAGATAATTTTTGAAATTCTTAGGTGCTACAAAGTAATGTCACGTAAAGGATGGGAATTGGAAATAATTTCTTGTAATGACCTGAACGTTAAACTACGTACACACGGTATAAAAACTACCATGTAGTCCTGCTATAGTTTAACTAAAACTGTGTGATCATTTCGCATAGTCCAAAACTATTCATATAGTTGAACTATACGAAGCAGCCACACAGCTATAGTCAAACTATAGCAGGACTATATGTTTGTTTTCTATACCGCGTGTTGTTACTACCTATAAAGATCACGTTTGTGGCATCGTCATTAAATAAGAAGTGTGTTGAATTTTTATACATTTATTCAAATCGGATTGAAATACTACAAAATTAGCACACTCTAAAGTGCTTTTGCAAAATTGATCCATTTTCTATAATTGCAATTACTTCTTCTTTTGGCCATATGCAGCTATCTAGTCTAGAAGTACAGATTGCTTCTGGATCATAATTCTCCTTTTCATTTTCTTTCAGAGATCTAATTCCTTTTATCCGATGAATTCTATCTGATGATAGTCTGCCAGATTTATTACTGAAAAACCAACTTATTAGGATTGATTTTAGGATTGTTTTTGAAAAATTGCCCATAGTTCTGCATAAATTGTATAAGTTCATATTTGCCATCAAAGTTTCATATGCCAATTGTCCAGCAGAAATGAAATGGTGCAAAGTAGAAATGAGCATGGGACAAGTTTCTCGTTCGAAATCTCATCCCGTGGGACGGATTCCTGTCACTGTCCCATCTCATCACATTTTCGTCCCACTGTCCCATCCCATAAACTTAAGTTTTCGTCCCGTCCCATCCCATCCCTGTCGCGCGGCCTTTCCCATTCATCCCATTTTCCCATACCTACAGCAAACTTTCTTTTCGGTTCAGACTCTCTTAATTCGTTCGAATTTAATGTTTCACTAATTTCTTTATCTGAGAATGAGTAATCCTTTTTCGTCACAATCGGATCGTAAGAATTTTAAGGAACAACATCGTTATCACAGAAATCTCCTGGGCTGGACATATTATGTAAGATTTGCGTATTGGCACGATAACTTTGTTTTCTGTTTTGAACAGTTTTGAAACCATCGTTGCTGGGTTGGGTTCTTGCTCTGACTACAGTATCGGTTTCATTTGCGGATGTTTGAATGCTTGAATCCAAGTCAACACTAATTTGTCGTATTGGTTCCAGGGAGAGTTTTTATAATAGGGGCTTTCTTTTCGGTTCAGACTCTCTTAATTCGTTCGAATTTAATGTTTCACTAATTTCTTTATCTGAGAATGAGTAATCCTTTTTCGTCACAATCGGATCGTAAGAATTTTTAGGAACAACATCGTTATCACAGAAATCTCCTGGGCTGGACATATTATGTAAGATTTGCGTATTGGCACCATAAGCAATTAATTATGCACGCAAACTCGATTTACTAGATTATCAAAACTCGTCCCACTCCGTACCATACAACATTGTCGTCCATCCCATCACATCCCACGTGACGTTCATACCACTCATTCCATCCCATGGGACATCCACATGGGATCGGATAAGTCGATGTGATCCCATGCTCATCTCTAGTGCAAAGCAATTTTTTCAGTTGATCCTGATATCGATTTTCTGCTTTTCATTTTTCCGTTGAGTTTCTTGTGGCGGAGTGCTTTAACATTTCAAAAAATCCTGTGATATTTTCTTTGCTAAATGATTTGAATATTTTTGTGTCACCAACGATATTTAGATTAGCTGAAATTCTGCAAGTTCTAAGGTTTCTTTTTTAATTGCGCTTTGTACTATTTCACAAGTTTGAAAAAGTCAGTTATTTTATTTATTACTTTACATCGTTTCCTGTTTCTGAAGAAATATATTTTTTGCGGCAGAATTACCGTTGTCTTTAAGAGCTTCCTCGGGAGCTTCTCTCAGAGCTTCCCCAGTAAGAGTTTAGTATCAGCTCACTGTCACTGTTACTGTAGTGAGGACGAAATACGGACGTAATGCGAATATATTGTGTACGTAATTCAGGGAATACAACGGTAATTCAAGGAATCCAAGAGTACTTTGTATAATTTATATTGCGTAACGTCAAAATTATTTATTACTTTACACCGTTTCCTGTTTCTGAAGAAATATATTTTTTGCGGCAGAATTACCGTTGTCTTTAAGAGCTTCCTCGGGAGCTTCTCTCAGAGCTTCCCCAGTAAGAGTTTAGTATCAGCTCACTGTCACTGTTCTTCTTCTTCTTTAATCCATAGCCGGCGCATGGAGAGGTGGTCGACCTCGTAGCCAGTACGCTGCTGTTGGTGCCGCTAGATTCCGTGCTCCATTCACTATACGCTTCCATGCTAATCGATCAGTTGCAACGGTTCTTGCCTCAGCTGTTGTTATTCGCTGGTTTTTTAAATCGTTCTCTACGTGTTTCAACCATGTGGTCTTCGGTGCTTGTTTTTGTGTTCTCCAATCAAGAGGTCGTTTTTTCCATAGGAGTTTGTGCGGTACTCGATTGTCGCCCATCCTACAGATGTGGCCGAACCATCGTAATCGGCGTTTTTGAATTTCCTCAACAATCGGTGTCTGTTGGTCGCACCTTTCTCTGATTGTCTCATTTCGGAGGTGGTTGAGGAGTGAGACGCAGAGAATCTGTCTCAGGCATCGCATTTGGAAGGCCTCGAGCTTGTTAAGGTCTGGTTTGAGTAATGTCCATGTTTCCGATCCATAAAGAAGAATTGGGAGGATCAGCGTCCGGTATAGGCGTATTTTGGTTTTGATGCTAATATTCGTCCGCTTCCCTATGCACCACTTGTGTGAAGCAAACGTTGCTGTTGCCTGGCCTATCCGGCTGTGAACTTCCGCTGTCGAAGCTACTTTCTTCTCCACAACCAGTGATCCCAAATATTTGAACTGTGGTACCTGCTCGATTGTGGTTCCATCGAGGTAAACTCTGGCTTCAGATCCATCCGTTGTAAGCACTTTGGTCTTATCCGCATTGATTCTCAGTCCGTATGACTGGGCAATGCGGGAAATGTCATACAAGGTGTCTGTTGCTTCGGCATCTGTGTTGGCGAAAACCGCACTGTCATCGGCGAACATCAGATCGGTTAGGAAGTTTTTGTCATCATATCGAACTCCGCGTCGCCCATCAAACGCTTTTCGCATAATCGTGTCGATCACAATGTTAAAAAGGAGCGGCGAGGCCACGTCTCCTTGCCGGACTCCGGTTCGAATCGGGAATTCCTCAGACATGTCGTTTCGGATACGAACATTGCTGGTTGAGCCGTCGTACGATGCTTGAAGAAGTTGAATGATTTTCAGTGGCACGTGTTCGATCTTCAGGGCTTCCCACAAGCTTGTCCAATAGATTCAATCAAAAGCAGATTTGAAATCGATGAAGACGATGACAGTTCGTTTGCCACATCGAATTCTTTTTTTCTTCCATTAGCTGACGGAGAGCAAATATCTGATCGATGCATCCTCGATGTGGTCGAAATCCAGCTTGTTCTTCCCGGCTTGTTTGCTCTCGATGTTTCTGTAGTCTTGATTGTATGATTTTCATAAATACTTTGCCGACGATCGAGAGGAGGCTAATACCACGGTAATTCTTGCATTCCCGACTGTCGCCTTTCTTCAAAATAGGCACAACAATCGCTTTCTTCCACACGGATGGAACACAATCTGAATGCCATATATGCACTGTGAGAACGTGAAGTTGATGTAATAAGACGTCTCCCCCGGGTTTGACTGTCACTGTTACTGTAGTGAGGACGAAATACGGACGTAATGCGAATATATTGTGAACGTAATTCAGGGAATACAACGGTAATTGGAATCCAAGAGTACTTTGTATAATGTAGTGTAATACTTACGTACTGCCAAGGAATGCAAGTAATGTGCAGTAATGCATCTAAATATTAACATGTATTGCAAGAGTGGAAGACCCCTCGTATAATACTGAACACGGAACAATTTTGTCGAACGTTTCTGTTTGTTTTAAATTAACAGAAATACATTGTACAGCTCGTGATACCTACCATAAAAAAACAACCCTATATCGCCCCCCTATATCAATACATGACTTGAAACTTAGATGACTTTCTTCATTCATCGTCAAGAATGCATTAAAAGATTCCAGTTTTGTAATTAGCTCTTGTCTATTCTTTGAATGTTTTAGTACATTAATATTAAAATCTCCAGCTATAATAAATTGTTTTTCTTCGTCTGTAATTTTTTCTAGTAGCTGATGTAGTTTATTAAAAAAACCGTCGATGTTGGTGTTTGGAGCTCTATAAATGGCTATCATAACTATTGCTTCGGTATTTAAACTGGTTTCTATGGCAGCACATTCGAATACATATGTTTCTGCCAAATTATTTATATCATTTCTTGGTCTGCTGGATATTGTCCTATTTGTAAATATTGCGACTCCTCCGTGGGTTCCTTCATATCCGCAAAAGCTTGACCTCAATTCAAAATTTCTTAACGAATATGTCTCAATTTGGTTTCTACTTTTCCAGTGCTCAGTAATAACTAGAAATTTGCACTGTGTATTGTTCTGTAGCATATATTCTATTCGGTCCACGGAATTTCCGATTGATTGTGTGTTCTGATTAATTAAACTAATAATATTAAATTTTAGTGGATTTAAGTATTTTGGGCTAGTCGGTTTGTTCTGTGAAAATTTATATTACGCCTTCTGTCTGCAATTCGAAAATTGAATCTTTCATAGCGAATTCCCTCCGACCAGAAATTATTTTCATACACGGTTTCTTTGAGCTCTAGTGGTACTCCTACTTTGAAAATATTGTTGTTATCAATAATATTTTTTGTGAGTTTTTCGACGTGGAAATTATTTGGTAATCTTTTTGTTTTTTTTCTTCCTCTTTTTGTTTCCTCCGTAACGTGATTTTTCGCTCTTCCTATGAAAAGCCAATTTTTTTTCTGGGAATTCTTCTCTACCAACAAACCCCTCGCGTTTCTCGTCATCGGGCACTTTCGCGCATCCTAGAGATATTTTCTTCCTTTGTTTTCTGTTTTGAACAGCTTTGAAACCATCGTTGCTGGGTTGGGTTCTTGCTCTGACTACAGTATCGGTTTCATTTGCAGATGTTTGAATGCTTGAATCCAAATCAACACTAATTTGTCGTATTGGTTCCAGGGAGGGTTTTTATAATAGGGGCGAATAAGTGCGCCTCGATGTAGATGCTGTTGCAGGTATATGTTTACTTACACTTGAAAGCGAGTCAATTTTCTCGTTGAGAATAACAACATATTCCTTTACAATTCTATTTTGATCCTCCATTTCAAATAGAAGTTTCTTGAGGAGCTCATTTTCGGTTTCAAGTGTTTTAATTAATAAGTTTTGGGTGATTTTCTCGGCAATTTCTCTCTCTTCGACAACGTTTTGAAAATTTGTGAGGTTATCTGTCATTTCTTCTCTCGATATTTTCTACGGAAATATGATCACAGGGACAAGATCTTGTTCTCCTTGCATGTGCCAAACAACCCCGATGAAACGTGTTGTCACATTTCAGACAAATACTAGCTTCACGAACTTTTTTCCGCAATAATTGCACAGCTTCTCACTCGGCTTGTTATCGTCTGCCATGTCACTTTGATACTTCTAATACTAGGATGTTAGCGGAAATCTAAGAAAATTAAGGAACTTCAAACGTTCTTAAAGCTTTTTTGCAAATGTTGGGATGTTAAGAATGCTAGAAATACTATCAGATTTGGCAAAACTTTGATATAATTAGTAGAAACCTTAAACTTTTTAGCAAATTTTCGAACATTAAGTATACAAGAAATACTAACAGAATTAGTAGACATTTAAGCAAATTAGCAGAAACTTTAAACTTCCCCGAGTGGAAAGCAAATGTTGGAACATATATAAATCTAGAGAGAATTTAGAAATCTTAACTCGAAATTTTAGTCTAAATGAGTTTTTTATTTTCTAGTCTGCTTGTAAATAATTTTATCTACGACCACTATTGTAAATGCTCATAATTGTACAGTTCGTAGACTATGTAAATACATCATAACATACATGTATGTAACAGTCGGCGATTAATGATAAGTTATGATTGATAACACACGCGTGCGTTTGGTTTACGATTCGTTGATTGGTTGAGAGCTGCACGTTGATGCGATTGTTAAATGTAGTACTCCGTGATTTTCAAACATAAAACGTCAAATCATTCGCATCGAAGCTGTCATTCATTTCGTTTTTTCACGTTGAAATCTAACGAAAACTACAAATAAGTACTAAATAATAAGGTATGTAACCATTATGAATGTATTTCTTATCAATTCTATCGAGTTAAATAAAGTCCAGTGAGAGTTAGAATACAACTGTTTGTTTATTATAATGTTAAATAAGTTAGTTTAGAAATAAATTTGTTACATCAAATATATTTTCCTTATTAAACAGAAACAAATTAGTGTGGTCGTAGATAAAGTATAGTACATAATTCGAGTTTTAAGGCATTTACGGCCAGTGCCGGCACGTGCGCCTGGTCGAACAGGCAATGGCCCTACGGCGGCATATTTTTAGGGCGGCATATTAGTCCAAATATGATTTTATCAGAATGTGTTAAAATATTAAATAGTGTAATTTTGTTTCTGATGGAATTTCTTATAAATAATTTTGAGCAAATATTTTGTAAAGCTAAGTTTTTAATTATCTCTTAAATATTTGTACTAATTCTGTTACAGAAAGATTTACACAATTTGAAAATCATAATCAAATTTTTGAATTTTGTTATAATATTCCATTATTAGCACACAAAAAAAATAAGACGAAATTCTTAAAAATTGTCAGGATTTGCACATGCACCTAAGAGTCGATATAAAACCTTTAAATTTTTTTTACAACAAAGAATAATAAATATATCTATATTAGCCATAGAACATGAGATAACAGAAAATAAACTAAGACATCATTAATAATTTTGCAAAAGAGAAAGCCTGAAGAGTAAATTTTTAATGTTTTTGTTTTATTTATAAGTTATTGTTTTTGTATGTTATATCTTCTGTCAAAGTGTATACCTATATTATTTTTTTGTAAATATTGTTATTAGAATTACATTTGTTTTTTTTATTTGTTAAGTAAATAAAATACCATCGGTTTATTATTTTTTAATATTTGCGAGGCGGGGGTGGCGAAAGTTGGATTCGCCCTAGGCGGCATATTTTGACGCACCGGCCCTGATTACGGCTCGCGGAATTACCCACTCCCCGCGACGCGGGTCGTGCGTAACTGTTCCGCTCGTACGTTATATGCTTCTTACAACTCTCGTTGCGTAATATACTATTGTTTCTTGTTTATTTACTTTTAATAAACCAAAGTCCAAAGATTTTCACAATCTTGTTTATTATGTAAAGCAGTGAGATAAGAAAAGGAAAAAGAAACTGCAAAGTAGTCAAATAGAATATTTTTTCCGAAATAAAATAACTTTTACAAATTTGTAGTAAGTACATAGTTGAAAAAAAAATAATAAAAAATAAAGCCATTTTTTACAGGTTGAGTTAACTAATTGTGTTCCGATTACATTAATTAAAAACACTGGATTAATAAATATAAATAAAGATTTAAGTCTACGTATGTACATAGAAACATTTCTATCTGACTAGACAGGGAAAACATGTCGATACATTTACAATAAAAAAAGAGACAATTCCAATTCCAATTTAAACAACTTTTGTTGTACGTCTTGATATCCCATTATTTTCCTGTTCGAATTTTTGTTATTATTGAGTTTTCGTCTTCGTATTTTTTTGGAGGGGAGAGTTTGACACGGAACTTGCAGCCGCCTTTGTGAAGCACAACAAAGAAATTAGGAACAAAAAGCAAAAACATCCAAACCGTCTGCGGTCTTTCCAGGACTACGCAGACGTTTCAGTCGGAGAATCTCCTCAGGATTTCACCGTCACCGTCGGCAGCGACTTTTGCAAACCATCCACGTCCTTCGACGACGTTTCCACACCTTCTATTATCTGCAACAACAAAGAAATACTCATTAATTTATTGCAAATTTATATAAACAATAGTAAGTTTAACAGGTTTTGTTATTATATTAGCTGTAAGACTTTGTCTACTAAATACAACAGAAAGTTTTGAAATTTATTAAAAAGAATAAGCAGGAAATTTGAAAATTTGATGAAATTTTTAACTCGAATTTATATAAACTTGATAATCCGGCTGATTAATTCGACACGTTCAGTAATCCGGCGCTCTAGGAAAATACGTGTCTTTTCTTGACGCTACCCCGCGCCGGATATAAACCTCGCGCACAGAAGATATAATGTCAAAAACAACACTATCCAGTGTTCTTAGGAAAATTTCTGGCCAACACACTCTGCTTTTAACTCTGAAAACTTGATTGACGATTTTGACCAAGCTAACTCCACTTTACAATTGTCTTACTATCTGTTCTAAGTTTGTACATATGTACATATTTACCTATTCAGATACATATTTTATTCTTTCTGAAATAGATTCTGATAATCCGCAATTTTTTGGTAATCCGGCGGTTTTCAGGTCCGATTATCAATATTACTGTACTTAAAAAGTTACGGAAATTTGAAAAAATGGAACAATAAGAAAACTAGAAATACTAACATAATTAGCAGAAATCGTAGAGAATTCGCAAACTTTTTCAAGTTTTTAGCAAATGTTCGAACATTGAAAAAATTAGAAATACTAACTGAGCTACCCAAAATGTGTGACAACTAGTAGAAATTTTAATCACTTTGGTTAAGCTGAGTTATGAGATATCATAGATATAGGCAACCCAATGTACATAATGCGCGCATACGCATAAGACAGAAAGGTCTAGGGAAAATAAAGTTAAAGGGAGTTTATAATTTTTTTTAATTGGTTAAACCAGGGGTCTCCAAACTACGGCCCGAGGGCCACATCCGGCCCGCGGACATATTTTGTCCGGCCCGCGGAGAGCTAGCATACTTGAAAACTCCTTTTAGAGAACATATTTTTTATAGCAACTTAAATTTAGTTTACTGAAGTATTCTAATTTTATGTTGAATAATTATTAATATGACATCTACATTGATATGGTCATGGGCTAACTACTCATAACATTGTTGTAGGCTTATTGTTATTGTTTTTGTGATAAGTTGGATAAAGAAACACAGAATTGTAATGAGTAAAGACATGTATAATATGCAGAAAATTTAACTTCAATATATAATACCTAACAAATTATTGAAATGAATCCAACTAACATTTTATACAATTTAAATAAAAACATAACTTATATAACATAATGACATATGAAATACTAATGAGATTTATGTAATTGAGATTTTCCACTGACAATAGTTTGTAATTGTGGACTAATTTTACGTGTACCAATTATTAAAAGAGATTTAAGATGCTCATCAGTTAATTTAGATCTGTAAACATTTTTTGTGTACTTCATTTTGGAGAAGGTCTTCTCACACAAATAAGTAGTACCAAAAAGATAAAACAGCCCACGAGCAAATTTATGCAAATTATCAAATTGTGTCAATGGAAGACTTTTATAAAATTCCAACAAAGATGAGTTTTGATATTTGTTCTTAATTACATCACTGCACTGTAGATCAATCATTTCCATTTGAAGTTCCGGGGCTAGGGTTTCAATGTCAGTATCAAAAGGATTCTGAAAAATCTTAATTTGATTCGCAATGGCATCAAAGTCCGAGAAACGAGTATCAAAATTTTCAAAGCACTCAAAGTTTCGATTGCAAAATCGATAGGAAACTCAGTCTCAGTGGTGTGGCTGAATATTTCACATGTTTTAAAATGTGAAAAACATTTAGTTCGTAGTTGTGATTGAAACAGTATCAATTTCTTCCGGAATGATTTGATATTAGTGTATAAATCAGGAAGATGCTGGTTTTCTCCTTGCAATCTCAAATTCAGTTCGTTCACATGTTTTGTCAAATCAACATAGAATGCTAACTTCCACAGCCATGCGTTGATTTGTAATTTAGTAAGAGGGCGATGATTTTCATTCAAAAAAATTTCGATCACTGCTCGAAGTTCAAAAAAGCGCTGAAGGACTTTCCCACAACTAAGCCAACGTACGGCAGTATGATAAGGTAAGTCATTTTCTCCAATCTCTTCAATAAATTGTCGGAATTGTCGGTGATTCAGCCCAAATGATCTGATAAAATTAACAGTTGATATGACTGGTTTCAGAACTTCAGACATATCCAAACATTTTCCGCACAAAGACTGTTGATGAATGATACAATGTAAGACTAATGGTTTTGAACCACCGTTATTTTCTACAGCCTTTGACACAAGAGCGACCACTCCTTTATCTTTCCCACTCATGTTTTCGCCTCCATCAGTTGTAATACATTTCAAGTTTTTACATCGAAGGTTCTTTTGATTAATGGCCATTTCAACTCCTTTAAAAATATCTGTACCAGTAGTTGTGCCATGAATACTATACATATCAAGAAGTTCTTCGTGCACTTCATTGCTTTTATCTACTCCTCGAATATAAATCAACACCTGAGCAGTATCTGACTCATCCGTTGACTCATCCAAGGCCAAAGAAAATCACTCAACATGTCCATTTTTGTCAAACAGTTGAGAGGATATATTTTCAGCGATGTTTTCTACCCTTCGAGCCACAGTGTTTGCTGACATACTGACAGTTTTTAATAAATTTACCTTTTCAGGGCAAATTTCTTCGGCTACTGCAAATATGCATTCTTTGATCATTTCTCCATCTGTGAATGGTTTTCCACGTTTTGCAATTTCAAGAGCCACACGAAAGCTGACACGAGTTGCAGCCTCTTGTTCAGTTTTGAGTTTTGTAAATGAAGATTGCTGCGATTTCAATCCGCGCTTCATAGCTTCGAATTTTTCTGTCCGCAAACTTCCTGTATATTTTGAGTAATTTTGAAAATGTTTTGTTTCATAATGACGTTTAATGTTATATTCCTTGAGAACGGCTATGCTTTCATTGCAAATCAAACATAGCGGCTTGTTACTGGACTCAATTACGAAATACTGAATGTTCCACTGATCTTTGAATTTTCTGCATTCACTATCAATTTTTCGCTTCTTTTCCATACTACTAAATCACACACAAAAGCAACAATTCAAATCAAAATACTGTTACAAAGATGTCATAAACTTAAACACGAACAAACACGTTTTAATGAGGTACGCACTATTTTATTTCACAACAGTGTCATAGGAACTGATTTGTGGTTGCGCCACTAGCCTTCTTATATATTCCAATTACTGCCATCTAGAAGTGAGTGGAAGACACCAGAACTTTTTCAAACCAACGAGATTATTCTCGTGGTATCAGCGCCATCTGTTAGCGAGAGAAGGTACTACCCATTTCCGCTTGTGTCCACCAGATGTCGCGTCATGTTACTCCTCATGGCTCGTACTGTACGACTAATCTAGAAATTACAGATAATGACAGGAAAATTAATAATATGCAGTGTTGCCGTTTTGCGGACTTTAGTCCGATTTACAGCCTTTTTTAAACGTTGCGTACTTTTTCGGACTTTTTTTTTCATCAGTGGACTATTTCACTTTTTACCACCGGCAACAATGATAATATGGTTTTAGCCCTCGGAACTTACTGGAGTAATCAGTATAGCCCTAAGGCTGGAAAGTTTGGAGACCCCTGGTTTAAACTATTGAAATTTGTTTCTTATTTCGGATCGACAAATCGCGCTGCCGCGCGATATGTGGCCTTGATTTATCTACTCCTAATATAACCTAACCCAACCATCCATTTTGTTCAAATCTGTAGCTACGGTAGCATTTTTACACGCCACTGGAGATTTTATGTCAATTCACAATGGTTTGAATTCTGGCACAGGGGGTGCTGAACGTATGACATCTCATAACTCAGATTAACCGAAACGGTTAATCTGAGTTATGAGCTATCATAGATATAGGCAACACAATGTACCGTTTCGGTTGAAACTTTTAGGGAAAACTTAAACTTTTTTAGGAAATGTTCGAATGTTGATAAAACTAGAAATATTAACAGAATTCACAAGAAAATGTGAACATTCTCAGAAACTTATATCACTTTATCTTATAATCTTATATATATATATATATATATATATATATATATATATATATATATAAGATTATTTAGATGAATAAGATTATGCATAATCTTTCCAAACTTCTAATACTTAGCAAAATAAGCAGATAATCATCAAATACTTACATTAATTAGGTGATCAAATCCATAGAGCAAGCCCTCCTCATGGTTGCCCTGTCTCCATTCTTCCCTGTGATTAACAGTCTCCCCTTCTGGCTGCTTCATAGTCTTGGCGAAATCGATTAACCAAGCTCCTTATGGTTATCCACGCTTAACTAACGCTCCAAGCTTATGGTTATCATAGATCATGAACACACTGCTCCCAATAACCTCGTGCGTCGCGAAATACTCAGACTGTTCAATTTTCGTCCTAATTTCTTGAAGCCTCTTCAAAAACCTCTGTTTAACATCCTCCCGCCCGTTAATGAACATGTCCAAAGTGTTAACAACTTGGTCAGAGCTTTTCACTTTCTTAAGATCTGTGACTGGGGGCGTTCCTCTGCACTTCATGGCTTCGATCCTGAAGCCGTGGCTGCAGGTGGAGGATTGTTGCTCCCGGAACTGCATGTAGCGTAGCTTGGTCACTGCTTTGGCTTCGTGTTCTTCGGCTGATGCAGCTGACGGCTCGATCGCGACAATTTTTTGTTAGAGATCGGTACGTGCGTTCGTTTTATTCACTTCGGATTCCAAAAACGTTCTCGTTCCCATCTTGATGTCAATCACGTACGGGTCCTGGAAGGAAGTTAGAGAAATAAGAATAAAGTTCTTTTTAGGTTTATGCAAAAAAATTGCTTTTAGAAGTTGGTTTTTAATTTACATGGAATCCGAGTAATAAGTTTTGTAACTCGATAAATTTCTCGCCTTGGTAGTCGACTTCCCGGTAGTATTTGGGAACGATGTCGCGGACGGATAATTGGAACCAGTTCGTGCTGCGACTTTTCAGTAAGATGTCGCTTGCTGGCGCACTGAGATCAAGAGCATTCTAGAACAAGGCAAGACAAGAATATTAGAAGAAGATCAAAGGAGATTGTTGAAATTCGTAGAAATTCGGGAGAATTTGCGGAAGTTTGTATATTTTAAGGTGGTTATTTAAATAGAGGAGGGTTACCAAATGCGTACTAGTCACCTAAATCGTACCAGCTCTTTTATTTAAAAATTAATGCATTTTCATGCCTCTTGGTTGTAAAGATATGAACTTTTATTTATGTCGAAAAAATAGATCATTCGGATGTTGTGTTCGTTGTCATTCGCATGTTGTGTTCGTTGTCATTCGCATGTTGTGTGTTCGCATTTCGCAAGTGTTGATTTGTGAATACCAGAAGCAGAAAGAAATCATGTGTCTGATGTTAATTTAACGATTTTTATTGGTTGAATTTAATTGAAATCTACAGCTTCTGAGGTAGTTCTATATAGTTTTGAAAACTATGTTATATTATTTATTTCTAATTAGTTTATAAAACATGCTGATAATGTTTTAAAGTATGGTTCAATTATTAGGAGGGACGTCTTTTTCCTCGTCGTACTAAAGTCGTACTACATGGTGTTTTTCTAAATGGTACCAGTACGATTTAAGGTACTCTTATTCAAATTTTACCCCGAAAATAAACTATTTTCAAAATTTCATTTTTTTAACATCCTAGAAGATAAAGTAAAATCATCTGGCGTAGATGCTAATAAGGGCTGCATAATCGGCAACAGTGCTTACCAGTAGCTCATATAATAGAAATAAGTTTCAATGAAAACAAAACAAATCAAGTAGAAAAATTGATTTCACGTCTTTAACCATCAACGCTGCTCCAGTTCTCATATAGTTGGAAAATGAAAACGATTGGTTCTGTTTTCTTTGCAAAAATTCATATTTAGAAAACATGATCCCATGCTTAAAGTGCCAAAAGTGGGCACATGAAGCTTATGGTGGAGTTTCGAAAGAAGACAATATTAATCCATAAGAAGACAACATCCTAATTGTATTTCAGTTAAGTAGTGCAATATTACATTTTTTGTTGAATTGTATTGTATATTAGACTTAAATTAAACTCAAAATACAGTTTACCTTTTGATTTTTTTTATCTTTTTAATCCAACAGATGAGGTACGATTTTGGAAACCGGCTGGTACTATTTAGGATACTGGTTGCCTAAATCGTACTGTTTGCATGATCTTATAAAAGTGTTTATATCACAATGATATATTAATAATTTTTTAAGAATCATATTAAATTGCAACTTCAATAGTTAATGCATATATGCAAAACATAATATTTAAATTGACAACTATTTATGTGCAAAAAATAAAAAATTAGATCTGTGAAATTTCACAAAATTTCACACAATGCATCTTGAGCGCTGTGTGCTAAAGAGTAACAGAAGATTTCCGTGTCCCTCCCTCGATTTAATTAATAAAGCTGTCCCAAAGTGGATGTTATCATAACTTTTCAATAATATTTAAAATTCCTAAAGAATTTGTAAACTGCTTTGGAAATTATGTGGTACGAATTTGGCAACTCTTCCCTTATATTAGAAGAACAAATGAAATTAGTTATAGTTATTTTGAATGAAATCTTGATAAATATTGATTAGATGTTTTTGAAAACAAATATATTTTCCATATTAAGGAGGTTCGAGCGAATCCCATGTTAAATATTTTTTCCAAGTTCAAGCTTTGAAACTTTTTATACATGCAGATCAGATACTTTATTTAAGTCCTCTCAAAATTTGAAAGTGATCCGCCGTTTAGTTTATCCGGAAAAAAAAATCAAAAATGATGTTTTTCGATCCTTTTACATGGCTCATATGGCCGACAAGTCCGTCGCGTCTTTATTTATTTTTTTCGATATTAATTTACCAACTTTAAAGACTTAAAAAACTATATACAATAAACTTAGATAATTGTAGAACACGATAAAATTAAAACAATGTGATGTTCCCTATGTAATGATTTAATTAATTAAAGTTAAATTTTATATTTTGAAACTTGTTTATCGACAGTAAATCACATGACAGATGGTTTGGTAACGTCGCGATAACAGCTGAGAGAAAAAGAAAAGATTGAAACATTTTTAACTTTTGAACGTCTGTGGATCTCATTAATATTAGTTTTAAAATCGAATGTTTTAAAAATTTGAACAATTTAAATTCTTGCGACATACGAAAAAAAAGTTGCATCCTTAGTAAAAATACCCTATTCCATGAAAAGTTTTATTCTATAAATTTTTGTGTAAACAGAGAAATAAAAAATTAACTATTTGATAGAATATACTCCAGCTTTTTACATAGATTATCTATAATTTTTTGTCTTTTGGTTATTGGAGGTTTTAGGCCAACATCTTGGGCTAATAAAATTCTGATTCCTGAAATGATTGAAATATTTTACTAGTTGCGTGGATAATTTCATAGCATACAAGCATTTAGTTAATTTAGAAACTGCATGATTTGTGTCGGTCCATTTTTTTATTTCATAACCAGTCTCTTTGCGTAATATCGCAATTGTACTTGAATCATCATCTCCTATCAAAGTTCCAAGCATGACATTGACTTCGACAAAATGTGGGTTGTTTAAAAATATTTCTTTTGCCATGTCAGCTTCCATTGCTTTCGAAGAACCATCAAAATCTTTGCGACAGTCATGTTCAATTTGTTCAGTGCTGTTTAATTGTGTTTCGGTATAGTTATTTACATTTGAATTTCTGTCACCAGATTCACAGAATCTGCACCATTTGTTCCTCATAGCAAAGCCAATAGCTTTACCTGTATAAAAACCAATTGCAGTACCATGACCTAGAAAAATTATGATCTGTTCGATATTTAAAATCACAACTAAATGAGAGCAAGCAAAAACTAGTTTGTAGTTATACCTGTTCGACTGTTGTATGAACGGCCTGAGCCTTTTTTCTGCCATCCAGCATCATAACTAATAGTTAAATAAACAATATTATTCTAGAACCAGCAACTTAACTCTCTCTATTAATAAAATAAAAGGAAAAAAGGAAAACTATTAATAAAATAAAAGGAAAATCATAATTAAAAACAACAGTTACAATTATCACTCAACCAATTTATTGATATATTTTCCATTTATATGCACTTACAAGAATCAAACAAAATTCTCACAAAGGGTCTGAAACAAAGTCTGCTTAAAATAGAAAGGAGGGTCTTATGAATGATATATGGTCCTATAAGAACAGATGACGGGTACAGAATAAGAATGAACCAAGAACTCGAACAACTGATAAACAGACTCCACAGTAGGGTATGTAAAGGCAATGTGCATAAGGTGGCTGGGGCACATACAGAGCCTAGAGAACTGCCGGGTCACCAATCAACTAAATGAAATGAGAATGGAGGGAACCACAGCCCATGGGGCAACCCAGACTGGAATGGAAAAATGACATAGAAAGGGACCTGAAAAGGTTGAAGGTTAAACAATGGCAGAGAGCGGCAGAAGATGGAAAGGGATAGAAGAGAATCATTTTGGAGGCAAAATCCATATGAGGGATGTAAGGCCAAAGAACAAAGACAAGGATCAAATAGTCTTTTAATCAATTTTGGTTTTTTTATAAAAAGTAATTAAATAATTATCTTAAGATCTTATCCTTTTTATTATACTGTAGTTTATTCTTGGGTAAAGGATTTTTTTGAATAAAACAACTAATATTGATATTTTACCAACATTTTGGTCTTTTATTCTGACCTTCTAAAGGTATGAGGATAAAAAAATATTTACTAATGTAATTGTTTTAATTTTATTTTGTAGCCCTGAAGAAGGTCAGAATAAACGACATTATCAATACATTTTTTGTTAGTTTTTCAATAGTATTATTTTGTCATTAGTACTTTGTTCAATAGTAATTGATTTTTTTATTTATTTTATATTTTGTAGCATAATTAAGTAGTAAATAAGGCAATGTGTATTGTGATTATGATGTATAAAGAATTTTTTGTAAATTGACAATGTCGTGAATTGAAACAGTAAGAAGATTGAAACGGTTGAACGGTAAAATATCAATATTAGTTGTTTTATATAAAAAAAATTATTTTCTGAAGAATAAACTACAATGTAATTAAATAATAATTTATTAGTTAACTTATGTATCACTCTAATCCATACCCTTCTTCTCTTTTTTCTTCAATTGTCATCTCTCTCTCAGCCTTTAGATTTTCCAAGCAACTTTCATCCGCAATCAATTCTATTGCAGCACCAACTTTTTTCTCGTGACGCTTGAATACTGTTGGGTACATAACTGGAACTTCTGCTGCTGTTAAAATTTTGTTGAGATGAGTACATCCTGCACCACTCTCAATAACACCATTTACAATCTTTGAATTGATGGTGTAGGTTGGCCTAGTATCTGAACTGTTTTCAATGCTTGATGTACTGCCTGCAAAAATCTTATAACATGAGGTACATTTCACCTGAAATGTACTTGCTAATCCATTTCTTGTTTCACTAACTGCATTTTGCAGAGCCAAAGACTTGTTGCATGAATGACACAACATATTATTGTCGAATAACTTTAAATCAATTAATCGCCGTCCACTTAGTTCTAGAAGACATAAAAAATGTGAATTAAATATGTTCAATATTATAAAAATTGCAAACTAATTTGAGGCTACGGTCATACTATGTGGTGGCATAGTAGACAAGACATCAGATTACTAAGTTATGGGTCCCAGATTCAAATCTTGGGACACAAATAATAATAAGCCACTGTCCTCCTGTGCAAGGCTCTGGCAAAGCCATCATAGTAAAACTGCCTAAAAAAATAGTGACTTGCCATCCACTTTAACAACTGAAATCTCCACACCCGAAAAGTTCCACAAGAAATTAAAAGGATTATGTATATAAACAAATTTAACATTTTTTTATAACCTCAAATAAAAATTTTTATGGTCTTGACTTCACCTTTTGTTAATTCCTATAATCTGTCCGGAAAAAACTTAGTGGCGTTGGTGTCGTTTTTATAAATTTGGTGCATGCGCATTACAATTTAGGACTTGCGCATTACAATGGGAGACAGAGGCGTAGTGAAAATAAGTTGTATATATTTTGTGACGAGTAATAAAATATATTAAAATATATCTAGACCAGAGGTGTCCAAACTACGGCCCGCGGGCAAAACCCGGCCCGGCAGGCGATTTTATCCGGCCCGCCAAGGATTTTGAAAAATTTCGTAAAATATAAATGTAGCGTGGCGCGTCGGTATTAGATCTCGCGCAGATGATGAGCGCATTCGGTTAGAATGAGCACGGTATCACGCTCGAAAAAGTACAGTCTGGTATTAAGTTTTTTCGGTAGTCGGCGATGCGACTCGGCCGCTCGACTACATGAATGATTTTGTACTCTGACTGTACGTAGGCGGCGCGGAGCGGCAGACTGCACTCAACTGCAGTGCCTGCAAAGCTACGAGATTGTCCACGACAAACCAAAAATTCGTCGGCCGCGGAGCTTATTTACATTCTTTACAGTTGATATATTGTAAATTGGTATGTTTAGATTTATATTTAATATATTATAACTTAATTATTATGTTAATATTATTTTTTAAAGTTGAACATGGAAACCAAAAGAAGAAAAGTAGATGACGAGTACCGCGTTTTTAAAGAAGAAAATATTTTTTTGTGCAATCGCAGTCAAAGAATGGCAAAGCTATATGTGTAATTTGCAATGACACTGTTGCTGTAATGAAGGAATACAATTTACGTCGACATTATGAAACAAAACATGCTTCAGCTTACAATTTAAGGACAAGCAGCGTACTGAAAAATTTAAAAAAATGAGTCGTAGTTTGTCTTCTCAGCAAAATTTATTTAGGAAGACAAACTCGGAAAATGAATCATTGACTTTAGTTAGCATGAAAGTTGCTTATTTGTTGGCGAAAAAAGGGAAACCCTTTATGGATGGAAACATCGTTAAAGAGTGTATGATGGAAGCTGTTGGGGTATTATGTCCGGAAAAGGTGAAACTTTTCAAAACGATAAGTCTTTCCCGCAATACTGTTGCTCGTCGAATTGACGATATTGGCAATAATATACTCCACCAGATTTCTGGGAAATCACAGCCTTTCACTCAATATTCTATCGCGATGGATGAATCGACCGACGTTAGTGACACCTCACAACTTTTAGTTATTGTTCGTGGAGTTGACGACGATCTTAATGTCACCCAAGAATTAGCATCGGTTAACAGCATGCATGGCACTACAACTGGAGCAGATATTTTTAAGGAACTACAACAGACGTTGACCAAATATAACTTGGACTGGAATCGACTCCAAGGTGTGACAATTGACGGAGGAAGAAACATGTCTGGTGCAAATATTGGGGTGGTTGGGCTAATAAGAAAAGCTTGTGAAAGCGCAGGAGCAACAGTACCAATTTTTCTGCACTGTATCATCCACCAACAAGCCCTATGTGTAAAACATGTCGACATGAGCTGCGTTTTGAAACCAGTTGTTTCTGTCGTAAACTTTATTCGATCACGTGCACTCAATCATCGCCAATTTCGATCTTTCCTCGAAGAAATTGAATCTGAGTCTGTTGACTTGTCGTATTATACAGCAGTTCGATGGCTTAGCTGTGGAAAAGTGTTATTGCAGTGCTTCAAGCTCAAAAAGGAAATTAAAATTTTTCTTGCGGAAAAGAATCACCCTGAACCGCTTTTATCGGATGCAGAGTGGCTCTGGAAGTTGGCAATTTTTGCAGATGTCGTGACACACGTAAATAACTTGAATTTAAAGCTCCAAGGTAAAAACAACTTAATTTGTGATTTATTCGAGCAAATCAAAGCATTCAGAGCCAAGCTGATATTGCTCGAAAGTCATATGAATGAATGTAATTTTTCCCATTTCACGTGCTGTGAAAAATTTAGTACAGAAACTGACGAAAGATTTCCCACCATATTTGCAGATTTTTTTCATTTCAGATCGCGGATTTAAAACTAGAATTTCAAAAGCGTTTTTCTGATCTTGACATAAATTCAAGGGAAATTCGGCTGTTTCAAAATCCATATGACTGCAACGTTGGCCACGTTTCAAGTCAGTTTCAAATGGAAATAATTGATCTTCAAGCTATCGATCAAATCAAGAACAAATACAAGGAAGGAAACTTGATCGATTTTTACAAACTTTTGGACGCAAAAGAGTTTCCAAATTTAAAGCAATTGGCTGGTAAATTTATTTCTATGTATGGCACTACCTATATGTGCGAACAAACTTTTTCCAGGATGAAGTATCTGAAATCTAAATATAGGGCAAATTTATCGGATGGTCATTTGCAATCATTGCTAATAATTGGTGTTTTCGATTTGAATCCCAACTTTGAAGAAACTCTCCAGGAAAAAACCCAGTTCCACCATTCCCATTAAAAATTGCATGAAATAATTTTATAATAATATAATTTAGACATGTTTGTTTAGTATTGTTATATCTGTAATTTACTATAAAAAATAAAATTCAATGCTGCTTTACTTGTAATAAGGTTTTTTAATTCACATATTTGCAATGCTTGGCCCCCGCTAATGAATTTAAATACCAAACTGGCCCTCGCAGCAAAAAGTTTGGACGCCTCTGATCTAGACAGACAATCATAGATTGTGAGAGATCATATATTTCCTACAAAACGACACGTTTATTCTTGCCCGTTTATATCAAAGAGGATCCGATCCTCTTTGCTTTTATATTAAAAACTGTAACTATGGCAACATATATATTATTTTAAGCGTCGTATTGAATTTGCATGCAAACAGCTACGGTACAATGTCTCGTGTGGATTTTATTGGTGGTTTTACCTTGGTTAGATTAGGTTGTCCGCCGCGAAGCGGGAAGATAAATCAAGACAACATACGAGCGGCAGCGCGAACTCTCGGTCCAATGTAGGACAAAGTGACAAGGACCGTTGGTTTTACCTTTAAATTAAAATGGGAAAATAGATTAAAATGGGACACCCGGTATATTCCCATGCCCATGCGAATTCTGACATAATGGCGACATAAACAATAAACTTTAGCAGTGTTACCAACTCCCAAAAATATTTACCCCTACTTATGAAGGCAAGTCAAAAACCCCTAAAATTGCCACAATTACTTGAAAATCCCCCTAAAAAATAATATTCTTTAAAAAATAATAAATAAATAATAATTAATATTCTATAATATTTTTTAATATTCTTTATTTATAAATTACTTAATATTTCAAATATAATTTCGTTTTCGTCTGGTTCAGACTTTTTGAAATCATACATGTTGACATTAAATAAGCTTAACATGTTAGGGGATGGATAAAATGTAGTGCAAGATCCACCATTTCGTTGCAATGTGAATCGGATCATCATCAAACTTTGTAGCATTTCAATAGATAGTCTATTGCGTAGCTTATTTTTCACAATATTATAGATGAAGAATGCGCGTTCAACACTTGCGTTTGAAATTGGCACCGTGACAAATGCTAGTCCGAATTTTGATACATTTTCAAAACGTACTGCCAGATGCGTCACAATCATTATAAACTTCAAAATAAAAATTAGCTGAAGTAGAAGTATTCGACCATATTTTGTTACTCAATTGGTGTCACTTAGACTCTATGTCATTTTTGTTGCCATAGATATGAGTTCGCTGAATGTGGTTCAATATAGGTTTTATGTCGGGTTTGACTTGTGATGTCGCAACCTTTGGGTGCAAATCAGCAATTGCTTTTAGCATAGATAAATTATCTGGAAGCCTTTTTTGAATCTGCTCTGCCAGACAACATAAAAAGTTCTTGCATCTTTCTCTGACATCCAGCAAGTCAATTGGCCTAAGTTCCTGTGATATGTTTAGAAAATCAAAACCGAAATACATTGATGCTGTATGAATTAGATGCTTCTGGAAATTAAATTGTAACAATTCGGAGTCCACCAATTTCTCCAATGGTAAAGGTACAACAAGTCGACTAAATTGTTATATAATAAGAATAAATCCTCAAATAATTTAGTAGGCTCAACATCGTCACTTTGAAAAATCAGATTTAATTGAGTCACATTTTTTAATTCATTTTTAAGGAAAATCAAAAAAGCTTTAAAAGGTAATTTCGTCATAATGTCGTGAAGTTGTTCTGCCATATAACACTTGTCATCAGATTTAGCAATTGAAAATAGCAACTTTAATTCCTCCCACTGCTCCAATATTGTGTTAATAGCTTGATAGCGAGCGAGCCAGCGGGTTCCGCTAAGTCCTTGAATTTTGTTTGGATCCTTGTTATCATTCATGGTTTCATATAGTGCTTTGTAATAGTCCAAACGTTTGGGGCTGTATGAAAACCAATTATGGGTTTCTCTCACAAGAAATTCTAATTGCCGTGGTAATAGTTCAGCCGCTTTTTCCGCACATAAATGCAAGGAGTGGCTAACACATTTGATAACAATTAAATCAGGCAGTTCCCTTTTGAATATAGCAGCCACCGAATTATATTTTCCAACCATAACATTTGAAAAAACACAATGTAAAAAATGTGCATAAAATCTGGTATATGTCCAACATTCTGGAAACAGGTGTACATTATCCATGTCTCTAAATCTGGTAGTAAATCTCGTCTACAACTATCGTCCGATCTCCATATTGTCAACTCCGCCCAAAATTATCGAATTCATAATATCTAGTCATATCTTTTCACATTTCAAAAACATACGCTCACTTAAGCAGCATGGCTTTTTTCGGAAACATTCCATTGTGACGAACTTACTATCAAATACCAATAATATCATTAGTACCATGAGTGCGGGCCTGGAGGTACATGCTATTTATACTGATTTCAGCAAAGCCTTCGACAAAATTGATCACCAAATGTTATTAAACAAATTATCAGCTTACGGAATATCCGGTTGCCTGCTAAAGTGGTTCACGTCTTATCTTTCGGGTGGGACCCAGGTTGTGAAATTACAGATTTGTCTATCAAATAAAGAGCTTGTACCTTCTGGTATTCCCCAAGGTTCAATATTGGGCCCCTTACTTTTTTCATGAATCACATTGACAATGGCCTTGCATGTGACTTTGAGTTATTTGCAGATGACTTAAAAATTTTCAAAGTGATTGCAAATCGGGCTACTTCAAAATGATTTGCTCTTTCTGGTTCAGTGGTGTAGTAAAAATCTAATGGTATTAAATAGGGATAAATGCTTAACAATCAATTTTAATCGGAAATTAAATCCTTCTGTGCCGTGGTATAGCTGTGGATAATGTCGCTCTCAAAGTAACAGTAAGGAATCAGTAGTCAAGGATCTAGAAATAGTTCTTGATAGCAAATTGTCTTTCACTCATCACTATGAATACATAATCACTAAAGCAAACAAAGCCTTAGGATGTGTAAAAAGATATGGCTATGAATTTCACAATGCTTGCACACTAACTGTCCTATATGTGATATTTGCTAGATCAATTCTAGAATATGGTTCTATGGTGTGGTCGCCCTTTTAAGAAACTCATATTGAGAGAATGGAAGTTATTCAAAATTAATTTGCAAGATCAGTAAAATAAAAGCTACCAATTACTGTTAGAAACTCCACTAGTTTATGCAATAGTTATCTAGGCTTGTCTGAGCTAAAGATGGGTAGAAAATTTTTAAGTGTATGTTTCGTTTATAAACTTCTAAACAATATGTGTGATGCTCCCAGCCTTGTCATTGAGTTAAATTTATTCGTGCCCCATTATCGTACAGGAGATGCTCCCTTATTTTATATCCATCGCTACACCTCTTATTTTGCTTTATTATCACCATTTAATTCATCTTTGGCAGCTTGTAACAGTGTTTGTAATGATTTGGACTTCTATGGCATGTGGTTCTCAACTTTTAGATCTAGAGCCCTTAGACTTCCATGTTCATGATCTCTGTGTTTATTTGTAGGATAAGTTTTGTCATGTATATTTATAAGTATGTCTTGTAATTTTTATTTTATTGTTTCTTAAAGGTACCCACCACCTTTATTAAATTATTATTATTTAATAACAACAGGTGATTATGCGTCATTACTTATACAGATATAAATATTCTATGGTAGATGATCATAAATATTGATTTTAATATTGTCTACCTTGATTATTTATAAATTACAAAAATGCCACCAAATTACTTTACCTTTTAAAGCTGGATCTGTTTCCCAAATCTGTGCATACTTCTGACTGTATTTCATTTTTTCTATTTCTTTAGGCATCATTAACAAATTTGGCGACACAGCAGTACAATAGCAAAATTAAATTCTACAAGTGAACAACAATCAACGTACGTATTTCGAGTAAACATAGACGAATGAATCACCAGTCATTTGTTTTTCATTTAATTCCGAAATCTTAGTAACGAGAAACTGTACTACATGTCGCTAAGTCGCCAAGTAATACAATTATATTATTATGATTGGCTAGCTTGAGTTATCCCAGGGCATATATTTTTACACCTTCATTTTTCAATAACAAAATAATAAATATAAAAACTCAAAAAATCCCTAAAAATACCCCTAAAAATATAAAACCCCTAAAAAAATCCCATCCCACTTATTTACCCCCTAAATTTGGGGGGAAAACCCCTAAGTTGGGAACCCTGAACTTTAGATATGTGTATGTATGGTAATCTAAATACTAAATAATTTTCAATTTCCGTGCCCAGTGCCATCTATACATCCTTCCGATACATTACAACTTCTATCACAAGGTCACCCATAAGAGTGTCACCCCCCTGGACACAATAAAGCGCTATTGCCAGATCTTTTAATAACAACTTATAAGTCAAAAATAACAAAGTGATTTAATATTTTTTTTAATAAATAAGTAATAATTACCAATTTTTAAATTTGTTATCTTATTATAAATAAAAATAATGAATTTTAACAACTATTAGGATAATTGAAAATATTGAAAAATTCAAGCACTATTTTGACTCATTAGTTACGCTCGAACCTCCTAAACAGAAACAAATTAGTGTGGTCGTAGATAAAGTATAGTACATGACCCGAATTGTAAGGCAATTACGTAATCGCGGAATTACGCACAATCCGCTAACTGTTCCGCTCGTACGTAATGTGATTCTTACAAATCACGGTACGTAATATACTATTGTTTCTTGTTTATTTATTTTTAAAAAACTCCAGAGTCCAAAGATTTTCACAATCTTGTTTATTAGGTAAAACAATGAGATAAGAAAAGGAAAAAGAAACTGCAAAGTAGTCAAATTGAATATTTTTTTCGGAAATAAAAAAAACTTTTACAAATTTGTAGTAAGTACATAGTTGAAAAAAAAAAATAATAAAAAATAAAGCCATTTTTTACAGGTTGAGTTAACTAATTGTGTTCAGATTACATAAATTAAAAACACTGGATTAATAAATATAAATAAAGATTTAAGTCTACGTATGTACATAGAAACATTTCTATCTGACTAGACAGGGAAAAACATGTCGATACATTTACAATAAAAAAAAGAGACAAATATTTACAGATTAATACTTAAAGAATTTTCCGTTTCAGCGATTATAAATATAAAAAAAAATGTACGAAAAAAGTTCGAGGAAAAAAGCCTTTTCCCAACTCGTCAATTTTTCTCATCCACTCAGTCCTCAAGCTTAACAAAAAATTGACTAGACAAACAAAAAATAATAAGAAACATTCTCACAACAACAACAAAAAAATAAACCAAACAGAAAAAAAATTTATATTAAAATTTAAACAATTTTCGTTGTACGTCTTGATATCCCATCATTTTTCTGTTCGAATTTTTGTTATTATTGAGTTTTCGTCCTCGTATTTTTTTTTGGAGGGGGAGAGTTTGATTAAAAGACACGGAACTTGCAGCCGCCTTTGTGAAGCACAACAAAGAAATTATGAACAAAAACCAAAAACATCCAAACCGTCTGCGGTCTTTCCAGGACTACGCAGACGTTTCAGTCGGAGAATCTCCTCAGGATTTCACCGTCACCGTCGGCAACGACTTTTGCAAACCGTCCACGCTCTTCGACGACGTTTTCACACCTTCTATTATCTGCAACAACAAAGAAATACTCATTAATTTATTGCAAATTTATTTAAACAATTGTAAATTTAACAGGTTTTGTTATTATATTTGCTGTAAGATTTTGTCTACTAAATACAACAGAAAGTTTTGAAATTTATTAAATAGAATAAGCAGGAAATTTGATGAATTTTTTAACTCGAATTTATAAACTTGATAATCCGGCGTTTGGTTCATTCAACACGTTTAGTAATCCGGCGCTCAAGGAAAATACGTGTATTTTCTTTACGCTGCCCCGCGCCGGATATAAACCTCGCGCACAGAAGAAATAAAGTCAAAAACAACACTATCCATTGTTTTTAGGAAAAGGTCTGGCCAACACACCCTGCTTATAACTCTGAAAACTTGATTGACGATTCTGGCCAAGCTAACTCCACTTTACAATTGTCTTACTATCTGTTCTAACTTTGTACATATGTACAAGTTTAGCTATACAGATTAATATTTTATTCTTTCTGAAATAGATTCTGATAATCCGCAATTTTTTGATAATCCGGCGGTTTTATGGTCCCATATGTGTCCGATTATCAATATTACTGTACTAACAAAATTACGGAAATTTGAAAAAAATGGAACAATCAGAAAACTATAAATACTTATTACACACACAATTAGCAGAAAATGTAGAGAATTAGCAATATTTTTCAAGTTTTTAGCAAATGTTCGAACATTGAAAAAACTAGAAACACTAACAGAGCTACCCTAGTAGAAACTAGTAGAAATTTGAATCACTTTGGTTAATATGAGTTATCATAAATATAGGCAACCCAATGTACGCATTGTGCGCATGCGCATTGGGGCAAGACAGAAATTCGCAGGAAAAATAAATTTAAATCGGGTATATAAAAATTGTTTAAAATTGTTTAAACTATTGAAATTTTTTTCTAATTTCGGATCGACAAATCGCGCTGCCGAGCGATTTGTGGTCTTGCTTTATCAGCTCCTAATATAACCTAATCTAACCATAATCCAACCATCCATTTTGTTCAAATCTGTAGCTACGGTGGCGTTTTTACACGCCACTGGAGGTTTTATGTCAATTTCCATTAGTTTGAATTGTGGCACAGGGAGCGCTGAACGATGACATCTCATAACTCACGATTAACCGATGCGGTTAATCTGAGTTATGAGATATCATAGATATAGGCAACCTATGTACCGTTTCGGTTGAAACTTGTTGCAAATGTTCGAATATTGATAACACTAGAAATATTAACAGAATTCACAAAACCAAAATCAGAAACTTAACTCTCTCTCTTAATCTTATAGGAGTAATATATAATCTATATATGCATATAATCTTTCCAAACTTCCAACTTTTAATACTTAGCAAAATAAGCAGATAATCATTAAATACTTACATTAATTAGGTGGTCAAATCCATAGAGCAAACCCTCCTCATGGTTACCCTGTCTCCATTCTTCCCTGTGATTAACAGTCTCCCCTTCTGGCAGCTTCATAGTCTTGGCGAAATCGATTAACCAAGCTCCAACCTTATGGTTATCATAGATCATGAACACGCTGCTCCCAATAACCTCGTGCGTCGCGAAATACTCAGACTGTTCAATCTTCGTCCTCATTTCTTGCAGCCTCTTCAGGAACCTCTGTTTAACATCCTCCCGCCCGTTAATGAACATGTCCAAAGTGTTAACAACTTGGTCGGAGCTTTTCACTTTCTTAAGATCTGTGACTGGGGGCGTTCCTCTGCACTTCATGGCTTCGATCCTGAAGCCGTGGCTGCAGGTGGAGGATTGTTGCTCCCGGAACTGCATGTAGCGTAGCTTGGTCACTGCTTTGGCTTCGTGTTCTTCGGCTGATGGAGCTGACGGATCGATCGCGACCATCTTTTGGTAGAGATCGGCACGTGCGTTCGTTTTATTCACTTCGGATTCCAAAAACGTTCTCGTTCCCATCTTGATGTCAATCACGTATGGGTCCTGGAAGGAAGTTACAGAAATAAGAATAAAGTTATGTTACAGAAATAATAATAAGTTATGAATAAAGTTCTTTTTAGGTTTAAGCAAGAAATTTGCTTTTAGAAGTTAGTTTTTAATTTACCTGGAATCCGTGTAATAAGTCTTGTAACTCGATGAATTTCTCGCCTTGGTAGTCGACTTCCCGATAGTATTTGGGAACGATGTCGCGGACGGAAGGATCGCGAGTCAGGTCTTCGT
Organism: Phosphuga atrata; assembly: GCA_944588485.1. NCBI lineage: Eukaryota > Metazoa > Arthropoda > Insecta > Coleoptera > Silphidae > Phosphuga > Phosphuga atrata. The sequence goes on along the minus strand of OX155902.1, from coordinate 16,310,367 downwards.
AGACAGCTCGCTCGGAGTCGTCCTGGCAGCCGGATCTTTTCTTCCAGACGGTTCCAGGTCCGGCTGGGGCCAAACTGTCTGGGTGACCGGATAATTGGAACCAGTTTGTGCTGCGACTTTTCAGTAAGACGTCGCTTGCTGGCGCACTGAGATCAAGAGCATTCTAAAACAAGGAAAGACAAGAATATTAGAAGAAGATCAGAGGAGATTATATAAATTCGTAGAAATTTGGGAGAATTCGCGGAAGTTTGTATATTTTAAGGTGGTTATAGAAATAGTGGAGAGTTGCCAAATGCGTATTAGTCACCTAAATCGTACCAGCTCTTTTATTTAAAACTTAATGCAATTTCATGCCTCTTGGTGGTAAAGATATGAACTTTTATTTATGTCCATACAATAAAACCAAAAAGTCATTCGAAGAAGATCGGAGGAGATTGTTGAAAGTAGTGCAATATTACATTTTTTTGTTGAATTTATTTAATTAAACTCACAATACAGTTTCTCTTTTGTTTTTTTGTATCTTTTTAATCCAACATATGAGGTACGATTTTGGAAACCAGCTGGTATTATTTAGGATACTGGTTGCCTAAATCGTACTGTTTGCATGATCTTATAAAAGTGTTTATATAACAATGATATATCAATAAATATTTAAAAAAAATTATTAAATTGCAACTTGGACAGTTAATAATGCATAGAAGCAAAACATAATTTTTTAAATTTCTACTAAAGAATTTGTAAACTGCCTTCGAAATTAAGTGGTACAAATTTGGCAACTCTCCCCTAATCTTAGAAGAACAAATGTAATTAGTTATAGTTATTTTGAATGGAATCTTGATAAATATTGATTAGATGTTTTTGAAAACTAAAGTGCGAATTCTTTGTTTGAAATGAAATAAATTATTAATATATTGTTTGGTGAAGGTGAGAATTTGGACGGATTTCGAATAAAAATTCGCTAATTGAAATTCAAGAGAGACGAGGAAACCTGGTGGAGGTTTCGAATTTTCGCAAACGGAATTTCAAAACGGAAAAGTTTCGCAACGAGTTGACGGACGGAGTTTAAAACAAAGGTTTCAAAACACGGAACGTGTTCGGTATTTGCGTCAGAGACTTTTTATTTCCGTCTTCAAATCTGCCGTTTTTTAACAAAAAATTCATAAATTGCAGAAAGAAAAAAATAGAAGCAATAAATTTTAATTTGCGAGCAATAAACTAATAATAAGTTTTTGTGTTCGGTGTTTTTAATGTTTGCTTGAATAATCAAATCTTCACGCCGAATGACGCAAAGGAAGAAATGATTAAAACGTTAAATTTTAAATTCATTTACCAAGAAAAAATGTGAGGAAAATGTTATCATATTAACATAATTAGCAGAAATTTAAGGAAATTAGCAGAAACTTGTGCAGAAACTGTATTTTTTAAATATTTCAACTTACAATGGCCAAAAACTTGAGCAAAGACATATCCTCGTCGTTATTCTCCTTATCCTTGATAGTATTCGACTGCGTCTTCAGACTATTGTTCCGCCTCCATCGCTTAAACGCACTCCTCGGCGACTCGGACCTCACCGATTTCTTGCCATGGTGCTTGCTCTTCCACACCTCATCCAAGTCCTTCTCGGCCGTCTGCAATAAAAACTACAAAAATTAAATAGATTAGCATGGAAATAAGAGAACGGGCTTAAGCGTCTAGGACGCACACACATGACCGTAAACGTAAAACACGTCAATTGATTAATAGATTTTCATTTACTATAAGGAGTTTGCAATTTATAAAGTGCGTTAACGTAATAAGTGACCATGCCGTCTATTTCCCTATTTAGTTTACAACTTTCCTTACAATCAAAACTTTAAACTAACTCCTACTTGGGTAATCTAGTCTGCCAACTAAGTTGTTTTTAAAGCTAGTTCGAGACTTTGAACCCATAAAGTCTGGACTTATCTTTAATGTCTAATGATCGAGATTTTCGTTTGTCATTAAGCAAACTTAATTGGATTATTAGCGCTAATTGCGCGTCATCCGCAAACACGTTTATTACTATGCGAAAGATTCCACTAGGCCTTAATCTAGTTATTCATAATAGCGCAAACGTGTCTTAATACCTAAACCATAAATTGATCTAGAAAACTAATTCATGCTCTCATTGTCTAGCTTAAATATCTCTGCAATTTTTTACCTAACTAGTTCATTTAGTCCTTAGAAATGGTTACGTCTAGTCAAGGAAACTATAAGTTTTCTAGCAAAATCTTGATTTTCTTTTTAATGTTTAAACAATAGGGAATATGCAATTTTTTATATGATTAATTTACTGTTTACTTGTCTTAACATAGTAAAAAATATAAATACGGTTGAAAGTGTTTCAATTAAATATAATATATATATATATATATATATATATATATATATATATATATATATATATACAATCAAAATAATATATAAAATGCCGATTAAATTTGACTTGTTTGAACGGTCCCATTTATCGCGCGGTTTGGATGACGTCGCATAACACTTGGCATTTAGTTTTGCATAGCCTATTTGGATAGACAGTTAAGGATTTTCAGTTTGAATTTACTATAATAGAATACTTCCGATAATGGAAAAAGCTAAAAGACCATTATATAAATATTGTCTAGTACCGGTACGGATAAATCACGAATAAGACCCATCAATTATATAGGCAATCAAATGTACGCATTGTGCGCATGCGAGACACATAGGTGTAGGGAAAATACATTTGAAGGGGTATATAAAAATTGTTTAAACTACTAATTTGTTTTCTTATTTCGAAACGAGAGGTCGCGCTGCCGCGCGATACTTGCTCTTGATGTATCATCTCTGAATATAACCTAATCTAACCATCCATTTTGTTCAAATCTGTACCTACTGTGGCGCTTTTTACACGCCACTGGAGGTTTTATGTCAATTTGCCCCCAATGCGTATGCGCACAATTCGCACATTTGGTTGCCTATAACATTGATGGGCCTTATTCCTCATTAACCCCGGAATGCAAAAACCATATAAGTACAACAGATAAAGTGTTTGACAAAGTCCCAATCGAGGTGTATAGTCCACCCTATCTACATCGACGCCGATAAATGTCAACGTGCACGTCACATACCATTACGTCAATGGTGATGCGTTTTTGCAAAATTTGTATTTCGCTCGCATATTGTAGACTTTTGGATATAAGTTATATGGCATTAAATACAAACTAAATGAGACAATAATGGTATAGGTGTAATGTCAAGATCATAAAGTATCGGGGATAAAAAAATGTAAATATAAAACACTTGCATATTCCCTATTGCTAACAAGTTGTTTCTGCTAACTCTAATTTCAAGTTTTCTTAATAAACGAACGATATTAGAAGTTAAATTTTCTGCTAATTCTTCTAAATGTATCCCAATTCTGTTAGTATATCTAGTTTTCTTAATGTTTTCTAAAAACTTAATTAATTTAATCTAGAAACCACTTTTATGAAAGATGGATTAAGACTCACCATCAGTGAATAACTAGTTATCTAATCATTATAATTAGATAACAACTCGGTTGCCACTCGGTTTTTTAGTTAACTGAGTGTATAAAATTGTGTAACAAAATTTTGTTGTAAATTTACAACCGAATTTACAACAACATTTTGTATACACAATTTAATACACACAGTTATTCGTTATTTTAGTGATAAAATTCCGTGCGAATTATCGCTCATTATCATGGGGGATTTGCGTCAATCGTAAAATTATTCCAAACAAAATAGGTTACAAAAAGGAAAACTAGTTCACTCAAAAACCTAATCTAAACCCAACAAAAAAACGAGATTAAGGCGAAGGAGATTGAGAAACTTAGTTTTTTTCTTGCGGTTTCTTTTCGCTTAGTCTTTCACCATGCGAGGATGTGTAAGAAATCGCGGCTTAAAATTCGAAGTGAAAGTTAAGTCTTCATGTCACACACAGTTATAATTACATTGGGAAACTAATTACTATATTTTATAAAAAAAACCCGTTTAATTGCATACACTAATACATAATACTCCAAAAATTACAAGAAACAATTTCGACATTAACTGTTGCAAAGAAAAACTTAAGTAGACTAGAGTTCGTAAGCTTAAGTAATTTTACTAGTTGAAGTTGGAACTAACTAACAATAAGCATAATTAGCTGTATCAGTTTAAATTGAAACTAAGTTTAAACATTTTTACTAGTTAAAGTAAGAACTTAAAGTGAAACTAAGCTTAAATATTTGTACTAGTACTAAAGTAAGTTTAATACGGGTTAATTACTAAGACGAAATATGGAACAAAGAAAGTAAACCCATGCCTTCTTTACTAAACTTAGAGGAGAGAGCTTAAGCAGTTTAAGAACTTGCTACGTCTTAAATTGTAGTCTACATAAAAACACTAAATATGGATTAGGGAAATTGATAAAAAGAGCTTAAGTAAGTTTAAGCTGACTTAAGTAAAACTTTCTAGTTTCTTTGATAACCTGATATAAAACGGCTTAATTAGTTTGACTAGTTTACTTTGTAACTTGTTACATATAGTCGTTGGATAATGACATAAATACAGAGAATTTAGTAAACTAGATTTACAAGCTGTAAGTAGTTTAAAAACTTTCTAGTTTTTTAAACTAAACTTCTAAATATACGCGAGTATTGACTTATAGTATATGACTGAATATACTATTGACTTATATGACTGAATAGTTTTACTAGTTTCGGTTGGATCTTATAGCCGATCACGTATAAATACTAACAGTAAATGTGTAACAAAGAAACTGAGATTGAGAAGTTATGTAAGTTATTTGCAAATTTTGACGTTAAAAGTAAGTTTAAATATAAAAACGTCGCGTTAAGTTTGGACAATTTGTTTTTAAATTAAATTGCGTAGAATTAACTACAATAAGGAGATGAAATTGTTTGTGTTTAAGTTTGTTTTTGTCCGTAAGTTTAACAAATAATAACAATGGAAATTTAGAAAATTAAATGGTGTACTTACTTTAAAGCAAATATTTGATTAAAGCAAATTAAATAGTTTGGAAACGCGATTAGGCCTATGTGTACTTAATTAATAAGCCAAGTTAAGTTCAAGTGCACTTGAGTTAGTGTTTTTCACGAACTTTCAGTTGGATTTTGTGTGGATTTAAGTTGAGTAAACCTACCGAAAGTGTTCTACATTTGATGCACATTAGATCCGAAATAAGTCCAGAGTAAGTATCCTTTCCTTTGGTGGCAACTAGATTAACAACTGCCGGCACCATCGTCAAATGACTAACACACATATTTTTCGAGAAATCTATAAGTTCTTTGGTTTGTTTATCAAAAGAAAAACTGTTGTTGATTACGTAAGGATGCACACGCGGTATCTCTTGCGGGAAAAGTTGAATTTTCTCGTTTGGTTACGCATGGAATTCTATTAGTTTTAAGTCTTGTGTTAAGTGTGTATGCGCGTTGTTCGTTAGACTGAGCCGATGTTGGGTGCGCGTTCGTTAAATATTCAATCGGCGGCGTCTACGTCAGTCGAGCCACTACCACTTTATTGTACGCTTTTTTGTGTATAGTTGGAATATTAAACGAACCGAGTTCGTGTCGGTTTGCGTAGATTTCGAGCGAAAGTTTTTTCCTCTTTACACACAAAATCACCGTTTTTACCAATAAATTTACTCACAACCAACTTATTATTATTTATTTGCTTCTATTTACAATTAACCAAATTTATTCAAGTTTTCTCTAAACACTAATTTTCGTTTATAGCGTGTACTTATAATCATAATCTACTTATTCTCTTCTACTTACAATTACCAAATGTACTCAAGTTCACTGAACTTTCAACTGTGCTCTAAACCCTATTTTTTTATAGTGCAATGCATTTTTTTTCAGGTTTCTTCTTGCTCGACAGATGGTCTTTAATATCTAGTTTATGGCATACGTTAACTAACTGTTCACTCTTTTCTCATCCACAATCTTCCTAGTGTAATCAGTAATTATTTCAAGAGGTCCGATGCTACTAGAGAAAAAACAATAAATTGATCGCTTGCAAAGTGTGAAATGACCCAAAATATAAGCTATTACAAAATACTGCAGTAATTATTTCAATATAGATTTCTTAATTACATAGCCAATTAGTTCATTTTATCTAGAACACATTTGACAAGTAAAACTAGATGAAATTTAATAGTTATAAGAATAGACATAACCAAGTCGATAAGGCATCCGGGCAAGACTAGACGGACAAGATTAGACAGACAAGTTTAAACAGATAAGACCAAACAGACGAGACTACACAGACAATATTAGACATTCAATACTAGACTGAGTTTAAAGAACGTAGTTCACCCGTTTAAACAACATACCCGCCTGATAAGCGGGAGACGCGGGTTCAATTACTGACCGAGGAGGCATTTTCAACTACGGCAGTTTTCAGAAACCGTCCGAGCTCCCTGAATGAATGCGAAGTATGAGATGCGGGGTGGCGCATACCAAAAAGACAAGTGAAATAGGGGATTTGGAGCTGCCCCCAAACTTTTCACAAGACTAGCCCTTTCGCTGCTATGGACTGCTATAGCAGTTCATTTGATTTGACGCCCAGGTGCTATGGACTGTTATAGTAGTCCAATTGATTTGACGGCCAAATGCTATGGATTGCTATAGCAGTCTACCACCTTTAAGAATTCATTGGGGTTTTTTTAAACATAATAAAGAAATTAATAAATATATATGTTACGGTAAAAGTACAAAATCGGCAAATATAGACATTTACCGCTACCTATATGCAGTGGTGGATTTACAAATTTGCCGCCAATAGGCTAATTTATATTACCGCCTAATATATTTAAAAAAATTTATCAAATGCGAGCACAGCGACCAAGAAAAGCGCAACTGCTCTACAGTTTTTTCATTAAATGCTGCATGCCGCCGCCATGTTTCGAGATAAGAAATTTTGCGAATTTGACTGATTTAATGTGTATACTCTGTTTATAGTGGCGGGCGGCTCTTGCCGCCGCAACAAGATTCTGTTTTGAAATTTTTTTATATTTTTTAAATTTTTCGCTTACAAAAATTTGCCTACGAAAATTTGCCGCCGTAGGCTACAGCCTAGCTAGCCTATTTAGAAATCCGCCACTGCCTATATGTATACATCTACCATTTTGATAGATAAATGTGAGTTTAAATCTGAGATCAGATTAATATATCCACTTTTACCGGAAAATGTGAACTTTTTGTGTGTTAGAATATCACGTGTGTCTTGTTGGACAGCCCCTTCGCTGTGTATGTTAATGTAAACCTCTATACAATTACCAACAACATTAGGCATATGTACACATTTGCCGGAAATAATTGGTAAATGTAAGTTGAACTCTCATTTAACAACAAAGAAGGTAAATGTGTACATATACCGGTAATTGTGTTGCAACTTGAAGTTGTCGCAATACGAAGCCGCTACATGAAGTTGTCGCAACATGAAGTTGTTTCAACATGAAGTTGTCGCAACATGATGTTGTTTCAACGTGAATTTGAAGATGAAATGAGGATAAGATGGGAAACAATCTCTTCTCGTATTTGAAACTAAATAGATTGTTTCGATGAAGTCGGTTCAACATGTTGTAATACGAAGTTGTCGTGAAGTTGTCTTAATACGAAGTGGCAACTTGAATTTGTCGCAACATGAAGTTATTTCAACTTGAATTTGTTTCAGATAAGGCAAGCCTAGATAGACTAGACATGCAAGACTAGACAGACAAGACTAAATAGACAAGTTTAGACGGACAAGACTAGACAGATAAGACAAGACAGACAAGACTAGACAGACAAGACTAGACGGACAAGACTAGACAGACAAGACTAGACAGACAAGGCTAGACAGACAAGACTAGACAGACAATACTAGACAGACAAGACTAGACAGACAAGACTAGACCGACAAGACTAGACAGACAAGACAAGACTAGACAGACAAGACTAGACAGACAAGACTAGACAGACAAGACTAGACAGACAAGACTAGACAGACAAGACTAGACAGACAAGACTAGACAGACAAGACTAGACAGACAAGACTAGACAGACAAGACTAGACAGACAAGACTAGACAGACAAGACTAGACAGACAAGACTAGACAGACAAGACTAGACAGACAAGACTAGACAGACAAGACTAGACAGACAAGACTAGACAGACAAGACTAGACAGACAAGACTAGACAGACAAGACTAGACAGACAAGACTAGACAGACAAGACTAGACAGACAAGACTAGACAGACAAGACTAGACAGACAAGACTAGACAGACAAGACTAGACAGACAAGACTAGACAGACAAGACTAGACAGACAAGACTAGACAGACAAGACTAGACAGACAAGACTAGACAGACAAGACTAGACAGACAAGACTAGACAGACAAGACTAGACAGACAAGACTAGACAGACAAGACTAGACAGACAAGACTAGACAGACAAGACTAGACAGACAAGACTAGACAGACAAGACTAGACAGACAAGACTAGACAGACAAGACTAGACAGACAAGACTAGACAGACAAGACTAGACAGACAAGACTAGACAGACAAGACTAGACAGACAAGACTAGACAGACAAGACTAGACAGACAAGACTAGACAGACAAGACTAGACAGACAAGACTAGACAGACAAGACTAGACAGACAAGACTAGACAGACAAGACTAGACAGACAAGACTAGAGAGACAAGACTAGACAGACAAGACTAGACAGACAAGACTAGACAGACAAGACTAGACAGACAAGACTAGACAGACAAGACTAGACAGACAAGACTAGACAGACAAGACTAGACAGACAAGACTAGACAGACAAGACTAGACAGACAAGACTAGACAGACAAGACTAGACAGACAAGACTAGACAGACAAGACTAGACAGACAAGACTAGACAGACAAGACTAGACAGACAAGACTAGACAGACAAGACTAGACAGACAAGACTAGACAGACAAGATAAGACAGACAAGACTAGACAGACAAGACTAGACAGACAAGAATAGACAGACAAGCCTAAGACAGACTAGACTAGGACAGACAGAACTAGGATATACAAGACTAGTACAAACAAGACTAGGACATAGAAGACTAGAACAGACAAGATTATAACAGGCAAGACTAGACAGACAAGAATAGACAGACAAGACTAGACAGACAAGAGTAGACAGACAAGACTAGACGGACAAGACTAGATAGACAAGTTTAGACAGACAAGACTAGCCGGACAAGACTAGTCAGACAACACTAGTCTAAACTAGTCTAAACGGACATGACTAGACGGACAAGACTATACAGACAAGGTTAGGACATACGAGACTAGGACAGACAAGACTAGGACCGACAGGGCTAGGATATACAAGACTAGGACAGACAAGACTAGGACATACAAGACTAGGACAGAGAAGATTAGCACAGATAAGACTAGCCGAACAAGACTACAGAGACAAGAGTGGATAGACAAGACTAGACAGACGTGACTAGACAGACATGACTAGACGGATATGACTAGACGGACAAGACTATACAGACAAGACTAGGACATACAAGAATAGGACAGACAAGACTAGGACAGACAGGACCAGGATATACAAGACTAGGACAGACAAGACTAGGACATACAAGACTAGGGCAGACAAGATTAGCATAGACAAGACTAGACAGACAAGAATAGACAGACAAGACTTGACAGACAAGACTAGACAGAGAAGACTAGACAGACAAGACTAGACAGACATGACTAGATAGACAAGACTAGCCGGAAAAGACTAGACAGACAAGACTGGATAGACAACACTAGACTAGACTAGGTGGTGGATGCTCTATTCCCATTAGATATGGAACAAAACTGAAACTGGCCACAACTTACCACTCCCGCATCAACCGAAGAGTTCACTCTCCAGGAATTGGGGAGGGCAAGCAGAAAGCTACGCAACGGCAAGGCTCTAGGTCCAGATGGCATCCCTTCAGAAGCCATCAAGATTGCCGTGGAAACCATGGCAGAATGAATCCTGGCAATAATGAACAAAGTGCTGCGAGATGGAGTCTTCCCTGCTTGCTGGAAAATAGCAAATCTGCTGCTGCTTAAAAGGGAGATAAACCCACCCAAGACCCATCCTCATACAAACCTATCTCCCTCCTTGATTGTTCCGGGAAACTACTAGAACACTTGGTACTCGACCGTATTAAAAGTGAACTTCGGAAGGGATTCAATCTATCCGAAAAACAATACGGTTTCCGCGAGGGAAGATCCACTTTCGACGCCATTATCACGCTCGATGTTCGCTCGATGAAACGCCTTTAACACAGCAGCTTGGCACAACATAATCGATGAGATCGTTCAAAGACAATTTCCAGCTTCTGGTTAAAATAATTTCCAGCTACTTGTCGAATCGGAAAATACAACTAGATGCTAGTGGGAAAATACTACACCATAATGTCATATGTGGTGTCCCACAGAGATCAGTCAGTGGCCCTACCCTGTGGAATATACTTATGATGGCGTTCTAAGATTAGATCTGCCAGAAGGTGTGAAGACGGTCGGATTGGCCGATGACCTCGCCATCGTCATCTCGGCTAAAACCGAACTGTGCCTAATGAACCGAGCTAACAAAGCCATTGAAATTATAGACGGCTGGATGGTTTCGAAGAAGCTTAGCCTCGCCCCTGAAAAAAACTGAGGCGGTACTTCTAACCGGAAAAAGGAACATTGGGCCCGTACAATTCAAAATCAGAACTGAAAAAATTGTCCCAAAGGATGCCATTAAATACCTTGGGGTATTGATTGACCGAAGGTTAAGCTTCAACCAGCACACAGAAGGAGTAACCACCAAGGCGCTAAAAAGTGCTGCAGCCCTGGAACGGCTCATCGCAAATGTGGGTGGCCCCCTTAGCAGCAAAAGAAAACTACTAAGTAGTCTTGTCCACTCGACGCTACTATACGCCGCTCCCAATGAAAGAAAAGAGTGCCAATCCAAGAAACAGGCTAGCCAGGGTGCAAAGAACATTGGCCCTGAGAATCAGCAGCGCGTATAGGACAGTTTCAAGGGACGCAGTACTGGTAATTGGCAGCATTCCTCCAATAGAGCTCTTGGCTGAAGAAAGGACCCTAGTTAACTGGGACAAAAACAAATCGGTTGGGCTAAACATAGTTCAAATTAAAAAACGTGCAAGGGAAAAGCTGCTGGAGAAGTGGCAGAGCAGCTGGGACGCAGCATCAAAAAGGAAGGTGGACTTACAAAATGATACCTGGCATAATCCCGTGGGTTACACGGAAACACGGTGAGATAAATTACTATCTCACCCAGGTGCTAAGTGGACACGGGTGCTTCAAAGAGTACCTGTTCCGCATAGGCAGAGCTGAAGATGACAGATGGGTCTACTGTGGGGACACCGACAGTGTGTCACACACATTATTTGCATGCGAGAGATGGACTGACGAACGGAACATATGGACCAACAAGACAAAAACGGCACTCAACGAATACTCACTGGTAACGGAAGGACAAGGACAGCTGGACTGTCACCGACAACTTTATAAGAGCCATTCTAAGACAAAAGGAACAGGACGAACGAACAGCGCAAGACACGCGCCAAATCCAACGAAATATACAGCAAACTTTGGCAAACTGAAACTCCCTGAACCCCTAAACACTAAAAGTGAACGGGGGATGTAAGGGATGTTGTAAATAAGGAATTCAGATTTGGAAATACCTTTTCCAGTACAGCGACATCACGAAGATATGCAAGGAGCGGTTCCGGGATGTACGTGAAGTTTCAGGGGGGCCACTTGTCAAGTTAACGAAAGTGCTTGCTACGTTCCCCACCAAAAAAAAAAAGAAAGACAACACTAGACGCACATGACTAGACGGACAAGACTATACAAACAAGGCTAGGACATACACGAGTCAGACAGACAAGACTAGGACAGACAGGACTAGGATATACAAGACTAGGACAGACAAAACTAGGAGATACAAGACTAGGACAGACAAAATTAACACAGACAAAATTTGGACAAACAGGAACTAGAACAGACAGACTGGGATATACAAAACTAGGACAGACAAGAATAGGACAGACAAGACTAGGACAGACAGGACTGTACTGAGATATACAAGACTATGACTTACAAAACTAGGACAGACAAACTAAGCCATACAAGACAAGAGTAAGACAGACAAGAATAGTACATACAAGAGTCGGACAGACAAGACTGGGAAATACAAGATTAGGACAGACAACCCTAGGACATACAAGACTATGATAGAACAGGCTAGGATAGAAAACACTATGACATACAAAACTAGGAAAGACAAGACAAGAATAGACAAGACTAAGACAGACAAGACTAGGACAGACGGACGGACAGACAAGACTAAAGAATTTCGCAAAAGTTTGTTCAATCAAATCTACAAAAAAACAAAATTTGCTTCTAATAGAAATTTGGGGTTTTAAATATTTGGCAATATTTGCAAATTATTGCAAATAATACAAAGTTATAAGACTAGGACAAATAAGATTAGGACAAATAAGAATAGGACAGGCAAGACTAGAACAGACAAGACTTGGACATACAAGAATAGGACAAACAAGACTAGGACATACAAGACTAGAACAGATTAGTCTAAGACAGACATGAGTAGGACAGATAAGACTAGGGCAGACAAAGCAAGGACATATAAGACTGCGACATACTAGACTAGGTCATATAAGACTAGGGCATACAAGACTAGGACAGAAAAGATTAGCACAGACAAGACTAGACAGACAAGAATGGACAGACAAGACTAGGATAGACAAGACTAGGATATACAAGACTAGGACAGACAAACCTAGAACATATAAGACTAGAACAGACAAGATTAGCACCGGCAATACTAGGACATATAGGAACTAAGACAGACAGACTGGGATATACAAGTCTAGGACAAACAAGACTAGGATAGACAACACTAGGACAGACAGGACTGTGCTGAGATATAGAAGACTAGGACCTACAAAACTGGGACAGACAAACTAAGACATACAAGACTAGGACAGGCAAGATTAAGACAGACAAGAATAGTACATACAAGAGTAGGACAGACAAGACTGGGAAATACAAGATTAGGACAGACAACCCTAGGACATACAAGACTACGATAGAAAGGGCTAGGATAGAAAACACTATGACATACAAAACTAGGACAGACAAGACTAAGGCAGACAAGACTAGGATAGGCACGACTAGGACAGACAAGACTAGGATATTCAAGGCAAGGACATACAAGACTATGACAGACAATGCTAAGACAGACAAGACTAGGACATACAAGACTAGGACAGACGGACGGACAGACAAGACTAAAGAATTTCGCAATAGTTTGTTCAATCAAATCTACAAAAAACAAAATATGATTCGAATAGAAATTTGGGTTTTTGAAAATTTGGCAATATTTGCAAATTATTGCAGATAATACAAAGTTATAAGACTAGGACAAATAAGATTAGGACAAATAAGAATAGGGCAGGCAAGACTAGGACACACAAGACTAGGGCATACGAGAATAGGACAGAAAAGTGTAGGACATACAAGACTGTGACAGACAAGACTAGGACAAACAAGACTAGGACAAACAAGACTAGGACATACAAGACTAGAACAGAAGACTAAGACAGACAAGATTAGGACAGATAACACTAGGACAGACAAGGCAAGGACAGACAGGACTGGGACATACAAGACTAGGTCATACAAGACTAGGACATACAAGACAAGGGCATACAAGAATAGGACATACAAGTCTAGGATATACAAGACTAGAATAAACATAACTAAGGCAGGCAATACTAGGACAGACAAGACGAGGGCAAAGAAGGCAAGGCAGACAAGACTGGGACATACAAGACTAGGACATACAAGACTAGGACAGACAAGACCGGAACAGACAAGACTACTACCTACAAGTCTAGGACATACAAGACTAGGAGAAAAAAGATTAGGACAAATAAGACTAGGACATACAAGACTACGACAGACAAGACTAGGAGAGATAAGTTTAGACAGTCTAGAACAGACAGACAGGACTAGACAGACAAGACTAAACAGAAAATACTAGACAGACAATATTAGACAGATAAGACTAGACAGACAAGGTTAGATTTTAGAAGACGGACTTACTTGACGGACGAGACTACACAGATACGAACAGACAGACAAGACTAAACTTATTATTTTGACGTTTTAATTTATGACATTTTTAATTATTTTGACGTTTTCGTCCAATTTTGATATACAATTGACTGTCCAATTTTGACAAAAGTGTTTAGAAATGTTTTTCAAAGCAAATCAACAAAAAAACAAAATTTGAGTGGAATAAAGATTTTGGTTTTTGTAAATGTTTGGTAATTTTTGCAAATTATTTTGACGCTATCGTCCAATTTTCACACAAAACAAAAGAATTTTATAAGGTTTGTCCAATCAAATCAACAAAAAAACAAAATTTGCTTCGAATAGATTTTGGTAATAAATAAAAGTTTTGAAAATTTGGCAATTTGTGTCAATTGTTTTGACATTTTCTTCCAATTTTGCCATAAAAGACAGATAAGACTAGACCTACAAATTATTTTGTCGTATTCGTTCAATTTTGACATAAAACAAAAGAATTTTGCAAAGTATGTCCACTCAAATAAAAAAATAAAAAATTGCTTCGAATAGATTTTGGTTTTTGAAAATTTGGCAATATGTGCAAATAATTTTGACGTTTTCGTCCAATTTTGACATAAAATAAAAAATTTCGCAGTTTGTCCGCTCAAATCAACAAAAAAAAAAAGAAACTTTTATTCTAGGTAATAAATATTTTGGTTTTTAAAAAGTTGATAATATTTGTAAAATATTTTGACGTTTTCGTCCAATTTTGACACCAAACAAAAGAATTTTACAAGGATTGTCCATTGAAATCAACAAAAAACAAAATTTGCTTCGAATAGAGTTTGGTTTTTGAAACTTTGGCAATATTTTCCAATTCTTTTGACATTCTCTTCCAATTTTGACATAAAACAAAAGAATTTGGCAAAGTTTCTCCACTCAAATCAACAAAAAAAATTTGCTTCCAATAGAAATTTTGGATTTTAAAAATTTGGCATTATTTGCAAATTATTGCAAAGAGGTAATATTGCAAAGTTATAAATGTATTCCGCACGGGCTAAAATGTAATGTTCAGAATATTGAGCACACAATCACATCAGTTCAAAAAAGTAATTCGCAGCGAAAGGGCTCGACAGCCAATACTACTATATGGACATGAGTAGGAAGACACGGCCAGACAGATAAGACTAGACGGTAAAGACCAGGCAGACAGACAGGACAAACAGACTAGATTAGACAAGACAAAAACATTTATATTTTGTTTCCTTTCTTTAAATCAGGACAGAAACTAGCTGACATACTATATAATAGGAACATTCAAATTTGATAGTAATCAGACGTAAACTGATTTACGCACGAAGTCACAATACAATGGAGAAATATTTAAATTTCATAGAAACTGTATATCAAATTGTGAATAATTAAGTAAAAATGGTCTTTTCTCGTTAGTCACGTCTGCAAAACTTTCTTCCGACTAGTCTTGTCTTTCTAGTCTTGTTTAATCGTTTTATCAAAGCGGATCTGCCCTATCCAAATCTTCTAAACAAATCGATTTGGTTTTTACCCAAATAATTGCATTGCCGCATTCGTAAATCGATTAAGAGAATTCCAATAAATTCGACGTGAAGATTCACCGGTCGGTTTTGCCGATTCGTAATTTTGAGCACAAAAGGAAATTGTCGCTCGATCAGGATTTACCGATAAAAAATCGACGAGAAATTTACAAATCGTTCTGTTTTCCGCGGCAATTCCAATCTACGTTTTTCCTCAGAAACTTGCCAGAAGATAATTGGAAATTAATTGTGTGCAATTTCCATTAATTTAATTTATAAAAAATACGGTTTTTATATATAAATTAAATTGCTCAATATAAATTGCCAATGTAAGAAATATTGAGATATTAGCAAGATGCGATGGGGCAATTTAGTTTCAACTTCCCTTTAGTCACCAATTAATGAACGTTCACACCAATTTATTTACTTTCTACGTTACAACAATTATTAGATAATTAGAGTTTGAATTGTTTTGTCTGCACTAATTTACACTAAAGTAGTTTTAATAATTGCACTGAAATTAGCAATAAAAGCCTATCAAATCAAACACATTGCAATAACTGAGTCTAATATTATCATTAAAAGTAATTAGCCCATCAACAATAAGATGAATCTAGTCTAGCTGGAATACATACCAATCAATTATTCTAGTTTGCTAGTAGTCACATATATTGAGAAAGTAATTCCAAATGGGTAGATTTAGATAACTAATTGTGTTATCTAAATATACTTAAATATCGACAGGTTTTCAAATAAAAATGTTTATTAGTTTTACACATTGGCATTGAGTTTGTTTTAAGTCTGGATAATTTTTGCACGGACATGTTTTGCAATAATCGTCTAACAATCCTCTTTTGTAAACTCTTCACTTTTAAGTTTCCACTAAAAATAAACTTTCCAACGTAAACATTTCAACTTGCCAACAATTAAAGAAACTAAAATTATAAGACTAAATTGACAAGACTAGACCGACAAGATTAGACGCACAATGCTAGACAGACAAGACTAGACGGAGAACACTAGACGGATAAGACTTGACGGACAAGACCAGACGAACAAGACTAGACGGACAAGACTGTTCACCCTGTCACGTAAAAAAATACCAAGGGGAAGAAAAAAGGTGTACTGGTGGAACAATGAAATTACTTGCATGAGAGTGGACTGCATTTTTATCCATGGAAGAACTTATAAGGGCCAGTATGCGTATTCGAAGTGGCAAAGCCCCTGGTCCAGACGAACTGCCACCAGAAGCCATCAAAATAGCTGTCAAAAGATAAAGCCCTAAATATATGCTAAATGTCATGAACAACATTTTGGCAGATGGAAACTTTCCGAACATCTGGAAGAGAGCGAGGCTAGTCCTACTTAGAAAAGGTGACAAGCCCATAGAAAACCCATCATTCTATCGACCATTGTGCCTGCTCGATGCTGCTGGGAAACTGCTTGAACCGTTAGTGCTACAAAGGATAAAGATTGAGCTCAGTCAATTGAAAACCTATCAGAAAAGCTTCATGGATTCAGGGACGGCAGGTCAACAGTCGACGATATTATGCAAATCCTGGACGTGGTAGAGAAAGTGGTAGAAAAAAAACCCTTACTTTAGACGTTAAGAATGCTTTCAATACAGCAGCATGGGAAGATATTATGAATGAGTTTAGTGACAGAAGCTTCCCCCCATTCCTGCTGAGACTACTGCGCAGTTATCTACATGATCGTAAGATCATAATCGAAGCAGACGGCGAAGTCGTGGAGCGAGAAGTGCACAGCGTTGTTCCACAGGGTTCAGTAATGGGTCCTACTCTGCGGAACATCCTGTACGTTGGAGTACTTAGGCTAAAGTTACCAGAAGGTGTTAAGATAATAGGCTTTGCTGATGATATAGCGCTGGTAGTAGCAGGAAAAGACGGGGAGAGAGTAATGGAACATGCAAATTGGGCGATTGCACATAATAATAAATGGATGGAGAAAAGGAGCTTAAGGCTGGCCCCTGAAAAAATGAAAGCTGTTGTACTGACCGGAACGAGGCATATAGGGCCGATAGTATTTAAGGGCAGAGACGTAACTATAACGCCCAAGGAGGCAGTTAAATATCTTGGTGTGATAATTGATAAGAAACTATGTTTTACATCACATAGCAGGCGAGCAGCAACCAAAGCCCTCAAGGTAACAGCAGCACTGGAAAAGATGATGTCGAATGTGGGCGGACCAAACAGTATCAAGAGAAAGATTCTACGCTCAGTCGCTCACTCGGCAATGCTCTATGGTGCCCCGGTCTGGGCAAACGCAGTCGAGAAGAGACCCTTGAAAATAAGCTGGTCACAGTGCAGAGAAAACTGGCGCTACGTGTGCGCAGTGCTTACAAGATAGTCTCAACGGATGCAGTGCTTGTGTTGGCAGGCATAGCACCCGTAGAAGTCATGATAAAAGAAAGAAAAGAACTGTACAAAAAAACGGAATAGCGGACAGAAGAGAGAACTTAGCAAAATTGCTAAACAACATCTTTTCCAGGAGTGGCAAAACCACTGGACATGCTGTACAAACGGACAGTGGACAAAATTATTAGTTCCACAAGTGGGAATGTGGGTAGTACGAAAATATGATAAGATGAACTACTATCTCACCCAAGCCTTCAGCGGGCATGGATCCTTCAGAGAGCACCTGCACAATATCGGTAGGGCCTCTGATAATTTGTGTGTCTACTGTGGACAAACGGACAGTGCAGCGCATACGGTCTTCGAATGCGAAAGATAGATTCTGGGAGGGACGACTGGACAGCGAAGACAAAAACAGAACTGGGAGTAAAGACACTTTATGGAGGTCATGTTATGGAGGTCAAGTCCGAAGACAACTGGAGAGCAACGGATGATATGATAAGAGGCATTATGAGCATCCAAGAGACAGACGAACGTGCCGGACAGAAAGCCAGGAACTAACCTAACTAAGAAAATGCCTGAACCCCTAAACACATGATGTGAAATGGGGGATGTAAGGCAACAAATGCGTGACGTAACAAAGACAACGGCATCCTGATTGTATTCGAAAAGCGGTACCGGGATGTTTAAATTTAAAGTGCCACTTTAAAAGTTAATGCTAGTGCTTGCTGCGTCCCCATAAAAAAAAACTGACAAGACTAGATGGACAAGACGTTCTTTTATAATCCTGAGCACCCTGGGACCGCTTGCAGCATTTACATTCAGGGTGTCAGTTGTCATTACATTTAATAAAATATCTTAAATATGTTAGTATCTGCTATCGCAGTACATGGCAGCTGGGATTAGGGGCTGTTTAGATTGTTTCCCTCTTTTTCCAGAGACGTTAATCAGCTTCTTTTTAGGATAGGATCTTGTTGATCATTCCGTTTATAGTGTCTCTTTTTTTTGTGATTGTAGCATTTGTCCAATGGTATTCTTTGGATTTACATTGACTATTGCTGCATCCTTTTTTCTTTGTCCCATCTCGGGCAATCGTATAGCTTATGGATTACGTTGTCTATTTCTCCGCAATATATACAGTCTGGATCTCATGCCTTCCCGATGTCGTTGGACACTGTCCGATAGGCACTATATACCCGCAGATCCAGTTTTCTCTGACAAGCTGCTAGTTTTTTAATATTGTTTCTATTAGTGGCCTCCGCCCAGATAGGGGCACCGTATAACATCGCGGACTGGGCAACTGCGCTTAGCAACCTGCGTTTGCTGTTCATAGGCCCTCCAAGATTGGGCATAAGTTTATCGGGGCGGTTTTTCGCATAGGACTGGAAATTAACTTTGGAAAAACCAAGTACATGACATCAGATAGAGAAGATGAAGAACAAATTACATGGTTTTTATTGCTCACCCTGCTGCCATTTTAAAGTGCTTTTTAAAAGACAAACCATGCCGATTATAATTCCTAGGTATTTGATGTCTGGTTTAGGTATGATTTCTGAATCCAGTACTTGGAAGGAGATGTGTGCCAGTTTTCTGTATCCCGTCGACATAACTGCTTCAGTCTTTTCCGGTACTATGCGCAGTGATTTTGACTCCATCTAGCAGACAATTTGTTTGATTGCTTGATTGGCCTCTTGCATGATACCCTTTTCTGTTTTTCCGACGATGGTTAGTGCAAGATTGTCAGCGAAGCTTTTATCCTTTCAGTCCGTTCAGGTAGTTCCAGTCGAAGTACTACATCGTAGAGTACGTTCCACAGTGTCGGTCCTAATACAGAGCCCTGTGGAACACCACTAGTGACGTTGTGGGGTAGCCTATCTTATCTGAATGTATTTGAAGATGGAGAAGACTAGATGGAGAAGACTAGATGGACAAGACTAAAGAGACAGACGGACTCATGAACGGAAAAGACTAGATGGCCAATACTAGACGAACAAGCCTAGACAAGGGGATAATTTGAAACGAAAGAGCCAAAAGTTCCAATTTACAAAATTTCCGAATTTTTGAAGAGCCACTAAAATTTTTTTTTCCAATTATACAGTATTTGATTAATTATTGAATACTTATATCATTGGGAGGATTTACTTTGAATGCGAAGAATATCTGGAAGAGATCAGGCTGCCACATAAAGTTGAACATAGCTACATATAACATAGGATCAATGGCGTCTGAGGACAGAAGAGAAGAATCTGAAATAGAATTGGAAAATATTAAATGGGACATCGTGGCTATAAGCGAGACAAGAAGGATACGTGAAAGCTATATTGAACTAAAATCAGGACACAAACCATATACTCTACTATATGGGATCCAACAACTCCAGCGTAAGTGGAGTAGACATACTAGCCCACAAGCGACTGGTAAACTAAAATAAACTCGTTTACTTCATTGGTTGAAGTGCCGTGATCTTATGTATATCATTCATGTTATGGTGATTGTGATTTCTCTCCATTTATCTCTGTCTGTAATGCACCTCATGTTGTCCTTTAGTGAATTTCCTGTGAAGTGCTTCATTTGGTCCATTCATCGCTTCGGATATCGCTCCCCCTAGGTGTCGTGCCTTCGATTTTTCCCTGTATCACAAGTTTTTCCAAATTGTCATCCTTTCTGCTACTCACATGTCCAAAAAACATAAGAATTCGTTATCTTACGATGGTTGAAAGTCTTACATTAATTTGCAGTTCTTTTAATATTGATACGTTGGTTCTGTGAGCAGTCCAAGGGATTCTTAAAAGCCTTCTCCAAACCCACATTTCAAAGCTGTTCAGCTTAGCAATGTCTGTGGCCTTCATGGTCCAGGTTTCTGCCCCATATAATGCTATTGGCAAGACAAGAGTTTCGATAAGTTTGCGTTTTGTTTTAGTTGTTATTTGTTTGTCCTTCCAGATTTTATGCAGCTTTGTCATGACAGTTTTGGCAAGAGCGATTCTCCTTTTGATTTCGATAGATGAAATTCTGTCTCTGTTTATATTACCACCCAGATAATTATTTTCTTCTACCGTTTATATATCGTTTATGGTCGGCACTTTGTTTATTCTGTTGGTGCGATCTATTACCATTAACTTCTTAACCTAACAAGTTTTTTTGCCGATTTAGTTTTAACCCATAGTCCAGGCTTACTCCTTCCACTCTTTCAATAAGTTTAGCCATTTCCTGTTCGTCCTTTGTTATCCTCAAATGTGGTGTCATCGGTATAACGAAGGTTATTTGCTTTTCTGCCACCTATACTTATGCCACGATAATGTATTCACCATAAATGTTGAATAGCAAGGGAGTTAAAATACACCCTTGTCTTACGCCTCGTTGTATGCTGAAGGTTGGGGAGGTTTTGTCCTCCAGTCTAACTGTTGCACTGCTGTTTTCATATAGATGCTTTAATAGGAGCTCGAAATGTTGAGGGGTTCCCATCTCTAAGAGAGCTCTCCAAAGCTTTTGCCAGCTAACACAGTCAAAAGCTTTGCTGTAGTCTAGAAAGCAGAGATATGATGTTTTTGCAAATTCTCTTGCCTTTTCGATAATTTGTCGAACATTAGAGATTTGTTCTCTTGTGCCCTTGCCACTGACAAGCCTGCCTGTTCCTGTGGGATCTATTAATCCAAAAAGCTTCTGAGGCGTTGAAGGAGAATTCTGAGCATACCTTTGCTTGGATGTGAGATAAGTGCAACGGTTCTGTAGTTGTTACATTTTTTACTGGAACCTTTTTTGTGCAATCGAATGAAGGTCGAAGTGCACCAATCCTTTGGCCATTGTCGGGTTTTCCACATGTTGTTGCATCTTCCACAGAATTGTGATGCCTACTTCATCTAGTTGTTTTAACATTTCTGCGCTGAAATTGTCACCGCCTGTGGTTTTATTGTTTTTCAAAAAATGAATGGCTTGCTCTACTTCATCCCTCAAAATGTCAGGCTCTTGTTCCACCTCATTCATGGATGGTAGTTCGTTTTCTTGTTCAGGGTCTTCATTCTCGTAAAGCTTTCTGCAATATAACTGCCATACCTCAAGAACTCCCTCTATTTCAGTAAAAGTTTTGCCATTTTGATCTTCTATTTTCCATGTTTTTTGTTTAAATTCTCTGGTAATTTACTTGATTGTTCGGAAGGGGTCTAGTGTTTCATTGGTTTTTTGTAATCTTTCAATGTCAAGGCAGATTTTTTGTGTTAGTTTTTGTCCCGTCTGCTCAGTCGTTGAATGTCCCTGTTCAGTTTTTGGTATTCGATCTTCTGTTCGTTTTTGCGTATACCTGTTCTTCTGAGCGTCTTTCTTTTCTATACTGCGTTCCAAGTTTCGTCAGTCATCCACTGTTTCTTATTCAAATCGTGAGTACGAGGGGCGTTTGAAAAGTCCGTGCAAAGTCCGATAGATGGTACCACCGGCGCGTATCGAGGTCATGTTTGGTTATTATCATCTCTTGAATGAACGCATACCAAGTTTCAGCCATATTTGTTTATTTCTTTGTGCGTGGCATTCCTGTAAATCAAGGAAGTCGAGTTATTTTTAAGAAATGGACAAAAAGAATTTCGTGTGGTAATTAAACATTACTTTATGAAAGACAGAACGCCTCAGGAGACTAAAGATAAGCTTGAAAAGCATTATGGTTGCTCTTCACTTTCGATTAGAACCGTTTATAAGTAGTTTCAAAACTTTCGGTCTGGCCATATGGACACAAGTGACGCGGAACGTTCTGGACGGCCTGTGGAGGTTTTTGGAGGTCGACTCCAGGAATGATTGATAAAATCCATGATATGGTGATGGATGACAGAAGAGTTAAGGTGCGTGGGATTGCTAGTGCTGTGGGCATCTCGACTGAACGGGTACACAATATTTTGAAAAAACATTTGGACATGAGTAAGCTATCCGCAAGATGGGTGCCGCGATTGCTCACGCTTGACCAAAAACGGAATCGTGTGAAGTGTTGCCACGATGGTTTGCAGCTGTTCCAGAAGAATCCGGAAGACTTTAAGCGTCGTTTCGTCACTGATGAAACATGGATACATTATTATACACCGGAGACCAAACAACAATCTAAACAATGGGGTTACTAAGGGAGAATCTGCACCAAAAAAGGCGAAGACCGTTCCTTCGGCCGGAAAGGTTATGGCGACTGTCTTTTGGGATACGCAAGGGATAATCCTCATCGACTATTTGGAAAAGGGTAAAACTATTACAGGTAAATATTATTCGTCGTTATTAGAGCGTTTGAAAACCGAGCTGCAAGAAAAACGCCCGCGATTGGCCCACAAGAAAGTCCTTTTCCATCACGACAACGCACCAGCACACACCTCAGCAGTTGTAGCCGCAAAATTAATGGAAATAGGCTTCCAACTCGTTTCACATCCCCCCTATTCTCCAGACTTGGCTCCGTCGGACTACTATTTGTTCTCCAATTTGAAGAAATGGCTGGCGGGACAAAGATTTCATTCAAACAAAGAGGTGATTGCGGACACTAATGGATATTTTGCAGACATGGACAAATCCTATTATTCGGAAGGGATAAACAAGCTGGAACATCATTGGACGAAGTGTATAAACCTTAAAGGAGACTATGTTGAAAAATATAAAAGATTTATCCCAAATATGTTAGTAGTTTTTATTTTTGCACGGACTTTTCAAACGCCCCTCGTACTTTGTTAAATTACTTCCTCTTTGTTTGTGGTTAACGGTATAAGAACATTAAAAGCCATCTCCGAAATAGTAATCTCCATTACAATAAGAATAAACAAAATGGAAACACTAAAAATAATACAGGCCTATGCTCCTACAAGCAAAGCCGAATACGAGGAGATTTACAAATTCTACGAGGAAAACTCGTAAAAGGAATGCGCGAAAATAAAACATCAAAAACTTTAGTCATTGGAGATTTCAACTGCAAGATCGGGAAGCAGGCAAGCCAGGATGAAGCGTACGTTGGAAAACATAGACTAGGAGAAAGAAACCACCGGGGTTCAATTATGGTAAACTTCCTGGAGGAAGAACACCTATATAACGCAGGCACTTTTTTCAAAAAAGCCAAAACTGGAAATGGACTTGCGCAATCCCGGATGGCACCTTCAACAATTCACTTTAACTAAAAGCTAGAAAGAAACAGGAGAATGAAGAAAACTACACTTAAGCAGGTTGATAGAGAAAAACTAAAACAAAACCCAGAGGAATTCCAATCTCGACTAGAAAACATCTTCATAAACAACCATACAACTGCAATAACTGATATAAAGGACCTTATCAAACAGATCACACACTCCCCAAATCAGGCAGCTGAAAGTTACGCTGTATCAGGAAGCATAAAATCCAAATAGTACGGAAGGTCTTAGAATAACACAAAGGCCTGAAGGTTTTCAGGAGGCTGGCAACAAAGAATTTCGGGGTTTTTAATTTTCTGAAGAATCGAGGTTACCCCTCCATTTATTCTTGCTCCGGCTCCATCAGTTGCTATGAAAACAATTTTGTTTAAATCGAGTTCATTACCTTACAGGAATTAGCAGCATTTGCTATGCCCAGCAATGCCCAGCATTTGCTATATCTTCCCTACGAGTTTGCCCTGAGAGCGGTAGCAATCCTAGCAGTTCCTTTGGACCTAATTCTTTTGTATCTTCGGGCGACTTGTGTCTTTTATGCCACAAGACTCATTTTTAGCAAGTGATAAGCTATTACTTTGAAGACATTTGAGAACTTCTATCTTGTTAGGTTTTAGCTGATACCCTATGGCCAATATTTGTTTTTCGTCAGCACGTATAGAGTAAGTGCAGTTCTTCATATGCACGTATGAAACAATCTTTGACGTACTCACCATCTGTTAGTGTTTATCTCATTTTCCCCCTTTTGCAATGTTTAGTGATACTGCAAAGCTTGCCAGATTTACATTATTTTTGTTTTCAAGCTCTTTAACAGCTTTTTTTCGTTCGTCATCGGCTGAATATTTACCAGCGAACTGGATATGTAGTAGTGAAGTCTCCCTCGAAATTTGACTTCTTAGTGTGCGAGTTTTTCGTCGACAATACAAGACGGAAGCCAAACTTTGTTGCATATGAACGCAAACGACTGAATTCTAGATTTTCTTCTTCGAAAAACGATGTGCAATGAAATGAAATCCGAATGTGATTTCATAGAGTTTGATTTATAGAAGACAATATAAAAAAAGTAGCAGGTACGATAAACGAAATTAGTTTCATATGATCATCATCATAATATGCCGCTACAGTCCAAATGGAGCCTTGGTTCCCAGGATTCTAGCCCCCCCATTCGAGACTGTCCATCGACGTTCACCTCCACGCTCTTATCCCCAGTATTTGGTGTGCATCTTTTCTCATCTCGCCCTCCCAGTCCAACCTTGGTCTCCCTATCGGTTGCCTACCTTGCATTCTTGCGTTTAGCAAACTCTTTGGGAGTCGCGAATCGTCCACCCACAGCACGTGTCCTGCCCATTGCAGCCTTTGCAGCTTTATAAATGTGGATATGGGCGGCACTTTGTATATGTTATTGGGTTCTTTTTTCTGTCTCGGCCTTCGTACCTTGCCATCCATGATCGGTCCCAGTATTCTCCGCAGCACTTGCTCAATGTCTACTACGCTCTTTGTTTCCTCTGTCATAATTCAGGTTTCACTGCAGTAGCACGCGGTGGGTCTTATGACCGTTTTGTATATTCGCAGCTTTGTTTTGGTGGACGCTATTTGATTTTGGTATTCCCGACATTGCAAAATAGGCTATGTTCGCCGCTAGAATCCTGCGGCGTATCTCTCCGTCCTCTGCCCCGTCCCTGTTAATCTCTACTCCCAGGTACACAAATTTGTTGACTGTCTCAATGTCATCCTGGAGCCGAATGTCTGGCCTGTTTCTTCGCCTTTGTGTAGGCGATTATCTTTGTTCTGCTAATGTTTATTTAGAGCCCGCTTTCTTTGGCATGTTCCTTTAACTGTGTATATGTCTGTTGTGTCGTATCGACCCTTCTGCTCATTATGTTGATATCATCCGCATATGCGGCTAATTGCACGACCTTGTTGTTGAGGAGGTTGTCTCTGCTCACTCCCATTAAATTTGTCCTATAACATACTCTGACGTGAGGTTGAAGAGTGTGGGTGCCAGGCCATCTCCCTGCTTCAATCCTTTCGTTATTTTAAATGGATCCGTTAGCCGGTTTTGGATCCGTATTACGGCTTCTGATTCGTCCATTGCTGCCTTGATCATTCTTATCAGCTTAGTCGGTATATTTAGCTGCTGCAATATTTGGTAGAGGCTGTTAATAGAGTCATATGCCTGTTTGTAGTCGATAAAGATGTTGTGTATATCGATATCGTATTCCCATGCTTTGCTTTGCTTAGTAGTATATGCTTTATTGTGAGATCTGGTCGACAGTGGACCTACCTAGCCTGAAGCATGCTTGGTATTCTCCGATGAGCCGCTCTGCGTGTGGTTGTAGGCGCTTAGACTAGTTCCGCGGTAGTTGTCGCATTTTAGCTTGTTTCTTTTTTTGTGTATAGGTATTATAATCGCTTTTCACATGTCGCTTGGTAATAGCTCTTCTTCCCATATTTTTATTATTAGGGAATGGATTTCTTTCGTTAGGCGTTGACCACCTAGTTATTACCCCTCCGCTGGTATACCATCAATTCCCGGCACTTTGTTCCTATTTAGTCTATTCATGGCTTCTTTAGTTTCTTCGAGAGATGGAAACTCCGTTCTCTCCTTGCCTCTTTTGTCGCTGCCAGGAGATTTTTGAAGTTCCCCTTCCATAAAGCCTTTATTTTGTGGAGTTCACTCTCCATTTGGCCCCCATGGTTTTTCATCAGTGCGTGATTTAAAACCCTCTCGAGTTTCGTGTATGTACATGTATGCTTTCCTGGCTCCACTCTCTTTAAAGTTCTCCTCCATTAGGCCTAGGTTCTTCTTTCCATTAGGTTCTTCTTTCAATATAATTCCTATATTTCTTGTTTCTGTCTGCTATTGCTTCTTCACACTCTTTGTCGAACCACACTTCCCGCTTTTTCTTTTTCCTTGGGCCTAGAGCTGTCCTCGCCCTTTCTGGAAGTATCCCCTATATTCTATTCCATTGATTTTCTGCGCATTCTTGCGGTTGTAGGTTGTTCTCAGTGGTCAGTTTGTTTGTGATCTCTTGTACATATTGTAGTCTCACTTCTGGTATTTTCAGTTTTTCGTAATCTGGTGGCGTTGTCTTTGTTTGCACGTTGTTGGCGTTCTTAACTATTCTGCACCTAAACAGTATTTGAACTATGTGATGATCTGACCCACAATATGCACCTCTTTCACGTCTACGCTTTCACGTCCATTATGCTGTTTGCTGCTCTTCTGTCAACTATGACGTTATCTATTTGGATTGTTATTCTTCCATCTGGCAACCTCCATGTACTTTTGTGTATGTTTCGGTGTGGAAAGCACGCAGAGCGGATGACCATGTTGGTTTATTTTATGATTCCATTCATATGATCGATTTCACGATTTAAATGGTTTTAATAATAAAATCATTAATTTTAGCTAATGGAACTGGAGAGCCGCAATTTTACATCGAAAAAATCGCAGGTTGCCGACTTTTGGCCTACACGGACAAGGCTAGACGGACATGACCAGATGGACTAGACTAGACGAACAAGACTAGATGGATAAGTCTAAACGGACAAGACTAGACGCACAAGACTAGACGGACAAAAGAAGACGGACAAGACTAGTCGGACAGGACTAAACCGACAAGACTAGACGGACAAAACTAGACAAAATAAACTAAAGAGACAAGATTAGACAAACGAGATTAGAAAGAGAAAACTAGGTAAACAAGATTAGGTAGACAAGACTAGACAGACAAAACTCGATAGATAAAACTAGATAGACAAGGCTGGACATACAAGACTCGACGACAAGACTTGACAGATAAGCTCTATACAGTATAAAGACTACACAGATTAGAGACTAGAAAGAGTAGTTATATATTTGTTTTTCTGTTAAATCTAAATCTCGTGTGTTTAGATTATAATATTTATTTATAATTGAGAATATATTTCCGCCAAGTTCCAATTGAGTAGTTGGTGTACATACTAGTTGCCTTTCCTGTTATTACAAGGACTAGTTAGCACGAACTATAAATTTTTTCATCTTCTCTACAAACAAATCCTAAGACTGAACTTGAGAGATTTTAATACAGAAAAACGCGTAGAATAAATAAACTAGGAATTAATTTATTGTTAATTTAAAATAAATTTAAAATAAGATTTGGACGAATGTTTGTAATATACTTAAAATAAGTTTGTAGATATAAATTTCGACAACATTTATTGTGAATAGTAGCTTCTTATTAGTCTGAGTAACTTCGTTTATAACGGTCTCTAATAGTTTAATCAGGTAAATCACTAATCACTAATTCTTATTTATAGGTAATAATTAATGATATGTTATGATTGTTTATTATAAACTTGCGTGCATAGAAATCGACCCATTGTAAACTTTTGACTTTTTTTTATTTATTTTAACTATTTTTTTAAGAAACTATTTATGAAATAAAGAAATATGCCGTTTGAAAGAGAATTTAATATGCTTTCATATGAGTTTACATTTATCAAGTATGCTTATCGTTTATAGGCGTAGCAAGCAGTAAACAAAAACGTATAATAACGTATTTATGATGGTGGTTATTACGAGAATAACAAACTTATGAAAGATTGTAATTATTGCCTTTGCAATTGAAATTTGCACATTATTCGTTTCTCACAATTTGATTAGTTTTCAAGAGTGTTAGTTTAGTGCATACTGCACCGCTAAAAGCCAGCCAAGTATTTGTTCTAATCTAAAATGGACTTGGCCAGCAAGTTGTTGCTCGACAACTGGATATGACACGCGACGCGGTTTGAATAGTGTTCCAACGTTGTGGGGAGACTGTATGCTTTCATAGACGACCTGGTACAGGCAGAACGAGATTTACAACTGCTCGGGATGACCGCTTTATTGTGTCAACATCATAAAGAAATCGTCACCTTGTGCTGTTCAACTGCAACAACAGCTGCGTGATGTACGAAGAGTGACTATTAGTAAGTGGAGAGTAACACGAAGACTGCAGGAAAGTAACTTGAGCAAAGAGGGCTGCAGTTAGTGGCGCTCCGTTATGGGCTAACGCCATAGAAAAATCTAGCGTGTGGAGTATGCTAACTTCTCTCCAGCGAAAAGTAGCAATAAGAGAATGCAGCGCGTATAGGACGATATCAAGCGATGCTGTACTTGTGATAGCTGGTATCCCGTCAATAGAGTATACTATCGAGGAAAGAGTCCTGCTTCATAAAGCAAGATACGACCCAACAGTGACAAACATGAAGGAAAGAAGAAAAAACGCTAGGGCGCAAAAGCTTGAAAAATGGCAAAGAATGTGGAGCAATGCTAAATTCGGGTCGTGGACTAGATTTTTTATCCCACAGATAGAACCATGGGCTACAAGACAACACGGGGAGGTTAGCTATTATATAACCCAGGCACTCATCAGCCATGGTTCTTTTAAAGAATACACCTGCAACATCGTCAGCACCTGCAACATCGTCAAACTATCTGTGCATATACTGTGGCTGTGGTATATACACAGACAGTGTCCATCACACTATTTTTGAGTGCGACCGATGGACCCCGGAAAGAGATACATGGATAAACCAGACACGATCCGAACTAAAAGTGACAACATTAGTTTATATAACGCTGAGATGCTTACCAAAAATGCATCTAATTTCCTTTGTTACTTACTTGTAATTTCCAAATGTTACTTACTTTACAAAGAACACACTTTTACACAACTCTACTTGCCACCCTTCCAGTTTAGAGTCAGGAAATCACACTCAACGTACCATCAACTGCTTCGCCTAACTGAAACTATCGAGAAAGGATTTGAGGACAAGAAATACACCATTGTGGCATTTATAGACGTAGCTCAGGCATTCGATCGAGTGTGAATTCACGGCCTAAAATTCAAGCTTCAACAGCTTAATCTACCAAGCTACCTACTAAAATTGCTATATTCCTTTCTCACAGACAGAACCTTCGCAGTAAAAATCCACGCGCAACTATCAGATGCCAGAACCATTAAAGCAGGGGTTCCACAAGGAAGCATTCTTGGCCCAACTTTATTTAATATATATACATGCACGATATCCCCGTTCCTTCTCGAGCGCTACTCTCGATGTATGCTGATGACACAGCTATTATAACCCAACAACACCACCTTCACGTCGCAGCAGAACAACTCCAATTAGCTTTGAACTTCATCAACGACTGGCTTTCTCAATGGCGCGTAAAAATAAACTGTACCAAAAGTGAGATAAAAGTATTCACACTACGACGGATAAAAAACCTACCGCCAATCGAATTAGGAGGAAATGTAATAAGATATAACCAAGAAGCTGTAAAGTACCTGGGTGTGCACCTAGATACTCGTCTAACATGGAGCCTTCATGTAAATAAAAAGATCAACCAAGCATACGCCAGCCTGTCTCAATTATACTCTCTAATAAATAGAAAAACAGCCCTACAACAAAAAACTTCTTTACTCCTCTATAAATCTCTTATAAGAACCTTAATAACATACGCATGCCCCATTTGGTGCACCACATCAAAAACCAATTTCAAAAAACTGCATACAGTTCAAAATAAAACACTACGAATAATCTTAAATGCCCCTTGGTTTATCAGAAACAAGCAGATACATCAGGAATTAAATGTGCCCACCGTCAAGGAGTATGTTACAAAAACAACAGTAAAATTTTTTGAAAAAATCCACCAATGCCCCAGTGCCATTTTCTACCAACTCGGACAACGTAACATCCACACCAGACTCAAAAGAAAACGCCCACAGGACATCACCGATCCCGACTCAGAAAACAGCGAAAGTGATTAAACAGTGATTTAAATAGTGACAAATTACCAAAATTAGAACTCTCAGCGGACAAAGCCGGCTTACGCTAAGTACCAAAAGTCAAAATAATTAATTGTTAACACTACTGTGAATGACAGATTAATTCTGTCGAACCGGTATACTTATAATAAAAAAAAAAAAACTAACTCTAGTGAATTAGACAAATTTAACTTATTCTGGATCTATTCAGCACCAATTATACAGGAAAACTTCTCCTCTTACTGGCTCAAATCTAGTTTAGTGAGGATACCAAAAAAGCCAAACTCCGAGTTACCGTCCGATTAGTCTGATATCTCATGTCCTCAGGGTATTTCTGCAAAATATACAAATAAATGACACCCAATTTGCATTCCGGAAGGGGCTCGGTACGCGAGAAGCCCTCTTTACTTTAAACGTTTTGACAAAGGTGTAGGGACATGAATACATTTGTATATGCCTGCTTCATTGATTACCGTAAAGCGTTCTACCCTGTGCAGTACCAGACAATGATAGAGATACTACTAGCTACTAGGATTGACATCGAAACAGACATCGCAATCTTAGTGGAACTCTAGTAGAACCAGATTGTTGAACTCCAACCAAGGAACATCGGATGCTGTGTCAAATCGGAAGGTAGTATGCCAAGGCTACATACTGTCTCTTCTCCTGTTCAACGTTTACTCAGCCATTTTCAAGGAAGTATAAACAGAAGATATGGGAGGTAACAACATAAATGGAGTTTATATCACTAATATCATATATGCGGACGACACCATGGTCCTGGTCGACAACAAATCAGAGTTACAAGGAATGATGAATGGGATTCTTCGGCACAGTGAACGATTTAGGCTACACATTACCATCTCTAAGAAAAAACTGTTCGTTTTCTCCAAGGCACCTATCACCGAAACGCTATTAATCAATGGCAAAAATATTGAATAAGTTTTGTTCTTTGAATATCTGGGCACCATCATCAACTTGATATGAGATATGAAGCGTGAGATACGTTCTAGATTAGAACACACTAGGAAAAAATTTACCAACATGAGGCAGTTTTTCGGCAACTTTGATCTGAGCCTGGAGCTTAGAGTACGCAGGGCCGAAAGTTATTTATTGAATGTGTTACTATATAGATACGAATGAATATTCGAAATAATTAATGACCACCATAAAAGAAAGATAAACAAGATACATAGGCCAGATCATGAAAGGCGATAGATATGAAATGCAAAGACTGATATTCGTCAAGGTACCAAAACTATTAGTTGTAAGATTTTAGACGATTTAGGTGCAAAAAACCTGCCCCCTTTCTCAATTTAGTCATTCTGTTGGCCGCTCCATTACAACTTGTTTTGTTATTCGTTTGTCGTTTATGGAGTGTATCTGGTGTATGTAGTTATTTAGTGCACAATGTCAACCAAACGGAAACACGTCACTTTAAGTTTGCGTCAAAAACAGGAGACTATGAATAAAGATGATAAAGGAGAAACCACGGCAAACCTCGCACGCACAAGCGTTGGCAGATCTACGATCTACAACATCAAAGTTAACCGCGAGAAAATCCTTTTTAAAACCTGATCAACAATTCTGAGCAAGCTCTACAATTAGAGCCAATTCAATTCTGAGCATCTGAGAGTTTGTAGAGTGCTCAGTGTACAATTGTCTGCGGATTTTTCACAAGAGCTTTCCAACAAATGTGAAGTGGACAAACGATGACATACAAGATTAGCTTCAAGACACAAGCGAGGAAAATTTGAAAACCCTTTCTGACGAAGAAATCTTCAGACAAATATGTTCCACGGATAACGACGAAGCTAACGATGACTTTAATGTTTCAACTCGGCGAACTGTTACCAACGGTGAGGCATTCAACGAACTCAATGTTTGTACGAAATGGTCAGAATAAAACGTCATAGCAAGTGCTGATGTGTTAGTGCTAAAAAAGTTGCAAGAGTGCGTTTTTGATAAAATGTTTAAGGCAAAGAAACAAAAAACAATTAATGATTATTTTGTATAATGTGTTTTCAGTCATTTTTATTTAAAACATATGTACTATGTGTTCTTATTGTTAGTATGTACATATTGTATTCTTTTTGAAATACAATTGTACCTAAAATATGTAAAATTGTTATTTGTTCGTTTTGTTTTATCCGGAGATGCTAGATCAATGTTTGTATTCAACATTTGTATTCCACATTCAAATTCATAAGATTTTAATCAACATTTTAATTTAAAGTTATTAATTTCACACAATTTTTAATTCTTGATATTTTTATCTAGTGATTGCCGAAAACTAAAATATTCGGAATTACATCCTTTTCTTTCACAACTCTCGCGGACAATGTCATATTTGAATAATTCACAATAAAAACTTACTTGACTCAAAACCAAGTAGGTACACATGTAGATAAGACTGTCCAGTACTCTTTGTTTGTACCTGTTTATCAAGACTTATTTGTCTAATCTTTCCTGTCTAATCTCGTACGTCTCACCTGTCTAGTCTTATGTCTAGTTTGGTTTGTCTTTGTGTTTGTATTTGTTTTGGTTTGTTTTTTTTTGTTTTTTTTTTTAAGTAGTTTAGAGGAAGCTCTCACTAAACCCCCTATTCCTAGTAATAGTACCCCTATAATTTGGCTTTTAGTATGCGCCACCCCGGTATGACATATTTTGCATTCATTCAGGGTGGGCAGCCCGCACGGTTAGTGGAAACCACCCTAGTTGTCGCCTCCCCGACCAGGAATCGAACCCGAGTCTCCCGCATTGCCAGGCGAGTATGTATCTAGTTTGTCATAAGTAGACATCGGATTATATGCACTATCGACATGCCAAAATATGCACGCAAATATGCACTAAAAATGGGCGAAATATGCACAAAAAATGGGCGAAATATACATGAAATATGCACAATCAAAATACTATTTATTATTGGAATTTACTTATTTTTTACAATATACCGTTGTAGTTCCTGTGACAATATACAATTAAATATTTTTTTCCATTTTGCGTCTGTAATGGACTCATAACAGCACTCATATGCGTGCGGTTATGGCTCACCGAATGCTGTTATGAGTTATTTTTTTCAAGGTTGGCACTAAAACTCAGAGCTGTCAGTGTCAAATTTTCGGCGAGATAGTTTTGAGGTTATGTGATGTGTGGAAATCGCGAATACACAAATTTAATTAATGAATGGTAATAAGAGCACTCGGCGAGTCACAACCGCACGCATATTAGCGCTGTTAAGAGTCCATTACAATCGCAAAGTAGAAAATAGTGTATTAAAGGACGAGTTTAGTAAGCGCGATTTTTCAGCACGCGTCCAAATTTAGAACCTTACGCGCTTATCGAAAATCGCGCTTTTTCAGCACTTGTAACCTTTACTTGCGGTTGAAGTAAATTTTCTTTGACGGCTGTGGCACGTATTGCTAAAAAGGCTAAACTACAAATAAACCTAAGAATAAATCTGTCATAGTAATCATAATTTACATTGAGTAATAAAACAATATATTTACACCAAGCATAAGAAATAGGTTAGGTTAGGTCCTCCTCCTCCTCGCTTTCTAAACTTGTAGTTATGCTAAAAGATTGCGCTTACTGAACTCGTCTTTTAATATACTATTATAGATTTTCTAGAGAAAACTTGTGACGTTTGTCAGTTAATATTAATTTGTAGGCTAAAAAAATGAGCTCTTTACGTCAACTGACGTTACTGGACAGAAATTTGGCGTCACTTCTGCAAAAACCTCTTGAGGCAGAGATTGACTGGTGGCTTTTATAAATGCGTTTACTTTCTTTGTTCCTTCAAGACCAAGGTTTTTTTTATAGAGGACAGCATTTAATTTGCCACGGACCTTTTCTGATAGTGAACTCGGAAGGTCGTTGCTCTGTTCATGTCAAACGTTCATGTGTTCCGACAATAAAAGTGTTTCTTATTAGCTTATATTTTGTGCAAAAATCTTTCTATTTGTTGCCTATAAATTTCGATTTTGTTGCGAACCCGAAAAACAAGTCCCAATGTAACTCACAACTCCAGCTTGTTACGATTGCGTCTTCTTCTTCTTTAGGTGCCTTCTCCATTACTGAACGTTGGCAACAATCATGGCAAATTCCGCATGGTGCGAGGTGCTCTGAACAATCAGTAGGAGTCCAGACCAGTCCAGTCTCTTATGTTCATTAACTAGGAGCACTTTCTTCGACTGGACCACGGCGTCCTTCTATCTTGCCCTCCATTATTCATTTTATAAGGTTATATTTTGTATTTTTGAGAATATGTCATAGGAATGCTGTCTTACGTTTCATCACAATAACAAATAGCTCTCTGTCTCCGTCCATGCATCTAAGAACCTTATTATTCGTGATATATTCTGCACAGCATATTCTCTGCTTTCTTCGAAAGATCCACATCTCAAACGCTTCTATTTTTTTCATAGTATTGATCTTCAAAGTCCAAGCCTCAACACTATACAACAGTACCGAGTGAATGTAGCACTTAACAAACCGGTATCTTAGTTAAGGTTTTGGCTTCTCTCGCAAAATACTTTTGTCATCTTAAGGAACGTTGTTCTGGCTATTTCGACACGTGTTCTTACTTCCAGATCTGGATCCAGGTCTTCGGTGATCCAGCTGCCCAAGTATTTAAATTTAGCGACCTTCTCTATTTGCTTATTGTATACTCGCAAATTGGCTTGGGTATCTGGTGTTCTACTAATAACCATTGTTTTCGTTTTGGCCGTATTTACTCTTAGCCCAAGCGCACCACCTTCTGCTATTATTTGGTTCATCAAACGTTGTAGGCCAGCTGAACTGTCTGCAAATTTAGCAGTATCGTCCGTGTACCTGATGTTGTTTAAACGATCACCATTGATTTTGATTGAACCTGTAGAGTTTTCTAAGGCTTTCAGGAATATTTGTTCCGAGTAGATATAGCCCTGACGTACTTCACGTTTAATAGGTATATCGCTGGTCGTGTCATCCTCGAGTCGTGCTGCAGCAGTCTGGTGTTCGTACAAATTTTGTATGAAGGAGATAACTTTTTGGTCGAGGCCTTTGGTCACCATAATGTTAATTAGTTTGGTCACCAGAATGTTACGAGGACGTTGTGTTATAAACAATCAAATGCCTTTGTATAATCAATAAAACAGATGTACACGTCCTTATTTTGGTATCTACATTTTTGCATGAGAACTGACAGGCCAAACAACGCTTGTCTTGTTCCAGGTACATCTCTAAAACCAAACTGTTCCTTGCTTAGGTCTTCTTCGCATTTCTTACGTATTCTATTAAGTGGGATTTTAAGGAATACTTTTAATACTTGGCTCATAAAGCTTATCAGTCGGAATTGGTCGCATTTGTTTGCGTTTGGTTTCTTTGGTAGGGCTATGAATATTGATTTCAGTCTTATATGTATGTATAGTATGTATGTATATATAGGTATGTTTGGGGATTCTTATATTTTGTTAAAGGAGTTTACAAGAATGTCGATATTCGAGATTCTCCTCTTGTATAAACTTTAAGATTTCTATGTACATGTCGTCCGCTCCTGCAGCTTTACCTGAATTGGAGGACTTTATAGCTTTAATAATTTCTGATTTCATGATGTTCAGGCCAGTGTCTCCTCCTTGATTTGGATGTGGTAAATTAGTTTCGCCATCGAACAAACTTTGGATATACTTTATCCACTCTTATTTTATTTTATTGCATCACTAAAATTATTCTAACTGAAAACTGAAACAGACACAAAGATCAACGACAAGAAGATCTTTGTATCACTGGATCTGTTCCTCTCGACTGCCTAGTCTTACCGGCCTAGTTTTGTTTGTCCTGTCTGTTTAGTCTTGTCTGCCTAATCCTCCATTAGGTGAATGCGAGCAAGGTGGGGTTATTGGCGGCGAGAAAGGCCATAAGATTTGAATGCAAGGTTTGCCATATGGGAGACGAAAGGTTAATAGGAGGTAGAGTTCGAGCAAGGAAGACGTGCGTGTGTTTTACAGAAAGTGTAGTTGAGATGTTGAGACTATAACCGCGGTTAGTTCGCTAGCGTCGTCTTTCCAGCGCAGCCCTACGACAGGAGAGGTCACGAAAATACCAAAAACCAATTAATCACACCAGGAGAACAGGAAAGAGAAAAGGGGTCTGGTTGTAAGGAAACAAAAAAATAAAAATAAATAAAAGAAGAATTAACTTAAGAAAAATAAAATTTTGTCCGTCTAGTCTTGTCCGTCTAGTCTTGTTCGTCTAGTCTTGACTGTCTAGTCTTGTTCATCTAGTCTTGTCCGTCTAGTCTTGTCCGTCTAGTCTTGTCCGTCTAGTCTTGTCCGTCTAGTCTTGTCCGTCTAGTCTCGTCCGTCTAGTCTTGTCCGTCTGGTCTGGTCCGTCTAGTCTGGTCCGTCTACTTTTGTCCGTCTACTCTTGTCCGTCTAGTCTTATCCATCTAGTCTTGTCCGTGTAGTCTTGTCCGTCTAACTTTTCCGTCTAGTCTTGTCCGTCTAGTCTTGTCCGCCTAGTCTGGTCCGTCTAGTCTGGTCCGTCTACTTTTGTCCGTCTACTCTTGTCCGTCTAGTCTTATCCATCTAGTCTTGTCCGTGTAGTCTTGTCCGTCTAGTCTTTTCCGTCTAGTCTTGTCCGTCTAGTCTTGTCCGCCTAATCTTGTCCGCCTAGTCTTGTCCGCCTAGTCTTGTCCGCCTAGTCTTGTCCGCATAGCCTTGTCCGCCTAATCTTGCCCGCCTAGCCTTGCCTGTCTAGTCTTTTCTATCCAGTCCTCCACGGTAGTGTAGTTGACATATCCGCTTTTCATCCGGGAGACCCGGGCTGGTATCTTGGTCGGGGAGGCGACAGCTAGGACGGTTTTCACCAACTGTCCGGGCTGCCCACCCTGAATGAATGTAAAATATGCGATAACGGGGTGTTGCATACTAAAAGTCAAAGTGGAATAGGGGGTATAGTGAGAGCTTCCCCCAAACCACTTTTTAAAGTCTTGTCTGTCTAGTCTTGTTTGTCTGTTTAGTCTTGACTGTTTAGTCTGGTGTGTTTAAAAAACTTTTCCTGGATATGTCCACCAAGATCGACCAAGGGTAACTCAGGGATGCCAAACAGAAATAATCGATCCCGCGCTGGACCAAAGGAGACAAGAAGAAAAAAAAATTCTTAACAAGCTCCAGGGAGCCATGACAGCAGCGCTGGACTGGGACTTGGGCTGGTGCGTTGTTGATGACCTTAGTCCCGAGCAAGGAGTGCCGTTTGCACTTAGCCAAGCATATACTACGCCACAAGAACTGGAATCTCAGGAAAAAGAACCAGGCAAAGTGGTCTATCTAAGACACTCAATCGGAGTCCCAACAAAGGAGGGTGACATCAAAAACGTTGACTGGTACATCTACCATGTTGTTGCTCGAAAAAAACAGGACGAAACACTTAGTCCTGAAAAAAGTTTAAACTGCACAAAGGAGCTAAAAAAACTGATGACACAAAATGGTCGTACTAAACTGGCATTTGCCAAACCTTTTGTGACCGAATGGCCAATGATAAAAAAACAGCTAGAATTTATTATCTTTGCTGACACAGAAATTGAGATCCGGGTGTACTCGCCGAAGGGGCGAAACAAGAAGGCAGACGTACCGAAGGAATGGACCCTTAACAAAGGACACGAAGGAAAAAAGAAAGAAAAACAACTGGAGCAGTGTTCATAAAGGAAAGAGGCAAGACCTACGCAGAGCTACTCAAGAAAGTAAAAGAGGAAATAAACCCCGAGACCTCAGGTTCACAAATCGTCGACATTAGGCAAACGAAAGCTGTAGACCTGCTTCTTGAGACCAAAGGGGGAAACACATTCGACCTGGTGAAACTTATAGCACAAACATTGCCAGAAGTCGACGTCCGCTCTAAAAACACCGACGCTATAGTCCACATCACGGACATTGACGCCGTCACAAGCGCAGAGGAAATAGATCAATCTATAAATAGTTTCCTAGGGACAAAGGACAAACAAGTTAAAATAAAGAACCTTAGACCTGCTTATGGTGAAAGACAAGTGGCCACTGTCGTTTTACCAAAAAACCTAGCAAGTATTCTCCTAGAAAAGGGTACACTCAAAATAGGGTGGATATACTGCCGCATTGAGAACGAATTGAGCTTAAGAGATGCTATAGATGTTGGCAAACGGGTCACCACGCCACTGACTGTAAGGGCCCAGACCGACAAAAACTTTGTTTCAGGTGTGGCAAGAAGGTCACAAAGCAAAAGGTTGTGAGGAAGAGCCACACTGTCTCATCTGTGACATAAAAGGACACCGAGCTGACATGGGAACATGTCCAGCTTTCAGGAAAGCACTGGCGGAGGCAAGGAGGACAAGAGCAAAAAATGCTTAAGATAATCTAAATAAATACTGCGAGATGAAGTGCAGCACACGATTTGCTGATTGCCACGGCTCTAGAACTGAACGCGGATATAGCAATAATTTGTGAACCAATAAAAAAACTGGGCACTAGTGCTAAAAGGCTCACAGACGAAGAAAAGGACTCAGCGATTTGGTCAAAAACCCCGACAAGGTTTCGTGTGGGTAGAGTTAGCTCAACTCACAATATTCAGTTGCTACTTCTCACCCAACAAAACAACTGACCAACTGTAAAAATCTTTCGAAATTCTAAGTCAGTGCATCAAGCTCCAAAGCAAAAGAGGGATAGTAGTAGCTAGTGACTTTAACGCAAAATCCCCCTACTGTGGATCCCCATGCTTGGACAAAAGGGGAAACATCGTGACAAACTGGGCAGTGGATCTTGATTTGGTTATCCAGAATAAAGGAGATAGCTACACTTTTGTGAGGGAAAGCTCGGGCTCCACCATAGATGTTACATTTTCTACCAACTCCATAAGCGACAGGTTCCTAGGATAGAGGGTACTCGAAAAAGAATCTCTGAGTGACCACCGATACATCTTGTACACCATAAGGCCACAAGTAAAACCACAAAAAATGTCAAAGTCACCAACAAGCGGCTGGAACTCACAACAACTGCAGGAGGAGAAAATTCGAGAATGCTTGACAGAGGAGTTTCAAAATAAAATTACCGAAAACGCTGAGACACTGAGCGTGTGGCGTCACCTTGCGAAAGCTTGGAAATAAAAAACCCCAGAGGCCAGTATACTGGTGGACCGATGAAATTGCTGACACGAGATTTAACTGCATAGTCGCCAGAAGAAAATACCAGCGCAAAAGAACCAAAAAAACTAATGAAGAAAATATTAAATTGTTTAAACACGAATATAAACGCTTAAAAAAGGAATTACGCCAGCTAATATACAATTCCAAACAAAGCCACTGGAAGAAACTGTGCATGGAACTGGACAAGGACACAGGGGAACGCGTGCTGGACGCATTCCAAATAATAAGAAGGAAAATAAATATTCGTCCTCAAAATCTCCCAATGTCGCTGGAAAGAGCGCGTCAAGTCGCGGACGTATTATTCCCAGAGGATGATCCCTTTGACTGGCTACAACCAGAAGTCGTAAATACGCCCCACTTCACGAAAGAGCAACTTTCTATTGCGAGCAAGCGCATTAGAAACGGTAGAACACCAGGCCCCGACGGTGTACCACCTGAGGTAGTGAAGATAACAGCTGTAGATCAATCCGACTTCGTCAATGATGAAAGTCATGAACAACTTGCTAACCGCCGGAAATTTTCCAACTAGATGGAAGCGTGCAAAGCTCGCCTTCATCAGCAAGGGGGATAAACCAATAGTTGATCCCACATCCTACAGGCCTATCTGCTTACTCGACGTTTGTGGGAAACTGTTAGAACAACTTTTACTTACGAGATTGAAGGAAGAGCTCAAGACAGGAGTCGGATTGTCACAGCACCAGTATGGGTTCAGAGAAGGACGATCCACCATCACGGCCCTAAACGCTGTACTGGAAATTGCAGAACAGGGCAACAGTGGGTCCCAGAGAACCAAGCAAATGTGTGCTCTCCTAATGTTCGATGTCCTAATATTCGATGTTTGAAATGCGTTTAACAGTGCATCGTGGAAGCATATTATGGACTGTTTAACAACTAGAGGCATATCCCCCTATCTATTGCGGATGCTGCGAGGCTACCTCAGTTGGAGAAGCATCATACTGCAAGGAGCTCGACGGACTGAAGAGAAAAAAATTTAGTAATGGTCTTCC
Organism: Phosphuga atrata; assembly: GCA_944588485.1. Taxonomy (NCBI): domain Eukaryota; kingdom Metazoa; phylum Arthropoda; class Insecta; order Coleoptera; family Silphidae; genus Phosphuga; species Phosphuga atrata. The sequence goes on along the minus strand of OX155902.1, from coordinate 16,269,211 downwards.
ACAGGGTTCGATATTGGGACCCACTTTGTGGAACATACTATACGACCGAATTCTGACAATGAGGCTTCCAGTGGGGGCTACTATAATCGGCTTCGCAGATGATATAGCACTGGTCGCCAGAGCCAGGACAGAACAAGAGCTGATGCGAAAAGCAAACCTTGTAACATCCCTAATCAGTGTGTGGTTGAATGAAAAAAACCTGAGTCTAGCACCAGAAAAAACTGAAACTGCCCTCCTCACGGGACTGAGACAACTTTGCCCCATATTATTTAAAGTGGAAGAGGCAATAATAAGACCAAAAATGACCATCAAGTACCTTGGAATAACCATCGACAAAAGGCTTTCGTTCTCTGCACACATAACCGAAGCAGCAGCAAGGGATTTAAGAACACTGGCAGGCATACAACAACTCATGCCAAATCTGGGGGGCCAAAGAGTACTTCGCGTAGAATTCTCAGCTCTGTAGTGCAGGCTACCATGCTGTACGGTGCCCCTATATGGGCCTCTGAACTAAAAAAAGAAATTAACCTGCAGAAGCTCGAACAAGTTCAGCGAAAAATGGCACTACGTGTAAGCAGAGCTTACAGAACAGCTTCAGGAGTGGCCGCGCAGGTTATGTTATGTTATGACCTGATCGCAAACGAGAGGAAAAGAGTGTATGACTCACAGGGCGACAAACAAAGTAAACGTCTGGCCAGACAAGAACTCCTCGAGAAGTGACAAGAAAGGTGGCAGTTAAGTGAACGAGGAGAGTGGACGAGACTGTTAATCCCGGACATACTTCCCTGGATCACCAGAAAACACGGGGAAGTTAGCTACCATCTAGCCCAGTACCTCTCCGGCCACGGATGTTTCCAGGACTATCTGCACAACATCGGCAAGGCAGCTGACGACCTGTGTGTATACTGCGGGGAGACGGACAGCGTGATCCACACGATATTCGATTGCTGGAGGTGGGAAACAGACAGAGCAGAAGAGGAAAAAAAAATGGGAGAATCAATCCATCCGAGAACTACAATCGAAAATATGTTGAAAGATGAGTCACGGTGGAGGAACATCCAAGGGCTGATTCATAAAATAATGAGCGAGAAGGAGGCCGATGAGATCAAATCGAGGAACAATGTAAAGTAGATTAAATTTAAGCCATCCGTCACTCTGAGGTTATGCGACAAGCGGGTTCAGAGAGTACGGATGTGTTCCAGGGGGACCACTTGCCTGGTTAGGTTTTTTAGTTAAGTTAAAGTTACCGCCAGCTACGCCCCCCCTAGCCATGTCTTGTCTAAAACAATATTCTAGTCTAGTCTTGTCTTGTCTGCCATGTGTTGTCTATCTGGTCTTCTATGTCGTGTCTTGTCTGTCTAGTGTTGTCTATATGATCTTATCTGTCCAGCTTTATCTACGAAATATTATCTATTCAACTACGTTTGTTTCAAAGGAAACCTGTGTTATCAGTTTAATCAAACATGAACAATTCATTGGAATCAACATTGGACACGTATTGAGAATTTCCCGCAGGAGCTTCTGAAGAAAAAGGAAACTCATAAAACTGATTATAGGAAACCTTATCGAAATTTTAACCTGAATTCGACGGCGCCTACTGTGTCTACCTGTAATTTCAATCTCCACGTGTGGAAAAGTTTGACGTGCTTTATCTGCCCATAATGTTCGTTTGCTCATTTAACAAGATAACATAATTACACATTAATGCGGTTTCTGGTTTGAGTAGAGATTTATTTGTTATGGATTTTTCGCACAAGTGGAAAATTTTATGTGAAAATTGCAAGTCACAACAATTTTCTTGTATTAATAAGTGATTCTTAATACAAGATATGTGAATTCAATAATGACTAAGGTGTTTTACTTGGTTGTTTCTGTGTTTTTTTTTTGTAATTTATGGGAAAACAGTTAGGATTAAAGTAATATCTTGTCGAATTTGTATTTCAATGTCTTGATTATTCACTTTACCAGCAGATGAAAAAGTAAACTAGGTGAAGTTTTTCGGTTTTGGTTAATTAGTTTCAAAAAGTTCTCTCAACAGAATTAAAGTTTCAGACAAAAATTATCTAAATTTGTACATTCCTTAAGAATTTCTCTTAAAGATTTTATGTAAATCTGTCGCAGAGAAACAATTTTCTGGATTTATTTGGAGAAATTATTTTTTTTAAATAATTGTAAACATTCGTTAAAAAATAATTTAAATGCAAAATTTATGATATTTTTATGGAAATATTTCGCGTTATGTGTTTTGTTTATCTAGTCTTGTCTATCTATAGTCCATTTTTTAAGAATGCAGTAACTAGAAACCTAATTTACACTATGACAAATGTTCAATTTAGTTACAAAATTATAGTTACTTGAATATAAAAGAAAAATACAGATAAAATACACCAATTGGCAGCAATAGTAATAAAACAAAAACAAATAAATGGAGAAAAACGCAAAAAATATAAATGAAACAAACAGATCAGATGACAATTGTGAATTGACACGGCAGCCATTGGCAAATAACAGCTCAACTCAACAATATTGACCGCCTAGTCTTGTCCGCTTAGTCTATTCCGTCTACCCTTGTCCTTTTAGTCTTGCCGTCTAGTTTTGCCCATTTAGTCTAATGCGTCTAGTCTTGTCCGTCTAGTATTGCCTGTCAAGTCTTGTCCGTCTAGTATTTTCTGTCTAGTCTTGTCCACCTAGTTTATTCTGCCCTGTCTTATATGCATTATCATAGAAAGTGTAAGATATTCGCAAAATTGTATTGAAAATGTTGCAATTTTTCCCCCTTTGTTTTTAAATTTGTGATCGTTTGTCGGATGACCCGACCTAGATATATTTAAAAATAAACACTCGTTTGTGCAGAAAAATAAGAAAATTTTGAAATGTGACGAGAAGAACAACGTCAATGCAAATTTCGTAATCAAAATATAATAAAGAAGTTACAATAACAAGCAAGTTTCGCTTCAATCAGATTACTTATCTTTCACTGAATTTAATACTTTGCAAATTATGTCCAGTAGTGGGAAATACAAAACAAAGGTTTTATTTACAGAAACTAATTGTAAGACTAAGGCTGTCTATTGTACATAGTTTATATATTTTTAAACGTTGTTTATTTAGTTTCATACTATTTAGACAACAAAAATGTTAGTAGTTCGCATTATTAACTACTAACATTTTTGTTGTCTAAATACCTCATCTTTCATAATTGTTTGTATAAAATTACTTGCTGCATCCTTGAATTAGTCCTTAGGAAATTCCATTAACAAACTAAACAAAAACTGTTAATCAATAAATTTCACTGAAATTAATCTAGAAAATTACGTGAGAAACTTTGTGAAAAGGAAATTTTCTAAACTTGAATTTACCCAGGAAAAAAAAAACTACAAATTTATTGTAAATTATTTCGTCCACGATTCCACTTCCTGTTTCCTTATCTCACTTCCCGTTTCACTAATCACCTACACTACATACTAAATACTCCAACGTCAAACTCTTAGAACAGGAGGCAATTTTATTGTTAAAATCAAAATAATAAAAAGTATTAGTCCTGCATGGCCTTGTCTGGTCTCGTTTTGTCTTGTCTTGTCTCATCTTGTCCTGTCTTGTCTCATCTTGTCTGGCCGTGTCTGGTATTGTCTGGAATTGTCTGGTCTTGTCTGGTTTTGTCTGGTCCTGTCTGGTTTTGTCAGGTCTAGTCTTTTTTTTCGGGAGGAGGGCTAAAATATATTTACATACAGCCCCCCAGTGCTCCAAGTTACTCTGGGGAGTGTGGGACTACTGGCCTTAGTGGCTTCACTACCCACTAAAAAAAACCACTCCTCAATTCCGACCCCTTGCGGGACTGCCTTCTCAGCATTACTTCGCTCGGGGTTCATCTTATTTCTCCTTTTTTACGGTCCGTACGTCCTTCCCTTTTGCTGCTATGACAGATGTCGCAAGCTTCTCCACTGCGTCCCAGCATTCTCTGTTTGTAGCATTGTCTCCTGTAGGTTTTCTGGGGTCAGCTTTCCTTCCACCTTCATTTCCATTTCCAGCCGTTGTTTTTAAAAAACAGATTGTTACTAAATGTAACGACCAGCCTAGGAAAAGCAAAGAGAGCTATAGAACAGATAGAGAAATATAACATCGACATCACGGCAGTACAGGAAATCCGGTGGCCTAACAAAGGGAACCTCAATATCAGTCAATCAGTAATATTCTATAGCGGCAACCAAGACGGGTGACATGAATTCAGGACAGGATTCGCAGTAAGAGAACGGTTGGTGGGACAGATAATATCATTCAAGCCAATAAGTGAGCGAATCTGCTATCTTAGGATGAAAGAAAAACAGCAAAACTATTCATTAATATCAGCCCATGCCCCGACAGAAGAAAGAGATGAGACTGAGAAAGACTCCTTCTACGATCAGATAGAGGATACGATTAGCACTATACCAAAACCAAATATGGTCATCCTACTAGGGGACTTCAACGCCAAAGTGCGTAGAGAACCTGCACTCAGGCTGCATATCGGAAACCACAGCCTCCACGATATTTCAAATGACAACGGCAAACGATTGGCAGGACTAGCAGCGACTAACAATCTAATGGTTGTATCAACGATGTTCGAACACGATGAAAAACATACACAGACGTGGGTCTCGAATGACCACAGAACACGAAACCAAATAGACCGTGTGCTGGTCAATGCTAGGTATGCAAAAAATGTCATGGATGTGAGAAGCCGAAAGGGTGTAGACGCGGACTCCGACCATTTCCTAGTACAGACAACAATGCGCCTGAGAATCAAGAGCATAAAAACAAAAGAACAGCAAGCCACAAATACAGCAAGATGGGAAGTAAGCACACTTGGAAACGCTGAAATACGAACCAAATACCAAACCGAAATAGATAACCAACTACAACAAAACACCCCTGAAATAGAAGAAATAGAAACAACTTGGGGCACCCTCAAATCAACTATAGTGGTGGTCACGAAGAAAACACTGGGAAAGAAAAGCAGGACAAAGAAGAAAGAATGGTATGATGCGGAATGCGAACAAATCCAAAACACAAAAAATAAAACCAGATTACACATGTTACAAAACAATAATAACGCCAACATAGAGAAATTTAAAACATGCAGAAAGGAGGCAAGGAAACTTATAAGGAATAAGAAAAGAGCGGCCCAGAATAAAGTACAGCAACTAGAGGAAGATACCAAAAGCAACAATAATCTTTCAAGAAATATTGCAGATGAAGAAAGGATATAAACCCATAACAAGCAGTATCCTAAAAAGATGGGGACGAACTAATAACGGACACGTGGGAAATACTTGGAAAGAGTATTTCAACAACCTTCTTAATGCAGATAACGGCATAACAGCAGAGACTACAACCTACCAGACAGCGGAAGTAGACGTAGAGGTGCCAAGCTTCCAAGAAATAATAGTGGCAATCAACAAACTCAAAAATAACAAAACCCCTGGATGCGACACAATACCAGCAGAATGCCTAAAATATGAAAGAACACAACTCCACAAAGATCTACATAAACTAGTACTAGCCATATGGAAATGGGAAGCCTTGCCAGACGAATGGAACGAAGGCACTATCATCCAGATCCATAAGAAGGGAGACCGCAAGAAATGTAGCAACAACTACAGAGGAATATCGTTACTGAACGCAGCATACAAGATACTCTCCAAAGTGCTCTTGAGACGCATATCACCGTATGCGGAGGAACAAATTGGCGACTGTCAGTGTGGATTCAGACCAAAGAGGTCAACAGTGGACCACATATTCACAATCCGACAACTACTGGAGAAACACTGGAAATTCAATAAAGACGTGCACCAGCTGTTCATGGACTTCAGACAAGATTACGACACCATTATACGCGACAGTGTCTGGATAGCCATGGCAAATATAGGTATTCCACAGAAAATCATCAATCTCACGAAGTTATATATAAACAATAACAGATGTCGCGTTAAAGTAGGAAACCATATAACAGAGGAATTTTCGGTCATGAGTGGATTGAGACAGGGATTGAGACAGTCGCTCCTACTCTTTAACATAATCCTAGATATGGCTATCAAGAAGACGAACATCACCACGGAGGTATGTACTAACAACAGGGCCACAAATGATCCTGGCTTTCGCGGACGACATTGACGCGGTCGGAAGAAGTACTGTCGAAGTCAATTGTCGAAAGCTGACTGAAAATAGAGAAGGAATGTAAGAAAATGGGCTTCAGCATCAACGAGGAAAAAACCAAATACATGCACATTACCCGAGAACCAACCAGGGATAATCGGTCAGAATATAACGATGGACGCCTATAACTTCGAATGTGTCAGACAGTTTAAGTACCGTGGAGCCACGATATGCTCAGACAACGACAGCAACGAAGAGATTAAATCACGAATACACAGTTGCAATAGGTGTTTCTTTGCCATGCGAACCCTCATGCAATCCAAAACGGTGTCGAGAGTATCAAAGCTGAGGGTGTACCATGCTGTAATCAAACCGATCATCAGTTATGGCTATGAGACCTGGACCATTACGAAACACAATGAGCTTCTACTAAAGCGGGCTGAAAGGAAGATCCTGAGAAGAATATTTGGCCTCGTCAAGGATCCAAACACGAAGCAATATCGCATTAGGACGAATGCAAAACACCAGGACCTATAACAAAAGCCGAATATAGTCAAATCAATAAAATCCCAGCGTCTGAGATGGGCTGGACATGTCCAAAGAGCACCTGGCGACCGACTGATCAAGATAGTATGGGAAGAAAACCCAACAAGAAAGAGACCGCTGGGGCGGCCGACAACCAGATGGCAGGACAACATTTTAAAAGATCTACAGACTATGAAGGTATATGACTGGAAGGAAGCCATGATGGACCGGGACCGATGGAGGCAAATCGTTGATGCAGCCAAGACCAACCAAGGGTTGTAGTGCTAATCATTCACCAGGTCTGGGCAGTACACACAATTTTCGGTGTCCCGCAGGTGTCAGCGATAGCGGTATGCTTCGTCTCACCCATCGCGTTCTATGCGTGGGATGATTCGTTTTGTCTACACCGCACATCCAGTTTCCTGGTTCCATCTTACGTTTTTTGCGATATCATGCAGGTGCGTATACATTTTTGTTTGGTCTCGTCTGTCTTGCCTGGTCTCGCGTGGTCTTCTCAGTTCTTGCCTGGTCTTGTTTGGTCTTGTTTGATCTTGTCTGGTTCTGTCAGGTCTTGTCTGGTGTAGTCCGGTCTTGTCCGGTCTAGTATGGTCTTGTCTGGTATTATCTGTTCTCCTCTGGTCTTATCTGGTCTTGTCTGCTTTTGTCTTATCTTGTCTGGTCTTGTGTGGTCTTGTCTGGTCTTATCTGGTCTTGGCTGGTCTTGTCTGGTCTTGTCTGGTCTTATCTGGTCTTGTCTGGTCTTGTCTGGTGTTGTCTGGTCTTGTCTGGTCTTGTCTGGTCTTGTCTGGTCTTGTCTGGTCTTGTCTGGTCTTGTCTGGTCTTGTCTGGTCTTGTCTGGTCTTATCTGGTCTTGTCTGGTCTTGTCTGGTCTTGTCTAGTCTTGTCTGGTCTTGTCTGGTCTTGCCTGGTCTTGTCTGGTCTTGGCTGCGCTTGTCTGGCCTTGTCTGGTCCCATCTGGTCTTGTCCTGTCCTCCCTGGTCTTGTCTGTTCTTGTGTAATCTGGTGTGGTCTTGCCTGGTGTTGTCTGGTCTTGGCTGATCTTGTCTGGCCTTGTCTGGTTCCATCTGGTCTTCTCCTGCCCTCTCCGGTCTTGTCTGGTCTTGCCTGGTCTTGTCTGGTCTTGTCTGGTCTTGTCTGGTCTTGTCTGGTCTTGTCTGGTCTTGTCTGGTCTTGTCTGGTCTTGTCTGGTCTTATCTGGTCTTGTCTGGTCTTGTCTGGTCTTGTCTAGTCTTCTCTGGTCTTGTCTGGTCTTGCCTGGTCTTGTCTGGTCTTGGCTGTGCTTGTCTGGCCTTGTCTGGTCCCATCTGGTATTGTCCTGTCCTGTCTGGTCTTGTCTGGTCTTGTGTGATCTGGTGTGGTCTTGCCTGGTGTTGTCTGGTCTTGGCTGATCTTGTCTGGTCTTGTCTGGTTCCATCTGGTCTTCTCCTGCCCTGTCTGGTCTTGTCTGGTCTTGTGTGATCTGGTGTGGTCTTGCCTGGTGTTGTCTGGTCTTGTCTTGTCTCCTCCTGCCTGGTCTTGTCTGCTCTTGTCTGATCTTGTCTGGTTTTGCCTGGTTTTACTGGTTTTATCTTATTGGTTCTGTCTAGTCTTGCCTGAACTTGTATGGTCTTGCCTGATTTTGTTTAGTCTTGTATGGTCTTGTGCAGTCTTGTCCGATCTTACCTACCTTTGCCTGGCCTCTCCTAGCCTTGTGAAGTCTTGTCTGGTATTCTCTCGTCTTGTCTGGTCTTGTCTGTTTTTGCCTGGTTTTGTCCCCTTTGGGCTGGTCTTGTCTGGTCTTGTAGGGTCTTGTCTGCTCTTGTTTGGTCTTGTCTGGTCTTGTCTGGTCTTGTCTGGTCTTGTTTGGTTTTGTCTGGTCTTTTCTGATCTTGTCTGGTCTGGTCTTGTCTTGTCTGGTCTTGTTTGGATTTGTCTGGTCTTGTCTGATCTTGTCTGGTCTTATATGGTCTTCTCTGGTCTTGTCTGGTCTTGTATGGTGTTGTCTGGTTTGTCTGGTTTGTCTTGTCTTGTCTGGTGTTGTCTGGTCTTGTCTGGCCTTGTCTGGTCTTGTCTGGTCTTGTCTGGTCTTGTTTGGTCTTGTCGGGTCTTGTCTGGAGTTGTCTGGTCTCGTCTGGTCTTGTCTGGTCATTTCTGGTCTTTTATGGTCTTGTCTACCCTTCTCTGGTATTGTCTGGTCTTCTCTGGTCTTGTCTGGTTTTGCTTGGTCTTGTCTGCTCTTGGCTAGTCTTTTCTGGCCTTATCTGGTCTTGTATGGTCTTGTCTGGTTTTGTCTGATCTTTGGTTTTGTCTAGTCTAGTGTCTAGTCAGGTTTTGTGTGGTATTGTTTGATCTTGTCTGGTCTTGTCTGGTCTTGTGTGACCTTGTCTGGTCTTGTCTGGTCTTATCTTCTCGTATCTTTCCAGGTTTTGTCTAGTTTCTTGTCCGTTCCAGGTCTGTAGTTTTGATTTATTTTGTTTAAATCTTATTCTAGTGTTGACTCAACAATTCTTGACAGGTGTTGTCAATTCTATTCCTCTCAGATTTGCCCACTCCTGGCTAGTTCAATCTTGAGACTCATATGATATGTTTTAGTAGTCTTATTTAGTTATATACAAATTAAAAAACCTAACCTAATCTAACCTTGGTTTATTGTTAGTAATCATATTAATGTAAAAAGATTTCTAATTATCTAACAATTAACAATTTCTCCAAATGACATGACTAAATCGACAAATTCACCTCAAACGACGAACTGAATAATATGATTCAGATTTCTATTAGACTTTTTTTTTATTTAATTCTGTTCCACAAAAAATTTGCATTATTTTCTTCAAATAAATTAAAGCGTGAGTCACTTCCTACAATTTATTCACACAATATTAATCTTTAATGTAAGAGTTCTCGTTTACGTAATCGCGGCACAATGGTGCGATCCCGGGTCAATTATTTTTGACCGAAATAAAAGTTAAGTTTCCCTATTCAATGCAAAGCGACTGTTGTACAAAATCGTTAATGGACGTCGGCAAATACCGTACTGACCTGTCTGGTTCTAAGGCGCATTAGATTCGGTTTGCAGACAACAATCGCCAACGAAACAAAATCATTCATTAAACTTTTATATTTGTAAACTATTTTGGTTTTAGTTTTTGAACCCTGCTTGGAAACTTTTAGAACAGAATAGACTAACAACACTGAACATGCAAAATTGAATTGATAGAACTAGACAAACAACATTAGACAGACAAGATTAGACAGACAATAATGGACAGACAAGACTAGACAGACAAGACTAGACAGACAAGAGTAGACAGACAAGAGTAGACAGACAAGAGTAGACAGACAAGACTAGACAGACAAGCCTAGACAGACAAGACTAGACAGACAAGCCTAGACAGACAAGACTAGACAGACAAGACTAGACAGACAAGACTAGACAGACAAGACTAGACAGACAAGACTAGACAGACAAGACTAGACAGACAAGACTAGACAGACAAGACTAGACAGACAAGACTAGACAGACAAGACTAGACAGACAAGACTAGACAGACAAGACTAGACAGACAAGACTAGACAGACAAGACTAGACAGACAAGACTAGACAGACAAGACTAGACAGACAAGACTAGACAGACAAGACTAGACAGACAAGACTAGACAGACAAGACTAGACAGACAAGACTAGACAGACAAGACTAGACAGACAAGACTAGACAGACAAGACTAGACAGACAAGACTAGACAGACAAGACTAGACAGACAAGACTAGACAGACAAGACTAGACAGACAAGACTAGACAGACAAGACTAGACAGACAAGACTAGACAGACAAGACTAGACAGACAAGACTAGACAGACAAGACTAGACAGACAAGACTAGACAGACAAGACTAGACAGACAAGACTAGACAGACAAGACTAGACAGACAAGACTAGACAGACAAGACTAGACAGACAAGACTAGACAGACAAGACTAGACAGACAAGACTAGACAGACAAGACTAGACAGACAAGACTAGACAGACAAGACTAGACAGACAAGACTAGACAGACAAGACTAGACAGACAAGACTAGACAGACAAGACTAGACAGACAAGACTAGACAGACAAGACTAGACAGACAAGACTAGACAGACAAGACTAGACAGACAAGACTAGACAGACAAGACTAGACAGACAAGACTAGACAGACAAGACTAGACAGACAAGACTAGACAGACAAGACTAGACAGACAAGACTAGACAGACAAGACTAGACAGACAAGACTAGACAGACAAGACTAGACAGACAAGACTAGACAGACAAGACTAGACAGACAAGACTAGACAGACAAGACTAGACAGACAAGACTAGACAGACAAGACTAGACAGACAAGACTAGACAGACAAGACTAGACAGACAAGACTAGACAGACAAGACTAGACAGACAAGACTAGACAGACAAGACTAGACAGACAAGACTAGACAGACAAGACTAGACAGACAAGACTAGACAGACAAGACTAGACAGACAAGACTAGACAGACAAGACTAGACAGACAAGACTAGACAGACAAGACTAGACAGACAAGACTAGACAGACAAGACTAGACAGACAAGACTAGACAGACAAGACTAGACAGACAAGACTAGACAGACAAGACTAGACAGACAAGACTAGACAGACAAGACTAGACAGACAAGACTAGACAGACAAGACTAGACAGACAAGACTAGACAGACAAGACTAGACAGACAAGACTAGACAGACAAGACTAGACAGACAAGACTAGACAGACAAGACTAGACAGACAAGACTAGACAGACAAGACTAGACAGACAAGACTAGACAGACAAGACTAGACAGACAAGACTAGACAGACAAGACTAGACAGACAAGACTAGACAGACAAGACTAGACAGACAAGACTAGACAGACAAGACTAGACAGACAAGACTAGACAGACAAGACTAGACAGACAAGACTAGACAGACAAGACTAGACAGACAAGACTAGACAGACAAGACTAGACAGACAAGACTAGACAGACAAGACTAGACAGACAAGACTAGACAGACAAGACTAGACAGACAAGACTAGACAGACAAGACTAGACAGACAAGACTAGACAGACAAGACTAGACAGACAAGACTAGACAGACAAGACTAGACAGACAAGACTAGACAGACAAGACTAGACAGACAAGACTAGACAGACAAGACTAGACAGACAAGACTAGACAGACAAGACTAGACAGACAAGACTAGACAGACAAGACTAGACAGACAAGACTAGACAGACAAGACTAGACAGACAAGACTAGACAGACAAGACTAGACAGACAAGACTAGACAGACAAGACTAGACAGACAAGACTAGACAGACAAGACTAGACAGACAAGACTAGACAGACAAGACTAGACAGACAAGACTAGACAGACAAGACTAGACAGACAAGACTAGACAGACAAGACTAGACAGACAAGACTAGACAGACAAGACTAGACAGACAAGACTAGACAGACAAGACTAGACAGACAAGACTAGACAGACAAGACTAGACAGACAAGACTAGACAGACAAGACTAGACAGACAAGACTAGACAGACAAGACTAGACAGACAAGACTAGACAGACAAGACTAGACAGACAAGACTAGACAGACAAGACTAGACAGACAAGACTAGACAGACAAGACTAGACAGACAAGACTAGACAGACAAGACTAGACAGACAAGACTAGACAGACAAGACTAGACAGACAAGACTAGACAGACAAGACTAGACAGACAAGACTAGACAGACAAGACTAGACAGACAAGACTAGACAGACAAGACTAGACAGACAAGACTAGACAGACAAGACTAGACAGACAAGACTAGACAGACAAGACTAGACAGACAAGACTAGACAGACAAGACTAGACAGACAAGACTAGACAGACAAGACTAGACAGACAAGACTAGACAGACAAGACTAGACAGACAAGACTAGACAGACAAGACTAGACAGACAAGACTAGACAGACAAGACTAGACAGACAAGACTAGACAGACAAGACTAGACAGACAAGACTAGACAGACAAGACTAGACAGACAAGACTAGACAGACAAGACTAGACAGACAAGACTAGACAGACAAGACTAGACAGACAAGACTAGACAGACAAGACTAGACAGACAAGACTAGACAGACAAGACTAGACAGACAAGACTAGACAGACAAGACTAGACAGACAAGACTAGACAGACAAGACTAGACAGACAAGACTAGACAGACAAGACTAGACAGACAAGACTAGACAGACAAGACTAGACAGACAAGACTAGACAGACAAGACTAGACAGACAAGACTAGACAGACAAGACTAGACAGACAAGACTAGACAGACAAGACTAGACAGACAAGACTAGACAGACAAGACTAGACAGACAAGACTAGACAGACAAGACTAGACAGACAAGACTAGACAGACAAGACTAGACAGACAAGACTAGACAGACAAGACTAGACAGACAAGACTAGACAGACAAGACTAGACAGACAAGACTAGACAGACAAGACTAGACAGACAAGACTAGACAGACAAGACTAGACAGACAAGACTAGACAGACAAGACTAGACAGACAAGACTAGACAGACAAGACTAGACAGACAAGACTAGACAGACAAGACTAGACAGACAAGACTAGACAGACAAGACTAGACAGACAAGACTAGACAGACAAGACTAGACAGACAAGACTAGACAGACAAGACTAGACAGACAAGACTAGACAGACAAGACTAGACAGACAAGACTAGACAGACAAGACTAGACAGACAAGACTAGACAGACAAGACTAGACAGACAAGACTAGACAGACAAGACTAGACAGACAAGACTAGACAGACAAGACTAGACAGACAAGACTAGACAGACAAGACTAGACAGACAAGACTAGACAGACAAGACTAGACAGACAAGACTAGACAGACAAGACTAGACAGACAAGTCTAGTCGAGCAACTAGAGTAACTCGAAATCTTCCTGTTGTCGTGTTCTTCTGATTGCTCCATTATGGTCGTGGACAACATTTCCCCCCCTAATTCATACCCTAGAAAATCATTGTCGATGGACAAGTTTGTCGCCCCAGGCAGTGAAATACCATATCCAATGCTACCAACAATATGCTTAATCTAATGCTTAGCGACTTAAACGCCAGCATATCTAAAGCGATTTGTCCTTTCGTCCCCGAAGATGCCTATCACCCTGCACTCTCGGCATTGTTTACAATCCACGCCAGTGGGGTCATCCTAAGTTTATGAGCAATTATCAGACCGTCCATACTCCCAAATCATTCAACTTCCGTCGTGCCGATCTTCCAGCATTATATCGGGCTCTTAATTCTTCGGACTTTACTTTTCTAGACGATCCCACCCGGTCATCTAGAGATCTCTTAGTCTCATTTTACGCTGTTCTGTATTCCACTTTTGATAAGTTTGTGCCGCATCGTTCCTCTTCTCGCTCTACTTATACATCATGGTATACCCCATCGATTATTGCAGGACTTCGTAAGAAACGCTCTCTTCATCTTTCCTATAAATCGGTCCTCGACTATTAGAGATTTAAATTCATCAGATCCAAAGTGAAGTTGCAGATAAACTCTTCCTATTCGAACTTTATCAAGGCGGCAGCTAATAACACTTCTGGTGACCCAAAGTGTTTCTTGTCTTTTATTCAATCAAAGAAGCTCCAAAGCCGTATACCTGGTCAAATGTTGTGGCCAATTCTCTTTTGAAACTCCTCATTAAGTTTTTAGCGGCTTTGAGAACTACTTTAAAGGAGTCTTCCTTCGTCTATAAGCACCTGTAAGTTGGATAGTGCGGGTCTGAATTTCCCTTTGATTGGGCTTGCGAATATTTCCGAAGATGAAGTGTCAGCTACCCTCAAAAATTCAAAATGTAACTTGACCAGCGGTGTCGACCTAGTGCTGGGACGTGGCTCTTACTTCGTGATTGTTCGCACATCTTTGCTTCTCATCTTACGAAACTATACAACCTTATCCTCCAGGAAGGCAAGTTTCCAGCAATTTGAAAATCTACTAAAATTTGCCCCCTCCACAAGTCTGGCTCTCAATCGGACGTTGGGGATCATCGCCCAATGAAAATAAAAATTATTATTGTCCAATATCGATTTTCTCCACTGTGCGACTCTTGTTATTAAAGCCTTGATTAAATTAGAATTTCTTATTGTAAAGTTATTTTTTGCAACAGAATGTTTGTTGAATCTAAATTTATGAAGATTATTTATTTATTTTGCAGAAAAATATTGCTACGAAAATAGTGTCACAGATGAACCAAATGATAACAAGGAAAGATAATAATAATTTTGAAAATAAACGTACGTCATTGGTTATATTTAGCCGCGACTCTTGTTGAAAGAAATATTTTTTCTTCGGAGAAAATATTATTACAAAACACATTTTGCCGATTCAAACCAAACACGCTCATAAATTTAGTTTTCCGATGCCGATTGCAGAAAGACTTTCGACATTTCTGCAATATCAACAGTTTTATTCAAGATTTTAATACAAATATTTTTTATTTAGTAAAACTTCTACTAGACGTCAATTCGAACGAAAAGCCGGTTGGTTTAGCAATTGATGATTTTTGATTAATACAACTTGTTTATTCAGTTATTCTTACGTATTTGCTACATTTTATTAGCTAACTAATTTTTGTAATCGACGTAATCTCGACACACGCAAATTGATACATTTAAAGAAGATTTAAAATCTTTATCAAAGTCATAAAACTAGCTAAATTACATAGAAATATTTTTGTTCTGATTAATCAATAAGGAATATTATGTAGCCTGGTCTATCTTGTCTTCGATGTCTAGTCTTCCCTGCCTATTTTACCCTGTTTGGTCTTGTCTGTTTATTGTCTGTTTAGTCTTGTCTGTCTAATCAAATCAAATCAAATCAAATCAATTTTATTACATGTAAGATCTATGTATGTATATGGTAAATACATATATGTGAACGTAAAGAGAAAGAAAAAAAAGATAAAAATATAAATCAAATATCAAAAGAGAACAGATCGAAAATAATCGATAATCACTGAAAGAAATTAAAAAATTCTTGAAATGTATAAATTGTCTCCTTTAGTAGTAGGGATTATACTCTTCTCTTGAAGCTTTTGTTGGACATTTCTTCTGTGATGGTATTTGGCTGCTTGTTGTATATGACCACTCCTAAAATTACTGGTGATTTGCTACAACAATTTAAGTTGCATTTTGGAGTGTACAGCTTGTTTCGTCCTCTTGTGTTGTAGTGGTGGATATCCCTATTTCCGTCCAGACTAATTTTCATTTTATGGATGAAGCAGGCAACTTCTAATATAAAGGCTTGTTACGGTTAGAATTTGCAGTCGTTGGAAGTGCGGTCTACATGTGGCTGTTGGAGGAATACCCACTAATGATCGAATGACTTTCTTTTGAGCCTTCAGTATAATCTCAAGTTTATTGGAGCATCCCCAAGCCAAAATTCCATATGCTAGAATGAACTTCTGCATAATAATAGTTGAGAAGCTCAGCTTGGTTTATTATTTGGCGTAGGGTTCGAATTGAGTACGCTTTATAGCCCAACTTTTTTAGTAAAGTTTCTGTTGTCTTATTCCAAGTTAGGCATATAAAGCCCCAGGAATTTTGTTTTCTTCGCTCTATTATGTTGAAATTGTCGATTTTTAAATTTAAATTATTGGCGTATTGGCTTCTTTGCGTTTGAAAAATTACATATTCCGTTTTCTCCTTGTTTAGATTTTACACCATTTTAAGTAAAACATTGTTTGCTTTAAGTTCATTTTTAATCAAAGAGTTTCTGGAAATAGTGAAAGTGGCATCATTTGCGTATAGTATGCATTTGTTGTCTTGCATAAAAGTTACAAGGTCCGCAATATATAAGAGGAATACTGCCGTCCACTGTAGAAAGGCAGTAAGTCAAAAAATCTCGAACTGAGAAAACAAGGACCAAAGTTTAAGACATATTATTATTTCCGACTATTACCACATACTATGTACCACAAAGAAAGGCAGTAAGGCCACTTACGGAATTAAAAAACTGATAGTATACAAAAGAAAACGGCAGCAATTGGCTTTACTCCTTTTCAATGTGGCAAAGCTACGAATTTTTAAAAGGCAGTAATTAATTTTCTTAAAAATAAATATTTTACAATTTTTGAATAATTTTCACGATTATTTAGTTAAATAGAGCTTTTTTTTCTGATTCCAACGATATAAAAATGTCAAAACTCGAAAATTTCGACTTACTGCCTTTCTACAGTGGACGGCAGAATAGTGTGTGGGCAAGTACACTTTCCTGCGGAACAACTATATTAATGTTCACTGGTTTTGAAAAGAAAGATTTATTCTTGGATGTGATTTCCACACATTGCTTTCTGTTTGTTACAAATGATTTTGTAACAAACGAATTCGCAATATATATAATTTGTTTAATAATTGTTGGTGTGATACGCAATCAAAAGCTTTCGACAAATCGCAGAAAATACCGACTGGATGTTGGCCGTTATCGATCTCTTGTAGCATTTTGCTATAGAATTCAGTGATAGGCGTAGAGGTCGATTGTCCTTTGCGAAAGCCGTGTTGTTCTTTGGGAATAAGTTGATGCTTCTCGATAAATGGTAAAAGCATGCTGTATTCCATCACTTTAGACATAGCTGATAACAAAGCTATAGGTCTATAGTTATTTAGGAGTGTTTTTCTCCTCGTTTATGTATTGGACAGATTTTGGAATTTTTCAAAATTTCTGGAAACTCTTCCAATTCAAATGACCGGTTAACAATATAAGTTATAGGCTTCGCTAAAAGATCTATATATAAGTATTGAATCTAGACCACTTGTAGATTTGTTTTTAAGTTTACCATTTATGAGCCATATTATTTCATTTTCAGAAAAATCGTCCAGATATAGTGTTTTGCCCATAAATGACATGTGACGATTGTATATCTTTAAGAGGGTGACATTTTGAGCTATTTTGGTAGGAGCTTGTTCGAAGAAATCATTAAAAAGAGTCGCTACTCTTTCCGGATCTTCAATGATAGAGTCATTGTAATTTTGATAGAGTCATTGTAACTTCTTTCGCCCTGGTCTGGTTAGTTTGCTGGTTGATTATATTCCAAGCTGTTTTCTGTCTGTTCTCCGAAAAATTGTCGCTTAAGATTTGTTAAAAAACAGGAGCCGTTTTTTCATAATTAAATACGCTTGGCGCAAAACCGGGTATTTGTTCTGGAGCACAAACAAAACTTTTAGCTCCCTGCTTGCCCTTTTTGCATCATTAGTGATCCTTGTTTCCCCGATTAACTTTCACTATGGGAAAACAGGTACTAAAATGATAATATAACGTTTTTATAAAATCTACACATGTATCGTTAAGGGGGGAAGTCCATGTAAAATTTTCAAAAAATCCATTTTTTTTTTTTTGATATTCTGAAAGTACACTATGTTGAGCGTGTACTGACGAGACGAAAAAAAAAATCTCGAATATTTACAAAATTACAGCTAATATAATGGAGCGGGCCGGAGTACGTATTGTAAAGTAGCGAGCTAGGTAGACGGAGCGTTTCGGAGAAAAGAACCTTTCCATTATAATAACTCGAAATACTTCTTCAGTCCTATTCCTGGAAATGCTTATTCCTGGAACAGGTATACTTTCACGTTCCTGTACGAGTGTAACGTTAGTCGAGAAATGGTTTTAGTTTAACTGGAGAATTCATCGTGTTCAGTCGATTTTGAACAGTGAAAATGCCGAATTATAAAAAAGGTACGCGTGGCAATATTGCACGAAATAACCCCAGAAAACGAAGATATCTGGGCAATCAATTCACCGATAAAGAAGGCGAAAAATTCGAAGCCAGTACAAGCCGTGATAGTGCCAGTGGAAAAAAACTGCGTGCACGTGATAGTGAAGATATAATAACTAATCCTTTGCACGGGTACAGGATAATTGAATTTTTTACGGTATTTACAGCTTTGTCTGAAATTGTGAAGTGCTCGGTATGTAATCAGAAGATAAGATTAAGTGAGTGTGGTTCTAGAGGTCTTGGTTTTAAAATTGTTGTCACGTGTCCATGTGGTGATAAAAAAATAAATTCAGGTCCTTTCATTAACAACGGATTTGAAATAAACCGAAGAATAGTGTTTGTCATGAGACTTTTGGGTGTTGCAAGAGAAGGAATAAATATTTTTTGTAACCTGATGGACCTATGCACTGGTATAAGTAAACATTGTTACGCTAACATCGTACAACACATTTATGATGCAGCGAAATCATCATTTGAATTACTATCGCAGAAGGCAGTGGAAGAAGAGATGGAAAAAAATGTCGAGCAAGGAAGAGAAAGAAATATTTTAAAAGTATCTGGAGATGGTACCTGGAAAAAACGTGGTTTCAAATCAAAGTACGGTGTTGCAACGCTCATAGGATTTCGAGGAGTTTACATGGACTTCCCCCCTTAATATTTGATGCTCTATACGTACTCGTCCATGATTCCTCTGTTAATTGTTTGACAAAAAGTTCTTTGTTTTCTTTACTAAAATCTCTCTTATGGTAATATGTATCTGCTTTTAGTTTCAGTTTTCTATTTAGAACAACGATTCGATGATCACTTATTGGCGTGTCAATAATTGACGTCGCATTTTGCGTGGAAGTGACAAAAATATTAGTGATGCAGCTCTTTGAGGTAGCTGTTATCCTGGGATATTCTTTAACTTGATCCTCTAGTCCATCGATTCCCAACCGGTGGTTCGCGAACCCCTTGGGGTTCGCGAGGTGTACAAAGGGGGTTCATGAAAATAATATAGTAATGGAGACATTTTAAATTACCGAAGAAAAAGACTGATGAAAAATTAACCTGCAATACTCAACAAACAAAAAGTACTAGTTCTATTTTTGATCGCTTGATGTCTCATTATATATCCACTATACAACTTTTCTAGACAACCTAACTAGGTAACCTAAAATACTTGAATAATATTGAATATCCTCTCGTTTGTTGGGTAAAAATTGCCTATCAATATCGTTATATTTGTAGGCAATGTCTAGACACGTCAAAATCTGATAAGGCGTTCCTTAACATATGTTCATACAGAGAGTTATCAACTTGTGATTAGGTTCTAGATTAGTAGCATAGGTATTGTGGCTTTGTTTGTTTAGTGCCATTCTTTTCAATAATCATTATGCCTCGATTTTATTATGGATAGATGGTTATAGACCAGTCGTTTAGAAGCAAGACATCATGATACTAAAAGCTGTAGTGGGCTACCATTTCAACAGACTAAAAGCAAAGAAAAAATGGTGGCAAAGACTATTTACAAATGGGTTTTATTATACTGGGGAAGAGTCATAAACCTAAACCACTTTGTGTATTCTGCCACGAAGTTTTTGCCAGCAGAAGTTTAAAACCATCACTTCTTCCTAGACTCCTTGAAATAAATCATCCGACGCACAGGGATAAACTTTTTGTTTATTCTTTCCTGTCTTCAAACGAAGATAGTAAAATGGCCCTTGGGCATCATTTGGAGTAAGTTATAGTATTGAAAGATCTAGACAGATATATTGGACCATGTACAAAATATAATGGAGAAAAGGCAGCAAAGAAAATTGATCTTGTACCCTTATTAAACAATACGGCGTTCTGTAGAATTATTCCATCATCATCATTCAGCTCTCTGTGTCCACTACTGGACTTAAACCTCCCCCATTTCTGCCCATTCCCATCTCTCTTGAGCTCACTGTATCCAGTTGCCTGCACATCTTGTTAGATCGTCCGTACAACGTGTAGGGGGTCTTCCCTTACTTCTTGAATCCAAGCACGGTCTCCACTCGAGCAGCCTTTTCGCACATTTCCCGTCCGTCATTCGTGCCACATGTCCATCCCACTCCCACTTGAGTTTTGGAATATTTGGATTTTTTGCGAATTTGGATAAATACATCTGTGACGCCGGTTCTTCTTCGTAAATCTTAGTTTCTTATACGAGGGGCAAGTAAAAAATAAGGTTCCCACATTTTTTTCAGGTGTAAGGCATTTTTTATTGCAATAAATATGTATACAATCTGAAAGCTTGTATTTTAAACTATTTTTCTACATAGTCGCCAGATCTTTCAACGATTTTTTCCTGACGAGTTATCCACTTCTGAAAACCCTCTTCGAAGAGCTCCGCCGCTAGGCCGCGGATGTACTTGGTGACCGCTTCCTTCACCTCTTCATCTGTACTGAAGCGTTGTCCACCCAAGTGTTGCTTCAATTTCGGAAACAAGTGAAAGTCGCTGGGAGCAAGATCAGGGCTGTAGGGGGCATGATCAAGCAATTTCCAGCCGAATTTGGCCAGTAGGGCGGTGGTCTGTCGAGAGACATGCGGTCGCGCGTTGTCGTAGTGCAACCTAACGCCCTTGCTCCGTCTTCCTCTCCGGCGATTTTGGATGGCTTTTTTGAGTTTCGTTAACGTCTCGCAGTACCTGTCCGAATTTATTGTGGTCCCTTTAGGCATAAACTCAGTAAGCAAGACGCCTTTTCGGTCCCAAAACACCGTAGCCATCAATTTTCCTGCGGACAGCGTCTGCTTAAGCTTCTTCGGCCTCGGCGACCTGGGACGGCGCCATTGTTTCGAGTCTTCTTTTGTTTCCGAAGTGACGTAGTGACACCACGTTTCATCTCCCGTAACAATGGAGTCCAAGAATTCTTCGGTATTCTCGGCGCATTCTCGAAGAAACCCCTCGGCACACTTAACGCGATTGTCTTTGTGGGTTTCTGAAAGCATGTGCGGGACCCACCGCGAACACACCTTGTGATAACCAAGTTTTTTGGTCAAAATGTTGTCGATGGATTTTTTCACAAACCTCAGGAACCTCAGCCAGCTTCCGAAGCGTTACTCTTCGATCTTCGAGGAGACTGCGCTCAATCTTCGCCACGGCTTCGTCGGACACCGATGGCCTCCCGCTCCTTTGCTCGTCGTGAACGTCTGCGCGTCCTTCGGAGAACTTCCTGCACGTGTTGGACGCTGATGCAAGCTTTGCCATAAAGTTCTTCCAACTGTCTATGAATTTCAATAGGTGTAAGCTTCTTGGCGTTTAAAAATCGAATCACTGAACGGATTTCTTCGAACGGAGGGCTCCATCGCGGATGGCTGTTAGGCCGGCACTAAGCTTTGCAGTGATCTTCCAGGTAGTTGTAAAGGAGTGGGGGGGGGGATCAACAATGAAGGTGGTGTTGCCGGATTTCGCCTAGTATCTCGCGCGGCGAGTGTACAGCGTTGGGAACCTTATTTTTACTTGCCCCTCGTATTATCCCGCAGTGACACTCCGAGCATGGACCTTTTCATCTTGCTGTATTACCATAAGTTTCCTAGCACCTGGTGTGGTAAGTGTTAAGGTTTCAGCTCTGTAGGTCATGACGGGCAACACACACTGATCAAACACCTTCCTCTTTAAACATTGTGGTATGTCGCTTTTAAAGATTTCCGCCAGTTTTCCATAGGCTGCCCAAGATAGTGTAACGCACGATTGGTTGTCCAGCTACTTCCTCATCACCAATGAGAAATTGTTTACTGGGAACTAAATTTCTCAGATATTTTGTTTTGAAAATATTCATTTTTACACCTACGTCAGCACATACCTTTTGTAGTTCTTGTATCATATCTTGAATGTCTTTAAGGTTACCTGAAAGCAAAACTATATAAAGCATACTCCAAAACTGTGATAAAGAGTTTGGGCGAGTAGATTTAATCATTTTGCAAATAATCTGGAGCTGGAATGGAACTTTTGAAGAGATTCAATTCAGATCCAGCTTCACGAGTCGACCGATGTATCAAACGCCGCAGTATTGCCTGGCTACGATAGATATATTTTGGTGAATATCGTTCAAGAAGGTACACTATTTGCAACCTTTGAAAACCTATACATCTGGAGAAACCATTTTCGATCTGATCAATGATTATTTTGAAAACATGGAATAAACTGGTTTGAATTTGATGGTGCGGTACAGAAGGTGCAAAGTCAATGACAGGGAAGTTTTCTGGTTCTATGGCACGAGTAAAAGAAAATAAACGAGAAAATTTAATGGACTCATTGCTGCATTCATAGATAAGCATTGGCATGCAAGCGTATACCTGCAGCATTGTCAACTACTTGGTGGTGCTGTATATATTGTAAATGCCTGAAATTGAATGAGTACGAATGACTTGGTTCTCTCTGCCCTTTTTTTACCAGAAAATTCAATAAAAAATGGTGATTTTACGACTTATTTTACAACTGTTTAAAACTCTATAACTTTGCTGGAGAAAGAAAAACTCATAGAGTTATCCTGTGACAGTTCTCTAAAATCTATTCTTTGAGATCACTCTTTAATTGTCTTCTGGTTCAATAAAAATGAATATCGTGTTATGTCGAAAAAAGCAATTAAAGTTCTATTGCCCTTTTGCGCAACATATCTATGTGAGAAAGGATTTTTAATATATACCTTTCTGAAAGATGAATATAAAAAACAGGTTAAATGCGGAACCTGATCTAAAACTGAAATCGTCAGATATTGTGCCAAATTTGATTATGTTTTCTATCCTTTTAAAAACTATTGTTCAATCCGTGTTCTACACGGAAAAAGTACAGATTCAAATAGTAGCAGCGACCTTGCGTATATGAACCTCTAAAAACTACAATTGGAGTTATCACATTTTACAAATTGTATTTGTTAAAATTACAGTTTCAGATATTGAATTTTAATTTTTTTGCTGTAACGTGTCACTCTACTAAAAATAATTTAAAAATCACAGTATGGAGATGTAATATTTCGGCGTTCATTTCTCATACTCAACGAGTAATAGCTCAAACTGTAATTTTTGAAAGTTTGAAAATAAATAAGAAATATTATATTATGAAGTAATAAATCCATCTGAAAAAAATCGTAATTTTTACAGTTTGGACTAATAATGAATACATATTATTTGATGAAAAGTTACAAAATAATTAGTAAAGAATATTTTAACTTTCCATTTAACTAAAAGTACTTTTCCAAACTGTAAAATTCACAGGTTGGAATTGTAAGATTTTTATTAGTAAATAAGTTAAAAATTACAGTATGCGACTGCACTTTTTACAAGTTTGTATTCGTAAGAACCGATTCGTAACGTTACTTTTTAAACTGCAATTTCTACAGTGTACTTTTTTCCGTGTATCCGATTTTATTACTTTTTTACACGCCAGTACGTTAAAGTTATGTACGTTTTTTTACACGCCAGTACGTTAAATGAGTTTGGCGAGGGGGTTCGCCAAACTCTTTTGAATTTTACAGGGGGTTCGCGAGGAGAAAAAGGTTGGGAAACACTGCTCTAGTCCATATGTTAACATTAGGTTGACTAAATTAACTTTTTCCTTGGATTTTACGGTGAAGTTTTTGTTAAAATTTCCCGTGACTATTATATTTCTTGTTTTGAAGAACGAATGGTGGAGTATCCGTTCTAGCGTTAACATAAAACTATCTATGCAGTCATTGGGTGGTCTGTATAAATTAATTATTGAAGTCGAGTTTAATCTAGATCTCCATACCACTCCACAGATTTCAATATGCTTTTCTATTGATTTCATTGGGATTTCTTCCACGTTGATTGTGTTTGAGTCAAGTGTATTTCTATTCCATATACCTACACCGCCGCCAGTACTATGGGATCTACAAAAAAAAAACTGACCAAAGAATAATTATGTAAATGCATAAGTCTGATATGGTCCTGGGTAGCCCAGGTTTCTGTAACGCAGATGAACATTGGATTTACTTCCCCAATAATTATTTCCAGTTGTGGGATTTTATTATTTATGGATTGGATGTTGAGATACATGATGATATTTTTGTA
Source organism: Phosphuga atrata (assembly GCA_944588485.1). Classification (NCBI taxonomy): domain Eukaryota; kingdom Metazoa; phylum Arthropoda; class Insecta; order Coleoptera; family Silphidae; genus Phosphuga; species Phosphuga atrata. Next base: position 16,244,667 of record OX155902.1, on the reverse strand, counting down.
CATTTTGGATGACCTGTCATGAATGTGGGATCTGTCCAAGTCTCTTATTATGGTATTTGTTGTAATGGTTGTCGATTTAGAAAATAACGTTCACGCATGTATGTTTCGGCCACAATTCAGGATTTTTTAGATCTTCGAGATGTTCTATTGGGACAGATATCTTAAAACATGAATATTCCTCTGGGTTCTGGGTGCCTGGATAGTAATTTTTGACAGAGTACTTTGTCGATATTTTTTTCCGCTAAAAAGTTGACTAGTCAGACTCATTAGGTTTGGATCCAAACGATATACATGGAGATAAGCATATTTTGTTGCTGCCTTTATGGTTGAGTTTTCAGAGCTTTTACCAATAATAATATTAGACCTCCTACGATTTCCAGAGATTCTGTTTACATTATTATTTTTGTTTCGAGAATCGTCCGTTTCAATGTTTTTGTGTCCGCGACTCGCAGTTTCCTTATCGGCGTCTGAAGATTGGCTGGCTTTAATGCTACTTTTGCAGAATTATCTGGATTTAATCTTTGGACGATGTCTCTATATGAATTTCAGCGGTAGGTTCACAATCTTCAATATGATTTAAAATTCCCCGTTCTGTTGTAGAATTTTGATTGCTGGTTAATTCAGTAATTTAATCTTTCAACATTTTAATTTCTTCACTTTGGGCAGCTATTTGGATTTTGAAGGGTTTAATTGCCTCCTCCACTATGCCACTAATTATTGACTTAAAATTTTCCGACGACAGAAATTCAATAATATGTCCCACATATTTATCAGAGGGTGTGTTAGAACGAAGTTCTCTCCACATCTTTAAATCAGTTTATAAATTAAAACAGAGGTATAAATTTAAATTTGACTATTCACTTAAATTTTCTATCACTAATGTGCGACTGCTCACGCTGAACGCTCGAACGTGAAGTTTTCTAGTCAAGTCTAGTCTTGTCCGTCTAATCTCTTCTGTCATGTCTGTCTGCTCTTTTCTGTCTAGTCAAATCAAAATCAAATCAAAAGATATTTATTACAGTATAGATGTACAGAAAACATATGTGTAAAAGTCAAATGGAAAGAAAATAAAAAAAAAATAGTATATATAAATAATAAAGAATAATAATAAGAAGTAATTATAGTAATTGAACTGATTGTATTTCAACAAAAATGACAAAAATACTCCTAACATAAGTTGAAGAATTCCTGTAGGCTATAGATTGATTCCCTCAACAAAAATAGTTTCAGTTTTTTTTCTAAAAACAGTATGGGATTTTCCTTCTGACATGCTCGCTGGTAGCTTATTGTAAATGAAGACTCCGTAGACGGTTGGAGATTTGCTACTGATTGTAAGATTGCTTTTAGGAGCATACAACTTTCTATGTCCTCTTGTGTAATGTTTATGTTTGGCCATATTTCTTTGTAAGTTTGCTTTGTTTTTGTGGATTAGGCAGGCCACTTCCAGAATATAAAGACTGACGACTGTTAGGATCCCCAGTTGTCTAAAGTGAGTTCTACGTGAAACTGTTCTAGGAATACCCATTATTGCACGGATCACATTTTTTGAGCAATTAAGAGAATTTCAGTTTTGGAAGAGGCTCCCCATACTGAAATACCGTAAGATAGTATTGACTGAACTTCAGAGAAGTAATAGATAAGGATGTCAGATCTATTCAATAGCCGACATAATCTTCTGATTGAGTAAGCCTTATTATGCACTCTTTTACATAAGTTCTCAATCTGCAAATTCCATGTTAAGGATTCCTCGATTTGCAGTCCTAGGAACTTTGTAGCCGGTGCTCTATTTAATTGAAAGTTATTAGTTCCTATGGAAATGTTATCTGCTCGGGAGCTTCTTTGAGTTTGAAAAATTAAGTATTCTGTTTTGCTACCATTAAGGAACAGATTGTAACTGGAGAACAAGTTTACGATTTTACTTAATTGTTTGCTGGCTTCTATTTGAGTCAGATTTCTTGAAATCTCCGATACGAGAAAGCTAGAATCATCTGCATATATTGTACAGTGATTACTATTTATAAAACGTGTTAGGTCTGCTAGATAGAGAAGGAAGAGTGTAAGGGAAAGGACACTTCCTGCGGAACACCAATATTTATACTTGCCGGTGCAGATTTAAATGTTTTATTCATAACAGTGATTTCCACACATTGCCTTCTCTCTTGAAGAAATGATTTTATCCAATTATGCGATTTACCTCGTATGCCCATTGTATATATTTTATTTAATAATTGTTGGTGAGACACGCAGTCGAAAGCCTTAGAAAGGTCACAAAAAATCCCGACTGGATGTTTTCCTTCATCAACTTCTTGTAGAACCTTGGAATAGAATTCTATGATCGCCGTAGTTGTAGATTTTCCCCTACGGAAGCCGTGCTGTTCCTTGGGGATCAGATGATGTTTCTCTATAAAAGGAGTAAGCCTTTGAAGCATATAGTATTCCATCACTTTAGACGTTACAGATAATATCGCAATTGGTCGGTAGTTTTTTAGAATTGTTTTTTCCCCTTTCTTGTAGATCGGCACAATTTTGGCGGTTTTTAGTATTTCTGGAAACTCTTCCCTATCGAACGAATAGTTAACTATATGTGTAATAGGACGAGCTAACAGATCTACGTATTGCTTAAAAACATTGCATGGGAGTAAATCTAGGCCACATGTTGATTTGTTTTTTAATTTCCCTTTTATAAGCCAGGTGATTTCATTCTCTGAAAAATCCTCCAGATACATGGTTTCGCTATTGAAAGACATATGATGGTTTGATATGCTTGATGGAGTAATGTTTTGGGTTATTAACTCCGGAGCTTGTAAGAAGAATTCGTTGAAAAGAGTTGATATTCTCTCCGGGTCGTCGATGCTGGAGCCATTGTGGTTTAGATGGATCCCTTCTTTTCTCGTAGACTTATTTTTTCTGCTGGTTGATAATCTTCCAGACTGTTTTCTGTTTGCACTCCGCGGTCTTTAGTGTAGAGAGTAATTTGCGAAAGAATTGTTTTTTAAGCTGAGTTAAATAGACGCCGTAGCATTTTTTTTTATATAAGTATACTACTCGTAAGAAAGGGTACTTCTTCTGGAGCACAAACAGGTCTATTAGATCCCTACTTGCTCTTTTGGCATCATTGGTTATCCAAGTCTTTTCTCTTCGGTCAACTTTCACTATAGGGAAGCATGTGTTAAAGTGATAGTGCAGCGTGTTAAGCAAATATGTGCATTTGTCGTTTATATTAGCTGCCTCATATATCTTTGTCCATGATTCCTCTTCTAGATTTGAGCAAATTGTTCTTTATGCATTTGGCTAAATTTTCATTTAAAGTAGTAAGTATCTGCTTTAACGGTTACATCTCTGTTGAGAACAAGGATTCTATGATCAGTTATAGCCGAGTCGGAAACGGACGTCGAAGTTTGACTGAAATTTACAAAAATATTGTCAATGCAGCTTTGTGAAGTAGGTGTTATTCTGGTGTATTCTCTAACTTGTTCCTCCAAACCATATGATAATATAAGGTTTATTAAATTAACTTTTTCTTTTGAATTTCCAGTGAAGTTAATGTTGAAGTCTCCAGTAACAACTAGTTTTTTTGATTTATTAAAATACTGGTGGAGTACGCAATCGAGCGTAAGCATAAAGGTTGCTATACATCCATTTGGTGGCCTATATAATTTAATTATTATGGTCGATTCTCGTTTGGATTTCCAAACGATTCCACAGATTTCTATGTGTTTCTCGATTGATTGAATTGGTATTTCTTCTACGGTGATCGTACCTTCATCCAAAGTATTTCTACTCCAGATTGCGCACCACCTCCGGTAGATATGGATTTGCAAAAGGAACTAATCAGCGTGAAGCTACAGTGCAGATATAGACGTTTCAGATTTTCGTGACGGACCCAAGTTTCTGTTAGGCAGATAAAAAACGGATTTATTTCATCAATTAAAATTTCCAAATGTGGGATTTTGTTGTTAATAGATTGAAATATTCATGTACATGACAGTATTTGTAGTTATTTTATTTACAGGAAAATTAATTATTTTGTTAATTTGTTCTTCTCCAGGTTCAGAAAAAACGGTTTATGTGCGTATAACGGGGCCATAATTCTGGTTTTTTGATATCCTCAAGATTTTCTAGAGGGAGTGAAACTTTAAAGGAAGAATATTCCTCGGGGCGGTTTGAGGTCATCTTTTTACATATAATATTTTTAAAGTTTTTGCTTCTCAAGTACGCTGTTATGTCATTTTCGCTCAGTTGTGGTTCAAGTCTGGAGATGTGTAAATGCGCAAATTTCGTAACCGCTTTTATATTTGCCGACTCCGTGTTTGTTCCAATAATTATATTTGAACGGCGCTTCTTTTTTGTAGTTTTTTTCTGGACTTCCCATCTCTCCTTGTCCGTATCATTTTCTTTATCAACTTTATTCTCGGTGCCTGAAATCGGTAACTGTTTTTTAGTTGCTATCTCTATAGAGTCGGTGCGATGTGGATTTGTGACGATGACATTGGTGTTATTGTTATCGGTAGAGTTTTCGCCTGTCGTGTGCTTCTTCTCTTGAATAGCCGTGGGATGTTGAGCCAGCTGCGATTGTATTTTAGTTAATTTTTCCTTTAGATCCTTGTTATCCATTATAAGAGCCTTGATTTGATCAGTTAATTCAGTAATGTAATATTGCAGAGGGCTTACTTTTTCATTTAACGATGCACTTAAAATGTCTGCAAAATCAGCGCTTCTTAAGAATGTGATTATTACATCACTGTGATTGTCTGTAGCTGTGGTAGATCTTAGATGTCTAGACATTTTGGATATTTAAATATTCCGGCTTTGCCAAAAATTAATAAAGAATAATAAAATAAAAGTTTTCGGTTTATAGAACTGAGAGCACACAACCACTCGCGTTGAGAGTTCAGACTCGACTCCTCGAGTCTTATGAATCTAGTCTTGTCTGTTTTTAAAAATTACACAAACAACAGAAAAAGAACCGATAGTATTTCTATCGGCGGTATTTCTAAAATCAAAGGGAAAAACATATGTCGAGCTCCTCAGTGTAGTAAAAAAAGAAATTGATCCCGAATCAACAGGAGTCAAGCTAACGGGAATAAGGCAGAATAAAATTGAGGAAATCTTATTTGAACTCAAAGAGAGGAGTGCGAACAACCTAATAGCAATAATAGCAAAATAATAGGAAATAATAGCAAACAAACTGCAGCAGATAGAAATCCGCACGAAAAACTTGGACACCGTTGTGAATATTAAAGATTTAGATGCTGTAACAACACGAAAGGAGATAGAGGACGCGTTAAGATCTGTGCTCGGTAAAACAGAAGGATCAATAAAAATAAAAAAAAAACATCAGACCTGCCTATGTAAATAGCCAGATAGCCACCGTGGCACTACCAAAAAACCAAGCGAAAGTGCTAATAGACAGAGGTTACATAAAGGTTGGATGGATCAATTGCAGAGTGAGAGAGAGAGTAGACCTAGAAAGGTGCTATAAATGCTGGGAACCAGGCTATCTAGCTAATGCATATAAAGGGCCAGATAGGCAGAAGATGTGTCTACGATGACCAAAGAGGGACATCAGGTAAAAGTCTGTCAATGAGATATGTACTGCCCAATTTGCCAGACAAAGGGACACCAGGCGCATTCGGCAACTTGCCCAGCATACAACATAGCTCTGTCGGAGGAGATCAAGAAAAGGCAAGGAAACAAAAATGGCTAACATCATTCAAATTAACCTATTGAGATGCCGTGCAGCGCATGATCTGCTAGCCGCAACAGCCATAGAACTGAAAGCAGATATACTATTTGAGAGTAAACCAAATAAAAAAAATGCAACTAGCTCTAAATCGTTCACGGAGGACAAAAAGGATGCAGCGAGTCTTTAGAACTGTTACTTTGCTGTTATTTATGCATAATAAATAACAGCAAAGTAACAGTTCTAAAGACTGGACATGGACCGGGTTTTGCATAGGTTGAACTGCCCCAATTCATTATATACAGCTGCTACTTTTCCCCCAACGCAAAAATTGAACAACTGTCAAAATCCCTAGAGACTCTTAGTCAAATCATAAGGGGCCAGGAGAGAAAAGGTAAAATTATAGCAGGCGACTTCAAAACGCAAAGTCGCCACACTGGGGCTCCTCAAAAACGGATCCACGTGAGGACATGGTCATGGATTGGGCGGCGAGCATGGACCCCTTCATCAAAAACGAAGGTGCTAAACCAACTTTTGAACGTAGAGACTCATTCTCAATACTTGACCTAACTTTCGCAACAAGCGAACTCGCTGCAAGAACAAAGAACTGGCAAGTACTAGAGAGGGAGTCACTAAGTGACCACAAGTATCTCGGCTACTTAGTAGATGAAAATAATGAAAGTATTTGAATCCGATGCACAAATAAAAACGCCGTGACAAACAGATCAATGCCAACAAAAACGGAACGCAGAGAAAAAGACTGGTCTACTGGTGGAAGCATACCATCGCTCAAGAAAGGGCAGCCTGTAATATAGCCAGATGCATATGCCAACTTAAAGCTAAAAAAACCTAGCCCAACACAACCAGCAAAAATTCAAGCAGGAGTACACAGTTGCGATAAACACTCTCAGAATGTAAATCAACAAATCAAAACCACTGAGAGACCACTGGCCAAACCTATGCCACGAGATCAACGAAGACACCTGGGGGGATGCATTCCAAATTTCAATGAGAGGTCTGAAATTAAGGCAACAAAAGATTAGGGTCCCAATGGAAATGTAGCGGCAACGAGCCGTTACATTTTTATTTCTTAGTTTTTCGAAGGCATTACAATAATTACTCAAATATTTTCGGACAATTTCCTAAAATATTTTATTAGGGTCGTTAATGTAATCCTCGAGCAGATTAAGAAATATTTGTACTTTTAGATTTACGAGGGCATTACGGTGATTACCCAAATATTTTCAAACGAATTTCCGAAAATATTTTATTAGGGTCAATGGTGTAAACCCCGGGGAAATTACAACAAAATGTTTTTTCCGAGAATCGGTAATCACCAAAGCGACAAATAGCTTAAAATATAAAAATAATCACCCACAGATTAGGGACCAGTATACCTGGAGATAATATAAATACTTGGACCCCCGAATAAACAAGACAGTTCGATTCAAACAAGTCCCGCCCGGACGGTCAGGCGCATACAATCAGCAAGTCGACTACAGTTCAGTTCAACAGTGAGGTGCAACCAACCAACGAGTCCTGTTCAGTCCAGCCAGTGGATCCATTCACACAGGTCCAGCCAGTGGACCCAGTCAACCAGACTCAGCTAGAAATTCAGACAGTCAAGCAAGTTCAACCGTTCCACTAGACTCAGCCAGCAGCCAGTTCAAACATATACACCAGTCCAGCCAGTTCAGCCAGACTCAACCAGCAGTCAGTCAGCCAGACCAGTCCAGTTCAGAGAGTCCAGCTCCACTCATTCCCTCACAAGTGTTGGTATCTCTTGTACATCTTTTGTCCATAAAATTGCTTTGCAAACCGTGAGTGATACATTATTCTACCGCGTATCCACCCACAGGAACAACACTACAGATTGCCAAAGCATTTTTCCCAACCCATGAAGAACCGGTCTGGGAGCAACCAGACGTGCTAGAGATTGTGCCTTTCAATGAGGAGGAACTATGTAGAGCCAGCCAGCGCTTTCAAAATGACAGAGCCCCAGGTATAGATGGACTTCCATCAGAGATCATGAAAAACATTGTGGTAAAGTTTCCAAACTATGTTGATATGAAAAATAATGAACCATATAGTCACAGAGGGAATATTTACAGATATATGGAAAAAAGCCAAACTTATTTTAATTAGGAAAAGCGATAGAGAAGCCTTCGTCTTACAGACCCCTGTGTCTTCTAGATGTAGCAGTAAAACTCCTAGAGAAACTACTGCTACAAAGAATAAGACAGGCATTAGAGACAGGTGAGAACCTCTCAGAGAAGCAACATAGATTCAGGGAGGGACAGTCGACAGTAGATGCTATAGATAAGGTCGTCGAAGTGGCGACGAAAGCCCAACAAGGCTCACTAAGAACGAGAAAGCTATGTGCACTTAAAACACTCGAAGTTAGAAATGCCTTTAATTCTGCATAATGACAAAACAATTTGGAGGAAATGTCAAGAAAGGATATGCTTCCGTAGCTATTGCGATTAATCAGGATCTATTTGAGAAATAGAAAAATCATTCTGCAAGCAGAGAATTCAAGAGAGGGGCGCGATGTTAGCAGTGGTATTCCACAGAACTCGGTTCTGGAGCCAATACTGTGGAACATCCTGTACGATGGAGTCCTCAGACTCAAACTGCCGGAGGGACTGCTGGAGATCGTGGGCTTTGCCGATGACCTGGCTCTGGTAGTGACTGGGAAAACAGAAAGTGGAATAATGTTTAGAGCAAATACACCTATCCATCTCCAGTCGATTTACTTCGTTGCTGAAGTGTCGTGACCTCTCGCGCATAATTGTGGAACGAATCGTCACACTAATATGCGGGACCTTCAGTTTATCGCCGGTACCGAACGGCACTATTTGAGAGGTTCTCTTGGCAGAATTACTCGTGGTAGTTTGCCATTGCTTTCCACGAGGTGGCCACAGCATAGTTCCGTGAAAAATTTCACGGTTTGTCCGGGAATCGAACCCGGGATCTCAGGTGTAGCGATCGGATGCGTTCACCACTACCACTACACTACACCACTGTGTTGGTAGTGACTGGGAAAACAGAAGGTGGAATAATGTTTAGAGCAAATACAGCTATAGATCAAATCAAATCCAAATATTTATTCCCAATGAGATATAAAATCTATAGGGTTTGTCAAGACAAAAAACATACAGAGAATTAAAAAAAAAGAGAATTAATTAAAAACTTAATTAAATAATTCAAAATTAAATTCTGCTAGGCTGTAAATTATTTTAGTTAGTAGCAGTTCTTTCAGTCTCTTTCTAATTTTTTTATAGGACTTTTCTTAGTCCATAGTCTATAGGTTTTGAATTGGTTATAAATAACAACTCCTTATTTATTTGGTCCTTTTCCGCAAATCGTAAGATTGGTCTTGGGCTTGTATGAAAGATGTTTTCCCCTTGTGTGGTGGTGGTGTATATCCGAGTTCTTTTGGAAACGGTGTTTATTATTATGGATGTAGCAGGCAATTTACAGTATGTAAAGGCTCGTGATTGTTAGAATGCCTAATTCCATGAAATGTGGCCTACACGAAGTAGTAATACTGATACCTCTAATGGTTCTTATTATTCTTTTTTGTGCCAGTAAGATTGTCTCTACCTGTGGCGAGGATCCCCATAGCAATATACCATATGTAAGTAATGACTGTACTTCAGCAAAATAATATGTGAGAAGATCTTCATTCCGTAAAAACTGGCGGAGATACCTGATTTGAAATATCTTCTTGTGAAGTTTGCTGAAAATTTCTTGAATGGTGATATTACAGTGCAGGTTTTCCTCTAAATGAATACCAAGAAATTTGGTTACATTGACTCTCCTAATGCCTTCTTCTTCTTCCTTTGGGTCTACAACCCTTTATGGGTTTTGGCCTCCTCTACTATTTTATGCCATTCTCCACGATCTTCTGCTGCTCATTTCCAATTCCTTACTCCTAGTGCTTTTATGTCTTCTTCCACGCTTTCCTTCCATCTTTTACGTGGTCTTCCTCTTGGTCGGCTATTGGTGGGTTTCCATTCCATGATAAGCTTGGTGTTTCGATCTTTTTCCATTCTTTGCACAAGGCCTATTCACCTCAGTCTCTGTGCCTTTACATGTTTTACTATGTTGTTGTTTCCAATTAGAGACTCTAGCTCGTGATTCATTCTTATCCTGTATGTTCCGTCCTGTTCCCTTATCGGACCATATACTTTTCTTAATATTTTTCTTTGAAATGTCTTTAGTTCTTCCTCACTTCTCTTAAGGAGGGTCCATGTTTCACAGCCATAAGTAAGTACCGGTCGTATTAGGCACTTATATATAGTTATCTTGGATTTGTGACTTAGTAGTTTGCTGGTAAGTAGTTTTCTGTTCGCATAGTAGGTTCTATTTCCTTTTAATATTCGTATCTTTATTTCTTCACTCTCGTCGTTGGTTTGATTTAGTTGAGATCCCAAATACGTGAAATTTTTAACTTTTTCAAAGCTGTGGTCGCCTACTATGTATCTATCTTCATTTTGTGGTGCAGTTTCATTTTGTGGACATCAACATATATTTTGTTTTTTCTTGATTGACTGTCAGTCCTACTTTCCTTGCCTCTTTTTCGAGGTCCTTAAATGTGTCATTTACTGTATTTGCCATGTGCCCCGTGATTACTATGTCATCTGCATAGGCTCCGATTTGTCTACTTTTTGATGTTAAGTTTCCCGTTATCTTTAGTTTTTCTATAGCCGCATGTAATGTTAGGTTGAAAAGTAGAGCGGATAGCGCATCACCTTGTCTGACTCCAGACGTAATGGCGAATTTTTCGGTTTTATCGTTTTGTATTACTACTGCCGCTGACGTTCTTTCTAATGTTAGTTTAATTAGATTGACAATCTTTTTTGGTATGCCCATATGTATTAAGTTCAGGTATAACTTATTTCTATTGACTGAATCGAAGGCTTGTTGAAAATCAATGAAAAGGCAGTGTATGTCAAAATTGTGTTCGTATCCCTTTTCTAGCAGCAGTCGCATTTGGTTTATTTGATCTGTTGTTGATCGGTTAGGTCGAAATCCACATTGATAGTCATCTAGTATATCTTCTGCATATACGTTCAACCTTTTGTGAATGAAGCATGAAATGATTTTATATGTTACATTTAATAATGTAATTCCTCTGTAATTTTTACAATCTCTTTTGCTTCCTTTCTTGTGAATAGGATGTATAAGGCCTAAATTCCACTCTTCTGGCATTGTTTCTTCCTCCCAGATTCGTTTGGTTAATTGGTGGATACGGGCCCACAGTTCTGGGCCTCCTGCCTTTAGTAGCTCTCATGTAATGTTATCGCTACCAGGCGCCTTGTTATTCTTAAAGGCAATTATGATCTCAGTTGTTTCTTCCAGTGTCGGTGTTTCAACTTTTGGTTCAGCTGTTTTGTACTGAGTTAGTTCTTCTTCTGAGTTTGTTTCATTTTTATTATTAAGCAGGCCGCAGAAATATTTCTGCCTCTCCTAATGCCGTCGTTATTTAATTTAAGTGGAAAGTCTTTGGCACGAGAACTGCGTGCAGTCTGAAATATCATATATTCGGTTTTATCTCTGTTGAGGTAAAGACAGTTTGCTGAGAACCGTTTGTTAAGTTTTCCTAGAAGTATATTGGCTCGAGATGGGATGTCAGTCCCAGTATTTTCAGAGACGATAAAGCTAGCGTCGTCTGCATACAGTGTGCAGTGATGTTCATTTATGAAGCTAGCCAAGTCTGAAATGTATAGTAGGAAAAGTGTTGGAGCCAGGACACTTCCTTGAGGGACACACGTATTTGTAAACTTAACAAGGGATTGGTCGACTACCGTCTCCGATTTCACCTGAACAAGTTGCTGACGATTTTCGAGGAAGGACTTAAGCCATCTGGCGGATTTTCTTCTTATTCCATAATTGAAGATTTTGTCCAGGAAAAGACTGTGAGATACACAGTCGAATGCTTTCGATAGGTCGCAGAATATCCCAATCGGACATTAACCCTTATCTACCTCAGCTATGATGGTGTTGTAAAATTGTGCTAGTACGGTCGTTTTAGATTTTTCTTTGCAAAGTCCATGTTGTTGCTTTGGAATAAGTTGAAATTTTTCAACAAATGGGATAAGCCTTATTCGCATTATACGAGTATTCCAGGATCTTAGCTAAAAACAGATATTAGGGCTATTGGTCGATAATTGTTACCATGTTTTTCGTCTCCGTTTTTGTGAACAGGAATAATAGTGGATATCTTCAGGATTTCTGGGAATAGTTCATTAGCGAAGGAGACGTTCACAATATTAGTTATTGGATCAACTAGCAAATGTCTGAATTCTTTAAAGATGTTGGTAGGAAGCGAGTCAGGTCCACATGTATTAGTGTTTTGTAAGGACCCCATAATTTGTAGAATCTCGTTCGCCGAAAATTCGTCACGGAACATAATATTTGTCTTGAAATTAAAGTGGCTGTTTTAGATTTCCGTTGGTGTGATGTTCTGGCTGATTGACTTCGGCACTTGATCAAAATAGTCGCTGAAGATTGTCGCTATTTACTTCGATGCAGTGACAAGCTTGGAATTTTCCCAAAATTCGATCTTTTGAGAATTTTTAGTATTATTGGTTTGCTCCTTTACCACCCTCCAAAAAGCTTTCTGTTTATTCGGTGCTTGAATTACTCTTTGGTGAAGAAATTTTTCTTTTACAGATTGGATTAAATTGTTGTGTTCCATTTGTGTTCCCACTGTTTGGTAAGAATAAACATGTCCCTTAACTAAGCGGCAGGCGTTTTAACCTCCTTGGTAATCCAAGACTTATTATTGGCGTTGATTTTTGATATAGGGAAGCAGGAAAAGAAGTGATGTTGGAGAGTCTTAATGAATGACACAGTTTTGCCGTTACAGTCTGGATTATTGTAGATCCCCGACCATGATTCGCTCTGAAGTTCTTCAGCGAAACGTTTTTTTGTTAGCAATACACATATTTCTGGCGAGGTGGTATTTTTTTCTATACTGCGTCTTCAGGTTGCTACTTAGCCTAATTAACCGGTGGTCTGACATAGATGTATCTTCCACTGACGTAAATAAGGGGCTTCTTGATATGGCAAAGATGTTGTCGATTTTTGATTTTGTCGATGACGTATTCTAGTGTGCTGGTACATATATTCCTTCATTCCATAAGCCTCAAATAAATTAGTTAGGTGGCTTTTATCCTTAGAGTTCTCGGAAAAGTTGACATTAAAGTCACCGACTAGAATTATGTCTTTAGATTTATTGGAATACTTATGGAGAATACCATCTAATATTGCCATAGAAGTGAGTAAACAGCCCGTTGGTGGTCTATAGATATTTAGAATAACTGTATAGAAGCCATTCATTTTCCATTCAATACCGCATATTTCGTCGACTTTCTCAATCGAGTTTACATCAACATCTAGTCTATCCACAACCATGTCGCTGTGATGCACTGAAGACCTGGCCCATATAGCTATTCCCCCTCCAGTTGACTGGGTTCTGCTGTAGTAGGTGATTAGCTTATATTTGTGGATATGGAATAAGGGAAGATGTTCTCTGGATAAACAAGTTTCAGCGAGGCAGATAAAATAAGGGTTTTTGTCTTCAATAGATAGTTCTAGTTGGTTGCTTTTCTTACGTCGTTCTTGGATATTTAGATATATAAGAATTTCCGATTGTTGGTGATAATTTTTATTTACTGGTTTAGTAAGTTCTTCGCTAGATTGGGGAAAAAAACGATTGATACGTGTGTTACATGGCCATAGGTCAGGAAGTGATACCTTGAAGGAGGAATATTCCTCGGGGTGGTTACAGGGTAGCTTTTTGCAGAGGATTTGATTAAAGTTCTTGCTTTTCAGGTAAGATGTTATATCATTTTCCGTTAATTGCGGTTCTAGTTGAGAAACATGTATATGGGCGTATTTAGTTATAGCCCTTATTAACGTAGGTTCTGTATTAGAGCCAATGATTAAATTTGAGCGAAGGGTTCTTTTCATGTATTTTTTTTTGAGTTTGCCAAATTTTTTTATAGGGATATTTTTCTTTATCGAGGTTGACTTCGGTGTTTGACTGAATGCCTTCTATCTCGTCTAGTTGTACCTACATCTTTTTGCGATTCTAGATTCCCCGTGTCGGACCACGGTTGGTTGATATCGATCAAGTTGGTAATTGGATGGAAGGAAAGAGACTAGAATTGGCCCCCGAAAAGACAGAGGTAGTGCTAACAGGATTCATAAAAATCGGTCCCATTACTTTCCTTGAAAAGGAAGAAAAGATAGTCCCGAAATAATCAATCAAATACCTGAGTGTAACGATGGACAAATGTCTATCATTTAAAAACCACGTCATCGCAATCGCAGATATAGCGCTCAAAACCGCTGCAGCATTGGACAAATTAATGCCCAACGTCGGGGGACCCAAAAGCAGAAAGCGAAGGCTCGGTGGAACATTCTAGGTGGTACATTCGCCCATACTTTACGCAGCTCCAGTATGTGCAATTGCCATGCAGAAGATATCGATCAGGCACAAGTTATCGCTAATTCAACGGAAGATGGCACTGAGAGTGTCCAGTACATACCGAACAGTCTCAATGGAGGCCGCTCTTCTAATCGCTGGCATAGTACCAATAGAGTTTATGGTGCGGGAGAGAGAGAGAGAGAAACTGTACCGAGTTAGAACAAGCTACGACTGCAACAAAGAGCGATAAAAAGAAAGCCGCCAGGACGCAAACGTATAAGGCATGGCAAAAAGAATGGCAGCTATCGAACATGGGACAATGGACCAGGATCCTTATACCTGACGTCGAGCGATGGGTGTCACGAAAGCATGGTGAAACGAATTTTCAACTTACACAAGTGCTATGCGGTCATGGCTGTTCAAAGCCATACACGTGCTAACAATTTGTGCAAATTCGGTGTTTGTGCAAATAGTTTGACTGTCTATGGGGCTGTTTGAATGGTTACGGATGGTACGGTTTTTGCAAACTTTGGGTTAGTCAACTCCTGCTCCTAGACACTGTCAGGCAGTTTCGTTTCTATTCCGTAGTTGAAAACGTAGTTTCGGTATTTTTTTTTTTAGTTTGTTGGTCATTTTACCTCTCCAATAGGGAGTTTTTGTAGTCTGCAGCTGACGTTATTTTGAGCTCAGTGACCAGGCGGCCATGACTGAATCTCTTCTCGCTCCTCTTCTGGAGCCAACTCTTGACCCACACTCTTCGCTTTCTTTTAACTATTCGTTTCTCAGCCGCTAGGGCTAGAATAATGGCGGACAGCATTTCTACGAAGACGTCCGTATCTGACATGTTCAACGAACAACACCACAAATCGAAATGATGTTTACACAATAGGTTGCTACGTGTATGTGCTAGCGTATGTATAAACAGGCGTTTGTACAAACACCGAATTTGCGCAAATTGTTCGCACGTGTATGGGGGGCTTTAGTCACTACCTGCATAACATGCGCAGGGCAACCGATAGTCTCTGTGAATAGTGTGGCCTTGAAGATAGCGTCCGACACACCATCTTCGACTGTCATAGATGGATACCAGAAAAATAAACGTGGGAAAAGAAAACTCACCTCAAACTAGAGCCCATTGGCCTAACCGACCATATGATTAGGTCGGAGAACACCTGGGCAATAACAACCGATATGATAACAAACATCATGACCTTGAAAGAGCAGGACGAGAGGAAACGGCTGCAAGTCGAGAGCAACAAGAAACTGAACCTGAACCCCTAATCACTACACGTGGAATAGGGATGTAAGGCAAAGCTAATACAACGAATTCGATCTTGATGTTATGCCTGGAGTTCAGGGGGCCACTTGTCAAGTTAACCAATGGTGCTAGCTACGTCCAGTTAAAATAAGTCTTTTCTGTTTAGTCTGTCTGGTCTTGTCTTCTCTGTCAGGTATTGAATTGTCTGTCAGATCTTTTATAGTAATATACTAATCTATAATAATATACTAATTAAAATTGATACAGTTTTGGATGACTTTTTTGATAGCTTTCGATTCGGTCTAACTTGATGTTAATGTAATCATTATATAAATGTCGAAGTTAACTTAATAGTTTGAAATTTAAAATTTTATTATTTTACCAATCGCTTTTTGCAATATACCTACGTTAAAAACTGTGTAAATATTTAAAATTGGATCGTAAAATTGAGATAAATTAAAAATAAAAAAAAAACTCACAAATACCAGTTGTAAAAGTCACTGTTCTATATTTGAATGTAACTCAATGCTAAAATTGAATGATTCAAATTGTATATCTTGAATAAATGCCTGAATAAAAATCAAATTTCATTGATTCTCTGAACTGGATCCATTTGAACCTATTACTTATCTGCATTGTTTTAATTTAAAAGTTTTGCGTCATTTTCGGCCTAGATTCCGGAAACTATTACTCAATTTCGACAAATGCACGTCCTCGACGGGAATTAAAACAAAGACGAATTTTCTGAAACTTTTTAAACAAACTAAATTAAAAAATATCTGTTAATGGATTTTTGATTGTGGTGTTTTTAGAATGTTTTCATAGACTCGTTTATTAGGTTGGTAGTATTCCAAATTTATTTTTTAATGAGTTTTTTGTAGGAAATTTCTTTTATTTTTTTGACAACAAATGTTTGAGCTTCAAGTCAGTGGCGCTATCTGAACTTTATCGACAAGTTAATGCCTTAGTAACAAATATTAAACAACAGTAAAATTAGTGAATATCTTCTTGTCATTAACGAAAACTTTTCCAGAAAAATAAAAAGCTATTATGAATTACAACTGTTTTTTATATATTTTTCTTTTAAATAAACGTACAAGTTTGTTTATTTTAAGGAAACATTTACCTTTTCTTAATTGCCTTTAGAAACAGAAAAAAGTTTAACGAACTTAATAAACGAACGGACTTAATATAAGACACATTTAATAAAAAACTCTGGATTAATTAAATAAAATGTCCATTGAACATTGCGTTCGTTCAAATTTGATTGTTACTAGTAATTAATAAATTTTTCCTTAAACATATAAAAAATTAATTAACAAAACATATTTTTTTACGATTTTCCAAAAATGTTTGTCGTTAAATAATTAGTCTTTAATATCATTGTTTGTGCATGCTTGCCAGTAATTAACGAAGAAAACGCAGATGAAGGACGTTCCGTGGCTTTTTCGGAAAACTACTGCTAAACACGGAAAGTTACGGTAATAAAAGTTGAAATACTTGAAAGCTCGACAATTCTATAGAGCTTTCGGCTAAAACATTCAAACTTTCGTCTATAGTTAACAGTTTAGATTCATATTATTTGAGTTTATTTATTATACAAAGCAACTCGTATAATTAGCTTGTATTGTACTTGGTTATTCAAACGGATTGTGCCTCGCCTTTAAATCCCCGACATACAAGACTAGAGAGACAAGACTAAACAGACTAGACTAGACAGAGAAGACTAGACAGACAAGACTAGACAGACAAGATTAGACAGACAAGACTAGACAGACAAGTGTAGACAGACAAGTCTAGGCAGACAAGACTAGACTGGCAAGTGTAAACAGACAAGACTAGACTAAACAGACAAGACTAGACTAGACAGGCAAGTCTAGACAGAAAAGACCGGACATTGAAGACTAGACAGATAAGGCTAGCCTGGGATATCGTGCCCACAACGGATGAGAGAAATGGTTACCACGCTATTTCAGGAACGAAGACCGGCAGAAAAATGGCACGCCATTGAGGTGCTCACGACACCTTTCAGCGTAGAGGAGATCTTTGAAAACACCTGGTCCAATATCCCAAATGAGATCATCTCAGATGTCGTAGACATATAGCCAGAGTTGTTGTTGGAAAGTTACAATGCGCGCTTTTGAAATGGAATCCTGACTGCGCAATAGAAAAGACAAAAACTCGTCCTACTGAGAAAAGTTGACAAGCCATTGGAAGAACCATCGTCATACCAACCGATATGCCTCCTGGACAACATAGGGAAACTACTTGAAAGTCTATTACAAAGGAGACTCGACACATACATCCAAAACAACGGAAGACTGTGCTAATGGCTATATGGTTTTCGAAAAGGTAGATCAATCGTGGACGCTATCGCTGAAGTAATAAAGGCAGCAGAAAAGGTGAAAACTGGTACAGTAACCTTTCGATTGCCGTCGGAAGGTTACTGTGCATTAGTGACCCTTTACGTAAAAGACGCCTTTAACTCTTTAACCTAAAT
Organism: Phosphuga atrata; assembly: GCA_944588485.1. Classification (NCBI taxonomy): domain Eukaryota; kingdom Metazoa; phylum Arthropoda; class Insecta; order Coleoptera; family Silphidae; genus Phosphuga; species Phosphuga atrata. Next base: position 16,226,783 of record OX155902.1, on the reverse strand, counting down.
ATAGCGGAATTTGGTCCGCCATTTTGTCGTATAAAATTTTGATAACCCAGTCGTAATCAGGGAGATTTTGAACCCCTAGGTACGAAATTTTGGAAATATTGAATGAGTTTTTCAAAAAATTGGCCGCCATATTAAATCCGCCAATTTGTTTTTGAACATTTTGATAACTTTCTTAGTCCTGTCTTCATGTCTGAAGAGTTGTGACACCAAGGTTATGTACACTGATTACTGACTGCTCTTAAGTTGCTTTGCAGGGGTTGTCCCATTTTGTTCTTGATTTGGTCGAGACGGTGACCTCGACGGTGACCTGCCTCGCGGTTTTTTTCCCACAATTTTGCGTTGTACGATCAACTTCTCCAAGTTGTCTTGTACTCTTCTGGTTACGTGTCCAAAGTATTATAGGATGCGTCTTCGACATATTGTCGACAATCGGTCTTCAATTCCTATTTCATTTATTATCGATGCATTAGTTGTCATTGCCGTCCAAGGTATCGGGAGCATTATACTCCAGCACCACATCTCAAATGCATCTATGCGTTATCTGTAGGAGGACTTGATTGTCCATGACTCAGAGCCGTATGCGAATATAGAGAACAATAATGTTTTAAGCAGGGACATCTTTATTTTTTTTGTTATTTGTCTGTCTTTCCATATCTTGAGTAAGTTGGACATGGCGGTTCTAGCAATCGATATTCGTCTTCTAATTTTAGCTTCGCATCTTCCTATATTAGTTATTGATGCTCCCAGGTAAATATGATGCTCCCTCTGCATTGTTTTATTATTATCGATGAGCATTAGTTTAGTCTTGGTCCAATTAATCTCCAGACCCAAGGGTTGGTTGGCTTTCATTCGCCACGAGTTCAATTAATCTAGCCATTTCTTCTTCGCTTGTTGCTACTAAAGTGGTGTCGTCAGCGTATCTCAAATTGCTTATTTTCTTACCATTAATTGCTACTCCTCCCTTGAAATTTTCAAATGCGCGTGTAATTATGAATTCACCATAGACATTAAATAGTCTAGGACGGTGGTGAGCAAACTGTGGGTCGCGACCCCTCGGGGGATCGCTTGAGAAATTTTCGGGGTCGCCTATTTCAAATCAAAAAATTATTTACCAGTAAAATATTGAAATTATATTATTTATAAAAATAGAACTATATTTTTTACGAAAACAATTGTCTGTTTTAGTACCTAATCAGAGCCGTAGCAATGTTTTTGGCGCACTTGGGAGAAATTATTTAAAGTAGATTTATAAATTAAATTAACGAGATCCACAAACATAATTTAGGAATTAATTTTATTACGAGTCAATTCTGAATCACAAATTCAAATTTAAGAGAAACCTACAACTGTTATATTATTATTTTACAACCGCGTTATAAACCTGATGTGATACTAATATTTTTGTTCAATATTTAATTAAGTATTGTGGTAGGCAGCACGTAAGGGTCTCCGCACACAAAAATATGTACTGCACACACCAATGCGTCAAATGGAATGCGTATTCTGTTGATTTTCCATTCTAGTTTTTATTTCATAAGGAAATCTTTGTATCTTAAGTTGTTTCGATCGTATATTTTGTGTTTTTGTATTATATTATTGCTCCAATTGTATTTTATAATGTGTTTTATCGTGAACTTGTAATTAATTTACTATTTTTTGACCCAGACGTTTTTAGTAATGTATGATGGCAATTTATTAAATACGGATTTAAATTTTGCTTTGTTAATAGAGAAGAACGTTCGTTTTGTGATATTTGCTCGAATAAATTAGCAAATGAAAATTTGAAACCTGCTAAATTAATAAGACATTTGTTAGGTAAACATAAGGTTAGGTTAGGTTTAAGTGGCAGCTAATGCTCACATAGGCCTCAGATGGGCCCGTTGTGTTGCCACGGTACTTGCAGTACAACCCTCCTCAGGGGATTTTATCAAACCATTTCGAGCCGTGGATGAACCTCATGAGAGTCTGCGCATCTAGTGATGCGAGGTCAGAGAGATCATCCAAGAAAGGTCGGCCTAAGAAGAGCAATCATGTTGCGGTCAGAGAGGGGCATTGGCATAGGTAATGCTGAACACTCTCCTCTTCCTCCTCGTCCAGGCAGTCTCTGCAGTAGTCCCGCTTCGCTATGCCCAGTCTCTCAGCGTGCTTGCCAATGGGACAGTGTCCCGTGATGACTCCCACTGCCAGTCTGATATCGTTTCTTTTTAGAGAGACGATGTTGGTGCTTCTTTTCCTGTTTCGGTGAGGCCATATTTGCCTGGTTACCTTGCAGGTGTCTTCATTCCTCCACCTTCGCTCCGCTAGGTTCGAGGTTATTTCGGCTATGGTCTCCTTGCACGAGGCAAATGGAATACCAATATCCTGTAATATTTCGATTGAGTGCAGGCTTGTGCCGTTCTTTGCAAGCTCATCCGCTTTTGCGTTACCTGGGATCCCACTGTGGCTTGGTACCCACGTGAGTCTCACGTTTGTGTGTGCTGCGAGCTCATTCAGCTTTCTCCGACAGCCAGAGACCACTGCTGAGTTGGTGCACACGCCAGTAACTGCCCGGAGAGCAGCTTGGCTGTCGGTGTAAATGTGGATCTGTTCACCAGGGTCCCCATTTACCATCAGCCACTCTGCTGCCCCTTTTATGGCGGTTACCTCCGCCTGTAGAACGCTGCAGTAGTCTGGCAGGCGTAAGCTAATTCTGAGGTTGAGGTCATTGGAGAAAACTCCGCTGCCCACTTTGTCCTCCCTCCGTGAGCCGTCTGTAAAGACCTGCGTGTGTCCTGCTGGTACCTCTTTCTTTTCCATCCACTCCTCTTTAGAGGGTATTTGTTATGAGAAGTTGTTTGTAAATGTGGTATGAGAACACTAAAAGCAGGTGTTGCTAGACATCGGTCTATGTTTTTGGGCACCCCTTTAAATTCATTGATTATTCCGGCGTGTCCACGATAGTCCAATGTCAACATTCGTCTAAGTGCTGTGGTAATGGCAAGTTGCTTGCCCATTAAATCGACCGGGGCTATGTCCAGGATTATCTCCAAGGCTTTCGTAGGCGTCGTTCTCATGGCAGGTAAACATAAAGAATTTGCAAATAAATCTCAAACCCTTTTTAAACGACGGGCTACAAGTATGAAAAATCAAACTGTATTTTTAAAAACATATGGACGGGCATACGGACATTCTTAGAAGTTTCATATATAATAGGGAAAAATTTGAAAACACATACAATTGGAGAATCTCTCATTCTTCCTTTAGCAATTAAAATGACATCAATTATGCATAGAGAAAAATATGGTAACGATTTCAAAACAATACCATCATCAAGAGATACCGTTTCTCGTCGAATTTACGGCATATCAAGTAATATATAGATTCTGTTATTCTGTTAAATCTAATACAAAACTCCCCTGTGTTTGCTCTACAACTTGACGAAACTATACTCGTACAGTCGAGAGAATGCATCTCGTCTCGACGAGTTTAGCATTGTTCTGCGCATACCCCCACTTTATTTCGAGTACGCGGTGTTTCGTTGTCCGTATTTGAAAAACTGACGCTTGCTTTCTTAACTCTATTATTTCTTAACTCCAAATTAATCTGCGGGTACCTCAGCGCGTCCCCGCGTGCCTTTCATATCCCGGCGCAGTACAGCTGCATTCTCTCGCCGGTTCGAGTATACCGACATTACTAAAATGTCGCAATTACTTGTTTATCTGAGATACGTTTTTGAAGAAGACATATCGGAAGATTTTTTATGTTGTAAAACGATAGAAGGAAGGACAAACGGAGAGAAAATATTTGAAATTATTAATAGATATTTTGAGGAAAATGACCTTACCTAGACCCACTGTGTTGCGGTTTGCACAGATGGTGCTGCAGCATTAACCAGTAGTAATAGAGGACTGGTGGGTAAGGGGTGACGGCAATAATCACCAAGTAAGTCCGACCCAAATGTCAACCTCTCCTGCACGCGGTGCCCGCTGCTAGATAACGAACGAGGCTCTGGCGACCGAGTCATGGCGGTATAACCATTCCAACGAGAATAAAGGAAATGTATTCTCACAACATAAAGGAAGGCAACGGGATACCACCTTTATTATTCTTTCCCAAGACAATAACATGAGTACATTTAATTCAAAACTTTCCGGAGCTATAAATAGTTCCCCAATCGGATCTCCGAGGGGGGACGGCTTTAAATGTAACAAATATAAGAGCAAATCTAAGAAAACCATTGAAGATAGGAACATGGAATGTAAGAAGCCTATTTGAAGCTGGGAAATTGGCAAACCTCGCACGAGAAATGAACAGACTTGAACTAGATGTCCTGGGCGTTGCTGAGACCTGGTGGCCTGGCGTCGGAGAGTGCAATGTGGATAACGGAGTATTCTTCTACTCTGGTAATGAAGATCCGAAACATAGGAAGGGTGTAGGAATCGTTATAACTAAAGAACTATTGAAATCTGTGGTGGACTTTGTCCCATACTCGGACCGCACTGCTTTATTGAAGCTCAGAGCCAAGCCAAACGATCTTAATATAATACAGGTATATGCACCAACTGCGGAATCGCCGGACCATGATGTAGAAAATCTTTATGATGAAGTCAAAGAATTGCTTAAATTGACTAAAAAACACGACGTCAACATAATTATGGGTGACTTCAATGCCAAAATAGGTAAGGGTAGAGTTGAGGAGTTGGTCGGACCATATGGTCATGGAGAAAGGAACGAGAGAGGCGATCGACTTTTGCAATTCTGCCAAGAGGAAAGCATGAGAATAACAAATACATGGTTTCAACTACACCCTCGCCGACTTTATACCTGGAAGTCCCCAGCGGACCGACTACACAATTTAGTGCGAAACCAAATAGATTTCATCCTAATTAACCAGAGATTCAGCTCGACCATCAAGAGGGCCGTCACATATCCTGGGGCGGATGTACCTTCTGACCATGTGCTGTTGATAGCCGTCTTGAAAATTTCCTTGTCAAGGCAAAGAAAGTCAACCACACAGCGACGGGTGGCGTTGGAAAAATTGAGGGACCCAATAATAAAATCTGAGATGTGTAATGAGATAAACACACAAACTCAAACAACAACATCGAATATTGGAGATGAGCCGACGCAATCTTGGACAAAGATAATGGACATTGCAACAAACTCAATGCAAAACAGATTAGGATATAGGACAAAGAACAAAAAGCAAAAATGGATGACGGATGAGATTTTGTTGTTAATGGACGAACGTCGAAAACACAAGAACAAGGCGGACAGCAGCAGGTACAAAGAAATTCAAAGACTAATAAGATCAAAGATTAGAATAGCAAAAAACGAATGGCTTAAACGTGAATGCTCAGAAATAGAACAGCTGCAAAATCAACACGACGATTTTAATCTGCACAAAAAGCTAAAGGAGACTGCTGGCATATATAAAAAAATGAGATCAACTATAACAGTAAATATTAGCAACCAGATAGTCCTCGACAACAAAGAAAAAAACAATGTCTGGGAAAGGTAAATTGAAGAACTTTTTGACGACGACAGACCCCCAGCTGGCACCAATAACTCTCTAACCAATAACTCTCTGACCGGCCCATCGATCACTAAGGGCGAGATTAAAAACGCTATACGTAATCCAAAAAATAACAAAGCGGCTGGCCCAGATGAAATTCCGTCAGAAATACTTAAACTCCTAGATGAAAGATGCATCACAGCACTACATAAAATATTTAACACCATATATGAGACAGGTCACTACCCCAAACAGTGGTTGTGCTCTACCTTTATCCCCCTGCCTAAGAAGACCAATGCAAGAAAATGTAAAGATCATAGACTTATTAGCCTGATGAGCCACACTTTAAAAATATTCCTCAAAATCATACACCAGAGAATTTACAAGAAATGTGAAAGAGACATAGGCGACTCGCAGTTTGGGTTTAGACAGGGTTTAGGTACACGAGAAGCGATAGTTGCAACACAAGTGCTTGTCCAAAACTGCTATGATCAGAGAAAGGATGTGTGTCTATGTTTCATAGACTATGAAAAGGCATTTGATCGCGTACAACACCACAAATTAATGCAGCTCCTCAATAGGCTTGATATAGACCAAAAGGACATTAGATGCATTGAAAACCTATATTGGAACCAAACAGCGCAAATCAAATTAGGCAATAATATGTCCAAAGCCATACAGATTAGAAGGGGGTACGACAGGGATGTGTGCTGTCTCCACTCCTATTCAACTTATATTCGGAAACATTATTCCAAGAGGCTTTGGAAGACGTGGAAATGGGAGTCAAAGTTAATGGAGTGTGGATTAACAATATCCGCTATGCTGACGATACGGTCTTAATCGCGGATAACATACACGACCTACAACAACTGGTCAACAAGGTAGCAGAACAGAGCAAATCAATGGGCTTAAATATCAACATCAGAAAAACAAAGTTTATGATTATCTCTAGAAACCTAAATATGTTTGAAAACTCCACCATAACATTTAACGCAGGGCCCATAGAAAGAGTAGAAAAATTTAAATACTTGGGCATCTGGCTTTTCGAAGACTGGACATCAGACAAGGAAATAAAATGTCGCATTGAATAAGCTCGACAGGCATTCCTTTCGAAGAGTGCTGACCTGTTCCGATTTTGACCTCAACCTAAATCTCAGAATCATTAAATGCTACGTCTGGTCGGTGCTTCTTTACGGTATGGAAGGTTGGACATTAAAAACGGCTGCAATTAACAAATTAGAGGCTTTCGAGATGTGGCTGTATCGCAGAATCCTGAAGATACCTTGGACGGCTAGATTAACAAACGAAGAAGTTCTAAGACGTGTCAACAGACAACGTGAACTGTTTGAATTGATTAAGAAAAGAAAAACGGCATATCTAGGGCATATAATGCGGAACACGAAATATCAATTCTTGCATCTATTGATCGAAGGCAAGATCGAAGGCCGGAGAGGGATCGGAAGGAAAAAAATGTCCTGGCTGCGAAATATCAGACAGTGGACAGGGCTACGCCATATACAGTCGTTGATACACACCGCAAGGAATAAGGAAGCAATGGAAAATGTTATCGCAAACATCCATTAATGGATTCGCATTGGAAGAAGAAGAATAGAGGACTAATAGGGTTAAAGAAAATTGCTCCCCATAAAGTATTCAACCATTGCATGATACATAGGCAATCTCTAGTTGCAAAAGATATTGATGATTAGATATTTCATTAGATATTAGACTAGATATTTCACTAGATATTTCATTAGATATTACAGGCATTAGTGCAATTAATTACATTAAAAGCAACAGTCTAAACAGTCTTTTTTTCAATACTCTTCGGTTCTGTTTATGAGACATTATTACTACATAATGAAGTCAGATGGCCCTCACGAGGTAAAATATTGCGACGTATTTTCGATTTGAGAAACGAGGTCTACATTTTTTGATGGATAAGAAACATATATTGGGACGCTCATTCATGAATGAGGATTGGCTCGGAGAACTAAGTTACATATATGACCTTTTCGAAAAACTTAACGAACTGAACTGAACTTACAGGGAGAGAGTACAAATATTTTATTATTAAGCAGTAAAATTGAAGTATTTAGAAAGAAATTGATACTCTGATAAGGAGAATTAAAAAAAAAACAACATAAATACATTTCCGTCGTTTTCAGAATTTACTAAAGAAAAATAATATAGATAGTTATTATTTAATAGTTGGATCCATTTTCGTTTGTTATTATTCAAATATCGCTTTGAATGAAAAAGAGTAGTTAATTGATGTTTCAAGCGACACACTGAGCATCCAAGCATCCAAGTCTCAGATTTGCCAAAAAAAATTCTTATCGATTGGAAACGAATATGTAGATTTGAAAAGAAAGGCAACCAATATTTTAATTCAGTTTGTAGAATGACTTACGGCTTGCGATTTCCAATATAAAACCAAACATAGAAGCAATTATGAACTTGGTGCAAGCCCTCGCATTCAATTGTTATGATGTAAAGTTTTTTAAAAACATTTTTCTTTATAAAAATATTTATACTTTATATGCATAAATAAAACCATTGCTACCTAAAATTATGTGTTGTATTCAAACCTCTAATAAGGCAGGTTGAAACATATACGGTGTTTTAAAAAGAGTGTCGATGAGTCATCGAATTTTAATTTCTAAATTAAAAATAAACCTCATCATACCAATAGTAGACTTCACTAATATCTGCGCATACATGTGATTCATTTTCTGAAGTTTTATGGTGTCACTTTTATAGCATATTTATGATGATATTTTAAAAAGGCTGTATTCTAATCAGTGACGTCACCTACACTCCTTTAAAAACACCCTGTAAATACAAATTACATAAATAATTTCATTTTACCTAAGTTAGCAATTTTGAGCGGAGGGTTAACTACCCACCCTCGGAAAAAAGAAACTAGTTATGAAAACTGCAACTTTGCCTCGGAACCGGACAGACAAACACAAAAAACGACAAATGCAATGTAAAAGGACCATGAATATTGGAACTTGGAATGTCCAGAGTTGGTACAGACCTGGAGCTGCTATAAATGCTGTGGAACAACTGGAAAACATAGGAATGGATATAACAGCCGTCCAAGAAATAAGATGGCCTGACGATGGAAATATAAAAATAAGTAAATCCACCATCTTCTTCAGCGGTAACAAAAACGGAAGACATGAATTTGGAACGGGCTTTGTGATTAGAGACAACCAAGTACAGAATATACTAAATTTTAAACCTATAAATGAAAGGATATGCTACATACGAATGAAGGGAGAGCGATACAACATTTCGATTATCTCAGCGCATGCACCAACGGAAGAGAAGGATGAAGATATCAAGGATGACTTCTACGATGCCCTAGAAAGAGAGATAGATACGATGCCCAAACAGGATATGCGCATACTCTGCGGGGACTTTAATGCTAAAATAGACAAAGAGCCCAGCCTATACCCCACAATAGGTAAACACAGCCTACACAATATATCCAACGACAATGGCTTAAGACTCACAGAAACTGCAGAAGCTAATAATATGCTAATAAAGTCAACCATGTTTCCGCATAAAGACATCCATAAGCAAACCTGGGTCTCAAACGACCATATTACACGCAACCAAATTGACCACATCATTGTAGATGCCCGTCATGGCAACAATATTATAGACGTAAGAAGCCTGAGAGGAATAGACGGAGACACAGATCATTACTTAGTCAGAGCAAAAGTCAAGTCCAGAATATCTAGCCACAAATACAATAAAACAACAATAAACCCACAATGGAACATGGACGAAATACACAATGCAGAGAAACAACAAAACTATAGAGAACAACTTGAACAAACCTTGAACTCTGAAAGAGAATACAATAATATAGAACAGCTATGGGAAGCGACTGCCGAAATAATAACCAAGACAGCTGACAAGATCTATGGAAGGAGTAAGCAGAAGAGGGCAAAAACATGGTATGACGAGGAATGTCGGAAACAACTGGAAAAAAGACAAACAGTAAGAAAGACTTGGATACAACTGCAAACAGACCAAAGTAAAAAGGAATATGACGACTGTCGAAAAGAAACAAGAAAAATAATACGCACAAAGAAAAGAAACTACGAACAACAAAAATATGAAACTATGGAGAGAGACCGGCCCAAACCAGGCTCCAGAGAATTCTACAAAGCAATTTCCTCTGAGACAAGAGGGCATAGAGCCAATTCCATCCACACACTGAGAGACAACCAAGGCCGTATGATAATCGACGGTAAAGAAATAACTGAAGAATGGAAAAAGTATTTTAGAGACCTTCTAAACATCATACAGGAAGAAGAGCACAAAGAAGAGATCTATATCACAGCGGACATGCCCGTTAAAAGTCCTTCCTTTGAAGAAACCCAAAAGGCCTTAAATAAGCTGAAAAATCACAAAGCGCCGGGTACGGACGAGATACCAGCAGAACTTCTGAAATATGGGGGAGACGCACTACATCGCTAAATCCACCAGCTAATAACGCACATATGGTTAGAAGAAAGGATACCAGCACGATGGAAGGAAAACATAATAGTGCCCATCCACAAAACAGGGGGAAAAAATGCGCGAATTATAGAGGAATCTCACTCCTAAACACGGCATATAAAACCCTCTCAAACATCATTCTTAGTAGACTAATCCCTTATGCTGAAAATGTCCTAGGCGAATATCAAGCCGGGTTTAGGGCAAACAGATCAACAATAGATCAACTATTCACGCTGAGACAACTTCTAGAAAAGGGATGGAAGTATAACAAACCCATACACAATCTTTTCATAGACTTTCGAAAGGCATATGATAGCGTAGAAAGAAGCCAAGTATGGAATACCATGGCGGAGTTCTCAATACCAAAGAAACTCATTCGGATGACCAAAGTCTGTATAGAGGGTGGAATATCTAAAGTACGTGTAAATAATAAACTGTCTGGCAGCTTTGAAATCAACAGTGGACTTAAACAGGGTGATGCGTTATCTCCACTACTATTCAACCTTGTATTAGAGAAAGCCATGAGGTCGGCCGAAATAAAAACAGAATTGCTATCGGGTCAAGGTCCCAAAGTGTTACTCGCATATGCAGATGACATAGATCTCGTTGGAGACTCCATTCTATCCACGAAAGACATTTTCAACAAGGTGGAAGGAGCAACAAGTGAAGTAGGGCTGAAGATTAATGAAGAGAAAACGAAATATATGTGTATAAATAGAACGACACGAAGAGACAGAATAGGACAAAATATGACGATCAACACCTTTAATTTCGAAAGAGTACAACGTTTTAAGTATCTGGGGGCAGTAATCACAGCGGACAACGATGTTACCGAAGAAATAAAAGACAGAATCCAATCTGCAAACCGCTGTCTATTTGCACTGAATAAGCTCATAAAATCAAAAAATCTCACAAGAAGTTCAAAGATCAAAATCTATAAATCCATCGTTAGACCTGTAATAACATACGGATGCGAAACGTGGACCATGACCAAAGCAAACGAAGAAAAGCTCAGACGCTTTGAACGAAAAATACTTAGAAAAATTTTCGGACCTCACCATGACATCACCACAGACCAGTATAAGATCAGAACCAATATCGAATTAAAAGCACTCTACAACAACACCGATATTGTCCAAGAAATTAAATCACAGCGACTAAGATGGGCAGGCCACGTGCACAGAATGCATAACGAAAGACTTGTAAAACTGGTATGGGAGGAGATTCCCACAGGCAAGAGACCGCTTGGACGTCCCAGAATGCGATGGAGAGATAACATCCAAGCAGATCTCCGGAAAATGAACATTCCATTTGACCCTAGGTTGATGGAAGACCGAACAAATTGGAAAAAAGTTGTACAGTCAGCCAAGACCCACCCAGGGTTGTAGCGCTACGTGATGATGATGATAAGTTAGCAATTGAAAAACTGTCGATCCGGGGGTCGCGACAAAATTTTACACAAAATGGGGAAAATGGGGAACTCATGAAAAAAGTTTGCGCACCACTGGTCTAGTCGACAATATGCAGCCTTGACGCACTCTTTTCCTTACTTTAAAGACATTTGTTTCAGAGAGACATCATGTTTTGTTATCAAGACAGACAGTGGCTTCGTTACTTTTATACCGGCTGCTTACGAGGGATATTAGGTGCGTTGGGACTCCCATTTCTTTTAATACACGCCATAGATCTTTCCTTTGCACGCAGTCAAAGGCTTTCTTATAGTCTACAAAACATAGAAGCATAGGTGTGTTGATCTCGCGTGCCTTCTCTATTAGTTGTCTGATGTTAAATAGGTGGTCCCTGGTTCCACTACCTTTGACAAAGCCTGCCGTTCCGGGGGGATTTGGGGTTCCAGGTATGCTTGTAGTCTTCGGTCCATTATTTTCAGGATAATTTTACTCGAATGTGTTATTAAGGAAATCATGCGGTAGTTTTGGCACTTCATTGTAGTTCCCTTTTTGTGGATCGGGATAAAGGCTGATCTAGACCAGTCGAGGCCATCGTCCGGTGCGCCAGATTTTATCGCATGTCGTGCAGAATTTGGTACCACCAGCTTTATTATTTCAGCGGAAATACCATCCAATCCTGGAGTTTGAATTAATTTTAGATGCAATGTGGCCTCTTTGATCTCAGAGATAAGGATATCGGGCACTGATTCTGTTTGCGGTTCATCTTCGTTTTGTTGTTCATTTGTAATGTCTGGTTCTTCTTTATACAGCTCTTCGCAATACTGTTTCCATCTGTTAAGTACTTTCTCGTCTTCCCATACGGTGTTTCCGTCTTTATCTTCAATTTTAGGTGTTCTTGGTTTGAATTTTCGTGTCAGTTCTTTCACTTTTTAAGTAGGTTACGAGTGTTATTAGCCATTTGGTGTTCCGCTATTTCATTGCATATTATCTTGGTGTGGTGGTTTTTGTCCTGTCTACATTACCTCTGAACCTCATTGTTTAGCTGTCTGTGCTGATCTTTACTTGTTTGCGTAACCTAAAAACCTTTCATTTTTAGTTCTTTTCCTTTGTTAATTGTCTCGTGAGTTCTTTGTATTATCCAGTTTTTATTTGGGTCAGTGAAATTTTGATGGAAAACTTCTGTTGGAAAATGTTTGTTGGAGTTTTTGTACTGTTTTTTGTTTGCAATATTTTAGAGATCGCCATTCCTGTTCTGGATCTTGATTTCCCAATATATTTTCTTTGTTGGTGGAAAGTGAGCTCTGGATTTCTGCTTGGAATTAATCTTTAGCATCTTCTGTTAGTCAAATTCTCCTACGTCTGTATTTTAATAACTGATTCGTAATTTTTCGAAATCTTGTCAGATTGAAATTACTACGTACCTTTTCATGTCGTTAATCAGGTATGGTGGACAGTTTTTGGAAAAACTTGCGCATAAAGGGTTATTCTTACTGTACCAAATACTTATAGACAGGTTTCGGCATGAAATTCGTTAGAATTCTGAATTCATAAATTACTACCTACGCAATAAACATGAAAGTAGCCCGGGCGTATGTATTGGGCGATTCATTATTTTTACAGTTTTGCGTCAATACAGTATTTAGAAAAATGTTTCCCCTCGCAGTTGGGAGTCCTTTTCTTCAATAAGTATAACGGTTATTTAATAATGTAAAACATTCAGGATCGCACTTCAATAACTTGCAAGTAATATATAATAATATATAATAATAATCCATTATTGGCATAAATGTAAATACACGACCATTCGTACATTAGTGTGACAAGAATAGAACAAAAAAAAACAAAGAAAACAACAAAGAAAACAACAAAGAAAACAACAAAAAAAAAACACCAGAATGAAACGTAAAATAAAAATATCCATATTAATACAGCAATAAATAAACAGTTCAAAAGTTCTTAGATCAAAAAAACATAAAAATCAAAAAAAGGAAGCCTTTAACCCTGACCATTGAACTTCAATATTTTTTTCATGTACACAAAACCGGAGCCACTCTCATCCATAACCTTCTTCCTGTTTTTCGCCACTGACTTTTCCTCTTCGCTCCATTTACATTTCTTACAGCTTAACACCCAATGTTCCCACAGCTCCTCCCATTCTCCACATACTCGACAAGTCCTATCTGTTGCAGCCATCCAATATCTTCTACTCCTTTCTTCACTACCGTACCTAAACCGGGCAATCGCTACCTGTGGGGCTTTAGGATTAACTAGATACTCTGGACATCTCCCAAAAACTTGGATTTTGCTGTCGTCTCTATTATAGGTACCCTCATCTATGTGTCTTTGTTTCTCTTGCAGCTCTATCTTCAGTGGTCGATCTGCCAGAATCCTTTCCACTAACATTCCCTCATTCATCCTCTTTCATACCCCTTCCATTCCATCACCCTCTTTCATACATACGCTTGCGCAGACATCCCTATTTTGTTTCTTTATTATTCCCTTTACCCACCTATCTTACCGCTTTCAGAACGTCTTTCACTATTCTTTCTTTTCCCGCACTATTCACTTTCCTTTCAAAGTTAGCCACTCACATAACCGCGTTGTTTCCCGCCTTGTTAGAATTTGTTTCTTGTTAAACGATGTACCAGGGGGTGGACTTTTCTATCTGCAGGGCCCTCTTTATGAACTGTAACTGCACTCTCTCTATGTCGTTTTCCTCTTTCACACCCCAGATTTCTGCCCCATACATCATAATACTACGTACGCACGCCTTCCATACAATCATTTTCGCCCTAAAATTTTCCCTCAAGTATACTCTCCATGTATCCCAGAGTCTGTTAGCAGCCATCCACTCTTTTTTTACTATATACTTGATATGTGCTGCGCACGACCCATTTTGTTGGACCATAAAGCCTAGGTATTTAAAACTGCTAACTTGTTCAATCTCACTCGCTTCCCATTCAAAACTCTCTTTCCTTGATCCCTTTCTCTTCTGAAACAGCATCCACTTTGTTTTCAGCACATTTACCTTTAACATTCGTTTTTTAAAAAACGTTTCCATTCGTACCAACACCTCTTTCATTTCCACTTTCGAACTTGCTAAGGCAACGACGTCGTCCACATAAGCTGGACTCCAAATCTTTTTCGTCCCTATTACCACCCCTCCCGCTTGACCCAAGCTTAGCGTTCTCTCGAGGTCCGCAGTATATAGATTAAATAGTAGTGGACTTAACGGGCACCCTTATTTTGGCCCTTTCCTAATCTCAAATCTTTCAGATAGCCTTTCACCTATATTCACTCTACACCATGTTCTCTCATATAGATGTTCAATGGTCTCCCTGATCTGTTGCGATATACCTTTCTCCCTCATATATTCTCACATTTTCTCTCTCACTACTGAGTCATATGCAGCTTTGAGGTCAACAAATACCGCGTACAATTTCCCCTAAGGTTTAGTTATTTCTCTTTGTATGATATAATTCAATATTTATATCTGATCGGTTGTTCCGCGTCCTTTTCTGAAGCTTGTACCTCTGGGATTAGATTCATCTCCTCTGCTTCTTCTTGTAACTTTTTTTCCAGTATCTTTGCATAGATCTTGTATGACGTGTCCATTAGAGTTATCCCCCCTATAGCTTCCTAGTACCTCCTTGTTACCTTGCTTAAAAACTGGTACAATAATTCCTTCCCTCCAACTGTCCGTAATTTGTTTTCTACCTTTGAAAAAGCTGTTAAGTTCACCACGAAGTCTCTTCTTCACAATTGGTGTGGCTAGACACCACGCCTCACTTGGCACCGAGTCTGGGCCTGGAGCTTTCTTTCTTTTGAGTGCTGACATAACCGTTTCAACCTCTTCCTCTGTAATCTCTTGTGATTGCGAATCCACTGGTCTAAAATCTCTTGCAAGTACTTGCAAGCTTGCCATGTCCTCAATAGACTTACTGATTTGCGAGAAACAAGAAGTCTACGAAGAGTTTCGCTCTGTGCTGCTTACAGAGCGAAAAACGAAGTAAAGCATGAGAGGGCGGCCGAGAGAGACTCATCAAAGAGAAAGAACGCAAGAGACTCATAGGCCGATGGCAGACAAGATGGGATAGCAACAGTTCAACACACTTCTTCTGTACGGAATCAAAGGATGAAAGAACTCGACTTATGGAGACATTAGGCGGTACAAGACTGGAATAACAGAACATCATGGAAGTTATGTTAGAATGTGAGCATAACTGGGATGGAATGAAAACCTGCAAATGGAGAGGGAATAAAAGCGGCCATAGTAGCGCACGACCCACAACGAAGTTAACATAGACAAAAAAGACGGAAAAATAGTCAAATACGTGACTACATAGCTAACACGACAGAAGACGAAAATGAGATGAGGAAAGAACAACAAGAAAAAAAAGGAAGTAAATAGAACAGAAAAGGCTAGCCAGACAGGACTAGACAGTCAAGGCTAGACAAAAAAGACTAGACAGACAGGATTAGACAGACAAATCTAGACAGAGGAGACTAGACAGACAAGATTAGACAGTCAAGACTAGACAGACAAGACTAGACAAACGAGACTGAGCAAATGGAGAGAGAATGATCATAATATCGCACGAGACAAAAGGAAGCTAACATGGACGACTAGATATGTGACGAAAAGACCAAAAATAGTTAATTACACGACTACATAACTAATACGACAGAAGACGAAAGACGAAATTGAAACGAGTAAAGGACAACAAAAAGAAGGACAAGGAAACAATTGGAACAAACACCACCACCCACCTGAATTAATGATCACGCAGTTCCAGGTGCAGTGTAGTGAAGAGGCAGAGGAGGGGTTTTAGTGGGTATGCTGGTTACGAAGAACTCAATCAGGGAGTCCCACACTACAGGGGTTTGAATATCCGGTGTGCAACAATGCATTCCCCCTCCTCCGAAAAAAAGACAAACAAGACTAGACAGACGAGACTAGACAGACGAGACTAGACAGACAGGAGTAGACAGACAAGAGTAGACAGACAAGACTACACAGTCAAGACTAGACAGATAAGACTAGACAGACAAGACTAGACAGACAAAACTAGACAGACAAGCCTAGACGGACAAGACTAGACTGACAAGGCTAGACAGACAAGACTGGACACACAAGACTAGACAGACAAGACTAGACAGAGAAGACTAGACAGACAAGAATAGACTGACAAGACTAAACAGACCAGACTAGAAGAACAAGACTAGACAGATAATAACAGAATTTTTTGTGGGGAGGGGGCGTAGTTGGAGGAACAATCCTTTCCAGATAAGTGCCCTCCCAGGAAATGCATCCGATCACTCTGGAACTCCTTTTCGCATGACCTCGGAGTTACGGATGGATATATTATAAAAATGTGCTTCAACTGAGTCTCTTGTTAGGCTTCCTCTCATCATTTTCTTTGTTGTTTATTATGGTGTAGATTAGCCGCTGCATGTTTTCCCAGTTTTATTTTTTCTCAAGCATGTAATTTATAATGGTCCTGGGACCAATAGGTTCTTCCATGTTTGCTGCTGCTGATTCCCTTTCGGATTGCCATCTCCAGCATTTGAAGATGGCGTGGTTCAAACTGCCTATCTCCGTGTAGTACACACATAATTCGTCTGAAGGGCGGCCTATGTTGCATAAATAATTTTTAAAGCAACCATGGCCTGAAAATGCTTGGGTCAGATGATAACTTATTTCACCGTGCATTCTTTTAATCCAGGTGGAGATGTTCGGAATAAGTAATCTGCGCCACTGTCCTGTTTCCGTGAGCTCCCACCTTCTCTGCCACTGTTCGAGAAGTTCCCCGGTGGCTGTTTTTTGATAACCTGTTGTAGCCGGTTTCGTAAAGCTTCTTCCGCTCTTCTGCGAGTAGGTCAATTGGGAGAATGCCTGCAATGACCAGGGTAGCTTCCCCTGATACCGTTTGATAGCCACTACATACGCGTATAGCCATTTTCCGTTATATAGCTGCTAATTTTTGTAGATTTCCTTTTGATTGTAGTTCTTTGGCCCATATTGACACATCGTAGCCTGAACTACAGAGCTCAGAATTATGCGTGTGCTACTTTTGGGACCTCCTACATTCGACATTAGTTGTTTTAAGCCTGCCATAATCCTCATTCCTTTAGCCGCCGCTTCTGTTAATTGTGCAGTAAACTATAGCCCTTTGTCAATCGTTACACCAAAGTATTTTATTTCAGGTTTCGTATCATTATGCCTTCGATTTTAAATTTTATTGGGCTATGTTTTCTGATCCATGCACCTATTTGAGTGATTACATGGTTTGCCGTTTGCTTGAGACCTTGCTCGGTTCTGGCTGTAACTACCAGTGCTATATCATCAGCTAAACTAATTATTGTTGCCCCCACCGGCAGTTTCATAGTTAGTATTCGGTTATATAGTACGTTCCAGAGGGTAGGTCCTAGGGACACGTCCCAGCAAGAGAATTCACAGAGAAAGAGCTAGAAGAAGCTCTTAGTAAAATTGAAACCAGAAAGGCACCGGGACCGGACCTGATCCTCCCAGAGGTATTAAAAATGGTGGCTGCAGAAAACCCAAAATATGTTCTTGGGGTCATGAACGCATTACTGGCCGAGGAAACGTTCCCTGCCATATGGAAAATAGCAAGACTACCTCTAATTGAGAAAACAAAAAAGGTAGAAGATGCTGAGATAAAATACCGCCCGATCTGCCTCCTGGACAGTTCGGGGAAGCTACTAGAACATCTTATCACCAGAAGATTAATGACGGAAATAAAAGAAAAAAAAAGACATATCAAACCGACAGTATGGTTTCAGAGAAGGACGTTATTGCACGATATTGCAACAAACGAAATGAAGAAGACACAGAAAAACAGAAAGCTATGCGTCCTGGTCACACTTTTTATAAAGAATGCTTTCAACTCCGCCAACTGGAACTTAATAAAAAAGGAACTACTAGAAACATCTCAGGGTGGAATATAATTGAAAAAATGGTGCAAGACATCCTATTAAAGAAAGAACTGGACGAGAGGGATAACGAATAACGAAAGATGCCAAGGAATAGAGACTTCTCTCCACCATGAAGTAATGCCGTAAGGCGATCCCGTGCTAGGGTGAATGGTTATTGAAGGAAAGAGGAGGTGGTTTTTAATGGGTAGGACCGGTGGCACCATCACGCCGCGTGAGTCCCACACTCCTTAGGGCATTTCTGTTCTGAGGGTCGCACGTAAAGTTGCAACATCAAGCTTGGTTGACAGACAGACAAGACTAGACCGACAAGACTGGACAGACAAGACTAAACAGACAAGACTAAACAGACGATACTGCAAAGACAAGACTTTTTTAGGTGGTTCGGGGGAATCTCTCACAAAACCGCTTAATCCAATTTGGTTTTTAGTATGCGCCACCCCAGTATCGCATATTTTGCATTCATTCAGTGTGGGCGGCCCGGACGGTTAGTCAAAACCGCCCTAGTTGTCGCCTCCCCGACCAGGATTCGAAGGAGGAGGACAAACCAGACTAGAGAGGCTAGAATAGACAAACAAAACTGGACAGACAAGATTAAACAGACAAGGCTAACCAGGGAAGACTATACAGTCAAGACTAGACAGAAAAGGCTAGGCAGATAAGACTAGACAGACAGGACTATACAGACAAGAGTAGACTATTAAGATTAGATAGATATACAAGACTAGACTAGACAGGCGTGACTAGAGTGATAAGACTAGTCAGACAAGACTTGTAAATTTTCTTTTTGTTTGTTTGTTTGTTATTGTGACACATGATTGTTGGCTACATGTATTTTATGTACTACAGCTTGATTATGGAAATAAATTGAATGAGAATTTGAGACAGACAAGACTAGACAGAAAAGACGTCACAGATAAAATGAGAAGTAGAAGATTAGACAGACAAAACTAGACTGGCAAGACTGGCAACACAGACGAGGTGAGGCAGAAAAGGCTAAGTGTGTCTAGTTTTGTTTGTCTAGGCTTGTCTGGTGAGCTTATATACCTTTCATACAATAATGTTGAATTGTAATTTATTTGTTTAAATGTTTGTTTTTTTTTTTTTTTTGGTTTGATGTGAATGCCGGGTTTTGCCGACCCTTCGAACACGTCGGCCTATTGTATTCTGCATTCACATTCACTTAGGCCCAGAAACCTGTTGTTATTGTAAATTGCACTAACTACCATTTTTCACATTTGTCTTCTGGAACAAATGCGGCCGGCACTGGGGATAGAACTCGGGACCTCTATACTTGTCAGTTAGCGCTCTAACATGAGGCCACGAGCGTCACCACTACACCACTCGCGCCGGCTTGAATGTTTGTTTAAAAGAAATGATAATTGAAGAAAAAGCGCTGAAACATATTTGCATAAAATTTCAAGGTAAATGGTAGCATGAAAAAGTCGAACGTAAAAATGAGCAAAACAAGCAGAAAACAGTACAAAGTAAATTCCTTCGCCTTATAAAATCTGCACCGCAAAGAATCTTAAACTTATCTTAATTTATAACACTAACTCCACACTAACGAGTTTAAATAGTTTTACAATTACTTAAATAGTAATCCAATACTTTAATTTGGCTTTAATAGCTAAAATGTAGAAATTTGTGAGACAATAGGAACTACATTGAATTGAAAAATTCACTTCGTTTTTTACCACACTTATATTATGTAAAAATGTTATATAACTTATTATTCACAGTTATACAAATTTCTACACATATCACGACTCGAGTTTCGACGTTTGACGGTCATTTTCAAGTGTCCTTTGCTGTGTCCTTTGCTTTTTGACGGTCGTGAGCCTTCCACTCAGCTGTTCCGTCGTCTTGTTGTTTGTTTCTGTGTGTGTGTTTTTTTTTTGTGTCGGTTTGCTTGTTTGTTTGTCGGTTTGTTGTGACTTAACAAATTGATGAGGTTGAATATATACCCTTATAGTTTTGGTGCGGTGGGGGGGCGTTGTTTGTCGGAAGATGAGAACTTATCTGTTTGAGATTCGGTGAGATTAAAAAGTTGGGAATAGATTAGGTCAGTTTGCTCGTTTAGGAGATTAACTGAGGGATTACGGGTTTTTTTGAAAATTTCTAATGACTCTAGGAGATTTAGTTTCGGGCCTTTGTTGCAATTATGCAAGACTTTTAAATTATCTATTTCTGGGAATTTATGATTGCATTCGAGACAATGGTTTGAAAAAGAACTAGTGTCTTTTTTCAGACGAAAAGCGCGAGAATGTTCTGAAAACCGTGTTGAAAAACTTCGTTCTGTCTGCCCTATGTACACGCTATTGCATTCGGAACAATGAATTTCGTATACGCCGGATTTTTTAATGGGATCGATTTTGTCTTTGGCATTAAACAATATGTTGGACAACTTAGAGGAGGGTTTAAATGCTACTTGAAGATTTTGCTTTCGAAGGACATTTGCGATGTGTTCGCTTGTTTTGCCAAAATATGTCAGGGAGATGAAAGTTTTGTCTGAATTTGAGGTTTTCGGATAAATTTGGGCCATTGCGTATTGGGTTCGTTTATTATTGATAATGTTTTGGATGAGTTTTGTTGGGAAACCATTCTCTGTAGCGATTGAAATGATGGTATTTAATTCTTTGATTCTCTTTTCTGCGGAAAGGGGGATTGAAAAGGCTCGATGTATCATTGAATGATAGGCCGCTAATTTGTGTGTTATCGGGTGAAATGATGAATACGGCATTGTAGAGTTAACATTGGTGGGTTTTCTGTATATATAAAATTCTATTTTGTTGTTTTTGTGAATCAGAGTAAGGTCTAAGAAGTTTATTTTGTTGTCTGTTTCTACCTCGATGGTGAATTTAATTTTGGGATGAACGTTGTTTATTAGGTTGAGAAATTGGTCTAATTGACGTGTTGTACCACTAAAACACGCTATTACGTCATCGACATATCTATACGAAAATGAAATATGTTTTTTGGAGAAATCTAGTTTGAAGATTTTTTCTTCGATAGTTGACATGAATAGATCGGCTAAAAGAGGACTTAATGGCGATCCCATTGCTAGACCTGATGTTTGCTGATAGTAAGTGTTATTAAATTTGAAGTAATTTTGATTAACACATGTTTCCAGGGCTTCATAAAGTTCAGATTTTATAAGATGATGACAATTAGCTTTATCAATTAAATTTTGTATGATTTCGAGACACTCTTTAGTAGGTATATTAGAAAACATACTACTAACGTCGAAAGATACGAGTTTTGAGTTTATTGGGGTTGTTATTGGTTTGTTATATTGATATGTGTAGAAATTTGTATAACTGTGAATAATAAGTTATATAACATTTTTACATAATATAGGTGTGGTAAAAAACGAAGTGAATTTTTCAATTCAATATAAGTATGGATTACCACGTAGTAACTGTCGCAACCATCCTATTCATACAATAGGAACTAATTTATGAAACAATTGTTAAGAATAATCTTAAATGTTCTGTATCAAATTTTTGTCATTCCTGATTTTTTTAACGGTTTTCTTTTGTTTGCCCTCGATAAAACTTATTATGTATATATAGGGTGTCCCAAAATTAACGCAAGATGTAAATTAAATGGAAAACACAGTTTTAAGTCTTTGGATTGTTTTTTTTTTTATTGAGTCATTAAGTACATAGGATATAGTTATTTATGGAATAATACGCCGGGCAAATGGTCTCCACAGCTTTGCTGGCTCCTGTAATGCATGGGTAGTCGTGGGCTTGTTGACATAGACCTTTGACTTCAAATAACCCGATAAAAAGATCTAATGTTGTTAAACCACACTACCTACGGCAAGGATAGCGAACCTATGACCCGCGGGTCAGACACTGACCCACACAGCATTTTAGTCAAGCGTGATGATACTTCAATGGTGATTGAAGATCTACACCACCCATCATTATCTATTCAATTTGAACTAAGGGCAATCTCTGATAATACTAGGTTTCGCTCAAATACTAATACTCGCTATAACTTTGAAAGGGCTAATTTTGTCACATTGTATAGTGAACTGTGCAATAAGGACTGGTCATTATTAAGTGACCCAGGCATTGATTTTAGAACTTTTAGAAATGATCAATAATGGAACACTTTTATTATTTTCTTAATAAAGTTTCTCAACCACAAAGGTATAGATAGTTATTCAACATATCAATAACAAATTTCTTCTGAAATTATTGTGTTTTAAATATGTTTTTAGTTAAACCCTGTAATATGGCTGCGGTACAAACGATACAATTTCCAGATCATACCAAACAGAATGGTTTCATAAATATTTTGTAATTGAAAAGAATAAAAAGACTGTGTGTGTAATTTCTAATGAAAAAGTTACTTCACGTACATATAATGTAAAAAACATTTTGAAAAGTTGCTTTCTTATCTCGCCTTTTCAACAGATTAGGAAAAAACAATTACATTAAGAAAGAACAACACTTTTTCCCAAAAGAAAAAAGAAAATCATTTTGTGTATTAAAATCGTTTTTGATCCCAAAATAGTAGTTTATGATACAAGTGCGTGAAGAACTTGCGAAACTCCTGCACAAAATCCTTTCACACACGTGTATCATACATTATTTTATCTACGAAGCATGTTAAAATACTGTTAAATCTACAAAAAAATAATTATTTCTTACCGATAATATTGAAAAATTGTAATTTTGACAGACAAAATACTTGACAAAGTCACACAATAAGGTTGCAAATCACTGACCTAATAAGGTTAGAACGTCCATCCGCTCCGTAGCAAAAATTGCTAACTAGTAAAAGCGCACTGTGACGGGAACACTATTTGGTCGTTGTCGATGTAATCTAGGTTAACCTACATTTAATCTACATTAAGTTATGGTTAGGTTAAGTTATATTATAGCCAGAAAATCCATACTGAGAGGCTGAAACTTTTTTATTCAAAATAAGAAAAACCTAATCAATTTTAATATACGTCAGAAATTTTTTTTTCTCTACGTCTATGTCTTTTGTTGCCATAGTAACAACAAACAGAAATCGTTTAATAACGAAACTCCATTTGATTTACATTGGACTTTTCCGCACGATTTGGATACTTTTACACACGATTATAATAATAGCATCCTTCACATACAATAATTTACTTACTAATGTGTTCATTTTGATGTGCGCGTAGATAAACTAATATTACAGCTGCTAGTTTTCAAATATCTTTCAGAAAAATAGAGAGAAATTTCAGAGAAATATCTTTCAGAAAGAGTGTTTGTAAAGCTTTATCCTGGCTTTATTTGTCCAGGTTTGAAAAACAAAGACTTGATTAAGTAGCGTATAATTAAGTTACCATTAAGTCGAAATACAATTAAACATGGCATACTAGAATTAGTAAGAGACATTTTTCGCAAATTTATAAAGACCTAAATTGTGCAGAAATGTATTCAATTACTTTAGATAAGAGTAACGATGTAAATGGTTTTGCACAATTAGCAATGTTTGCTCGATATAAATCAGGAAATACAACGAAAGAAGAGCTTTGAAACTAATAACGTTAAAAGGGAAGTGTACCGGTCTTGATATTTTTAAAGAATTTGATAGTGCATTTAAAGAAATGGGTATCGAACTACAGAAAATTGTTCATAGCAGTAACAATGCACCTAATATGGTTCGCAAAACATAAAATATTACACAATATCACAAAAAAATTCCACATCCTCTAATTGGATTTCATTTTATAATACATCAGGAAGTTTTATGGACCTATTCATTGATATACATTTTGTGACTTTGACCTTTATTTTTGCTCTTCAGTTCCAAAGTAGAAGTTTTAAAACAAGAAGGAAACTTCTATGTATTTCTAAGCAATTTTGTAAAAGCATTAAAAAGTGAGAACAAAGTAGTATTTGTCCTTCCTCCTCTTTTCCAAGTAATGCCAGTGACTTGGTGACCCACGAGCTAGTACGAAAAATATAATGAACAAAATTTGACCCACTATTCAAACGGTTCGCCATCCCTGATCTAGGGGAGAAATTCTGATCAACGAAACGAGAAAGCAAACGACCAGGAAACGTCTCATGCAGTAATTGAATAGTTTCACGGGCTGTATGGCATGTGGCCCCGTCTGGTTGAAACCACGTGTTAGCCACATCAATATCATTCAATTTCGGCAGAAAGAACTGTGTTACGTCGCGTTATTGAGCACCAGTAACAGTCACTGCTTGACCAGCCTCATTCTCAAAAAATCTCAAAATCCGCATCAATCAGTGACACGTTGTGGATGCATTTGTTTTTGGACAATAACATGTGGGTTCTCCGAACATCAAATACTGCAATTTTGGCGATCAACAAAGCCATCAAGGCGAAAATGTGCTTCATCGCTTAGGATGATTTTGTTCGAAAAATCAGCATCCACTAGTTCGGAGTTTCCCAAATGCCGGGTCGCGACTCGGTACCGGGCCACAGAAAAAAATACCGGGTCGCAAAGGAACTCGGAAAAAAATTAGCTGCTCTTTGTTAATTATTCATTTTTACGAAAATGTAAAATATATCTAAATAAAATTAAATCGACAATATGGAATAAATTAATTGCGTGCAATTATTTTTTTATACTTTCTGGGAATATACAAAGCTATTCTTGGAAGAAACTATTAAAAACAAATAACGTCCCACAATGCCGATTTTGAGAGAACACAAACTTAAATTATTATGATTTTAATTGTAAAAAGTAACTAGTACTTGTCTACTGTCTAAGCTTGCTTTATTGACTATCAAAAGACATTCGACCGTGTCAAGCATCAAAAGATGGTGGAAATATTATCCGTAACCGGGATTGACAAAAGAGATATTACATTGATAACGAATCTCTACTGGAACCAGATTGCCGAAGTAAGAATAGACGGAGGAACATCTGACACTGTGTCAATCCGAAGAGGCGTACGACAGGGCTGTATAATATTATCACCACTCGTATTCAACATCTAATCGGAGGCAATTTTCAAAGAAGCTTTAGCCTAAGATATGGGAGGTATCAAAATAAATTAAGTAAGTATCACCAATATCAAATACGCAGACAACACCGTAGTCCTTGCCGATAACATATCAGATCTATAAAATATGATGAATAGAATAACTGAATATAGTTGAGCATCATGGATTGGACATAAATATATCAAAAACCAAACTGCTAGTCTTCTCCAAGAGACCCACTGCTGAAACAATTTTGATTAACGGCAATCAGATTGAACAAGTCTCGTGTTTTAAATATCTGGGTACCATAGTCAACGCGTGGTGCGATCCGAAACGAGAGATCCGTTCCAGAATCGAACAAGGCAAGAAAACATTCATAAACATGAGAAAATTTGTTTACTAGTCCTGATCTGAGTTTGGAGCTCAGGGTTCGCAAGATTAGATGTTATGTCTCAAGTGTATTGCTATACGGATGTAAATGCTGGACCCTGGACCCTGCAACTAAAAAGAATATTGAGCCGTTTGAAATGTACTTATATCGTCGTATGCTCCGCATCTCATGGGTTCAACGAATTACGAATGAAGAAGTGCTTAGACGAATGAAGAAGCCGAAAGAACCACTGGCCATGGAACATTATAGAAAGAAAAACTACATACATAGGCCACATTATGAGAGGCAATAAATATGAACTGCTGAGACTAATAATTAAAGGAAAGATTCAAGGGAAAAGATCTGTTGGTAGACGTCAGAACTCCTGGTTGAAAGACCTCAGAAGATGGTTTGGGTGCACTTCCATTGAAATCTTTCGAGCTGCTGTGTCCAGAACAATGTTAGCTATGTGGATCGCCAACCTTCGAAAGGAGAGGGCGTCATAAGAAGAAGAAGAACTAGTACTTAAGAACTAGTTCTTATTCATTATTTTTTGTAACTTTTAGGCTACCAATTAGCTATAATTTACGTGTTGCCTATTTCTTGCAAGTTAAAACATGTTAACGCATCTCTGATTTCATTTTCGCTTTTTCTCGTTTTAAAATGTTGAAAACGCCATTTTGAAATATGTTTTTATTTATTTATTCATTGGAGGGTCATCACCTAATATAATACAGTTAAAATAAAATAAACACGCAAAATGTTTAAAAATGTTTAAAAATTACTTCGCTGGTGATACCTACCACTATATAAGGTATGGGCGGGGCTAGTTGAGTATAGGGGTAAGTTGGGCAATCGAGATATCTGAGAAACTATACACCGCACGCTAACTCATTAAATAGCGTAAATAAGGGGTTGCGGGAGGGAAACTCATCCCGCTACCGCCAGTGACCAATTGTCGAGCGAGTGAAGTACGAGTGCGCTTTGTTTATTTTTCGCAGAAAAAGTAAAAAACAGTGACTGTGAATATTTCTTCTGGACGAGAAAAATATTATTCGTATTATATAAAGTAAGTGTTAAACATTCATAAATTTAATATATTTTTTATATATAATTCAGTAACAGTTTTTTCATAACCTCACTTTAGTTAAAAATGTTCGGGTTGGGGTTAATTGAGCAATAGTTGCTCAACTAACCCCATAATTTAGTACGAACGTAATACATGTTTTTTGTTTTAATTTAGGATGCGGAGTTATAAAAGGAAAACTTCAAGAGGTTCATACAGTACTCAAGAGTTAAATGATGCTTCAAAGGCTGTCAATGATAAAGGAAAAAATGTAAATGTCGCCGTCAAAGAATTCGGTATAAATGCGCAAACAAGGGCTACAGTATAGTCAATGTACGTGCCCAAATCAACCAGGACAACAGACGCAATCCAGACAGAACTGCTAAATTCTGGGAAGACTTAAAAGATATTATCTCTAAACTTCCAGAGAGGTACACCGTCATACTGCTTGGTGACTTCAATGCTCAATTGGGAAGAGAGAAAAAATACAGAAAGATAGTGGGCAATTATCCGGCGCATAAGCGAACCAACCGCAACGGAGAACGATTGGTGGATCTCTGTAGGACTTTTGGGTTGATCATGAAGTCTACGACCTTCAAACAATTGCCAAGGAAGCAGAAGACTTGTATTTCACCTAATACCCACCTGGGTGAATTCCAGATAGATCATGTGGCCATTTCACGCAAATCTCAAAAGGAAATACAAAACGTGAAGGTACTAAGAAGCGCCAATCTGGACTCAGACCACTACCTCTCAAAGATCAAAATAAGACTAGAAACACTAGATTACACAGAACCTCCAAAATGGTAAAATTTGACGTCGAGCTACTCAAGAATAGTCAAGAACTAAGTCAGAGACTGAACAACACAGACCTAAACAACTGGGTCCAACTAAAGGAGACTCTTGTCAAGGCGGCCAATGAACTCGCTCCTCTCGCTAGAAGAAGGAAGCATCCGTGGTGGACTGAAGACTGTGACAATGCAATAGCCCAAAGACAGATAGCCTGGCTGATGTGGAATTCTAAAAAGACCAAGGAAAATTGGCATAAATTTTTGGAACAAAGAAAGGTTACAGCCAAGATAGTTCGAGGAACCAAACGAACTTTCACACAAAACCAACTAAACCAAATCGAAGAGAGCTTTGCTAAGAATAATTCCAGAGATTTCTTTGGAACCTTTAAGCAGGTACTCAGAAAATACGCTCCGCCAAGCCTCCACTTCAGAGACTCACAAGGCAAACTGGCTTATAACGACAAGGACAACTGCCACCTTTTGGCTCAGTACTTTAAAAATCTACTCAACTGTGACCCACCCAGCGAAGACTTCGACTATAAACAAACCACACCAATCCCGGACTCGCTTCCCCCTTCATTGGAAGAAGTTGGCCAGATCATTAAACTTCTTAAGAATAATAATGCAGCTGGAGAGGACTCTATCGTTGCTGAACTGTGGAAAGGTGCTGTGAACAATGCCGCAAGCTAACCCAGGTCATCCAGGACATCTGGGGAACAGAGAAATTACCACCCGATTGGAAATCTGCTCTGATCCATCCGCTTCACAAAAAGGGAGATTTTACTTGTCCCGGTAATACACAAGATTCTCTCGAAGGCGTTACAAACAAGGGCAGAAAATCAGTTGGATAGCCAACTGGGAGAATACCAGGGGGGCTTCAGGAAAACCCGATCCTGTGTTGAACAGATCCTCAACCTTAAAACTGTACTTGCATACTTCAAGATGAGAAACCGCAAGGTGGTCGTCACCTTTGTTGATTTTAGGAAGACCTACGATTCCATCGATAGAGAAACGCTTAACAAAGTACTCCAGGAACTAGGACTAGACAACAAAACCCGCAGACTAATCCTAGAAACTTTGACCAACACCCATGCCAAGGTTAAATTTAGAGGCGAGATTTCAGAAAGCTTCGAAATAAAAACTGGAGTGAGACAAGGAGATGGACTTTCCCCACTTCTCTTCAACTGTGTCCTTGAAAAGGTTATGAGAGAATGACGCAAGGAACTGAACAATTTGGGTGCTCAGAGTGGTATCTACCTGGGACGTAAGAACGATGGACTGGTTGTAGATTGCCTGGCCTTTGCAGATGACATGGCACTGTTTGCTGATTCTCTTGAGATGGCAACAATGCAGGTAAACTGTCTCAGAAAACAGGCTGCCAAAGTGGGTCTTGTGGATGGTGGAGTATCGCTGGAGAAAACATAATTCTTCACCAACATCAGAGAAGCAAACAGAGAGATGTTACTAGAACAGGGAAACATCAAGAGGACTGAGAAATTTAAGTATCTCAGCGAATGGATTGAACCCAACTTATCAGGAGCATCATTATCCAAGAGAGTCAACAAGTTAGAACTAGCCTATCGACTGACTAAGAACACTTAAAATAAGAAATGCCTGTCATGCAACCTGAAACTTAAGCACTACACATCAGTCTTACCACCAGAAGCCCTATATGCCATGAAGTGTCTTTCCTTGAACCGAAGGGGTCTAATAGAGAAATTGGAAATCAGAGAGAGGAGAATCCTAAGGAAGATCCTAGGCCCAGTAAAGGAAGATGGGGAATTTCGAAGACGGCATAACTCTGAGCTCTACGAACATATTGAGATGCTCTCTGACTGTGCAAGAAAAAGAAGGGTAGCTTTCTATGGCCACATTGCAAGATTGCCTTTAAACCGACTAACCAACCGTCTGTTCACCTTCTGGCAAAACAAGAAGCTTCGTACCACTTGGTTGACAGAAACCGAGAAGGATATTAAAGAATTGAGAATAACAAATCTCAAAAACAGACAGTCTGTGAGACCGTGGATTTCAGGAAAAACCTCGAAGGAAAGGTACCCCCTGGACAGAAGAGAGAAAGGAGTTACACCGACAGAAGATGCGACAATACTGGGCAAAGGTAAAAGCCCAACAGTTGAACAAGCGTGGTCCAAAGTAGGCCTATTCGAAAGAAGAAGAAGGATGACATAGACGAGATTTTTAAAGAAATTAGAGTCTGAAGTTGGTAATTTTTTGGGTTATGTAAAACCGAGGCAAGTATTTTCTACCACGCAAGAGGATTCTTTAAAAAAATACTTGTTACAAATGGCATCTATCTTCTATGGATATTCCCCGAAAGACGTTAGTCGTCTTGCCTATGAGTGTGCTGTTAAATTCAACATTAAAATGCCATCCTCCTGGACTGCAAATAAGATGGCCGGAAAAGAACGGCTTACGATGTTTTTAAAACGAAATCCGGAGCTATCTATTCGAAAACCCGAAGCCTCTTGTCTTGGTAGGGCAACATCATTTAATGCTCATAATGTCAATGTTTTTTTTTGACAAATTGGCTGAAGTAATGGTTAAGCATGGATTCAGTGTGTCAGACATACGAAATGTCGATGAAACAGGAGTTTCCAGCGTGCTGAAGAAAAATAAAATTGTAGCTGCCAATGGTAAGCGTAACATTGGCGCCATGACTTCTGGGGAGCGAGGCACTAACGTTACAGTAGTGACTGCTGTATCTGCTCATGGAATACCTCCTATGTTTGTGTTTCCCAGAAAAAAATTTAAGAGCCACTGTTTTAATGGCGGTCCCCTGAATGTATAGGAGCAGGCAATGCCAGTGGAGAATTCTTTTACTTTATTCAACATTTTGTAAAACATGTTAAACCGTCCAATGAGCCCCGTGTTTTGATAGTATTAGACAATCACTCTTCTCATTTAAACGTAAAGACATTAAATTTGGCTAAAGAGAACGGGATTGTAATGTTGTCATTTCCACCGCATTGTAGCCACAAGTTGCAGCCATTGGATGTCTCAGTGTTTGAACCATTCAAAAAGTACAGCGCTGCTGCTCAAGATACATGGCTACGTAATAACCCAGGCAGGACCCTAACTATTTATGACATACCAAAAATTGTCGCTGATTCAATGCCGTTTGCTCAAACAAGTATGAATATTGTCAACGGCTTCCGAAAGACTGGCATTTTTCCATATAATGCGAACATTTTCAGTGAGGATGAGTTTTCACTATTATTTCTAACCGACCGTCCAGGTCCAGAAACTGTCGAGCTGGAAAAAGATCGCCTAGAGCAAGCTAGAATATCAAACATTGAACTTGATCCTACGCCATCTACCTCCACCATCCAAACTGAACCCGAACCTGGTACTAGCAAATTTTCCTCAGAAATTGTTCGACCATACCCAAAGGCAGGTCCTAGAAAAACAGCCAAAACTACCAGAAGAAAGAGGAAAGCTGCTGTTTTAACAGACAGTCCCGAAAAGGACGCATTGCAAGAGGAACAAAATAAAACCGATAAAAAAGTTAAGAAGCAAAAGAAGAAAATAGTTAAAAATAGAAAGAAGAGTGTTTCTAAAAAAGTACTTCTGTCAAGTGCGGAAAGCAACGATGATAGCAACGATGATGATTATTTCTGCCTGGTTTGTTGCGAAGCCTATTCTGATAGTTTACCAGAGAAAACATGGATCCAGTGCCAAGTTTTCAAGAAGTGGGCACATACAAAATGTGCGCCAGTTGCTGGTCCTACTTTCCTTTGTATTAATTGCTACAGCGACAACGATGATTAAGTTTTCATGATTTCATTAATATTTTCTGTTTTAAAATAAGCTTCTATTGATAATTACATAAATGTTCCAGTTAATTTTAAGTAGAAACACTGACAATGAGTCTAATAAAAAATTTAAGCTTAAATATGTTAAGTTTTTGTTGATTCTATTTTTTATAAAAATATAGACTATATATAAATAACTAAAAGTCTATAAATAAAAAGCTGATTGTAAAATAAAAATTTTAATTCATGTCTAGTAAACATTGAAACATTGGTTTGGCTAGAATTTCTAACTGCTCAATTTGCCCCATATCCGTGCTCAACTTACCTCACATATGGGGTACGTTGAGCATCTCTGACTTTCTTCACTTAAACGGATGTAGCTCTTAAATGCGATTTGTTAGAAATAAATTACTATGGACACTTTTGCAAAGGGTTAAAATATTTACCCACCAGTATGCATAACAAGCCATTAAAGCTTATCGTTAAGGAGCTATGACCGATCAAGTGAAAATTTGCTCAACTAGACCCGCCCCACCCTACCTACCACACCTACCTACCATAATATATTTGAATTATTATCACATGAATGCGCAAACAAACTATTGCGCACTACATATACCTATGCCGTTTCTGATTATCTCTCTAATTTGATGAATAATATTTACGGGTCACGAAGGAAAAATATTAAAATAACCGGGTCACGAAGAAAAAAGTTTGGGAAACGCTGCACTAGTTGATGTTCAATTATGCATTCAACGAACTCTCTTCGCTGTGCACGGTCATTAGACTTCAGATGTTGTGATAATTGAATTTTGTAAGCATGGACACACAGATCTTCTGTGAGTAGGTATATGCTATAGAGAGCTTCATGAAATTTCCAATTCTAGTCCACCAATTGATGTTCCGGAATTTTCACCAATATTCTCACACAATGCTTCGATATTGACATTTGAACGGCTTGTTTTTGGACGACCAGTGTGTTTAGAGTCTCCAACTGATCCAGTCTCCCTAAATTTTTCGATTAATCTCTTCACAGTCGATGAAGTTAAAACACTATTCCGACTATATTTTGTATTAAATTATCGAACTGTGGATGGCAAACTTCATCATTATTTTTAAAATATTGTTTAATCATGAAAACACCTTGTTGTATCGTGTGACGCTCCATTTTTATTAACCCTCTACTCTTAGCTATCAAATTATTTCTTTCGCAAGGTCGCTAACAATTTACTGCACAAATGGCGGCAAATTCAAATCTTGCGTTCATTTTGGGACACCCTTATATATTCGATAAAAATATATATCTTGATGTTAGGGAATTAAGAAATAACATAGTTATTTATGGAATTGAAGGAGAAGATTGGCGGGAAAAGGCAAAGAACATATTTCGGGAAAAGCTAGGTTTAAACGAAGGTTTCGGGAGCGCATACAGGCTTGGCTCGAATAGGGATAATAGAGAAAGTAAAGGCCCGATTATGTTAAAATTAGAAAGTTGGGAGGTAAAAAAGGACATAATGAGAAACAAACGCAAGCTTAGAGGTACAAACGTTTTCATTCAAGATGATTTCACCCCTAAGGAACAAGGAATCCAGAAAGAATTGTTAAGGAAGGCAAAGGTACTCAAGGAAAGGGGCCACCAGATTAAAGTAGGATACAAAAGAATGGAAATAGATGGGAATTTCGTACTATGGGACAAGGTAGCAAAAAACGAGTAAACGACCAAAGAAAGATGGGACAGTTACACAACGACGGAACGGAAAAGGAAAATGTAAAGCTAATGTTTTGGAATGTAGCAGGGCTCAGGAAGAAATTGGATAAGGTGGACGGTGTAACGGTCTTTTATAGAATTCTTGAGGAAATTCGAAATAGTTGGGTTAGTGGAGACCTGGGTTCAAGAGAAGGAATGGGAAGCCTGTAAGGAGAGACCTCCCCAAGGAGTACAATTGGAGGATACAACCGGCACGGAAAGAGAGTGACTACGGAAGGGCAAAGGGGGGAATAATAACAGGGGTCAGAAGAGGCATCAAGGAATCGGAGAGAATTCTAGAAGAGGTGGAGGGTCTAGTTTTTAGGGAGGTAGAACTGGAGGGGGAGTGGTGGCAGATAGCAACCGTTTATAATAATAAGGGACTGGAAAAAATTAAAGAGGGTATAAAGAGGAATTTAGAAGATATGGTAACGACAAACTTGCTACTAGGAGGAGTGGCCAGATGGAATGTTAGGATAGGAGAAGAGCAGGTCAATACGGTGGATAAGACGGGTGATGTGATAAGAAGGAATTCTAAAGACAAAATTAAAAATGCAGAGGGAAAGGTTTGGCTGGCGTGGGTGTTAGAGAACCAATGGGATATTTTGAATGGGTGTATTGAGGGCGACTGGGAGGGAGAATTTACGTTTGTGGGTGCAATGGGTACCTCAGTTATTGACCTAATAATTACAAATGATGCGGCAAGAAGGTAAATAAAACTGATGGAAATCGGAATAAGAAGTGAGTCGGATCATATGCCGGTAGTGGTGTCGTTGAAGCAGCAAAGGGAGAAAGATGTTAAGGCGGAGAAATGGGTGGCCAGATGGGATAAGGAGGCGACAGAAGAATACAGAAGGAAATTAGAAGAGGTAGAGTGGAACGCCATAGAGGATATAGACATGATGGCAAAGAAAATGGAATCTGCACTTGTGAAAAAGAAAATCAAAGAAGCGTTTCCAGGCCGAGCATGGTACGACGGGGAAGTGCGGAACGCAAAGCAAAGGTTTCGAGAAACTATGAGAGAATGGAGAAAGGGAGAAAGGCTCAAAGTGCACGTGCTGGAAGCGAAAACAGAATTGCAAAAAATGGAGAAGAAGACAAAGGAGCTTTGGGAGGAGGAGAAGAAGCAGCAGGTACGAGAAATCAAGACGGAAGCTGAGCTGTGGAAATACGTGAGAAAGAATAGGAAAAGGAAGGAAAGATTACCCAAGAGCATTGCGATAGAAGAATGGCAAAACCACTTCATGAGGATGCTAGGAGGGGTGGAGATGCGGTCAGAAAGAGAAGATAGTTCAGGAGATCGACAGAGATAGCAGGAAGAGCTCGCCGAGGATATCACCGTGACTTAGGTGGAGGATGTTATTGATTCCCTAAAGCCAAGAAAATCGGGAGGTTTGGATGGGCTCGGAAATGAAGCGTGGAATAAGCACCTGGAATCTGTAAGGAGAAGTTTACGGAGGAATTGAGAAGGATAGGGAGAGGAGACAAAAAGATACCAGTCAGCTGGAAAGTGGGGATAATTCAACCGGTGTTTAAAAGTGGAACGAGGGACGCGCTAGAAAATTATAGAGGTATAACTTTGATGAACTCCTCATACAAAATATTTGCTAAAATCCTGGATTGTCGCTTGAGGAAGGAAATCAATGAAAGGAAGCTTTTGCCGGAAATACAAGCGGGGTTCAGAGAAGGAAGGAGCACGGTGGAACACATGGTGACCTTGAGAGTCATCATAGACCAAGGAATAAGAAAGGGATGCCTGTTTGCTCTTTTCATTGATTTGAAAGCCGCATATGACTCGGTGAACAGAAGGAGACTGGACGAGTGTTTGGGAAAGCTAAGTATCTCAGAGAGAGTAAGAAGGAACATCAGGAATTTGTACGAGGAAACGGTCTGTAAGGTAGTAGCGAATGAATGGGAATCGGACTATTTTGAGGCGAGGAAGGGCCTGAGACAAGGCTGCCCTTTGAGTCCCACGCTTTTCAATCTGTATGTGGCGGATATGGAAAAGGTTCTACAGGCCGGGCAAGCTGGAGGAGTGGTGATTGGGAAAAAGAAGGTGTGGAGCTAGGCATATGCGGATGACATGGTGGTATTTGCAAAGTCGGCTAGTGAGATGAAGGACGTGAATGAAAGGCTCTGTAGGTATTTCGAAAAGAGGGATTTAAGGGTGAATGGTGGTAAAACAAAATGGATTCGGTTTAAAAGGGGTGGGCGATATAAGAAAGAAAGGTTTGAATGGCAGGGTACTGAAATAGAGGAAGTTAGTAAATTTAAGTATTTGGGGTATGTCTTTGGGACTGGATACAGTAATAAAGAACACATAGAGTATGTTACAAAGAAGGCATGGGTGGCGGCGGGTCGTATCTGGGAGGTTTGGAAAATGAACTTTGATGGAAACTTTAGAGCAGCAGAGACCATATGGAAGGCATGTGTGCGAAGCGTGTTACTGTATGGATTCGAGGTCTGGGGAACGAAAGAGGAAGACAAGATCGAAAGGGTGCAGCTAAAGTTTTACAAGAAAGTGTTGAAACTTGATAGGTCGACGCCTGGTCACATTGTGCTTCAGGAAGTGAGTGCTTGTAAGGTGGCGGTAATAGCTGCGGAAAGAGTGATAAAGTTCGAGTATAGGGTGGATGGGTTAGGAGATGAAAGGATAATAAAGGAAATCTTTCTAGTAGTGAATAAAGAGGGGTTAAGTGGTAGAAGAGAGAGCGGTTGGGGGTTGAATAAAAGGAAACTGTATGAGAGAGGCGGGTTATCTTCCGAGGGGTTGGAAACGGAAAAAAGTGCGGGTGCTCAGTGGAAACGGATGCTAAAAGAGAGGTTATTAGAAGTGGACTTCCAAGAGCGCCAATCGAAAATAGAGGCTAGTAAATATCACCAAGGCTACAGTCAGATACAAGTGCACGGCCGTGTTCCTGGTTATTTGAGGACAAGTAAAGGGTCGGACGGCCAGTCAGTGTTGGCGAGATTTAGGTGTGGCAATGAAGAGCGTGGAAGGAGACATTGGATGAAGGAGGAAAGTAGAAGGTGTTTGGTGTGTGGGTTGAAGGAAGATATGTGGAGTCATTGGTTGGAAGAATGCACGATGGCGGAGTGGAATGATCAGGAGAGAGGGCGAGGAAAGGATTGGAGTGAGTGTATGGACGAGAGCGGAAAGGGACTGTCGTTTTTACACAGAGTGAAAAGAAGGAAAGAGCGGATGCGACGGGGTAGTTTTTTGAGGTTTAAGGTTTAGTTTTTTTGTTTTTTTTTTCGTTTTGTTTTGTGAGCTTATGTCCGATGTACAGGTGTTGAAGTATAGGTTTATAGGGTGGTAAAATTTCTTTTTTCTTTTTAATGGGGTTTTAGTTTCACAACTTTTTATTATTGTTATTATTTTTTATTGTTTTATTTTGTATGTATATTTTGTAGGGAAATGTAAGTTTATTAAGTAAGGTTATTATTATTATTATATCTTGATATTAGACAATATAATCTT
Organism: Phosphuga atrata; assembly: GCA_944588485.1. Classification (NCBI taxonomy): domain Eukaryota; kingdom Metazoa; phylum Arthropoda; class Insecta; order Coleoptera; family Silphidae; genus Phosphuga; species Phosphuga atrata. The sequence continues at coordinate 16,190,223 of OX155902.1, read as the reverse complement.
CTTTATGAAATAAATGTTGCTTACTTACAATTAAAGTTTAAACTAGATAACTAGTTGATTTGTAACAACTTTCAGTTTTTCCTTGAAATAGTTTTTTTTCTGTTTATCTTAGAGAAAACGTAAGAACAAATATGAATTAATTTGTGAAACAATATAAACCAGTTTATGAAACAAAAGTTTTAAAATTATTTTCGACTAGTCGCATCTGTTTCGTAACAAATTTTAGTTTTTCTTTAATTTCCTTGTTAGTTTTCTTCTGTTTGTTTTCGGGAAAACGTAAAAAAATATCTTAGACATAACAAACTAGTTTATGAAACAAATGTCGTTAAATTGTTTTGCAATTAATTTAAGTTTTTCTGTTTACATTTGAGAAAACGTAAGAAACTTGGAAGTTATTTTTTTTTAATTTGAAACACAAATGGTTTAATTTTCGCATAGCAAACTAAACAATAGTAAAAAAAAACGTAAAGACGTAAATAAATTATTTGTTTATATTCTAAATAAAACTGTTAAAAACGTCACAGGTAATTATCCGAGAGATGTTAAAAAACCTGTTTACGTCACAGATTTTAAATTATTACATATTAATTTCGTTAAAAAAGTGTTTACAGATATTTGTTTCAAATATGTTAATGTAAACTTTCTCCTTGAAAAAACACTTTTGTGAAATGCAGATCAAAATGAAACGTCATGATCACGATCATGATTATAACGACTACGGCTTACTATGAACCGATTTTATCGTTATAATTAAACTTTGTGTATGTAAATATAAACTTTGTCCTAGGAAAAAAAACCTTTTGTCAATTACAAATCAAAGTAAAATGTGATCTAGGATAAAGTCTACCGCTCATCATAAGCGATTTTATCGTCATAACCGAGTAGGAACAATGTTTAAAATTTTTTATTACTCATGCATGCGAAGTACTTCCTGACGCACGTTTTTTAATACGAGAAATGCTACCTCTCATTGTCTTTCCACATAACCTGGGTAACGCACGCAAATATTCAGTATCGCTAGTTTACATTAAAAAAAACAAATAAATAATAATAAAATGAACACAATCAAGACCTCAATATTAAAAAAGTGAAGTGAATTGTCAGAATTTTTTTCATAATAATAAAAATAAAGAAAACGTTTTAAAATGAGTGTAAATTCTATAGTAATACCGGAAACTCAGGAGAGTTCTTATTACGAATCCACACCACCGGAGACAATTCAAAAAGCAAATTCTTCATTTCTGACTCGATTTTTTGGTAGATGGCCCCTGGATCTCAAACTTGTAAGATACATCCCCTAGCATGAATAATAAAAAATATTCTTTGTAACACGAGCGGTATTGTCAATTGCCCTCTCGAGCAATTGCCCTCAATTTCGTTCTCGCGTCAAATGGACAACTTACCGCCCTAGTCACAAGATATAATATTTGCTACTTCATTATTGATTTCTGTTTTATTTAAAAGTTTTTCAACAACAATGATGAATCATTTCAATAACGGAAACAACTATTAAATATTAATAGTTTCATTGTTTTTATCCTGTTTCTAGTATAAATTTTATCTATTCAAATGCATGGCGCTTGTTTCTATGATTCACTTGCGAATTTATCCGGAAATTTTGTGCTTTATAAACTCATTCATAAATCTATTATACAAACATTCGCGTTCGTCAATGGGAAATTTGCACATCCTCCTAGTCTCATTCGTAATTCGCTCGTGACTAGTCTATAGAATATTTCCAAGTTATCAACTTCAAATCAAAACTTTTTTAGTAATCTAACTTTACCACAAACTAACAACTTTTATTCATTTTTCCCTTTTTTTTATTTTATCGTATTATTTTGTAGACATGAAAGGAATCCTTGGCCCAAATGAAAAACCTCATTGATATTTAGATAACGTTTAATTTATTGAAATAAGTAATTAGTTGGTAATTAAGGACTGCGGCTACATGTCTAATGTATTTATTAGCTATTAGTTTCGTGTCGAGAAAATAACGAAAGGCATAAAATTTGTTCAAAAAGACGTTTGGGATTGATTGTTGGCGCGAACTCTATGGCAATTAGTTACGAGTTTGGCTGGCAATAGGCTAATTAAGTTTATTTTTAAACTGGTTTGTTATATTTAGATTTTTGAGAATTTATAATTAGATTTAATTTTATTTTTGGTTAATTTTAATTTCCTTATTTTATTTTTAATTCAATAAATTCTTCCTTGGTTTTGATTTCTTGTCAAGCTTTCTGTTTAGTTTTTCAAGTAAAAAAAAATAATAATGAAATATTAGTTTGGACTCATAGTATTGTTAAACTTGTAGATTCAGTGGTTTCCTGTGTGAAATTTCTCGTTGTAAAATTCAATTCTTAGATTGTCGGTTATTATGGGAGTGACTTGTTATATAGTTCGTTACTACTAATCGTTGGTACCCACTTATTGTTAGAGCACCTTCTCTAGTCTTGATTCTTTTAGGAATTCTGGGATCTTTGTTGCAATCAAGGATTGCAACTCCTCTTCCTTCAAGACATCGGCCCCAAGGTACATCTTTCCTTTACGTAACAATTCTCCGAAGTATTATTCCGAAGTTTCCTCTGCTGAGCAGCAGAATCCGCAATATTCATCTTCCTCAAGGCCTAGGGCAGGGGTCACTAAATGGCGGACCGCGGTGCGGATCCGGACCGCCGACCTATTTTGTGCGGACCTGTATTACTGAGAACGTAACCTAACAGACATCACAGTAAAATTTAGAAAAAAATCGATTTTTTTTTATTCGCTTAAAAGTTGCTTTAGGGTTTTAAAAATAACATACCAAAAGATGGAATGCGACAAAAATGTCGAAATGCCCAAATTTTCCATTCTGCCGCAACGCCTCTCAGGCATCGCAGATTAGACTTAAAACTTCAAACGCGTTTTTCTCGAAAGCAGTTTTTCTTAACGGGGCGGACACATTGCTCGGGAAAATCTTCACCGATCGATCTGAAATTTCGGTAGTATATTCCAAAAACCTAACTCTATCGAGTCACGTAGGATTTTTTTTATACTACTTGGTTTTTTTTATGAACAATTTAAGGACTTTTTTTTTGGTTAAATTTTCAACTTTTTTCAAAACGTGCACGATTTCGCCAAAAATCAATATATCGAAATAATCCTACGTGGCTCTATAGCTGTTGATATATAGAAACTAAAAAACTTAGATTTTATGTTAGAGGTCAAAAATTAGTCTAGATGTTCGCCCGTGGACCTCCTTCCAAAAATAGGCGTCTCCGGACAAGTGCCACACAGCCGCCATTTTGTGTCAACAGAAATTGAAAAAAATATTTTTTGTAGTTTTTTAATAATATTATTAAACTTACTTTACCGTTTTTCGAGTGATCTTTTCAGTGAGACAAAAAAAAAATCCCGAAAATATAGCTCCTTTACCGTACTCTACTGTGATGTCGCCCCTTAATAAAATATATCCAGTGCCTTGTCTTTGCTGCCGTCTTCATCACAGTCGTAACGGTGGTGAAGCGCGTGGAGCGGCGCGAGACGTTTCAAGCCGTCGCTCGTTGGCAGTGTTTTGCCTACCTTACGAGCCTAAGTATCTGCTTACATTTGCGAGTTTTTTTTACAATGGAACCGCAAAAAAAAGATGGAAGTCGAAAATAGACAATTTTTGTCAGAATGGACCGATTTATATTGCTTTACGCTGCCAAATGGTGCTGGACCAATGTGCTTGATTTGTCAACGAACAGTGGCGTTAATTAAAACCTCGAAAGTTAAACGAGATTATGATACTAAACATAAATCATTTATCGAAAAATTTCCACTTGGTAGTAACTTGAGTAAATCTAAAAGTTTATTATCGAGCTACGCATCTTCGACCCAGATCGTTGTACATGAGTTGTTCAATGGAAAAATGACTGAGCAGGAAAAATGTGGCGAGGCTTCTTTGCGTGTTTCTTGGACTCTTGCTAAGCTTATGAAACCATTTACTGATGCTGACATAGTTAAAGAATGCTTTGTCGAGGCAGGTAATGTTGTGTTTGAGAACAGAAAAGATATTGTTGATACTATATTGAGAGATTCCGTTACCTGCGTCTACTTAGACAAGAAATACACTCGTTTTGTGTGTTTTAAATGTATTATTTAGTTTCGTAATAAACTTTTTTTTTGTGACAAACAAATTAACAAGTATTTTATTTATCCCGAGTGAAAAATTTAAATCTTTGCCCACGTTTCTTATTTAGATTGATGGATGAAAATATTTTAATAGGTTTCTAACTATAGCTTGAACACTTGGTCAGATGTCATCAAAATTCTTTGAGTTCGTTGATATAGCTTATTCATTTTTCTATTGAAATTGACATTTTGCTATCTTCGTGGCCGATAGCATTGACGCATTTAGTTATTTTAAAAAATAACTAAATGTAGGATTATGTTTAAGTTTTTAACACTGATAGAGCAGATTTTAATGTAAAAAATATGTCATTTTCATCTTTTCAAAGTGATCCGTTTTTACGGAGAAATTATTTTTGTATACCTATCGCGTTCTTCATTTAAACCCATGTAAATTGTGAAACGAAATTCAAAGAAGAGGTACCATTGAAAAAAAAGCCTTTTAATTTTTTACTTTTGTGACTAAACCGAACGATTTAAAAAAAAATTCAAAGTATACTTTTTAGTAGACAACGACGAGCGACGTCTTATATACAGTGATTCCAGTTATAATTTTCTATGTTGCGGCGTTGACGAGATATTTGCAAAAAACTTTTGAAGCAAAAATAATTCCTCACGCCACCCCCATTGGAGGCGGAGCATTCAAATTTGCTCAATGGGTAATTCTTGTGGATACTCCCAATCAGTAAAAGTTTCATTGAAATTCTTAAAGGATTATTTAGGGGTATTAGGAATATTTTCCGTGTTCCGTTTTGGTTGTAATTCGTGATTGACATATCTGGATTCATTAAAAAAATAGTTTAGTAAGTTTTCAAACTACGTGAAACAATAAAATTGAAAAGATTTGTACAGAATTAATCAGTCTATAAAATCCCTTTGTAAATTTTGCAAAATATTTTATCTAGCAGCGACCGCCGCTCCTCAAACTCCGTCTTTGACTGAAACTAATAAATTCATATAACTACAGGTGGAAAACTGTAACAGATATATTAAACAATCTTTCAGTTCTCTATTAAAAATATCGTTTTCTATTAAGATTAATATTTTAGAGGCTTTATGATCGATAGCCTTGACACATAATCTTTTTTTAATAAATATATACTCAAGTTTCCAAATATTTTGTTTTTATTAAAGTTGGTAACTCTTGGTGCAGCCTAGGCTTGTGTTGTAATAAAAACCAGGACATCTGTGCCATTAGCGCACATTCCAAAACGTGCCCTTTGTCCCACGTTCTGGATAAATGCAATTGTTTTATAGTTTTATAGTTTGTCCAGAAACTAAGGGTTTTTATTACTACGCTAAAATCTACCTCCCCCAAACATATTAGAAAACGTGCACGTGTTTACGTGCCTATAAAAACCTTCTTATAGAGATTAACCAGAGAACCAGACATTTTCAGGTATTTAGAGAATTTAAGCCTAGATTGTTTATGGGAGGAGCCAAGAAAATCTCCCCCTTTATTTGAATTAGAGGGATGATTTATCCCCTCTTACAGCTATATAATACTAGGAATGGTATAAATACCATTCCCCAGTTGTCAGTAGGGACTAATAAATAATAAGTAACAACTAATAAGAAAGAAGTAACAAGTTGTAAGTAACAAACAAGAAGTTGTAAGTAAGAAGTAAGAATTTGTAAGTAAGAAGTGTTAAGTTATTTCGTTGTATTATTGTTTAATTAAATTGTTAAAACCAACTCGACTATTATTCGACAAACTACGTGCCTTTCGAATCCCGGTGAACATTATATTACAAGATCCCGAGATATTTAGATATACCTCAATCCGAAGAATTGTTGGCCAGCAGTTCTTCCCTCTCAATATTGAAGCGGCGGTGGTTCACACCACAACCCCCTTCACAACATTGGTAGCAGTCCCACAACATTGTTGGCAGCCGCACAACATTGGTGGCAGCCTCACAACATTGATGGCAGCGGTGTTCCTATAAAATCCTCCCCCACAACATTTGATTGATTTGCACACCACGAAGAGGCAGATAAATCAAGAGCAAATTTTCGCGACGGCGCGACCTCTCAATCCACAATAAGATAATGTGGAGACTATTGGTTTCAACCAGGTTAGACTGGGTTGAACATCGCGAAACGGTAGATAAATCAAGCCTACATTCGCGCGGCAGCACGAACTCTCGATCCAAAATAGGATAATGACAAGGACAGTAGGTTTAACCCAATCTAACCTGGGTTGCACACTGCGAGGCGGCAGATAAACCAAGACCTTACACGCGCGACAGCGCGAACTCTCGTTCTAAAATGAGGAAATGTGGTATGGACTGTGGTTCAACCTAGGTTACATTGGCTTGCACGCCCCGAAACGGCAGATAAATCAAGACGCGCGACAGAGTGATCTCTCGATCAAGAATGAAAAATTTTGGAAGCAGATAAAGCAAGACCATATCCCGATCCAAAATAGGATAATGGGACAAAGACTATTAGTTTATCCCAGGTTAGGTTGGGTTGCAAACTGCGAAGCGGCAGGTAAATCAAGACCACATACGCGCGCTCCGCGAACTCTCCATCCAAAATAGGAAAATTTGGTAAAGACTGTTGGCTTAACCCAGGTTAAAGTGGGTTGCACACCACGAAGCGGCAGATAAATCAAGACCATATACGCGCGATAGCGCGAACACTCGATCCAAAATGTGATAATGTGGCAAGGACTGTTGGTTTCACCCAGGTTAGACTGGGTTGCATACCGCGAAGCGGCAGACAAATCAGGACTACATACGCGCGACAGCATGAACTCTTGATCCAAAATAGGATAGTGTCAAGGACTGTAGGTTTAACCCAGGTTAGATTGGGTGGCACACAGCGAGGCGGCAGATAAATTTAGCCATGGACTGTGGTTCAACGTAGGTTAGGTTAGATTAGGATTGGTTTGCACGTCGCGAAGCGGCAGATAAATCAAGAGCGCGACAGGGCGAACTCTCGATCAAGAATGAGAAAATGTTGAAGCGGCAGATAAATCCAGACCATATCTCGATCCAAAATAGGATAATGGGACAAGGACTATTAGTTTAACCAATGTTAGGTTAGGTTGCACACCGCGAAGCGGTAGGTAAATCAAGACCACATACCCGCGCGCAACACAAACTCTCAATCCAAAATAGGATAATTTAGGAATGACTGTTGGTTTAACTTCAGACTGTTGGTTTAACCCAGGTTAAACTGGTTTCAGTGGGATCAGGGAAGCCCTGAAAAAGGCACAAAGGAAAATAGCTATCAGGATAGTCAGCGCGTACAGAACTGTCGAGACTGACGCCGTGCGGGTATTGGCAAGGCTTATTCCCCTGAAACTACTGGTAGAAGAAAGAGCCAGAATCGTGGAGCGCACGCTTGACAAGGAGCAGAATGATGCAAGGGCGGTAAAAGAAGAGGATCGGCGGGAAACCATTCGAAAGTGGCAGGAGATGTGGGACAAGGATACGAGCAATTGGACCTACAAGCTGATTCCGAATGTCAAGCCCTGGCTGGATAGGAAGCATGATCAGATGAGTTACCACATGACAATGGCGCTGGCGGGCCATGGCTGCTTTCAGAGTTTTAGAAAAAGATTCGGCAAGACGAACGCGGAGAACTGCCCGTACTGTAACACGGAGGCGGAGACGGGCGAACACACGCTGTTCACCTGCGATAGGTGCGCAGGACAGAGGGCGAAGTTGGTAGCGTGAAGTGGCGGGGCATTGTATCCCCGGGCGTTAACAGAGCTTATGCTAGAAAGCGAGGAGAGGTGGAGCGACGTCGGTGCCATTATCAAGGATATCATGCAGCAGATGGAGAAAGACGAGAGGTATTGGCAGAAGGAAAGTAACGGAACAGACAAATAAATCAGGAGCCCGCAGTTTGAAGTTACGCAAGATTGCAGTGCCAAGCTGTTTTTAGGGCGCGAAATCAGGGGGTAGGTGGTTTTAGTGGGTAAACTATATCTGGAAGAGAAGGAGTCCCACACTACCGAGTTAGTCGGTGCCTATAAAAGGTTTCCCCTTCCTCCCCAAAAAAAAGGTTAAAGTGGTTTGCACACCGCGTAGCGGCAGAAAAATTAAGAACATATACGCGCGATAGCGCAAACACTCGATCCAAAATAGCAAAATGTGGCAAGAACTTCAGGTTTAATCCAGGTTAGATTGGGTTGTACACCGCGAGGCGGCAGATAAATCAAGATCAAATACGCGCGACATTGCAAATTCTCCATCCAAAATGAGAAAATGCGGCATGGACTGTTGTTCAACCCGGGTTAGATTGGTTTGCACGCTGCGAAGCGGCTGACGAATCAAGACCGCGAAGCGGCATACAACTTTGACGAAAAAAAGTCAGTCGCAGAGCTGAATTTTTTAGCTTGGATATATACTTTGTTACATTTGACAACAATAATGTGATTTCAACAAATAGTTGGTTAAGTTATATTTGACAATGTTGGTAACTCAACAACACAAGTTGCCAACTTAAAATAAAACTATATATGTTGGTTTCACTGAATGTCAAAGTAGACAACCTGTGTCAGTTAATTAATTTATTGGTTATGGAGTTTTCAGGATTTTAGTAACTTTTACACCACAGCGTTTATTATTTCGTCAATGTTGTAAGACTTAATCAAAATAAGACTAATATCACATTGTTATTTACAGTAACTTTCTATTAACAATGCTGGCATCTTTTCATTTCTAATACTTCTTTAATTATAGTAACTTTGATTCCAGACAATTAGCAACATTGAAAAACCTGACACCTTTACAATTATTTGAACTGAATGAATGTTTAGAAAAATATTTGTGTACACCAGGAGTCAAATTCGCAATTTCCCTTAATTTCCACACATACACGACCCAGGTGGCACTTAAAGCGCCACAAAAGTCAATCATCAAATCTGCTCACTGTTACATGAGCCACATACTCATAAAAATCATGTGGAAGGCACTTCAAGATTTTACATACTATTCCACCATTACAACTATTCGATCTACAACAATCGTTTCACCCTCATCAACTTTTCCACCCTATTCAACTATTTCATCCACAATAACTCTTCCGTCCAAAGAAATACGATCCGCATGTAATTATACTACACGTCTCGTTCTAGATGATTTGTAGTATGCTCATCATTGCTTACATTTTACACTTTTTAGAGTTTGAAATTTGGCGCCTAGGCTAGTGTGGACTAGCCGGCCCGGACCTGTGCAGTCATATTTGCTCGTTGTTTGATGTTTCACACGTACTGAGTACTCTTAGTATAAAACTTACCAAATCTAAATAAGAATAGAAGGAGTTTAAGGAATTTAAATGTCAGGAGATAAGAAGAAGAGAAAATCATGTTCACGATCACGAAAAGAGATAGGAAGAAACAAAAAACGGATGGAAGACTGAAAAAAATTGGAAAACAGATTGATAACCTCAAAAACATCATTTGTAAACTGGCAGAATTAAATAAAAACCACTGATAAAAATCAGAATGGAAATGCAGGTATCACATAAAAAGTATTTAGCCTTTTTACGAGATAATTAAAAAATGATTAAGTGTGGATTCATTCACACTTAAACATGTTTTTTTTATTTTTTCTTTGTACAAAAGCAACATGTTCAAAAAACTGTCTATATAACAAACTGTCCAAACGACAAACTGTCTCTAACACAAAAAAAAAGATATATGAGTTTCCGTACGAAACATTATAACAAAAAAGTATTTAGCCTCCATACTAGACATTTACTTAAAAAATGCTTAAGTGTGTTGATTCAAACACATTTAAGTGTGTTTTTGCATAAAAACGACTTGTACAAAAACTGACTATATGACAAATTGTCCAGATGACAAACTGTCTATACAACAAACTGTTTATACGACAAACTGTCTGCATAACAAAGATATTTGAGTTTCCACACGAAACCTATATCACATAAATAAAAGTATTTATTCTCCATACGAGACACTTACTTAACAAATGTTTAAGTGTGTTCATTCATTCACACTTAACTATGTTTTTACACAGAAACAGCATGTTCAAAAACTGTCTATACGACAAATTGTCCAGGTGACAAACTGCTTATACGACAAACTGTCTGTATAACAATGATATATGAGTTTCCACACGAAAGCAGTATCGCACACATAAACAGTATTTAGTCTCCATACGAGACATTTACTTAAAAAATGCTTGTGTTCATTCATACTTAAGTATGTTTTTGTACAAAAACTGTCTATATGACAAACTGTCTATACGAAAAACTGTCCATACGACAAACTGTCTATAGAAAAAAATAGATATATGAGTTTCCAGATGAAACCAGTATCACATAAGGAGTATTTAGTCTCCATACGAGACATTTACATAAAAAATGCTTAAGTGTGGTGATTCATTCACAGTTAAGTATGTTTTTTGTACAAAAACTGTATATATGACAAACTATCTATACGACAAACTGTCCATACGAGAAACTGTCTGTAGAACAAAAAAATATATTAGTTTCCATATGAAACCAGTATCACATAAAGAGTATTTAGCCTCTATACGGGACACTTACTTGAAAAATGCTTAAGTGTGGTGATTCATTCACACTTAAGTATGTTTTTTCTTGTACAAAAACAACATGTACAAAAACTGTCTATATGACAGACTGTCCATTCTATAAACTGTCTATGACAAACAGTTTATACGACAAACTGTCCAAACGATAAACTGTCCAAACGACAAACTATCTGTAAGGCGAACTGTCCATATAACAAACTGTTCATACGACTAACAGTCCATACGACAAACTGTCCATTAGACGAAGTTACAAAAATACTTACAATAAAGGTCTATATTATAAAACAATTTCATTTTTTTGAAGAAAATCTGGATAAAATTCCGATAAATTACTTCTCAAAAGCAAGAAATAGCTCTTACTGAAGACGTAGAAGCAACTAATGCTAGGAGAGCATTCCGACTCTAAAAAGGAAATTCCAACAAAAAAAACAAAACCTCAATGAAATATGAATAGGATGGTTGCGACAGTTACTACGTGGTAATCCATACTTACATTGAATTGAAAAATTCACTTTGTTTTTTACCACATAAGTGTGGTAAAAAACAAAGTGAATTTTTCAATTCAATGAAACAGGTACAATACGACAGAAGCATCGAGTCGTCAAATTACCAGCAGCCCCGAAGGAAGTAGATGAGTCAGCAGGCTGTCTAAAATACTTTCCGCAAAACTAGGAATAAATTAGCTAGGATAAATTTGTCCTAGATTGTCTGAAGGGTTATAAAATACCGTCCAGAGAAATCCATAGCAAACAAAACCACTAACAGACCAAAATTGGGCTAAAAATGGTATTATAAAAAGTAGGCATGAAATAAATAAGCTCTTAGCTAAAAATGTAATAGAGCCTTGTCAAAATGAAGATAATAAATTCATTTCCTCTTTGTTCTTAGTTGACAAGCCAGATGGCTCCAGCAGAGTTATTATATAAAAAAAAAATCCAAACACATTTATCGATACTATCCATTTTAAAAATGGAAGATATTTTGTCCACCAAACACTTGGTATCTATTGGATCATATATGTGTTCGATAGATCTAAAAGATATTTACTACATTATTCCTATTTTAAAAATTTTAATTTAAGAGGCAGCTCTTCAGTTTTTTATGCCTTCCCCTTGGTTTATGCACAAGTCCTTTTGTTTATACAGACAACTAAGTACTTTATCAATTATTTACCTTAATGATCTATTAATTGTGGGAAATTCGTATGAATCCTGTAAAAATTCATAAAATTTGGTGAAAAACATCTGTGCCTTGTCATAAACCACCAAAAAAGTTCACAAACACCAAGTCAGATATGCAAATGCTTTGCTTTTATTATAAAATCAGTAGATTTTAGACTTGTGTTGACAGACGGCAGCTTGCCCAGGGGTGGTATATGGATCCATCTACTGTAAAACACTAGAAAGGCAAAAATAACTAGCCTTAATTTTAAGTGACAACGACTACGACAGTAGAAATTATGTCAATAAACTAATAATGGAAGAACTGTATTGGTGGAAAATAAATACACCAACAGGTTCTAACCTAAATAGAACACTTCAGTTTAAACTGGAGATATCTTCAGATGCATCTCTGACCGGGTGGAGTGCACACTGTAATGACGTAAACGCTCATGGTTTCTGGACGAACGAGGAAAGAAAATTTATCATAAACTATCTACAAGTATTAGCAGCGTTCTTTGGTCTAAGATGTTTCGCGAACACAGTATCAGACGGCAAAATTCTCTTAAGAATTGATAATACGTCTGCAATTTCCTATATCAATAGGTTTTTTTGGGCGGTATATTACAGGCGGTATTCAATATACCCACCTAAATGCAACAACACTGGAATAACACAAAAGACCTAAGAAATGAGCAAAACAACCAATTCAAGCCATACAAAAACGTAACTTCTTGATTGGTCCCTGGGCAAAATCCTTGCTGTCTAAAGCAAGCATTGATACAAATCACTTCACAGCACATAGTACAAAATATGCTGCAGTATCAGTGGCTGGTTTTGGAAGTGGATATATACACAACCAGACGTGCTGGTTGGCCTCGGCGGTCACAGACCTTCGCAAAACTATAATCGCCCGATCCAAGATAATAACGATACGTTCGCAAAATCTGTATTATCTAACGCACGGTAACTCTTTTCTTTATGGTTTCCAGTCATGTAACATGATAAATGAATGAGTTTTCCTATACGCTAAAAGTCTACAAATCATCGAGAACGAGACGTGTAGTATAATTGAATGAGCAAAAGCGATGTTCGATCGTGATTATACGAAACGTCTCGTTCGAAGATGATCAATCTCCCTCCCTACATGTACCCGTTAATAAACATACCCTAGATCATCTTGCAGGGAAAACTCAACTACAAAAATCTCGAAAAGGTCCGGGCCGGCTAGTCCACACTAGCCTAGGCGCCAAATTTCAAACTCTAAAAAGTGTGAAATGTAAGCAATGACGAGCATACTACAAATCATCTTCGAACGAGACGTTTCGTATAATCACGATCGAACTTCGCCCGCCTTCGGCGGGCTCGTTTGATCGTTCAATAGCAACTAGTAAAATTGTTTAATCAACACTAAAAACAATTCGACATCATCAAAACCTCAAGAGCACTCCAAAGAAATTCATGGTTATCATGAATAGACCTTTTCATAGTTGAAAATTTGTTGTGAGCATGTGTCAATATTATACGCCACAACGTGCGCGAATTTTTTTACGTATAACTAAATATCTGCCCGAAACTTTCATATGCCCGCCTTTCAAACTTGGCGTACGTGCGTATGCACTTAACTAATTGTAAAAAGGTTTATTGACATTAATTGACATAAGTAGCTGACAACATTGACATTTGATATCATTTACTTAAAAATGACATTCCCAGAGTATTGGGACCCACGTTACTTATAGTTCCAGCGGGACAATAGGTAGGGGCAGTCGATTAGATCATTGGAGTGGTGCTAAAATAAAAATAGCATATCACGTTTCCTGACTCTGGCCTGTAAAAGGGTGATAAGTGGCAATCAATAGAACAATTTTTGCGGTATAGGTATTTGAGGAATCTTTGCTGGAGATTGTCGTGACATTAGGATCAAACACAAGATGCAAAATCCAGTATGGACAAACCCAACGTATAGTGGAGAGTGAGGTGGACATGCGATGAACGGAAGCTCGCAGCGGTCCTTATAACAAGCAAGTTGTTGGAATGATGTTAAACACAGCCCAAGCAGCCTACGTTTGAAAATATAGTTCACAATTTGTTACTATGGATATAGATTAATTCAATCAATATCAATAACTGGTGTTGCTTTTTGTACAATATATGTTATTTAATTCTTTTTGGTGTATTCATTTAATTTCCTCAGGTTATGAGCCGTCCCATATAACCAAAATAGAACCGTAATTAATATATTATTGCAGTCAAAAGAAAAAAAAGGTGAACCGTAAAAATTTTCACCATGAGTATGTCTAACCTTCAAATAACAAAACTCGCCGGCAGAGAAAATTATTCTACCTGGAAGTTTGCAGTTAGATCATTCTTGGAGCGCAAAGAATTATGGGATTGTGTTGATCCTGGAAGTCAAGATAAAAAGAGAGACACAATAGCCAAGACCAAGATAATTTTGTTGGTAGAACCAATCAACTTTGTTCATATCGAAAATGCATCGTCATCTCGAGAAGTATGACAAAGAATTCAAAATGCTTTCGAGGACTCCGGGTTATCAAGAAAAGTTGGGTTGCTAAAGGACCTAATCAACACAACGTTGGATAATTGTGCCAGTGTAGAAGAATATGTGAACAAAATAATAAGTACAGCTAATAAGTTACGAAATATTGGTTTCGAAGTAGGAGACGAGTGGCTGGGAACTCTCATGCTGGCAGGCTTACCGGATAATTATAAGCCAATGATAATGGGTTTGGAAAGTTCAAGCGTGAAAATGTCATCAGATTTTGTCAAGACAAAATTGTTACAAGAGGTTAAAGTATCAGAATCCATAGCATTCCTCACAAAGCACAAACACCACCTCACAAAATAGCAAACCGAAAGGAAAAGGCCCACGTTGCTATAGTTGTAATAAATATGGACATTATAAAAGTCAATGCCGAAACAATAATAATCAAAAGAATAATCACAATAATTTTGCAGCATTTTTTTCAGCTTACAGCTCATTGAATCCAGATGATTGGTACATAGATTCAGGGGCAACAATGCAAATAACAAGACGCTCAGACTGGATGTATGGTTTACAGACACCTCCGATCCAAAAGATAATGGTGGCAAATAACGAAGCAGTCTCCGTGCTAAACATGGGTAAAATAAACATTCAGACCAAAGTATGTAAAGATGTACATCAAATCCAGGTGAAAAATGTTTTATTTATTCCTGATCTGAGTGCAAACCTGTTATCAGTCAGTCAGTTAACAAAAAATGGCTGTTTATTAGAATTCACTGATGAGGGCAGTAACATTTATAATGCCAATAGAGTACTCATTGCAACAGCAAAATTGTCTGGTAACATGTACAAACTCAATACAGCAACTGGTAATGCATATACTACTACGTTTGAAAGTAAGACCGATTTGATTACATGGCATAACAGAATGGGTCACTTAAATATTGCTGACGTTAATAGATTAGAGTCATGTGCTGAGGGTATAAAAATAACTAATAGAGAAATTGATTCTGTGTGTATACCATGCTATGAAGCTAAACAAACTAGATTTCCGTTTCCACAGTCTAATTCTAGAGCAAATGCATTGCTAGAAATAATACACACTGATCTTTTTGGTCCAATGGAGACACTTTCCGCTGGAGGTGGGAAGTATTTTATATCTTTTGTAGATGATTTTTCCAGAAAAGTGTGCGTATTTTCTAAAGAATAAGATGGACATTAAATAAATATGGATTTAATGTCCATCTTATACAGTTAAAAGAAGAGTAGAAAATGAGTAGAAAATGAGAGTAGAAAATGAAACAGAAAAGAAAATTAAAATTTTAAGAAGTGATAATGGAAAAGAATATTGCAATTAAGAATTTTCTGATTTTCTAGCAACGTCGGGAATCAAGCATCAAACCAGCGCTCCGTACACGACTGAGCAAAATGGGCTAGCGGAACGGATGAACAGAACGTTGGTTGAACGTGCCATATGTATGCTATTTGAATCTAATTTGAAGAAAACATATTGGGCTGAAGCTGTTGCTACTGCAGCCTATATTATTAATCGATCACCATCACGTGTTTTGGATGAGGTAACACCATATGAAAAATGGACAAGTAAGAATCCAAACATTTCACATTTAAAGATATTTGGTTCCAAGGCTCCATGGTACATGTTTCTAAGCAAAATCGTTTGAAATGGGATCGGAAATCTCGTGATTTAATTTTTGTGGACTACTGCGAAAATACAAAGGGGTACAGAGTGTATGATGACCCGGTTAGTAAAAAGATGGTAATTAGCAAGGATGTGATTTTCATGGAGAAAACAGAGATTGCGAAAAATATTACACAGGAACCTGTATCAGTGCCACCGCTTGCATCAATCACTCTTAGTTCCAACAAAGATACATTACAACGCGACGAAAGCATTATTGTAGACAGCCGAGAAAACATTTCACAAGATGAAACATTGACATCTAAGAGTGATACAAACTTTGACAGCAGTAATGGGCCTTATGATCCTACATTTTATCCAAATACGAGATCACATCAAATACATAATCATCTAGGAAATAATTTTATGTGTGGTGCTACACAAATTTCAAATCCATTAACTGTTAAAGAAGCTCTATCAGGCACTAATGAAAAAGAATGGAAAGAAGCAATGGATGAAGACTATTAATGTCTATTAGAAAATAATACGTGGGAGTTGACTACTCTACCAGCAAATAAACATCCAATACCTTGCAAATGGGGGTTTTAAGACAAAAACAGATGAAAATGGACAGATAGTAAAATACAAAGCACGGCTTGTGATAAAAGGATGTTCACAAACATTTGGAATTGACTACAGTGAAGTTTTTTCACCTGTCGTAAGACTTGCATCCTTGAGATATTTATTTGCTTTATCAGTTAAATATGATTTGGACATATGGCAAATGGGGCTCAAAGGGCTCAAAGTGCACGTGCACTTTGGAGAAGAAGAAAAAGGAGCTTTGGGAGCAGAAGGAGAAGCAGCGGGTACGAGAAATCAAGACGGAAGCTGAGCTGTGGATATACGTGAGAGGGAATAAGAAAAGGAAGGAAAGATTACCCAAGAGCATTGCGATAGAAGAATGGCAAAACCACTTCATGAGGATGCTAGGAGGGGTGGAGATGCGGTCAGAAAGAGATGATAGTTCAGGAGATCGACAGAGAAAGCAGGAAGAGCTCGCCGAGGATATCACCGTGACGGAAGTGAAGGATGTTATTGATTCCCTAAAGCCAAGAAAAGCGGGAGGTTTGGATGGGCTCGGAAATGAAGCGTGGAAAGAAGCACCTGGAATCTGTAAGGAGAAGTTTACGGAGGAATTGAGAAGGATAGGGAGAGGAGACAAAAGGATACCAGTCAGCTGGAAAGTGGGGATAATTCAACCGGTGTTTAAGAGTGGAACGAGGGACGCGCTAGAAAATTATAGAGGTATAACTTTGATAAACTCCTCATACGAAATATTTGCTAAAATCCTGGATTGTCGCTTGAGGAAGGAAATCAATGAAAGGAAGCTTTTGCCGGAAATACAAGCGGGGTTCAGGGAAGGAAGGAGCACGGTGGAACACCTGGTGACCTTGAGAGTCATCATAGACCAAGGAATAAGAAAGGGATGCCTGTTTGCTCTTTTCATTGATTTGAAAGCCGCATATGACTCGGTGAACCGAAGGAGACTGGACGAGTGTTTGGGAAAGCTAGGTATCTCAGAGAGGGTAAGAAGGAACATCAGGAATTTGTACGAGGAAACGGTCTGTAAGGTAGTAGCGAATGAATGGGAATCGGACTATTTTGAGGTGAGGAAGGGCCTGAGACAAGGTTGCCCTTTGAGTCCCACGCTTTTCAATCTGTATGTGGCGGATATGGAAAAGGTTCTACAGGCCAGGCAAGCTGGAGGAGTGGTGATTGGGAAAAAGAAGGTGTGGAGCTTGGCATATGCGGATGACATGGTGGTATTTGCAAAGTCGGCTAGTGAGATGAAGGACGTGATTGAAAGGCTCGGTAGGTATTTCGAAAAGAGGGATTTAAGGGTGAATGTTGTATAAAAATGTTGTGTAAAAAAAATGGATTCGGTTTAAAAGGGGTGGGCGATATAAGAAAGAAAGGTTTGAATGGCAGGGTACTGAAATAGAGGAAGTTAGTAAATTTAAGTATTTGGGGTATGTCTTTGGGACTGCATACAGTAATAAAGAACACATAGAGTATGTTACAAAGAAGGCATGGGTGGCGGCGGGTCGTATCTGGGAGGTTTGGAAAAGGGACTTTGATGGAAACTTTAGAGCAGCAGAAACCATATGGAAGGCATGTGTGCGAAGCGCGTTCCTGTATGGATGCGAGGTCGAAAGAGGAAGACTAGATCGAAAGGGTGCAGCTAAAGTTTTATAAGAAAGTGTTGAAACTTGATAGGTCGACGCCTGGTCACATTGTGCTTCAGGAAGTGAGTGCTTGTAAGGTGGCGGTAATAGCTGCGGAAAGAGTGATAAAGTTCGAGTATAGGGTGGATGGGTTAGGAGATGAAAGGATAATAAAGTAAATCTTTCGAGTAGTGAATAAAGAGGGGTTAAATGGTAGAAGAGAGAGCGGTTGGGGGTTGAATAAAAGGAAACTATATGAGAGAGGCGGGCTATCATCTGAGGGGTTGGAAACGGAAAAAAGTGCGGGTGCTCAGTGGAAACGGATGCTAAAAGAGAGGTTATTAGAAGTGGACTTCCAAGAGCGCCAATCGAAAATAGAGGCTAGTAAATATCACCAAGGCTACAGTCAGATACAAGTGCACGGCCGTGTTCCTGGTTATTTGAGGACAAGTAAAGGGTCGGACGACCAGTCAGTGTTGGCGAGATTTAGGTGTGGCAATGAAGAGCGTGGAAGGAGACATTGGATAAAGGAGGAAAGTAGAAGGTGTTTGTTGTGTGGGTTGAAGGAAGATATGTGGAGTCATTGGTTGGAAGAATGCACGATGGCGGAGTGGAATGACCAGGAGAGAAGGCGAGGAAAGGATTGGAGGGAGTGTATGGACGAGAGCGGGAAGGGACTGTCGTTTTTACACAGAGTGAAAACATGGAAAGAGCGGATGCGACGGGGTAGTTTTTTGAGTGTTGTGGTTTAGTTTTGTTTTGTGAGCTTATGTCCTATGTACAGGTGTTGAAGTATAGGTTTATAGGGTGGTAAAATTTCTTTTTTCTTTTTAATGGGGTTTTAGTTTCACAACTTTTTTATTATTTTTATTATTATTTTGTATTGTTTTATTTTGTATGTATATTTTGTATGGAAATGTAAATTATTTTAATTATGCCAATAAAGGTTATTATTATAAGGCTTTTCTACAAGGCGACATAGAAGAGGAGATTTTTATGATACAGTCGCCTATGTATACTACGACAAGATTTCTCTGGTCATATATATCGATTATATAATTTTATTTACCAATAATCAAGAGTCAAAATGTTTTATAACAAAAGAATTTCACAAGAAATTCAAAATAAAGGATCTTGGAGAGTTAAGTTACTGTTTAGGAATACATGTGGAACGAGAAAAAGAGAAAGGCATCATTTATTTAGATCAAAGAAAATATATACAACAAGTATTACAAATATATGGAATGTTAGACTGTAAAACAGTGAAAACACCAATAGATGTGAATACAAACTTACAAAAATCAGAAGAAACAAAAATTTTACATGATATCCCATATCAAGAGTTAATCGGATGCCTATTGTATATTTCCCAAGTTACTAGACCTGACATAAGTTTTATAGTTAATATGTTGAGCAAATGCAATAAAAATCCTGAAATACAACATTGGATTGCACTTAAAAGAATCTTGCGTTACTTAAAAGGCACTCAAGATTACAGACTGAGTTATAAACAAAACCTGGAAGAGACTATGACACATGGATACTGTGATGCTGACTGAGCCAGCTCGGAAGATGAGCGGTGTTCCTGTACTGGTTACACATTCTTGTTTCAGGGTGGAACAAACAGCTGGAATTCAAGACGTCAGCCTACTGTTGCTCTATCTACAACAGAGGCTGAATACATGTCTTTGTCATTGTGTGTTCAAGAAGCTTTGTGGTTAAAGCAATTTCAAGAAAGTTTTTGGCCACAACCCAAGGATGAGGCAATGATTATTTATAGTGATAATCAAAGTTCAAAACTTTCAGGTTGTGACAATTACCACTCCAGAACTAAACATATAGATCTAAGGCACCATTTTGTTCGTGACAAAGTACTTTGGGGGGCCATTGATGTTCGCTACATACAGACGGATCTGATGGTCGCCGATGCACTTACTAAAGCCACTTCACTCTAACTTGGGTTATTGTTCGTCGAAGATGGGTTTATTTATGTTTAAGGGAGGATGTTGGAATGATGTTAAACACAACCCAAGCAGCCTACGTTTGAAAATATAGTTCACAATTTGTTACTATGGATATAGATTAATTCAATCAATATTAATTAAAAAAATACTCGTGTTGCTTTTTGTACAATATATGTTATTTAATTCTTTTTGGTGTATTCATTTAATTTTCTCACAAATCCCAGCAAATCTTTAGCTTCTTTATTATCGTGTTAATGTGCTGAAAGAAACGGATGCCTCGAATTAGATGCCCAAGTCCTTAATGGAGGTAATCCTCTTACGCGGAGTCCTATACAAGTTGTAACCGTATGTGAGAGGGACACTAAAAGACTTACAACCAATAATATTTCCAAATTTTTCCACTGAATTATTTAATTTCAAAATTCCAGTTTTTTTTTATGTGAAATTTCTCCTTCTGAAATTCAATTTATATGTTAAAACCACTAACTATACTGGAATCATTAAATAATAATATTTGTATCTTTTCTTCAAGATTATAATTTCTAGGAAATTATTGTATGCATATCTTCAACAAAGTTGATATCATTGTATAACTAATCTTTCTATAAAAATATTCCTTAGGATTACTTATACTAATTAACTATTAGTTATACTAATGATGTCAACTTTGTTGACGATATGTATACAATGATTTCCTAGAAATTATAATCTTGAAAGAAAAGATACAAATGTTACTATTTAATACTATAAATATCTTCAAACTCAACAACAAATAAATAATTATACTAGAATCCTAAATTTTCCGCTGATTTTTTAAATTGCTCATAGTATATTAAAGGACGAGTTCAGTAAGCGTGATTTTACAACACGCGTCCAAGTTTGGACGACGACGAGCGTAGCGAGGAGTTTTCTAATGGACAAGTGCTGAAGAACGCCTTGCTTACGAGTTTTTTATAGTATTTTTTCTATTTTGCGCCTTTTTGTGCAATTTCTAAATAAAAAAAATCGTCGATAAATATTGAGAAATTTGTATCGCACTCGGCGAGCCATAACCGCACGCATATGAGTGCTCTTGTGAGTTCATTACAGAAGCAAAATATATTACTTTCATTAAATTCCAAAATGATTACAATTCAATTATCGCAACAGTTATAATAATTAAAACATATTTTAATGGAATTCGAAATTTCACAGACCGTTTTAATGTTTGTTTTCGAGTATTTCACAATAACATGCGAAGTGTGGATGAGATTTATCTAAAATTCTTCTTTTTTGCAACTTCAGATTATATAATTAATTTCATTCCTGTTTCCATGTACAACAACCAAACAAATAATTAAAATACTCTAAATAGATAGTAGTATTATTTAATACACAACAACAACAAAAAAACTTAAATTATAAATAAACTTGTGTTATAAATTAAACTAGTATTGGCAGACAAAATTAGTCATGCAGGACTGAAGTAGCGATAAGAAAAAAGAGTAAATCCAGACAAGTCGGTAATAATACGTTATTAAATCAGCAATTTCATTAAAATAAGTTTCAGTTATTGTATGATTAATAGTAAATGAAATTAGTTATTAGAAGATTTTGGTACGAAGTCCAAGCCTAACAGTTTTGTAATCAGAATTTACCACTAGATTCCGATTCTACGAATCCAATTACAAATTGTGGGCTTACATGACGTGGTTGAGGTTTCCAGATTTATTTAGTCCCGTGAGACCAAGCAACTAGATGAATCAGTACGATGACTGTGCTAAACTATTCCTTTAATCTAGTCTTGTCAGGCCTCTTCGGCAGTATAGTGGACAACATACCCGTTTGAAAAGCAGGAGACCGGGGTTCGATTCTTCGCCGAAGCAGAGGCATTTTCAACCAGGACGGCACTGACCGTCCGCCCACACTGAAGGAATAAGAACTATGCAATACCAGGGTGACACATACTAAAATCCAAGTGGATAAGGAAGTGAAAGATTTCCCCCAAACCACAATAAAAAACTCTAGATTGTCTAGTCTTGTATGTCTAGTCCTGTCTGCCTAGTATTGTCTTTCTAGTCTTGTCTGTCTAGTCCAGTTTTATCAATACCGTATTATCTTCTCTATCTAGTATCTATCTGCCTAGTCTTGTCTGTCGAGTCTTGTCTCTCTGCTCAAAAATTCAAAATGCAAAATTATTTATTTAATTATTTAAGTAAGTATAGTAAGTAGATTTACTACATTACAAATACATTCTAAATGGAATGTGTCGCTGATACGAATAGGGGATATAACTCTATTGTATAATATTACACCTTCCAGAAGAACTCCTCTACTTCGTATGGTTCAATGGTTCAAGTCACATATGCCAACATGTGAGTGTCTTTAGATACTCAAGGTCAAAGGTCGCAAAAATCAGTTTTTTTAGAATATCTTGTTTTCTCTGCCTCCTATCTTATTTGCATTTATTATAAAAGTTGTACAGAATAACATTCTCTACAAATTTCATAAATATAAAGGTCAATCAAGATTTGTTTGATTTGTTTGAAAGGAGGATTTCTTTCGGTCAACGTGAGAACATGCTTAGGTAGCTGATTCTCTTTATTATATCTTGTTAGCCGTTCAGTGGGTTTATCAACATCTATGAAGAGGTGTTTGTGTTTCTTGAAGCGCTAATTTTTGTTAGAGTCAAGTATCGCCTATATAATAAGAAAAAAAAAATTCGTATTATTATGTTTATTTAAATATAACTACAACTAGTGAGGTCCCCTCAATTTTTAACAAGATTTGAATTTAAGACTAAAGTTTTTTTTAAAGAATTTAAAACTTAAGCTCTGGTCGAACTACCACTCACAAGAACTTCACATGAAACCTTATAAATTGAAAATTTACCAAGAACTTTCACCACTCGATTAAAATAAAAAGAATGGCCTACTGTCGGTGGTTCAATGAAAAAATGAACGATGAAGTGTTAAATTTAACATTTCTTACTGATGAAGCCTGGTTTCTTCTAAACGGATACATATTCCCAAAACATGCGCGTGTGGAGTGTGGACGACCCGCATTTTTTTTTAGAGAGACCCCACTGCATTCAATTAAAGTTGGTGTGTAGTTTAACAATGTCGAGGTGAAAAATTATCGGTTCGATATTTTTCGATATAGTTTAAGCGGGATAATAGGTTGCGACAGTCGATTAGATTATTGTAGTGTTGTTTAAGTAAAAATAGCAAATCATGTTCCGTTCCTCTGGCCTGTAAAAAGGTGACACGTGGCAATCAATAGAGGAATTTTTGCGTGAGAGGTATAGAATCTTTGCTGGCGTTATCGAGACATAGCATATATATGTTAAATTGTGAGGACCAAACAAAAGATGCAAAATCCAGTATCGACAAACACATAGTATAGTGAAAAGCTGTAGAGCAGAGATGCCCAAACTTTTTTCTCTTGGAACCCCAAAAATTTTCTTGGTTTCGGTGGACCCCCTAATACATTTGCTGATACATTGCCAAAACTCGTTAAAAAATGTGTAGATTTGATCTAACGATGGAAATTAGAGTTCCAACCCTTAATTCGGAGTGGTAAAAATGAAAACAGTATATTTTATTGTGTTCGATTTATTAAGATAGTATGATTACTTAATCGCATTAAAATTAAACATTAATAACGTACCGTAACTTCAACAATGAAAATCAACAATTTAAAAAAATAGTCATAATTTTAATGGGAGGGATGTACTTGCAATGATGGATTGACAACAAATTTTGCTGTCTTTTTTTTGTTAATAGGTTTGTAACGACACTAAAACCCTTTTCCAAAAAGTATGACAAGAGAAACGCTATCAAAAGTTTTCTTGAAATTTCTCACAGCCTAGTGGGATATTTTTGCGGTATTTCTGCCTGCAGCCAAAATGTTTGATAGTTTAAAATACCACCCTTTTAATATATCACATTCAGCTCCTTATTAATGAAAAAACCTAAGCTCGATTAGCTAATCTTGCAATACCACATTCGTCATTACCGTTTCATCAAATGGATTTATGATCAATGGTGTATTTCTATCGACAGAATATCTTCAAATCTATTCCCCAAGTCAGAATGCAGGACATTTAAATGTTGAACGTATGTCTGAATATCCTCATCAAGAAATTCTCCCTGTGACAAGTTTGGAAACTGGGAGAATTCGCGCCGACTAATATTTTGCTTCATAAATTTCAGTTTTCCAAGAAAAGCCGAAATTACACCCTTTGTTTTTATTAAATTTAGGTTATCCCCTTGTAACTGCAAGTTAATGTCATTCCGTGTTTTGAACAAACTTATTAAATACTGCCCGCTTTCAATTTGATGGATGCGGTTTTCTTTTAAATCTGGATCTTTACTTTCCAGAAACTCTCAAACCGATTCAAAAAGAGTGTAAAATCTTATTAAACATACACCTTTCGACAAGCAGCGATCTTCAGTATGTAAGAGCAATCGTTGGAAGTCTTCATCATTTTCGTCGCATATATATATATATATATATATATATATATATATATATATATATATATATATATATATACACACTCTCGGGGTTGCAACCGCTCGTTACCTCTACGAATCTTGAAACTCATTTCATGTGGTGAGTTACTCTACGTGCCTCTGTCCTGTTCTTACTCTGTCCAGTCGCATGTCTTTGCCTCCTCTGTTAATTTCCTCCACGTGGCTCGGTCTAAAATCTTGCTCCTCCATGCCCCCATCGTTAGGTTCTTAATGTCCTCTAGTACCTGATCCTCCCATTTGCTTTTCGGTCTTCCTGTACCTCTGCTAATCACTGGTCGCCACTTTGTAATCATCTTTACCACTCTGTTGTTTTCCATTCTATATATGTGGCCATACCAGCGGAGTCTTTGTACTTTTATCACCTTAACGATATCTTCTCCTTTTAGGATGGTTTGTATTTCGGAGTTCATTAGTCTTCTGTGTTTCCCATCAGTGATTCTCTTTAATCCTTATATTCTTCTAATAATATTTCTTTCGGAGATTCTTAGCTTTCCCTGTTCTATGTTTGTTAGGCTCATCGTCTCATTCACTGCTCCATAGGTCAATACCGGTCTAATTGCGGTTTTGTATAGCTTCATTTTTGTATTTGTGCTTTTCATGATGAGCTTGTATTTGTAGTACGCTCTATATCCCGCCTGCACTCTATGGTTTATTGCTATCCTTCGGTCATTTTTGTTGTTTATTATTATTCCTAGGTATTGTAAGTCGTCTACTATTTCGAACTCAAAATTTCCTATTTGCACTTGTTTGTTAGTTGTGGTCTTGTTTTCTCTGTTTACCTCCATGAACATGCTTTTTTCCTGGTTTATTTTTAGGTTTTTTTTCTTTATCTCGTGTCCGAGTTTTCGAATTGCTTCTTCCATGCTTCTCCTGTCTCTGGCCAGCATTGTGATATCATCTGCGTAGACAACAACCTGTATCATTTTGGAAATTAAAGTTCCTTTGAAAAAAACACTCTCTAATTGCAGCATCTAATACTAGAATGAATAATGTCGTTGATAACCTAGCACCCTGCCGTACGCCTAGATTGATTTCGACCGCTTCGGTTGTGCCCTCCTGTATCATTATCTCTGCTTTTGAGTTCCTCATTGTCATTTCTGTTAGTCTCACAAGATTCTCTGGGATATTTGTGTCTTTCATGGCTTTTACTATTTGATCACGCTTTAGGCTGTCAAATGCTTGTTTAAAGTCAATGAACGTTAATTGTAGTCCTATGCCATTTCCGTCGCATAATTGTGCAAATTAACGGGTATTCAACGCATTGCTTTTTATTTTGTTAACTGCTTTAATCACAAATTGAAGCGATTGGTACAATTTATCACTCATTTTTTTCGCTACGAGGTATTGTCGGTGGATAACACAGTGAAACCCACGATATCGCCCGAACATATCACCAATTCCATCTGCAGCCAACGAAAAAATGTTTGTAAATGAAATCGATTTTTCCTTTAAAATATCACTCAGGACATTAAATATTGATTCACCTTTAGTGTCCGTCTCCAAAGTTTTTGCGAATAGCAGTTCTTCATGGATTTTCTCGTCCACAACCAATCGAACATATTCCAATAATAATGCTCCGTTATCAGGCAAAGAAGACTCGTCTAATTGAATAGAAAACTGAGTTGCTCACAAATAATTAGACAAAAAGCTTTCAATATCCGAGCTTATTTTATCAATACGTCTTTGTATATTGTATGTTGTTGCTAAAAGGAATTCTTTGGAGTACGTCAAATGCAGGTTTGTGCAGAACAGTTTTTAAAACCTCTTCAACAGCGGGTTAAATTGACTTGCAACGAAATGATAGTGTGCAGTTTTCCTGATTTAGCTATGAGAAATGAGATATTGTAAGATGCCCGCAAACCATCATAGTTTTGGAACTGTTCTGAGATTATATTGAAAGTCTCAATACGACCATTTTTCACCGAAATACAGCGAAAAATTTTGATTTGCTCCCTTAACTTTTTGTACCACAGGGTTGCATACTGTCCCCAATGCTGTTTAATCTATACTCCGAAGAGATATTCAGAGAGGAGCTAAGTGAAGAACACACTGGAATCACAATGATTGGCCAAACGGTTAACAACTTGAGGTATGCCGATGATACTGTTATTATAGCAGAGAATTCTGCACATCTTCCGAGATTAACAAACAAGCTAAACGACATCGGTATACAATACGGTCCCAAGATGAATCAAGATGAAAAAGACGAAGTACATAGTCATAACAAAAAGCAGAACATAATATTAAAACTTGTACATCGACAACACGCGTATAGAAAAGGCTAAATATAAATACATTGGTACATGGATAACCAATACCATAGACCAACCCCTAGAAATTAAAACCAGAATTGGAATGGCCAAAAGCACATTTTTTTTAAAATGCGTGATCTTTGTGATAGACTAAAACTTGATATATGTACAAAAATACTAAGAGGCTACGTGCTCTCCATTCTACTATATGGAATGGAAGCATGAACTTTCAAACAAACACAAATAAAAAAGCTAGAAGCCTTTGAGAGGTGATGTTATAGATGAATGCTTAAAATACCATGGACGGACAAAGTGACGAACACTAGAGTAATGGAACGCATGAATAAAAAACGTGAAATCATACAAACAATAAAGGAAGCTACAATATCTAGGCCATATATCCAGAGGAGAAAAGTATGAGTTGCTTCAACTGATAATACAGGGCAAAGTAATAGGTAAGCGGAACAGCGGTGGACGCAAATACTCATGGTTGCGTAACCTGAGAGACTGGTATGATACCACATCCCAAGAGTTTTTCTGAGCTACCGCTTCTAAGAAGAAGATAGCGATGATGATTGCAAACCTTCTGAAAGGAGATGCCATATAACGAAGAAGATTATCTGCCTACATTGGTAGGTAAAGCCAAGCCAATATTTTTGTTCTTTAATATCGAAACCAAATAAATTTTCCTGGACCCCAATTACAACTTGTGGATCCGCATTTTTTTTCACCTCAACGTAGACCTCTGGTGTGGAGTGAACATTCGTTGAACGGAAGCTCGCAGCGGTTCTTATAACAAATCCCATCAAATCGTTAGCTTTCTTTATTATTGTGTCAATGTGTTAAAAGAAACATATGTCTCGCATAAGTTGCCCAAGTCCGTAACAGAATCTTGCCAAGGGGATTACTATACAAGTAGTAACCGTATGTGAGAGGGACATTAAAAGACTTACAACTAATAATATTTCCAAAATTTTCCACAGAATTATTTAATTTCAAGATTACAGTTTTTTATGTGAAACTTCTCCTTCTGAAATTCAATTCATATGTTAAAACCACTGACTATATTGGAATCATTAAATAGTAACATTTGTATCTTTTCTTCCAAGATTATAATTTCTAGGAAATCATTGTATACATGTTGTCAACAAAGTTATCATATCATTACAATATCATATCGTTATCATATCGTTACAAAGTTATGATATCTTTAGTATAACATAATTAGTATCATTTATATAGTATAATAATCTTTCTATAAAAATATTCCTTAAGATTAGTTATACTAATGATGTCAACTTTGTTGACGATACGTATACAATAATTTCCTAGAAATTATAATCTTCAAAGAAAAGATACAAATGTTATTATTTAATACTATCAAAATCTTCAAACTCAACAACATATAAATAATTATACTAGAATCCTAAATTTTCCGCTGATTTTTTAAATTGCTCATAGTATATTAAAGGACGAGTTCAGTAAGCGTGATTTTACAACACGCGTCCAAGTTTGGACGACGACGAGCGTAGCGAGGGGTTTTCTAATGGACAAGTACTGAAGAACGCCTTGCGTACGAGCTTTTTATAGTATTTTTTCTATTTTGCGTCTTTTTGTGCAATTTCTAAATTAAAAAAATCGTCGATAAATATTGAGAAATTTGTATCGCACTCGGCGAGCCATAACCGCACGCATATGAGTGCTGTTGTGAGTTCATTACCGACGCAAAATATATAACTTTCATTAAATTCCAAAATGATTACAATTCAATTATCGCAACAGTTATACTAATTAAAACATATTTTAATGGAATTCAAAATTTCACAGACCGTTTTAATCTTTGTTTTCGAGTATTTCACAATAGCATGCGAAGTGTGGATGAGATTTATCTAAAATTCTTCTTCTTTGCAACTTCAGATTATATAATTAATTTCATTCCTGTTTTCATGTTCAACAACCAAACAAATTATTAAAATACTCTAAATAGATAGTAGTATTATTTAATACACAACAACAACAAAAAATTTAAATTATAAATAAACTTGTGTTATAAATTAAACTAGTATTGGAAGACAAAATTAGTCATGCAGGACTGAAGTAGCAATAAGAAAAAAGAGTAAATCCAGACAAGTCGGTAATAATACGTTATTAAATCAGCAATTTCATTAAAATAAGTTTCAGTTATTGTATGATTAATAGTAAACGAAATTAGTTATTAGAAGATTTTGGTACGAAGTCCAAGCCTAACAGTTTTGTAATCAGAATTTACCAGTAGATTCCGATTCTACGAATCAAATTACAAATTGTTGGCTTACATGACGTGGTTGAGGTTTCCAGATTTATTTAGTCCCGTGAGACCAAGCAACTAGGTGAATCAGTACGATGACTGTGCTAAACTATTCCTTTAATCTAGTCTTGGCAGGCCTTTTCGGCAGTATAGTGGACAACATACCCGTTTGAAAAGCAGGAAACCGGAGTTCGATTCCTCGCCGAAGCAGAGGCATTTTCAACCAGGACGGCACTGACCGTCCGCGCTGCCCACACTGAAGGAGTAAGAACTATGCAATACCAGGGTGACACATACTAAAATCCAAGTGGATAAGGAAGTGAAAGATTTCCCCCAAACCACAATAAAAAAGTCTAGATTGTCTAGTCTTGTATGTCTAGTCCTGTCTGCCTAGTATTGTCTTTCTAGTCTTGTCTGTCTAGTCCAGTTTTGTCAATATCGTATTATCTTCTCTATCTAGTATGGTCCGTCTAGTCCTGTCTGCCTAGTCTTGTCTGTCGAGTCTTGTCTCTCTGCTCAAAAATTCAAAATGCAAAATTATTTATTTAATTATTTAAGTAAGTATAGTAAGTAGATTTACTACATTACAAATACATTCTAAATGGAATGTGTCGCTGATACGAATAGGGGATGTAACTCTATTGTATAATATTACACCTTCCAGAAGAACTCCTCTACTTCGTATGGTTCAATGGTTCAAGTCACATATGCCAACATGTGAGTGTCTTTAGATACTCAAGGTCAAAGGTCGCAAAAATAAGTTTTTTTAGAATATCTGCATTTATTATGAAAGTTGTACAGAATTTCATTCTCTACAAATTTCATAAATATCAATCAACATAAAGGTCAATCAAGATTTGTTTGATTTGTTTGAAATATAAGGAGGATTTCTTTCGGTCAACGTGAGAACATGCTTAGGTAGCTGATTCTCTTTATTATATCTTGTTAGCCGTTCAGTGGGTTTATCAAAATCTATGAAGAGGTGTTTGTGTTTCTTGAAGCGCTAATTTTTGTTAGAGTCAAGTATCGCCTATATAACACGAAAAAACAATTTTTGGTATTATTATGTTTATTTAAATATAACTACAACTAGTCAGGTCCCCTCAATTTTTAACAAGAGTTGAATTTAAAACTAAAGTTTTTTTTAAAGAATTTAAAACTTAAGTTCTGGTCGAACTACCACTCACAAGAACTTCACATGAAACCTTATAAATTGAAAATTTACCAAGAACTTTCACCACTCGATTATAATAAAAAGACTGGCCTACTGTCGGTGGTTCAATGAAAATTTGAACGATGAAGTGTTAAATTTAACATTTCTTACTGATGAAGCCTGGTTTCTTCTAAACGGATACATATTCCCAAAACATGCGCGTGTGGAGTGTGGTCGACCCGCATTTTTTTTAGAGAGACCCCACTGCATTCAATTAAAGTTGGTGTGTAGTTTAACAATGTCGAGGTGCAAAATTATCGGTTCGATATTTTTCGATATAGTTTAAGCGGGATAATAGGTTGCGACAGTCGATTAGATTATTGTAGTGTTGTTTAAATAAAAATAGCATATCACGTTCCGTTCCTCTGGCCCGTAGAAAGGTGACACGTGGCAATCAATGGAGGAATTTTTGCGTGAGAGATATAGAATCTTTGCTGGCGTTATCGAGATATAACATATATATGTTAAATTGTGAGGACCAAACAAAAGATGCAAAATCCAGTAATGACAAACCCATAGTATAGTGTAGAGCTGTAGAGCAGAGGTTCCCAAACTTTTTTCCCTTGGAACCCCAAAAATTTTCTTGGTTTCGGTGGACCCCCTAATACATTTGCTGATACATACATGCCAAAACTCGTTAAAAAATGTGTAGATTTGATCTAACGATGGAAATTAGAGTTCCAACCCTTAATTCGAAGTGGTAAAAATGAAAACAGCATATTTTCTTGTGTTCGATTTATTAAGATAGTATGATTACTTAATCGAATTAAAATTAAACATTAATAACGTACCGTAACTTAAAACCGTAACTAAAAAAATAGTCATAATTTTAATAGGAGGGATGTACTTGTAATGATGGATTGACAACAAATTTTGTTGTCTTTTTTTTGTTAATAGGTTTGTAACGACACTAAAACTCTTTTCCAAAAAGTATGACAAGAGAAACGCTATCAAAAGTTTTCTTGAAATTTCTCACAGCCTAGTGGGATATTTTTCCGGTATTTCTGCCTGCAGCCAAAATGTTTGATAGTTTAAAATACCACTATTTTTAAATACCACTTTCAGCTCCTTATTAGTGAAAAAAACTAAGCTCGATTTGCTAATCTTGCAATACCACATTCGTCACTACCGTTTCATCAAATGGATTTATGATCAATGGTGTATTTCCATCGTCAGGATATTTTCAAATCTATTCCCCAAGTCAGAATGCAGGGCATTAAAATGTTGAACATATGTCTGAATATCCTCATCAAGAAATTCTCCCTGTGACAAGTTTGGAAACTGGGAGAATTCGCGCCGACTAATATTTTGCTTCATAAATTTCAGTTTTCCAAGAAAAGCCGATATTACACCCTTTGTTTTTATTAAATTTAGGTTATCCCCTTGTAACTGCAAGTTAATTCATCAATTTGATGGATGCGGTTTTCTTTTAAATCTGGATCTTTACTTTCCAGAAACTCTCAAACCGATTCAAGAAGAGTGTAAAATCTTATTAAACATACACCTCTCGACCAGCAGCGATCTTCAGTATGTAAGAGCAATCGTTGGAAGTCTTCATCATTTTCCTCGCATATATATATATATATATATATATATATATATATATATATATATATATATATACAGGGTTATACACCCCTCTCGGGGTTGCAACCGCTCCTTATCTCTACGAGCTCTTGAAATTCATTTCATGTGGTGAGTTACTCTACGTTCCTCTGTCCTGTTCTTACTCTGTCCAGTCGCATGTCTTTGCCTCCTCTGTTAATTTCCTCCACGTGGCTCGGTCTAAAATCTTGCTCCTTCATGCCCCCATCGTTAGGTTCTTAATGTCCTCTAGTACCTGATCCTCCCATTTGCTTTTCGGTCTTCCTGTACCTCTGCTAATCACTGGTCTCCACATTGTAATCATCTTTACCACTCCGTTGTTTTCCATTCGATATATGTGGCCATACGAGCGAAGTCTTTGCACTTTTATCACCTTAACGATATCTTCTCCTTTTAGGATGGTTTGTATTTCGGAGTTCATTAGTCTTCTGTGTTTCCCATCAGTGATTCTCTTTAATCCATATATTCTTCTAATAATATTTCTTTCGGAGATTCTTAGCTTTCCCTGTTCTATGTTTGTTAGGTTCATCGTCTCATTCACTGCTCCATAGGTCAATACCGGTCTAATTGCTGTTTTGTATAGCTTCATTTTTGTATTTGTGCTTATACTCTTTTTCATGATGAGCTTGTATTTGTGGTACGCTCTATATCCCGCCTGCACTCTATGGTTTATTGCTATCCTTCGGTCATTTTTGTTGTTTATTATTATTCCTAGGTATTGTAAGTCGTCTACTATTTCGAACTCAAAATTTCCTATTTGCACTTGTTTGTTAGTTGTGGTCTTGTTTTCTCTGTTTACCTCCACACACTTCCTTTTTTCCTGGTTTATTTTTAGTTTTTTTTTCTTTGTCTCGTGTTCGAGTTTCCGAATTGCTTCTTCCATGCTTCTCCTGTCTCTGGCCAGCATTGTGATATCATCTGCGTAGACAACAATCTGTATCATATTAGAAATTAAAGTTCCTTTGAAAAAACACTCTCTAATTGCAGCATCTAATACTAGAATGAATAATGTCGTTGATAACCCAGAACCCTGTCGTACGCCTAGATTGATTTCGACCGCTTCGGTTGTGCCCTCCTGTATCATTATCTCTGCTTTTGAGTTTCTCATTGTCATTTCTGTTAGCCTCACAAGATTCTCTGGGATATTTGTGTCTTTCATGGCTTTTACTATTTGATCACGCTTTAGGCTGTCAAATTCTTGTTTAAAGTCAATGAACGTTAATTGTAGTCCTATGCCATTTTCGTCGCATAATTGTGCAAATTAACGGGTATTCAACGCATTGCTTCTTATTTTGTTAACTGCTTTAATCACAAATTGAAACGATTGGTACAATTTATCACTCATTTTTTTCGCTACGAGGTATTGTCGGTGGATGACACAGTGAAACCCACGATATCGCCCGAACATATCAGCAATTCCATCTGCAGCCAACGAAATAATGTTTGTAAATGAAATCGATTTTTCCTTTAAAATATCACTCAGGACATTAAATATTGATTCACCTTTAGTGTCCGTCTCCAAAGTGTTTGCGAATAGCAGCTCTTCATGGATTTTCACGTCCATAACCAATCGAACATATTCCAATAATAATGCTCCGTTACCAGGCAAAGAGGACTCGTCTAATTGAATAGAAAACTGAGTTGCATACAAATAATTAGACAAAAAGCTTTCAACATCCGAGCTTATTTTATCAATACGTCTTTGTATAGTGTTGTTGCTAAAAGGAATTCTTTGGACTACGTCATATGCAGGTTTGTGCAGAACAATTTTTAAAACCTCTTCAACAGCGGGTTAAATTGAGTTGTAACGCACTGATAGTGTGCAGTTTTCCTGATTTAGCTATGAGAAATGAGATATTGTAAGATGCCCGCAAACCATCATAGTTTTGGAACTGTTCTGAGATTATATTGAAAGTCGCAATACGACCATTTTTCACCGAAATACAGCGAAAAATTTTGTTTTGCTCCCTTAACTTTTTGTACCACAGGGTTGCATACTGTCCCCAATGCTGTTTAATCTATACTCCGAAGAGATATTCAGAGAGGAGCTAAGTGAAGAACACACTGGAATCACAATGATTGGTCAAACGGTTAACAACTTGAGGTATGCCGATGTGACTGTTATTATAGCAGAGAATCCTGCAGATCTTCAGAGATTAACAAACAAGCTAAACGACATCGGTATACAATACGGTCCCAAGATGAATCAAGATGAAAGAGACGAAGTACATAGTCATAACAAAAAGCAGAACACAATATTAAAACTTGTACATCGATAACACGCGTATAGAAAAGGCTAAATATAAATACCTTGGTACATGGATAACTAATACCATAGACCAAACCCTAGAAATTAAAACCAGAATTGGAATGGCCAAAAGCACATTTTTTTTTAAATGCGTGATCTTTGTGATAGACTAAAACTAAAACTTGATATACGTACAAAAATACTAAGAGGCTACGTGCTCTCCATTCTACTATATGGAATGGAAGCATGAACTTTCAAACAAACACAAATAAAAAAGCTAGAAGCCTTTGAGAGGTGATGTTATAGATGAATGCTTAAAATACCATGGACGGACAAAGTGACGAACACTAGAGTAATGGAACGCATGAATAAAAAACGTGAAATCATACAAACAATAAAGGAAGCTACAATATCTAGGCCATATATCCAGAGGAGAAAAGTATGAGTTGCTTCAACTGATAATACAGGGCAAAGTAATAGGTAAGCGGAACAGCGGTGGACGCAAATACTCATGGTTGCGTAACCTGAGAGACTGGTATGATACCACATCCCAAGAGTTTTTCTGAGCTACCGCTTCTAAGAAGAAGATAGCGATGATGATTGCAAACCTTCTGAAAGGAGATGCCATATAACGAAGAAGATTATCTGCCTACATTGGTAGGTAAAGCCAAGCCAATATTTTTGTTCTTTAATATCGAAACCAAATAAATTTTCCTGGACCCCAATTACAACTTGTGGATCCGCATTTTTTTCACCTCAACGTAGACCTCTGGTGTGGTGTGAACATTCGTTGAACGGAAGCTCGCAGCGGTTCTTATAACAAATCCCATCAAATCGTTAGCTTTCTTTATTATTGTGTCAATGTGTTAAAAGAAACATATGTCTCGCATAAGTTGCCCAAGTCCGTAACAGAATCTTGCCAAGGGGATTACTATACAAGTAGTAACCGTATGTGCGAGGGACATTAAAAGACTTACAACTAATAATATTTCCAAAATTTTCCACTGAATTATTTAATTTCAAGATTCCAGTTTTTTATGTGAAACTTCTCCTTCTGAAATTCAATTCATATGTTAAAACTACTGACTATATTGGAATCATTAAATAGTAACATTTGTATCTTTTCTTCCAAGATAATAATTTCTAGGAAATCATTGTTAACATATTGTCAACAAAGTTATCATATCATTACAATATCATATCGTTACAAAGTTATGATATCATTAGTATAACTAATCTTTCTATAAAAATATTCCTTAAGTTTAGTTATACTAATGATGTCAACTTTGTTGACGATATGTATACAATAATTTCCTAGAAATTATAATCTTCAAAGAAAAGATACAAATGTTACTATTTAATAATAACAAAATCTTCAAACTCAACAACATATAAATAATTATACTAGAATCCTTAATTTTCCGCTGATTTTTTAAATTGCTCATAGTATATTAAAGGACGAGTTCAGTAAGCGTGATTTTACAACACGCGTTCAAGTTTGGACGACGACGAGCGTAGCGAGGAGTTTTCTAATGGACAAGTGCTGAAGAACGCCTTGCGTACGAGTTTTTTATAGTATTTTTTCTATTTTGCGTCTTTTTGTGCAATTTCTAAATAAAAAAAATCGTCGATAAATATTGAGAAATTTGTATCGCAGTCGGCGAGCCATAACCGCACGCATATGAGTGCTGTTGTGAGTTCATTACAGACGCAAAATATATAACTTTCATTAAATTCCAAAATGATTACAATTCAATTATCGCAACAGTTATACTAATTAAAACATCTTTTAATGGAATTCAAAATTTCACAGACCGTTTTAATGTTTGTTTTCGAGTATTTCACAATAACATGCGAAGTGTGGATGAGCGTTATCTAAAATTTTTCTTTTTTGCTACTTCAGATTATATAATTAATTTCGTTCCTGTTTCCATGTTCAACAACCAAACAAATAATTAAAATACTCTAAATAGATAGTAGTATTATTTAATACACAACAACAACAAAAAAACTTAAATTATAAATAAACTTGTGTTATAAATTAAACTAGTATTGGCAGACAAAATTAGTCATGCAAGACTGAAGTAGCGATAAGAAAAAGAGTAAATCCGGACAAGTCGGTAATAATACGTTATTAAATCAGCAATATCATTAAAATAAGTTTCAGTTATTGTATGATTAATAGTAAATGAAATTAGTTATTAGAATATTTTGGTACGAAGTCCAAGCCTCACAGTTTTGTAATCAGATTTACCACTAGATTCCGATTCTACGAATCCAATTATAAATTGTTGGCTTACATGACGTGGTTGAGGTTTCCAGATTTATTTAGTCCCGTGAGACCAAGCAACTAGATGAATCAGTACGATGACTAGGCTATATTATTCATTTAATCTAGACTTGTCAGTCCTCTTCGGCCGTATAGTGGACAATATACCCGTTTGACAAGCGGGAGACCGGGGTTCGATTCCTCGCCGTAGCAGAGGCATTTTCAACCAGGACGGCACTGACCGTCCGCGCTGCCCACACTCAAGGAATGAGAACTATGCAATACCAGGGTGGCACATACTAAAAGTCAAGTGGATAAGGAAGTTAAAGATTCCCCCCAAACCACAATAAAAAAAGTCTAGATTGTCTAGTCTTGTATGTCTAGTTTTGTCTGCCTAGTCTTGTCTTTCTAGTCTTGTCTGTCTAGTCCAGTTTTGTCAGAATCGTATTATCTTCTCTATCTAGTCTGGTCCGTCTAATAAAGCACCTGAATGAGGAAAAAATTAAAGCATGCCTAACTCAAGAACTAAGCAATAGCGACACAAAAAGTGCAGATATACTGGCTCAGGCGATGCACAAAGCATGTAAAAACTCAATAGCTGGGGAAGGACGACCAAAAATAAAAAAGACAAGATACTGGTGGACCGAGGAAATTTCGAGCATAAGAACTGCTTGCACTGCTGCCAGGAGGAAGTAACAACGCCTAAGGACAAAACATGCTGATAGCGAAGTTACCAAAGAGGCAAGTCAGGTATATAAGAGACGAAGGAAGGAGCTGCGTCAGTTAATAAACAAAACTAAGCAGGAGCACTGGAAAAAAACTATGTTCTGAGTTAGAAAATGACATATTGGGGGAAAGCCTTTCAAATCATAAGAAGAAATATGAAAATTTGCTTACAAATTCCTGCATTAACTATAGAAGCAGTACGTAGAGTAGCTGACGTGCTCTTTCCACACCACACTCCTTTCGATTGGCAACAGCCCCAAGTCACAGATATACCTCTCTTCACTGCCGAAGAATTATCGCTCGCAAGCAGGCGAATTAAGAACAACAGAGCACCGGGGCCAGGTGGAATACCACCTGAAGTTGTAAAAATAGCTGCCCAGCACCAACCAAGCTTCGTATTGGATAGGATGAACATGCTGCTCACAACGGGCAACTTTCCGGCCTGATGGAAAAGGGCAAAGCTCGTTCTCATCAAAAAAGGAGATAAAGAAATAGGGAACCCCACATCCTATAGACCTATTTGCCTACTGGATGTGTCGGGAAAACTCTTAGAGCAACTTTTGCTAAGCAGAATAAAAGGAGATCTTGAGGTTGGACATGGTTTGTCAGAAAAACAATTTGGCTTCAGGCAAGAAAAATCCACAATTGCTAAGATCTGTCATAGAGATTGCCGAAAAGGCGAAGTCTGGCACGCGGAGAACAAGGAAACTGTGTGCGCTGCTAACCTTCGATGTTAGAAACGCATTTAACAGCGCTAGCTGGAAGCAGATCATGGAAGGCCTAACATCAAGAGGTATATCACCGTATCTACTACGCATGGTAAGGAGCTACCTTAGCGATAGAAAGTTAATACTAAAAGGAGCTCGAAAAACGGAAGAGAGAAGCATCAGCAGCGATGTTCCACAAGGATCGACACTAGGCCCAACCTTGTGTAACGTCTTGTATGACGAGGTGCTGAGATTAAGACTGCCATTGGGGGCGACAGTGATTTCCTTTGCAGACGACATGGCTCTAGTGGTAAAAGCCAGAACAGAAGAAGGATTGATGCAGACTGCAAACCACGCTGTAGAGCAAATCATTAACTGGATGAAATCCAAAAGCCTCAATCTAGCGCCAGAGAAAACTGAGGCGGTCCTTCTGATAGGACAAAAAAAGGTCCAAGCAATAAAATTTAAAATTGGAAAACTGACAATAATCCCAAAGTGTCAAATAAAATACCTGGGCATAATAATAGACAAGGCATTATCTTTCACACCGCCAATAGCAGAAGCTGCAACAAAGGGGATGAGGACAATGCCAGCAATACAACAACTAATGCCTAACATTGGAGGACCCAGGAGCAGTAAACGCCGACTACTCAGCTACGCAGTACAGGCCACTATGATGTACGGCGCACCAATATGGGCCAGAGCACTGGGAAAACACAGCAATATCCAAAAGCTCCTTGCAGTGCAAAGACAAATGGCTCTAAGAATCTGTAGCGGTTACCGCACAATATCAAGTGAGGCAGTCTTTACCATCGTGGGTATCCCGCCTATCGACTTGCTTGTGGAAGAGCAAAGAAAACTGCAGGAGACAGGTCGCAGCAAACTTCAAAAAAAATGGCCAGGAAACAATTAATTAAAGAATGGCAGCAAAAGTGGAAGCACGGCATTAAAGGAGAGTGGACCAGACTTCTTATCCCTGAACTCCACCCTGGATAGACAGAGAGCATGGTGAAAATAGTTACTACCTCACCCAAGTATTGTTCGGGCACGGCTGTTTTAAGGACTATCTGCATCAAATTGGCAGAGCCTCAGATGACCAGTGCATATACTGCGGAGAAACCGATACTGTGGCCCATACAATCTTTGACTGTTCTGGGTGGGAAATGGAAAGGCATGAAATTACAACCAATTTAGAAGTACCACTCAACCCAAGAACGATAATTGGACATATGCTCAAAGCAAAAGAAAACTGGATTAAGATACAAGAATTTATTCATTGTATTATGGAATCCAAAACAACAGATGAAACGAAAGAACAAAAGATAAAGAGAAATTAAAATTTAAATAAGTCACCCGTAACTCCGAGGCCATGCGATTAGCAGTACCAGAGTTCGCGGCAGTGTTTCCAGGGGGGCCACTTGTCTGGTTAGGTGTATAACCGCCAGCTACGTCCCTCAAGAAAAAAAAAGTCTGGCCCGTATAGTCCTGTCTGCCTAGTCTTGTCTGTCAAAAATTCAAAATTAATTATTTCATTATTTAAGTAAGTAGATTTACTACATACAAATACATTCTAAATGGAATTTGTCGATGATACGAATTGGGGATATAACTCTATTGTTTAATATCACACCTTCCAGAAGAACTCTTCTACTTCGTATGGTTCAAGTCACATATGCCAACATGTGAGCGTCTTTAGATACTCAAGGTCAAAGGTCGCAAAAATCAGTTTTTTGAGAATATCTTGTTTTCGCTGCCTCCTATCGTATTTGCATTTATTATGAAAGTTGTTGAAGTTGTTGAAAGTTGAAATTTATGAATCTCGCAGTGTTTGTTTCTGCATCTAGAAGACACACTTGTAGTGTATACTATTTCCCCAGAACATAATTTCAAATCTAAGGAGGCTGTGGAATATGGCAAAATACACCATACTCCGGATATATCGGTCTCAGCATATCGTTGGAGGGATCTCATAGCGAATAATGCCTTGTTGAGCTTCTTTTTCTCGTAGATGGCATTTGAAGCCCAGGGATTGGTTTATGTGAATCGTCTATGAGTATTACAGAGTTACTTACTGGTACATACACGTTACGGACAGCCAAACCCGGAAGAAAGTGATGTCGAGAACGGCATACACCCCCACATCCTCTACAAGACCATCAAATAAATCTCCCGGTCCGGAACGTGAATCCTAACCCACCTAGTGAAGAAGAAGTCAGAACTACATTAAAGAACCTTAAGAACAACAAGGCCGCTTGTCCAGATAATCTTCCGGCAGAAATACTTAAAGCAGACCTAAAGGTGGTAACAAAACTGCTCCACCCGATATTAGTAGATGCATGGTAGTCGGAAAATGTGCCACATGAATGAAAGGAAGGAGCCATAGTCGTTCTCCCCAAAAAAGGTGATTTTACAGACTGCGGCAATTAAAGAGGGATTACAATTATCAACAAAATCAACAAAATAATTTCTCACATTTTACTGGATCGGCTATCCATCTCCATAGAGCCCAGTCTGCGTCAGGAACAAGCGGATTTTCGCCCAAATAGATCCTGTGTCGATCAAATTAACACAATGCGAATCATCATGGAGCAGTCTATGGAATGGAGGTCTACATTATACGCGGTCTTCGTCGACTTCCGTAGAGCCTTTGATAGCATCTATCATATTGCAGTCTGAAAAGCGCTGGAAGAAAAGAGGGTACCGGAAAAGTTAATAAACGTAATAAAGGAACTATACCGGGACGCATCCTGCTATATAAAACACCAAACTGCTGAGAGCAGCGACATTGCCATCAGCTCGGGAGTCAGACAGGGCTGCGTACTATCGCCCTTACTATTTAACATTCTGTTAGACTCAATAATGGACAAAGTAGTGTCAAGAAGTGAGGGTATTAGATGGACGTTAAACTCGTTCCTGGAAGATCTGGACTACGCAGACGATATCTGTTTCTTGGCACACATCCACGCCGACATGCAGATCAAACTCGACCGTCACTCTGCAGAAGCACCCAAAGCAGGTTTAAAAATCAACATTGGCGAAACCAAATCGCTTAGAGCCGCCACGAAGAATAATCGCGCCTTCCGCATTTATGACGAAGAAATAGAAGATATAGATGAATTCACATACCTGGGAAGCATAATTACTAATGAGGGCGGCACCACCACCCATGTCTCATACCGAATAAAAAGGGGCAAACAGGCATATGATATGCTCAGGCCGGTCTGAACCTCCAGACTGTATTCCACACGAACAAAACTAAGAATATGCAACTCAAATGTGAAATCCGTCTTGCTGTACGGGTGCCAAACATGGAAAATCTCCATATCAATAGTAAATAAGCTTCAGGTATTCATAAACAAATGCCCACGAAGTATATTGCGCATTTTTTGGCCAGATACAATACGCAATGTAGACTTATCGCACCTGACAAACCAACAAGAGATACAAAAACAAATAAAACACCGCAAGTGGAAATGGTTGGGCCATGTATTGAGGAGAGACGAAGGAAGCATCACTAGGCAAGCCTTACAATGGAACCCGCAGGGTTCTCTCAGAAAGGGACGTCCAGCTAACACGTGGAGAAAGACCATAGAGGCAGAATTAAAGATCGCAGGAAAAACGGTGAAACGCCTCGCTCAGAATAGAGTCAGATGGAAGGTCTTTGTAAAGGCCCTATGCTTCGCGTAGGAGTTAGAGGACAACAACACATACACGTTAACGATTGCCATTTCGTCAGGGTATTGTGACGTATTCTACTTCGTTTTGAAGATTATTATATTATTTTTAAATGGTTTGGCTGTACCAACATCCAACTGTTCAGAGCTGCCGTCAACAAAGTGTGCATTGCCATGATGATAGCAAATCTCCGATAGGAGGAGCACTAGAAGAAGAATATTATTTTTTCTTTGTTTGGCCTAAGTCTATTAGTCTCAAAACACACTTTCATCAATTCAGCAGCTGTTTTTGCATTGGATGTAATATCGTTGATTCGACTATTTAATATCAATAGGGATGTGCCGTCCGCATAGTGCATCTTAATGTGAGGTGAGTACATAGGGGTTTTGAATGATTCATGACGGTCATTTTAAAAGAGAGCAAAAAGCAGAGGTCCCATTGTGCTACCTTGCGGAATACCCGTCTTGATTCTACTCGGAAAAGAATGAATAAATCCGTGTAGAGTGCGGAGCATGGTAATTTGTGTCCGATTAGTTACGAATGATGTGATAAATTTCAACACAACTCTTCTTAAACCATATTTTGAGAGTTTTTCTACTAATAGATTATGGTCAACTAAATCGTGCCTTCGAGAGGTTCATGAACATTCCAACTTCGATTTTACGCGACTTAATAACGTTAATAGTTAGTTACGTAAGGGAACTAATTTTTACAACTGTTATTTAAACATTAGGGCGGTTATTCGGATCAGTTGAAAAAATAAACGGGCAGTCATTTTATTTTTCGGCGGTTGGTAATTTGCTGGGAAAGTAAAACATGAAATGTAAAAAAATCAAAAATGGTCGATAAATTCATCCAGCAATATCAGTACAAAAAAAGAACTGAAAATAGTAATAAATAAATGGGCAGTAAAATATGATTGCATGGGCAGTAAAATGATGGAATGGGTAGAAGGTAAACAGTTCGGCAGTTCACTAAGAGCGGTAAAATTCAAACTTAACTTTGACTGAAAACAGCGGCAGACTTCCATTGAATGGGGCGGGAGTAAAAGCGCATGTTGCGTGAGCGGCCAATCACAAGTCTTTTCTTTTTCTTCGCATTCATTTGGTTTATCACTGTCTGCGCTACTGCATTGTTTTC
The DNA here is from genome assembly GCA_944588485.1 of Phosphuga atrata. Taxonomy (NCBI): domain Eukaryota; kingdom Metazoa; phylum Arthropoda; class Insecta; order Coleoptera; family Silphidae; genus Phosphuga; species Phosphuga atrata. The sequence continues at coordinate 16,147,405 of OX155902.1, read as the reverse complement.
TTTTATTTGAAGTTATTGTAAATTATTTAAGGCATAATTGTCCAGGTTTTTTAATGGAGGAAAGCTGAATATTGACCGAAGTGCAGCAGGCCCATCGCAAATAAATAAATCTGTGGTGCCATTATTGCATTCAGATAGCGACAGGGAAAGCGGTGACCAAGAACAATACGTCCCTCTGAAAAAAAAGTGTGTATCATTCCTGGGTATTCGTGAAAAAATTTGACAGTATTAGCCTAGCTCAAGAAGTGTTAGATCAACAAAATATTTGGTCTATTCATTATTCGAATGATTCGGAAGAAGGGAAGAAAACGTATTACAGGTGTAATAAAGTAAAAAACCGTGGACCTTAATGCTCAGCTAAAAGGTATCTCTTATATGATTCTTTGTCAAATGATGTAATTATGTACCGTACTGAAGATAATCATGACCACGAAAGCAAAGAGTCCACAGAACGTGGATTATCGGAAGTAGTAAAAGAGGAAGTGAATAAATTATTTGATCTTCATTTAAAGCCTAAAGCTATAATGACTGCCCTCTCTAAAGTTGAAGGTCTCAAATTACCAAAGATGTTCCAATTGAGAAATTACCTCGCCGATCGTCGCCGTGTATTATATGGAAATCACACGATTAGTTTAGGAGAATTTAAGTGGTGGCTTCAAGATAATTCAGCACTACCAGAAAATCCCCATGAGGCATTTGTGACAGCATACGAGATTTCAGAAAAAGATCAGCTTTTCGTTTTGTTATGTCAAATAAATACCTGCTAGAGATAGCTCGACATATAAATACCTTACATGCAGACGCTACCTATAAACTTATTTGGCAAGGGTACCCTGTCCTTATTGTAGGGACCACAGACAAGCAAAGAAAGTTCCATGCTTTATGCTTAGCTGTTTCTACTACAGAGCAACAGGATGACTTTAAACTGATTTTCAAAAGCATGAAAGATTGTATCCAGTTACTATTCGAAAGTAAGGGAAAGGCGTCCTCGTTGTCACAAGTATTAGTTGTCACAACGTCTATATTTTTGGAACGGCACATATTTTAAATACTCGTAAGTTGTAAAATCCAAACGCATCCCAGTGCTACCAACCTCAGAAAGTGTCATGGCTGCCGGCCGCTCAGATCGCAGTGAATACACAAAAATACGAAATATTGAATAGTGAGTAAAATTTTATACTAATTGATTATTTGTTCTACATACTACTTTGCATTAATTTTGGCCAATATTTTGGTGTATTCTAATAAGTAATTTGACCCTTTTTATCATACACATGGTGTTATGTTTATATTGCAATTAGTTGTGGTTATTTTGTTTTGTTTCTTGTTAATGGTGGGTTAGGTACATGTTGTCTCAGTTGGTAGGGGGCTAGTTGTCACTGTGACAACTAGCCCCAATAGTTTATAAGCACTGAAGACTATTTGTTCTTTTGTTTAGATACCTATCGAACATGCCTAGAAACCGCAAAAGAAAGACTAATTGAGGCCAAACGTCTGCTGATGTCATGATGCAAGCCGTGAAGGCAGTAGGTCCTGGAAATTCTATTCGTGTATAAGTGTTGCCAAAGATTATAATATTAAGTATCGCACACTCTCTCGCTATTGCAAAAAAAAAATAAAGAATAAAGGTGACTCTACTGAGGTGATTTCTGTGGGCTATGTAAAAATTAGACAGGTGTTCACTGATGCTGAAGAGAATATGTTATCAGAGTATATACAGAGGGCTGCAGATATATATTTTGGGTTGACTCCAGTAGAAATCCGTAAATTGGCATTTCAGTATGCTGTTGCTTTGAAACGTAAATTTCCTGAAACGTGGACTAGAGATTCTATGGCGGGTGAAGAATGGCTTAAAGGATACCTACATCGCCATCAAGAACTTAGCCTCCGGAAGCCAGAGGCTACCAGTCTCGCTCGAGCAACTAGTTTTAACTCTCATAACGTCAATCTGTTCTTTGATAATCTGTTTAATGTATTGGAAAAATACAAGTTTAAAGGAAGTGATATCTGGAACATAGATGAAACAGGTATTACCACTGTTCAGAAGCCGCAAAGAATTATTGCTAGAAGAGGTATGAAACAGATAGGCGCCCTAACGTCAGCCGAGCGTGACACATTGGTCACCATGGCACTTGCCGTGTCAGCTACCGGGAATAGTATACCACCTTTCTTCGTTTTCCCCCGGAAGAATTATAAAGACGATTTTGTTAACAACGGACCAACGGGATCGTTCGGTAGCGCAATCGCGTCAGGATGGATGAATGATGACTGTTTTTATGCTTTCATTTTGCATTTTGTCAGGCAAACTCGTTGCAGCGTTGAGCGTCCATTATTATTGCTATTAGACAATCATGATTCTCACCTATCCATCAAGACGTATTGCAAAGGATTATTGTAAAGAAAACGGAGTTGTAGTCCTGTCATTCCCGCCCCACTGCTCTCATAAGCTACAGCCATTGGACTGCATTGTTTATGGGCCACTAAAGAGATATGTAAACACGGCCTGCGATAATTGGATTAAAAGTCACCCTGGTAAGAATGACGATCTATGACATTCCTGCAATAGTTAAAATCGGTTTACCACAAGCCATAGCACCTCAAAACATTATGTCTGGATTCACAGTGAGTGGCATATGGCCCTTCAATCGCAACATTTTTACAGAGTTGGATTTTGCTTCATCTTATGTAACAGATCGTCCAGAATTAACCTTATCAAAAGTAAATTACAACAACACTACCCAAGAATTGGCACAACCAGAACCAGTCCAAAAACGCCATCTCCAATTCCTGGAACTAGCACGCAGACTCGTTTCCTTGGAACCCTAGCTATTGGAAGGAATTCTCCAGATTTCAATATGAAACCTCATGCATCTAGTGTGACTGCCCTACCTTTGTTATCACCTCAAGACATAAGGCCATTTCCAAAAAGGACCCAAAAAAAACCCGTGTTGAACAAAAGAAAAAGGAAGACTGATACTCCAATAAGAAATGAATTGGCAGAACAACATAAAATGAGAAAAATAAAGCCGAAGATACCTAAAAAGAAAAAAGGTCAAGGGAAAAAGAAAAAGCAACCGATCAGCAGCAGCGAAGAGGATGAATCTGAAGACCTACTTTGTGTTTGATTTAAGCGGATCTCTTAAGATTTGTTGTGTAGTTTTTTCTTAATTAGATATGCTTGGTGCAAAAAAATTCTCTGCTTGCCCTTTTGACTTTATTAGTAATACAGGTCTTATTTTTCCGGTTTACTTTCACAATTGGAAAGCACGTGCTAAAATGATAAGTATTTATGAAACATGTACATGTATCTTCTCATCTTGTTTCTCTAGTCTCATCTGTCTTGTCTTGCCCCTTCTAGTCTGTTTAGTCTTGTTTGTCTAATCTTATCTCTCTAGTCCTGTTTATATACTCTTGTCATTCTATTCTCGATCTCTATTCTTGTCGATTTTCCCTTATTTTATTTATTGTCGATCTATGGCAAATACTAATTTAATCCTCTGAAAATGTTTATTTATTTTTAACTCATTAAGTTTAATCAATGACGTAATATTTGCTCTGGTTAAATTTTCCCGAATACCCTGAATGGATTTTAGACGTTGCAAAAAAAAACAACCTAATCGCTGTTTGCTCAATTTCACAAGGGAAACGCTCGTGTTGCGTTTTTGGTTTTACCCGGTGGATTCTGTGGGCTTTAGGGTAAACTTGGTGCGATAGAGAATACGCTTCAATTTCAGCTAATACTAAGAATTTTATCTGCATTTACTTTTCTGGCTAGGAATTAGTGAAACCTTGTGGACATAGGATGCTTGTTCAAAAACATTTAAGGTTACTGTGTCACGTACGGAGGTTATAAAACTCAATGCTATTGGTTGCATGCGACAACTAAATATTTCACCAATAATAATTTATTTAAAGAAAATTGACAACTACATTACATAGGAGGACAGACAAGCAACACTACACAGATAAGACTAGACAACAAAAACTAGACAGGCAAGACTAGGCAAATAAGACCAAACAACCAAAACAGACAATATTAGTATAAGTTATACCAATATTTATACTTTTAGTATAATTTATAATCTTTTTGTGATTACGGACCTAGGTCGATTTTGTCATCTTCCAAAATTTATTACAAAAGAACAGTTAAATGTTGGGATAGGTAATTATTGCAATTTTTCGTCTTGTCTCTTTCTTTCTCTTTATCCCCCTCTCCACGGTTTGAACCAATTAAACAAGGCCAAACCAATGGACAATACGAATCAAAATCTATTAATAGCTAATTGATTATAAAAGTTTCTCCAAATCTATTTATAGAATAATACAGACATCTTCATTTACTAAATAACATAAAAAACATTATAGTCTTGTTCGACTAGTCTCATTCACTTAGAATTCACTATATAGTTCTGTTTGTGTAGTGTGATCTACTAGTCTTATTCGACTAGCCAAGCCTACTCTTTTCTGTAAAAAAAAATAGTCCAGTCTTGTCTGTCTAGTCTTGTTTGACTAGTCTTGTCTGTATGGTCTTGTCTGCCCAGTTTTATCTGTCTAGACTTGTCTGACTAGTCTTGTCTGTCTAGTTTAGTCTGTCTAGTCTTCTCAGTCCAGTCTTCTCTGTCTGGTCTTGTCGGTTTAGTCTTGTCTGTCTAGTCTTGTCTGTCTAGTCCTGTCTGTCTAGTCTTGTCTGTCTAGACTTGTCTGTCTAGTTTTGTCTGTCTAGTGTTGTCTGTCTAATCTTGCCTGTCTAGTCTTGTCTGTCTAGTCTTGTCTGCCTAGTTTTGTCTGTCTACTCTTGTCTGTCTAGTATTTTCTGTATAGTCGTGTCTGTCTAGTCTTGTCTATCTACTCTTGTCTAGTGTCCGCCTAGTATCGTCAGTCAAGTCTTGTCTGTCTAGTTTTGTCTGTCCCACGTCAAGGACGCTTTATCTAGAACCAACTCTATGTAAAGAAGAGGAACTAGTAAATGCCATGAACCGCATACGAAACGGAAAAGCCCCAGGTCTGGACGGCGTGCCAACCGAAGTCGTGAAAATCACCGCTCAGCAAGAATCTACGTTTATGCTCGAAGTTATGAACAGTCTGCTGCTTGCTGGAAATTTCCCGGACAAGTGGAAACGTGCAAGATTAGTTCTTCTAAAGAAAGGAGACAAGCCGACTGGTTAACCATCGTCGTATAGACCTCTATGCTTGCTAGATGTAGCTGGAAAACTGTTGGAAGCACTTTTACTGGCAAGATTACAAAAAGAACTTGATGCCGGAATTGTATTATCTGACAGACAGTATGGATTTAGAAAAGGCAGGTCCACGATGGATGCAGTAATTGCAGTACTTAAGATCGCAGAGAAGGCAAGAGCAGTTACATCAAGAACCAGAGAAATGCTTTCAACAGTGCTAGCTGGGAACTTATAATGGGTGAACTGACAAAAAGACGCATAGCTCCATACCTGCTGCGTATGTTAAGAAGCTACCTTAAATATAGCAAGCTGGTACTGCAAGCCCAAAACAAGACGGTAGAAGTGAAAGTCAGTTGTGGGGTTCCACAGGGCTCAATTATGGGCCACACATTATGGAATGTTCTATATGACGACATCCTGAAATTAAAAGTGCCAGAGGGTGCCACACTCATTGGATTTGCGGACGATTTAGCTTTGCTTGTAACCGCAAAAAATGAACAAGGGATAAGGCAAACTGCCAACCAGGCGAAGTATTGTAAGCAAGTGGATTACTCGTAGAAAATTAAAACTGGCGCCTGAGAAAACCGAAGCGGTCCTGCTGACTAGACAAAGAAGACTATTGCCAATAAAATTTAAAGTGTGCGAAATAGAGATAATCCCAAAATAGCAGATCAAATACTTAGGACTTATAATCGACAAAGGTCTTACTTTCGCTGCACATCTCTCAGAGGCTGCAGGAAAATGATTAAAAACACTGGGCGCTAAGAGAACAACTAATGCCAAACGTGGGAGGACTCAGAAGTGCAAAGCGCAGGCTACTGAGCAGTGTGGCACAATCGGTTATGCTATATGGAGCTCCAGTGTGGGCAAACAGAATGGAAACCGGAAGGAATGAACAAAAACTGGCATCCGTACAGCGTAAGATTGCTCTGCGGATATGCAGTACATACAGTACGGTATCCGGGGATGCAGCTCTAGTATTCGCTGGCATTGCCCCAATTGACCTGCTCGCGAAAAGAAAAATTTCTTTAATAAGTGGCAGCAAAAATGGGAACATATAGAGAAAAGCCAGTGGACTAGGCTTCTCACTCCAAACATAAGTATACGGATAAATAGAAAACACGGAGAAGTGAGTTATCAGTTATCACTTAACATAATTCCAAGCCGGCCACGATTATTTTCAAGACTTTTTGCACCATATTGGCAGGGCAGCTGATAATACGCGTATGTACTGTGGAGAAATAGACCCAGTAGACCACACAATTTTTAAATGTTACAGATAGGAGAGCGACAGAGAGAAAGTTATTCAAAGCGTGGGTACTCCCTTAAATGCAAGAACAATTATAGGTCATATGCTGGACACCAAAGAAAGATAAGAAATAATCCATACAGTAATAAAAACAGTAATATCGGCCAAGGAAAAGGATAAGAGACAAGTAATTCTAAAAAAAATAGCTAGTTTCAACATCTGACCCAACCTACACTCTCAAGTCATGCGAAGGGCGTTCCCGGGGTGCCTGGTTGGTTTCATGGGGACAGCTTGTCTGTATATCTTGTATATCAGCTACGCCCCGAAAAAGAGAAAAAAGGGAAAATGCATTAGTGCACACATGGGGCCTACGTTCCCGTGTAGTGTGGGGCTCTCTGGTCCAGTTGTTGTTGGCCAGCATACCCACTAAAACTTCTCCTCTAGTTCTTCACTCCATTCCGGAACCGCGCGAGCTTTACTTCGGAGGGGAAACTCGGGATCTAGTGTTGGCCTTTGTTACTGCCACTCCATCCCTTCTTTCGACTTCTTCCTTTCTTTTAAGGATTTCGGTACACAGGTTTGTTACCAGTTGTCCGCGCTCTTAATTATGAGGTGTCCATATTCTGCGTGTTAATGTTTTCTCTTACCTCGTGTTCTGCTACGGCAGTAATATCAACCTATTGCGAACATTGAAAGATAGTGTGTCCAGCAGTATTCGTTGCTAGGCAGTATTGGCAGCTGTCGCTTTCTATTTTTCCTATCCTTTCAACATAAGCGGCGAAATTACCATGTCCGCTTAGTATTTGTGTGAGGCGCAAGTTGACTTCACCGTGCTTACGATTGTACCATGAGTCAATTTCGGGGATGAGGGTTCCGGTATACCCCTTTCCTTGGGGTGTTAGAAGCTGCTTTTAGACCATCGGCCCAGTCCGGTGCGGCGTAGAGGAAGATGGAGTTTACGACTTCGCTTAATAATCTTCTAGTTTTAGTAGCAGGGCCCTTCAGTCTACGCATTAGTTTGCGGAGTGCTGCTACAGCGCGTTCGGCTTTCATAGTCGTGTTCTGGATTTGTTTACTACACGATATCCATTGGTCTATATTGGCACGTTAGACAATATTCTATTTATCCGTTGGGACGCCTAGGTATTTTGTTGTCGATTTTGCCGACATCAACCTACCTAGGATATTAACAGTTACGGTACCTATTCTCTTGCGACCTATAAGTGCGATGACCTCGGACTTCTCTGGAGCTATTTGCAATTCGTTCCTTTCCATGCAACGATGATTGGCTTTTACTGCAGATTCGACCCTGGCTGCCAAAGCTGCCGCATTGGTGTCCATGGACACCACAAATAAGGTCGTCGGCCAATGCTACCAGTCTACAGTCCTTGAGGTCTTTTGTCTTTTCTAGGTCTAACACGCCATCGTAGAGAATGTTCCAGAGGAGCAGTCCGAGAACCAACCCCTGCAGGACACCACACGTCGCCCGCCTGGTTGTGTTGTCTATTATTAGGCTCATGTTCGTGAAATAGCTTCTAATTAGGTCTATTATGTACATATGCCTTTCCTTCTGTTTGCGTCTACGATGTGCCGCCAGCGCGCGGTTTTAAACGCATTCTTAACATCTAGTGCAACGGCTAGAAATACTTTTCTGTGCGTACGTTTTACTTCCTCGGTACCCACCATATCTGGTGAGTGTTCCCCTATCCGCCACCTGGGGAGGCGCCCAATGGGGGAGTAGCTAACCCCTCAAGGGAGAACATATACTATATGCACTGATCTGACCTCAACATATACTAAATGTTACGGAAACTTCCCGATCATCTGGAAGTGGGAAATAGAAAACTGCACAGGATAAGGATTGAGCTCAGTCAAGGCAAAAACTTCTCAGAATGGATTCAGGAAGGGCAGGTCGTCAGTGGACGCTACTATGCGAATCCTGGACGTAGTGGAGAAAGCCCTCGGCAACACGTAAAACTAGTATGCTCATTACTTTGGATGTTCAAAATGCTTTCAATACAGCAACATGGCAAGATATTTTGAATGAGGCTAGTGAGAGAGGCTTCCCACCATACCTGCTGAGACTACTGCGTACTTATCTACATGATCGTAAGATCATAATCGAAGCGGACGGTGAAGCCGTGGAGCGAGTGCACCGCGGTGTTCCACAAGGATCAGTAATGAGTCCTACACTGTGGAACATCCTGTACGATGGAGTACTTAGGCTAAAGCTACCAGAAGATGTCCAGATAATAGGTTTTACTGATGATATTTTTTTATTTTTATTATATATATATATATATATATATATTATTTTTATTATATTTTATTTTTTATTATGTTTGGTTCGTTGTGTTTACCGGGTTGGCCGACCCTTCGAACACTGCGGCCTATTGGTAGCCTATTGTATTCTATCACATTCACTTAGGCCCAGAAAACCTGTTGTTATAGTAATATATATATATATATATATATATATATATATATATATATATATATATATATATATATATATATATATATATATATATATATATTATTAGTAATATATAGTAAACCTGTTGCGCTAATTTCCATTTTCACATTTGTCTTTCTGGAACAAATGCGGCCGGGCGCTGGGAATAGAACTAGGACCTCTATACTCGTCAGTTAGCGCTCTAACATGAGCGTCACCACTGATGATATTTCTCTGGTAGTAGCAGGAAAAGACGCAATGGAACGTGCAAATAGGACCATTGCATCGTTCCTAAAATGTTCCTAAAGTTCCTAAAAAACATCACGTGGTTAATGGACGACCTCTAATAAGCATGAAATATACAGACGAACGTGTCGGAGAGAAAGCCGGGAGCAAACTAACAAAATGCCTGAAGGCAACAAATGCATGACATAATAAAGAGACAAGATACATTAACCTTGCAGTCATGTATAATCAGATTAATCTTGCAATCATCAGTCTAATCAGATTAATCTGACAATCATCAGTTTAATTAGATTAATCCTGAAATCGTCGATTGGACTGGTAGTCATCCGGTTACTCTTGCAATCATTGACATCATCGGTTTAACCAGATAAATATTGCATTTTTTTTGTTAATCTGTGTTTCTATAAATCCTGTAAGTTACCCAATTGTTAGCCAATTACATGCAATTTTTTCGCCATCATTTAGAGTAAAAATTTATGAAAATGATTGCTGATTATTTAGCATATTATGCAAAATTTTGCCCATATTCCGCAGTGTTGCAAACTTTGTAAGATGTTATAGAGATGTCCGCGTGTGTAAATAATACGGAAGTAAATTGGCATAGTGGGCGATCTTGATAACCTACTGGATCGCGTCTGTGATCGACCTTTCCGCTCGAAAACCATATTGTGCCGTTGATAGCTCTCCGTGCAGATCAAGTTCTTGGTTTATCATTGTGGCTACTATACGCTCGAAAAGTTTGCCTATACCAATTTTTGCCAGTAGGCAGATCGGGCGTAGCGATGAGGGCTTTCCCGGCTTGGGGCCTAAAACCAATCTGGCCTCATTTCATCTACCTGGTATGTTTCTACAGCGTCTGGCCTGTCTGTCCAGTCTGTCCATACTATTCAGTCTATCCAGACTGTCAAGTCTGTCCAGTCTGCCCAGTCTACAGAAAAAGCTACAGAAATGAAAGGGGGAGGTACGTGATGAAGTTCTGCCAACTCTGGCCAATTTATTCACGTTTCCTCGGGTTTTTTGGCTGGGGGCAGTGTTAGGCATAATTCAAATAACTTTTTAATTGTAGAATCAAACAATTACAATTTTAATTGCAATTAATTTAATTCAATTATATGTTTAATTGTGAGTTGCAATTGAAATCAATTGCACTTAAATACATTAATTGTGGTTTACAATTAATTTAATTGCAATTACAATTTTAATTGTTAGTTACAATTAACTTAATCATCAATTGTTTATTATAACAATTAAAATGTAAAAACTTAAACACTAGGGAAAAATGGTCGTTCTGTACCCTCAACCTCCACTTCCGGCCCCCACCACACCCCCACTTCCGGTTAAAATTAACTAGAATTTTACTCACTATGTTGAAAGTCCGGCTATAATGCGGTAAAGTCACTTTCCCGCATTGTAGCCGTATAATGCAACAAAAAATTTCCAATATTGTAAATAATCTAAATAGTTGGGAAAGATGGTTCGTTCTGGACCCTCCACCTCCACTTCCGGCCCCCAACCTCGCTCCCACATCCGGTTCCCACCCCACTTCCGGTTCCCACCCCCACTTCCGGTTCACACTCACACTTCCGGTTCCCTCTCACACTTCCAGTTCCGGTGGGAAGCGGAAGTGGGTAAATTTTTGAAACCGGAAGTGGGGGTGGGAACCGGAAGTAGGGTGGGAAACAGAAGTTGGGTTGGAAACCGGAAGTGGGTAGGAACCGGAAGAGAGGGCGGGAGTGGGGGACCGGAAGTTGTGGAGGAGGGTCTATTTCTTTTTTAAATAATAATTGTCGGCCAAAAAAATTTATAAAAATTTCGTGCGGAAATGATTTTACAACGCGACAGCTTGTTTGGGGAACGATCCCGAAGGTCGAGTTCCCCAAACAAGCTGTCGCATTGTAAAATCAAACTTTCCACACTCTAATGTAAATAACTATTTCAGTTACGCATTGTGGCAAGTGATACATTGGAGTATAATAAACATATCTTCTAACCGACATTTATTAATTGTTAACTGTAATTTTAAACGTGCATCAATCAATTAACAATTGATTAATTGTAATTGCAAAACTTTACAATTTACAATTAATTAATTGGTAATTGTGTTATCTTGCAATTACAATTAATTATTTTAGTTGTGAGTTGCAATTAAATCTGGCAATTTAATTGTTAGTTGTTAATTGTTTTCACAATTAATTTTTGCCCAACTATGGCTGGTGGGCATGAATGGTGGTTTTTTTTTAGTGGGTCGACCCTTACTGGGCAGCCCCACTCTATCACTCGGCACTGGCCTCCCAGCACGTGTAAAAAAAAGTGTCCAGTCTGCCCACTCTGTCCTGTCTGTACAGTCTGTCCAGTCTGTCCGATCTGTCCAGTCTGGACAGGCAGGACTAAATGTTTTAAGGAGAGATTGATGAGGGTGCTAAGGTGGAACCATACCGCTGGACCTTCTGGCGAATGAAAGAATGAGAGTCTGGGAAGGAAACGACCCCAGAAACAAAAGGGCAAATACATTGCAGGCATAGCGGGTGAGATGGGAGGCGTCGGAAAGCGAGCCTGGACCAGGCAACTGATTCCGACCATCGAGGAATGGGTCAACCGTGGGTACGGTGAGGTAAACTATAACCTAACCCAAGCGCTTACGGGGCATGGTTCCATTGGGTATTACCTGAAGCGAATTGGGAAACTGGACGAGGCGCACTGTAAGTGCTGCGGTGAAAATGAGGAGAGCGGCAGAATGCAAGATGGCAGAGGAGGTTAGTAAGGTGAGTTTGGTTAGGATTATGCTCCGTAGTGAGTATGAATGGGGCGTACTAAATGGGATGATAGGATCTATAATGAGAAGAAAGGGGAAGGATGAAAGGGATGAGCGTGAAGCGGGTCGAAGGGTTGCTACGTGCGAGCCGTGCGTGACAACGCCGGGCCCCCCTTAGTGCGAAGGAGGCGCACAAATTTATTGTAAACGTTGATGTGAGGGGGGGGGCACGGCGTACAAACGGCGCGCCCGGCACAATGAGTGAATTGGGAAAAAATGTTTTTTTTATAGATGAAAGTACGTGATGAAGTTATGCGAAATTTGGATTCCATCAAGTTTCCTCTGGTTCTGGCTGGGGGCTTGTATGGTGGGTTTTTTTTTTAGTGGGTCGCCCCTTCTGGGCAGCCACACACTACCACACGGCGCGGGTCGGGTGGTGTCTGTTTGCAGATTTTCACTTCCCAGCACGGGAGGGGAAAACACCACTCTTCAGTCTGTCAAGTCTGTCCAGTATGTTCAGTCTGTACAACCTATCCAGACTGTCCAGTCTGTCTAGTCTAGTCTCTTCACTCTTGTCTATCTACTTTTGTCTGCATGGTGTTTTCTGTTTAGTCTAGTATGTCTAGTCTTGTCTGTCTAACCTTGTCTGTCTAGTCTTATCTCTCTAGTCTTATCTGTCTAATCTTGTATCTCTATTCTCGTTTGTCTAGTCTTCTATGTCTAGTCTAGTCTTGCCTGCATAGTAAAGCATAGTTCAATCTGTATAGATTTTATTTTAACTTTTGTGGTTGTTTATATTATGAATTTGCGGATTTCATTGGTGATTCATGCGAATTGAAATAATATTTTTGTTCTGCAAAATCTACGCAAAACGAATAAAAACACGAAACTGACGGATTTATAACCGAATTATTGGTGTTTTTCCTCAAATATTTTCTGTCATTTGAATCCCGGCAATGAAAAAATAATCGCAAAAATTAGTTATTATTACAAAATGATAATTATTGACAAATTGATTTTTCATTTATTACTGCAAAAAACTTTGCATATTCTTAACAAGTAATAAGCATAGAGTTGACTTTGAAATACAAACTAGAATTGATTGGGATTTCAAGTAATACCAACTAAAGTCTCAAATAGTAACGTAAAGGTTCTCAAGAATTGAGTAATTACTGATTAAGATAAGTCAAGTACGGACTATTTGCTGACTAAGGTATCAAGTGTTGAATAGTACATCTACCACAAACTGAGCATATAGTACAAATTTGGATCTCAGGATTACCTAAAGGCTGACTAACATTATTATCACTAAGTACTGAAATATATATCATGTGCTAACCAAGTCCTAAGTACTAAACTAAACTTGATAAATATTGAGTAATTATTAAGAGCAGTAGAACTAATTAAGCTTGATTAATATCTGACTAAGATCTCAAGTATTGACTAATTACTAAGATTTCTAGCAATATTAAGTTAAATAAATTTTGATTTATAACCGACCATGTTCACTGGGTACTGACTAAAATTTCAAATAAGGACTGAGAATTGATTAAAATCCAAGTACAGGCTAAGAGGTCATAGTCTGTTCTTGAGGACTATGATGATCTCAAAAACAAACTAAGATTTCGAGTACAGACTAAGATATCAATAACAAACTAAGATTTGAAGTACAGACTAAGTACAGACTACGTCTGTTTTAAGTACAGACTTTAACCTCAAGTACTGACTAAGATCTAGTAGAGTACAGATTAAGAACCCAAGTATAAACCAAGATTTTAAGTATAGATTAAAGACTTAATACAGACTAAAAACTGTCAGTACAAACTATTGCCTCAGGTACTAACAATCCAAATATTAATTAAATTACTGATACTTAAATGGCCGACTAACTAGACTAAATTAAGGACCGACTCAAATTATTAACTAGGCCTTTTGTAGTATAAAGTTAATTTAGTTAATAATAATGATTAGCTGAAAGTAATAAACCTAAAGTGAAATTTGTTTGTCTATAGCCTATTTATACTTTTGATATGAGTGAATTCCCGACGCATTATCTAGTGCATTAACTATGTATTTAGTGTACTAACAGGTAGAAAATAATTGTGACTAATGAGACTAGTCATGGCGACTTTTTTTAGCAGGTTATTGTAAGTCGCAAAAAAAAATACATTAACAAATACCTATAAGACTAAATAATACCTAATTAGTTACCAAATTAGACTAATTAGTTACCTAATAAGACTATTTTGACTAGAACTCAACTATTGACCAACTCAATATGGAAAAATTATGAGAAAAATTGTCAAAAACCAAAGCATTTAACTAAAAAACTTAAATGGTTTAAAGTTTAAAGGATGACGAAGCACCGTAGAAAATTAGATTAATTTGACTACAATTAAAATAAATTGTAACTTATTTTATCTACTCACACACCAAAATGAACACATTAATTGATACATTACTGTATGTGAAGGATACCATTATTAAAGTCGTGTGTATACAAGTATACAAATACAAATCGTGTGTAATAACAAATCGCAAAGTATACAAATTGTGCGTAAAAGTCCAATGTAAATCAAATAGAGTTTCATTATTAAACGATTTCTGGTTTTTGTTATAATGGCAAAAACTTTCTTTACTAAACAAAAACCATAGATGTGGCCAAAATAAATTTTCTAAAAGTAAATTTTTTTGTTAAAATTTAATTAATATTTCTTATTTTTATTCAAGAAGTCTGGTCTCACAGTCTGGATTTATCTGGATCTAATATAATTTAACCTAACCATAACCTAATCTAGATTAAATCTAGGTTAACCTAGATTACATCGACAACGACCAAATACTGTTCCCGTCACTGTGCGTTTTTACTAATTAGCATTTTTTTCACGAAGGCGCTGAACGTTCTACCCTTAATGTTTCATTCATCGATTTGAAGTATGTTGTCTGTCAAAATTACAATTTTTACAATATTATCGGTATGAAACAATTCTCTTTTGTAGATTCAATAGTATTTTAACATGCTTCGTTGATATAATAATGTATGACACACCTGTGTAAATGACTTTTGTGCACTTGAGATTAAACCACTCGCCTTCGGCGTGTGCTTTAAACACAACTTATGCACAAAAGTCCTTCTGGATTCTAGGTTTCCTTCTAGGTTCATTTCAATCGTTAAAAAAATCAAATTTCCAAACTTTAATGAAAAGTTTCAACAAGACATCAAAAAAATACATTTCCCTTGATCGACACTGTCCTAACCAAAATTTTAGAGATACTAGAGTACTAACTCTGTGAAGTACTAAGAATTTTAGAGATTCTTGAGTACAAACTCCCTAAAGTACTAAAAATTTTAGAGTACTCTGTTAAAAGTTTCCAAAAAGTATCTAAAAAACGCAGCTTCTTTGACCCAAACTGTTCCAATCAAATTTTTTTAAATTACTTTCTGTTATTGCCAGCAACAAATCGTCTAGTTGTAATAAAGTCAAGCCTATTTAAGTAGTTGTAGTGGAAAAGGATATTATCTAAAGGTGTATTATTGACTTACGCATTAAAGTTAGGTCATGTATAGAATGTTTCAAACGCAGAGAAAATAAAAACAACAGGAGGAAAAGAATCTGAAATCGGAATGTCACAATTGACGTCATTGCGCTCCGTCTCTCTCGCAATCCACTGTCGACTGCGGCCTCAACCTTGTGAATATCTAACACCTGGACCGGCATTGATTGTTCTCTCTCACTCTGTTTCACAATTTCCTCACAACAAAACAGAAACCGTAAGAAAAGCAACAGAGTTACTCAAAAGAATTATTTTAATATTATTTGTCCCTATATGGGTCAGAAAGAAGACAATTTCAAACAGAGAAAATCATTATATACCTGTCTCTTATTTATAAATTGTTTAGACTCGTTATCATTCGATTACTAAGTGTTTTCGACTATTAAATTATAATAAATCTTTCGTCATAAATAGATTAGAATAAGAATATTCCACAAGATACCAATATCAAGGTACAGTATTATCAAATATGGTAAAGATTAGAAGACAAGAATAGGTAAACACGACAAGTCAAACAAAACCAGAAAGGAAAAACTATACCGGTAAGATTAAATAGACAAGACTAGACAGACAATACTACACAGACAATACTACACAAACAATACTAAACAGACAAGACTGGACAGACAAGAGTAGACAGACAAGAGTCGACGGAAAAGACTAGATAGACAAGGCTAGACAGACAAGAATTAACACACATGACTACACAGACAAGACTAGACAAACAAGACTAGACAGACAAGAATTAACAGACAAGAGTAGATACACAAAAGTAGAGAAACCGGAGTAAACAGACAAGACTAGACAGACAGAACTAGACAGACAGGGCTAGACAGAGAAGACTAGACAGACAAGAGTCGACTGAAAAGACTGGACAGAAAAGACTAGACAGACAAGACTAGACATACAAGACTAGACCCACAAGACTTTTTTTTTGTTTTATGGTGGTTTGGGGGAAGCTCTCTCAGCCTGAGTGTAAGGCTCTCAATCACTAAGCCCCTTATCCACTTGGCTTTAGTAATATGCTACACCCCGGTATCGCTTGCGCATTCTTTCAGGGTGTGCAGCCCGGACGGTATATGCTGCCCTAGTTTGGAGTGAAGGTGTCTCTCACCTTCTTCGTCTTCTTCCTTGCCTTACTTTTGGCGTCCAGCTGTTGGTTGTGGTTCGAGTTCACGCGTAGTTTTTTTTTGCCTTCTGTCTGTTTCTCTCGTCCTTATCTTTGGAGCTCATTATTTCAGATATGACTTTATGAATGCTGTTCCAGTTGTTTCCAGATTCCAGCATGAACTCTATATTATTCCCAGGTTCTATGTCGTATGGCAACTTGCTTCTCTCTGTGTCCCACCTGTCGCAGTCGTAGATGGTGTGTGTCACGCTGTCATTTTGTCCGCAGTATTCACAGTAGCTGTCGGGAGCTCTCCCGATCTAGTGAAGATAATCCCTAAAACAGCCGTGTCCGCTGAGGACTTGGGTTAGATGGTAATTCAGCTCTCCATGCTTCCTCTCTACCCATTCTGCCACATCCCTTATCAGCAACCTTGTCTATTGACCCTTCTCGCTGGTTTCCCAGCCATTTTACCAAGCCCGGAGTAATTCCGCCCTTCCTATTTTCTTTATTTCTTTTTTGCTGATCGTAGTAGTTCCGTGACTGGCTGCGTAGATCTTAGATCTCTCCTGAACTAAAAGTTCTATTGTCGCTATTCCTGCTATAACTAGGACCGCTTCCCTGGAGATAGTTCTATAGGCACTACCGGTTCTGATCGCGAGTATTCTTTGGATCACTAGAAGCTTGCGTTTATTTCCATCTGCGTCCATAGCTGTCGCCCAGACATGGGCCGCGTAGAGCATAGCAGCGTGAGCCACCGTGGCTAGCAGTTTTCTCTTGCTGCTTCGCGGTTCTCCCACGTTGGACGTAAGCCTATCCAGCGCCGCTAGGGACTTAAGAGACCCACAAGACTAGACGGACAAGATTAGACAGACAAGACATACAAGACTAGACATATAAGACTACACAGACAAGATTTGACAGACGAGAGTAGACAGACAAAACTAGACAGACAAGACTAGACCCTCAAGACCAGACAGACAAGACTTGACAGACAAGACTAGACAGACAAGACAAGATAGACAAGACTAGACAGACAAGACTAGACATACTAGATTATACAGACAAGACTAGACAGACAAGAACAAACCGACACGACTTGACAGAAAAGACTAGACAGACAAGTCTACACAGATACAGACTATAGAGACCAGACTAGACAGACAAGACTAGACAGACAAGACTAGACAGACAAGATTAGACACACAAGACTAGACACACACGACTAGACAGACAAGACTAAACAGACAAGTCTCGACAGACAAAACTAGTTAGATAAGACTACAGAGACAGAACTAGAGACACCATACTAGGCAGACAAGATAAGAGAAACAAAAGTGGATAGATAAGACTAGACAGACAACCCTAGACACACAAGAGTAGACAGACAAGACTTAGTTTTTTGTTTGAATCGATACGTCAAAAACTAGTTTTGAATCCGTCTGATTCTCAGACTATAGAACTTGAGCTAATCCTAATAATTTAGAATCTGACCCAATCAGAAGGCGATGGTGCTAATCCACATCTAATACAAGGACGCGAGCAAATATAATGCAGTACGAGAGCAGCGTCATGACTCCGGTGAACGACTTGGTCCAGAGCGTAGTTGCTATCTACAACGGCCGCTTGAAAATCGACCGAATTTGCTGCGAGATTCAAGAGTTATCCAAGTATGGAATGTTGTACCCACCCGAAATTCTGGGCTTAACCGACGGGCAAGTCCAAGACTTAAAACTCGTGGACGTTTGGAGCGATAAATGCACGCCCACCAGCGGCTTCACATCCAACAAAGATCCCATCGGCAGGAGGAACGGCAAACAGCTCTCCATACAGATGCAAGACGTCTCAGGGCAAAACCGTTGAAGAAGCGAAAAGCCAAGGACCTGGTGCTGAGGAACCAAGCCGTGACGTTCAAGGTCGTTCAGAAAAGCCGACCTGCTGAAGTGAGCGGTGACGATTATCTATCGTTTTATCCATCGTTGTTGAGATTTTGACCGGTATGCAAGCCGCGTAGGAGGTCATCGACGCCAACACGGCCAAAATCTAGTTCGGTGGGAAGGAGATGTACAGGGATGGCAAAGTCTTTGGAGATTACGTTGGCAATATCGAGAATTCTAAGTGATTATGAAGTTATCAAAGCCTGGACAAGGAGCTCCAAGTCGTGAGCCGATTATGAATGAGGAGCACAGGAAGCAGATGATTCTTCATGCGTATAGGAAGCAGGAGGAGTTGAAGAAGATAATGGAAGACGACGAAGACAAGTACTTTGACTCCAAGTGGGCGGAAGGTGGCAACTTCAAACTAGCCTTCCATGGGATGGACAAGCTCTCCTGCAGGCCCAGAATATAACAGATTAATATATAGATTCGAGTTTTGTGCTGTAATAAAGCCTAAAGTTTATACTAGACTTCACTGATAAGACTAAAGAGACAATACTAGACAGACAGAACTAGACAGACAAGACTAGACAGACAAGACTAGATAGACAAGACTAAATATACAAGAGTAGACAGACAAGACTAGACAGACAACACTAGACAGACAAGACTAGACAGACAAGAGTAGGCAGACAAGACTAGACAGACAAGGCTAAAGAGATAAGATTTGACAGACAAGACTTGACATACAAGACTAAAGTGACAAGACTAGACAGACATAACTAGATAGACAAGACTAGACAAACAAGATTAGACACACAAGACTAAACATACAAGAGTAGACAGACAAGACTAGACAAACAAGGCTAGGCAGATAAGAGTAGACAGACTAATCGAGATACACAAGACTAGGCAGACGAAACTTGACAGTTCAATCAACTATTGTTCTAGACTAGACTAGACAGACTGGTCAAGACAGGCTAAACTGGACAAACTAGACTTGACAGACAAGACTAGACAAACAAGACTAGACAGACAAGAGTGGAGAGGCGACAGACAAGATAAGACTAGACCGACAAGCCTAGACAGAAAAGACTATAATAAAAAGTGGTTAGGGGGAAGCTCTCACTAACCCCCCTATTCCAGCTTGGCTTTTAGTATGTGCCACCACGGTATCGCATATTCTGCATTTATTCAGGGTGGGCAGCCCGGACGGTTGGTGAAAACCGCCCTAGTTGTTGTCTCCCCGACCAATATTCGAACCCGGGTTTCCCGCATTAAACGACGGGTGTGTTGTCAAGTACACCACCGAGAAGGACAGACAGGTAAGACTAGAGAGACAAGAGTCGACAGACAATAGTTGACAGACAAGACTAGATAGATGCGTCACACCAGTATCGCATATTTCGCATTACTTCAGGATGGGCGGCCTGGACGGTTAGTCCCGCCCTGGTTGAAAGTGCCTTTGCCTCGGCTGGAAATCGAACCCCGTTCTACCGCTTGCCAGGCGTACATGTTTCCAGTGAGCAACATACCCGCAACATACAACATATAGTGCAGTGACCCTACCGAGGTGGCCAGATAGACAAGACTAGACAGACATGACTAGATAGTTCTATCAACTATTAGTCATAAACATTTTTTTAGCTTTATTAATTTGTAATAAAACTGCTGTACATGTTTATGGTATAATAAAGTGATAATGTTTTTCGAGTCGCATTCGAGCCGGTGAAGACAAAAAACATTTTAAAATTCGTCTGACGTCAAAAGTCTTGTAGAGGTAATAAATTCCGATTTTAAACAATTTATATTCATTTAAGAACTACCTAATGTGTGATTTGTCTGATATAAGTGATTTATAAAAAACTATCTGATTTTTTAATTCACAAAAATCTTGACTAAACAACGTTGTATTATCTTCCTAGAAGAAATAAGTAGTACCAGATAGATAAAACAAGACTATCTAACATTGTCTTGCCTGTCAAGCCTTGTAAGTTTAGTCTTTCACTTTAGTTGTGTCAATCTAGTCTTGGAAGTCTAGCCTTGCCTATTTAGTCTTGTCTGTTTACTTCCGTCTGTCTTGTCTTCCCTGTGTAGACTTGTCTGTCTAGTCTTATTTATCTAATGTTGTATTTTTATTATGGGGACGTAAGCATTAGAGTTAACTCAAGTGTTCCCGTTGGTAATTACGAGCATCCTGTTATTGCTTTATAAATATCGTCAGAATGCCGTTGTCTCTGTTCTTTCAAGCATTTGATACCTCTCATTCCCCCTTTTCACCTCATGTGCTTAGGGCTTAGTTTGTCAGGCATTTTGTCAAATTTGCACTATATCTGCAAGTCCTCTCTGGGGCATTCATACCTGCTCAACGCATGGGTGAGGTATTAGTTTATATACTAGTATTTTCGTTCGGCCCATGCTATCATTCGTGGGAGTAATACTTTTGTCCTCTTCGTTCGTACAGCATATCCAGCGCTTTTACCTGTCCTAGAAAATGTTTTGTTTGGAAATTTTCCTTAGTTCTGTCTTCTGTCCGCTGCTGTGCTTATTGTACAGATCTGTCCTTTGTCATGAATTATATAGGTGCTATCCTGCTATCACGAGCACTGCATCAATTGAAACTGTCTTGTAAGCACTTCATACGCGTAGCACCTGCAAGGTGGACAGATTACTTTTAGTTGTCTCTTTTTGGACTGCGTTTACCCAGACGCCATAGAGCATTGCCAAGTGAGCGACCGAGAATAATATCCTTCTCTTGCTACGTTTTGGTCCACCGACATTCGGCAACATCTTTTCCGGTGTTTCTGTCTTACGGAACTGCCTCGTAACTGCTCGCATAATATTTAGTGTAAAACATAACTTGTGGTCAATAATGACTTCAAGGTATTAAACTACCTCCTTAGGCGTTATGTTTGTGCTTCTGACATTAAATATTATCGGCCGTGCATGCCTCATTCGGTAATGAGGCATGTAGCTTTCGTTTTTTAGGCAGCAGACTTAAGTCCTCTTTTCTCATCGATTTAACAATATGTGTAATCGCCCTATTAGCACGTTCATATACTCCCACTTTGTCTTTGCCTGGTACTACTAGAACAATATTATCAGTAAATGCGATTACTTTCAACACCTTCTGGTAGCTTCTGCCTAAGTACTCCATCGTACAGGATGTTTCACAGTGTAGGATTTATTACTAAGGCCAGTGGAACACCGCTGTACACTTCTCGTTCCAAGTCCTCACCGCCTGCATCGATAATGATCGTGTATATAGCTACGTACAAGTTTCAGCAGGTATGGGGGGAACACTCTATGTGTAGCTTCAACTATAATAGATTCACATCCCCTGTATTGAATGCAATCTTAACGTCTAGCGTAATAAGCAAACTAAGGCTTCCTCCATCACGTCCAGGATTCGCATAATAGCATCCACAGTTGAACTGCCCTATGTGAATCTATGATATTTTTGCTGAAAGATGTTTCCCTTGACCGAGCTCAGTATCTATCCTATATAGCAGGGATGGCGAACCAATGGCACGCGTGCATTTTATGGCACGCGACGGAATATTTTGGACACGCCACCGATCAAAACAGTTAGCATTTTAGTTCGAAATAACAAAGTTCAATATGAAGTGTTATATTATTAAGCGCGAATGATCCTACGCTACGGAATGATCTGCAAAATTAGGGAAATATAGCCACAGTTGTTGGATGTTATGTGGCTTTCAAAATTGATGTTTTTTACAGATATATGCCAACATTTCAATGAATTGAATATAAAGCTTCAAGGCACTAATAAAACAATAGGAAATATGCATGTTTTTTAATATACTTTTAATTCCCTGTTTCCACCGTTATAACATAGTAAAAAATATAAATTTTGCTTAAAAATGCAATAATTGATCAATAATTGTTGATGACGTCAATTACTACTGACAGTCAAATCCATTCTTTACTACAGCTGTTCTCATTTTTAACTTCACGTTTTTGACGTTTGTTTTCTAACCAAAAGACTGCAATGAAATACAACTGTAAACAAGACGAAATTGTTTACATGGTATGTTACGTCACTTTCGTTTTAACCAATGGTGTTGCGTTTTTCAAATTTGAATTTCTTTCGCTTAACTTGCACTATTATTTATTGCACTATTAATTTTAAGTATTTAAAAATATATTAACTACAAAAATAATGGTTTAGTTCAAATGTTCATTTAGTGTGCCATGCTATCAAAGTGACAAACACTCTATTTTTACGCTCCCTAATTTTTGAATAAAAATATCGATTATGAGCTTAAACCACTCCCAATGAAACATCGGCAAACCCTGAAGTAAAGCAGCAACTTCACACCCATAAAAACGGTGACTGTTCTAAACCCCAGAAAATCCCTGCCTGGTGTTTGCCAAGACATGTCTGAAACCGACGCTGGACATGACAACATGCGGGATGTTGGAAATAGGAGGTCTAAGAGGCGACTCCCTATCACTCAAAAAAATTCAGCCCTTACTCAAAACTTCGAAGATAAAGGAAATGCTTCTACCTCTAATTCTTTCGGAGTCAAAATGACGAGAGATGCGGACGTCACAATGAGTAATCCTAAAATGTTTAAGTGTCATTTGAATATAAAAGTACCGAAAATAGTGATTTGTATAATTTGCGAAGGTGTTTATCATGTTAATGATTTTAACAGATTAAATATGGGTAAATACATAAGTGATATTCTAGTGGTCTGCCCAGCCCACCACATGGTTGACCTTACCTCTAAAAGGGATATCCAAAACATTGATTTAAACGAGGATGCACGTAAGATTATAATTCAAATCAAACTGTATGAAAACGACAAGATGAATCAGGAGCTGCGGAGTAGTACTAAACCGAATGCAACAAGTGAAGGTACCCTTATGGTTGAAACTATCATTGATAATGAACTTCCTATACTGAGGGTTGAAAATGAACTACTGAAACAACTGAACCAAGAACTTAAAGACAAAAATGTATTACTGAAAGAACTAGTTGAAGAAAAAAATGCTGTAAGTAAAAGTAATCTCGTTAGTTATGCAGACATGGCTAAGATTGATAATAATAATACTAGGAAAGTCATACCTAACATCATAGTTAAAGCAAAAGATAAACCCAATCGTGAAGTAGATAAAAATGTTAAAAAACAATTACTGGACGATATCTCAGTACCTATCAAAAAAGTTTCAATTTACAAGACTGGAGAAGTTACTATTAAATGTAAAAACAAGGAGGATGTCAAAAGAACAACGGCTTTATTAAATGAAAAATTGAAAAATGATTAGTGGAAGTGCAGACTCTCAAATTACCTAGATTAAAAATATTTGATGTTCAAAATGATATGAATTTAAGTGACCTCCAAGAGGACATTAAAAACAGAAACCCATCCATGTTAAATAGTAATTTCTCTTTAATCTCTGAATTTACCAATGCAATGAAACAACGCACTGTGATCATGGAGGCTTTACCTGAAGTATACAGCACTGTCATAAAAAATAGTTTCAAAATATTCATTGGTTACCAGTGTTGTAGAGTATCCGATGATATCAATATAAACTTATGCTTCAAATGTGGACGTTTAAACCATAGCTTCAAAAATTGTATGAACAAGGTCAAGTGTCTAAAATGTGCTGGTGACCATCCAACAGAAAGCTGCAAATCTGAAATTCTTAAGTGTGTTAATTGTGAATTCTACAACAAGAAATATGGCCTAATTAAATGCACAAATCATTACCCAAATAATACAACCCAGTGTGAATACCTAAAATACAAAAGATACAAAATCTTCTAAATATAACTGATTACCCTACCTTACCAAAAATACCAAATTATCTTCGTAAGTTCCCAGGCCAAAGAAAAGAATCTTCCTTAACAAGAAACTTCTAATAACTAATATATAACTTCTTACAAAATTATGTCTGATTCTAATAATTACATTGAAGAGTCTGTTGATAATTTAAAAGACCTAAACTATTTTTTGAACGATTCTGGTTTACTTTTCTTACACGTTAATGTCAGGAGTTTAAACGCAAACTATGAAAAATTGGAATTACTGGTAACATCTCTACTAACCAAACCGCATGTAATCGTCTGCACCGAAACTTGGAACCTTATTTGCCCTAACATGTTCACATTAGAAAATTATACATGTTATTATAACGGTAGCTTCATAAACAAATCGGATGGAGTCGTCATTTATATTTCGAATTCTCTCGAGCAAACTACAACGACGGAGAGGGTGGGTAGGTGCAATTTTCTTTCCACTTGTGCTAAAATATCATCAAATAGTGTACTTAAAATTTCTGGTGTTTATAGGAAAACTCACCAATCTTGAATTTATACAAAATCTAAAAATTCATATGGAAAACAATACAACATTTAAGAACCATATTATAATAGGAGATTTTAACATTAACATTAACAATATTGATGTTCAGTCAGATTTATACCTAACTAACATGCTCGATATGAATTATATACCAATGTTTAACAATATTACTAGGCCAAATGACAACGGTGGTTCCTGTATTGACAACATGTTTATAAAATCTAAAGCCATAAATTGTAAATCTATCACACTTATGCAAGTTTTTGCTGATCATTATCCGATCTTCCTTACAATGAATCTTGATAAACAACAAAAAACAAGGGGAAAAAAATCATTTTTATGCTATAACAAATTAATACATAATTGTAATCGTACTGATTGGTCAGACCTGTTAGCTGTCACGGATCCTAATCAAGCAACTGAAAAACTATTATTAAAAATACAAAACTTAATCAAGGAATCTAGTTTTAAGAAGCTAGCGCGTAAATACAAACCTAGGACTGACTGGATCACGCCGGGCTTAATGAAATCATGTCGAACAAAAGAAAAATTATATAACACATGGAAGCGCGATAAAAATAATTTATATCTAAGAATGAAATACTTACATTTCTGCAAAAAACTTGATAAATTAATAAAAATTGCGAAAATAAATTTTGACACCAAAGAAGCTTCTTCCAAGTCTAAAAATAGTAGGGATCTATGGCAATTCGTAAATAAAAAGCTAGGTAAAAAGATAAATTCGGTCAATAACATAGATTATTTTAACAAAGGCAATCATAAGTTGACAAATACAAATGATATTGCTAATAACTTCGTTGATTTTTTAGTAATATTGGTTCAAATTTAGCTGCTAAAATCCCTACTAGTGCTGCTACAATTCACGATGGAATAAGTTATAATCCTAAATCCATTTTCTGAAAACCTAGTAATTGCTCTGAAATTATAAATATAGTAAACGATCTAAAGGAAAAAGCCGGTGCGGTTGATGGTATATGCACAAAAGTACTCAAAACTATAATCCCTATTATATCCAATATATTTGGACATATATTTAATATATGTTTATCAAAGGGTATCTGGCCAAATGCACTTAAATGCGCCGAAATATTGCCGATTTTTAAAACTAGTGATAAACACCATATGACTAATTATAGACCAATATCACTTATTTCTAATATTGCGAAAATTTTTGAAAAAATTATTCATGTGAGATTGTACTCTTTTGTTATGGATTGTAACATTATTAGTTGTCATCAGTACGGTTTTATGAGAAATAAAGGTACAAAGAATGCGTTAGCATCGATCACTGACTTTATATATGCTAATATTAGCATATATAAAGACGTAATAGATAGTATAGATAATAAGCTAATATATCAGTAATCCGACAGTTGTTGCTTTTCTAGACCTAGCCCAAGCTTTCGACACAGTGAACCATAATATATTGCTTAATAAATTATATAAATATGGTGTTAGAGGAGTAGCTCAGGACCTAATTACAAATTATTTAACAGATAGATTTCAGGTAGTCAAAATTAAGGATGTTAAAAGTAAAAAATGTAAAATTAAAATTGGTGTACCACAAGGAATTGTCTTAGGACCCCTACTTTTTATTATATACATTAATGATATGTTTAAAATACTACCTTTAAATAGTATAGCAGCTTTTGCTGATGACACAGTGGTTAAAGGTATAGGTAAAACATGGTCTGAAGCACAATCCAATATGTTATCATACCTAGACAAAATAGGTATGTGGTTACAAAATAATTATTTAACATTAAATGTGGATAAAACAACATACATGACTTTTGGCTGTTACAAAGACAGTGTACCTAATTTTTTTAAGTTATCCATTTATAATGAGAAAATTAAAAGAGTCAAAAGTTGTAAATATTTAGGGTTAATGTTTGACTGTCACATGAAGTGGAATATCCATATATTAAATCTTATAAGTAAAACTAGATACTTTTTTTTTATCTTTCATAAATTAAAAAAAATAATGTTTAAGCAATCACTGAAGATTATTTACCATTCTCTTTTTGAGAGTATTGTGAATTATGGAATTATTGCTTGGGGGGGAAGTTACAAAACCAACACTAATATCTTAGCTCAAATTCAATCTAAGCTCATTAATATATTTTCGGATGGCAAACGTGTTCTAGGATTTAGAGATACATTTATACTCGAGTCGTTGAGTTATCACTACAATAGTTGTAAATATGCGTATGAGAACTATACTGCCGTCCACTGTAGAAAGGCAGTAAGTCGAAATTTTCGAGTTTTGACATTTTTATATCGTTGGAATCAGAAAAAAAAGCTCTATTTAACTAAATAATCGTGAAAATTATTCAAAAATTGTAAAATATTTATTTTTAAGAAAATTAATTACTGCCTTTTAAAAATTCGTAGCTTTGCCACAGTGAAAAGGAGTAAAGCCAATTGCTGCCGTTTTCTTTTGTATACTATCAGTTTTTTAATTCCGTTAGTGGCCTTACTGCCTTTCTTTGTGGTACATAGTATGTGGTAATAGTCGGAAATAATAATATGTCTTAAACTTTGGTCCTTGTTTTCTCAGTTCGAGATTTTTTGACTTACTGCCTTTCTACAGTGGACGGCAGTATAGAGGGAAGTCTAGAAATAGAAGTATTCCGTTACCCAAAGTCAGTAAATCTATAGCATTTAAAAACTCCTCGATTGTGGCAATTAAACAATTCAATACACTACCTGATACACTAAAAAGAATAATAATAACAAAACAGTAAGAATAAAACTGAGAAATTGGCTTACAAATACTTCCTTTTATTAGACTTTTTGTTCTCTTACAATTTCAATATTTTGTTATCTCAAATCTTTTTCAATATTTTGTTTTCCTACAGTTTTCTTTTTAATACTCTAATCTTTGAGTCCTCTTATACCTTATTATGTTGTTTATAGCTTATGTTTGTGTATTTTATGTATACCTAATTCTTGTTTGTTATCTATAAAGTTTAATTATGTGAATAAATTGCTTCTCAGGCCTATGTACAGGTGTAACTCACCTCTATAGGTGCATCCTTATGTATTATATTATGTATTATGTATGTGTGTATATATATATATTGTATATCCTGTTGATAAATAAATAAATAAATAAATAAAATAAATAAATAAATGTCCGGTCAATGAAGATTTGGACCAAATTTAAATTTCATGCATATTTCCTATTGTCGTCATTACGCTAAACTGCGGATTCTCGGCAACGATATTATAACAAAAAACCTCAAGTATTTCCCAAACCCGAAGAAAAGTATCAACGATTTAGATGTACATGAGAAACCAGGCGAAGAAAGAGTTTTTGAATAATTTATTTCTGTAATTGATTGAAGCATCAAGGAATTTTCAGAAGATTTCAAAGATTTATCGGAAACACTCAAGTTTATTATGTATCCTGACGACACTACATTTAATAAACTGAACTTGCCCCAATTCGATTGGTTGGAAATTGAAGAATTTGAAATGCAGCTGATTGATTTCCAGTCTAGTTCAAAATGGACTCAAACATTTATTGAAACAAGGAAAGAGTTGGAAGCAATTGAAACAGAAAGATTGACAGCCGATATAAGTACAAATGCCAGTAACAACATTTTGGAAACATGGAATTCGTCTCCAGCCTGTCATTATTTTCAGAGATGAATAACATTAAAGACTTGCTTAAAACCGTTCTACAGATTACTCCAGTTCAGCAAGCAGTATATAGCAGCATATAGCAACAAAAATAACAATATATAGCAGCGCATTTTCCCTGAGAAGCCACAATGGTCGATAGGTCGAGGATGAGTTTGTCTAGCCTTGCCTGTCTAAACTGGTCTGCCTAGACTTGTCTGTCTAGTCTTGTTTGTCTAGTCTTGTCAGTCTAGTCCCGTCTGTCTAGTCTTGTCGGTCTAGTCTTGTCTGTCCAGTCTTGTCTGTCTAATCTTGTCTGTCTAGACTTGCCTGTCTTCTAGCCACGCGGTAACGGCTATTTTGGACATTGTCGAGAAAGTAAAAGCGAGACCAGGGCGGAACTGTCAAATATGTGCACTCATTATGTTATTGTAATGTTACGTGAGAAACGACTTTAACTCTGCATCCTGGCCGCACAAAATGACTGAAATATCTGGAAAAGTCATGTCCCCATATCTACAAAGGATGATAAGGAGCTACCTAAATAACCTTACGATCATACACTAAATAGGAAACGACGCAAGAGAATACAGCATCACCAGTGTGGTCCCTCAACGATCAGCACTGGGCCCCACACTCTGGAACGTGATGTTCGATGGAGTGCTCAAAATGACACAACCCGAAGGAGTAGCCACAATCGGATTTGCAGATGACCTAGCAATAGTCGTCACTGCGAATACAGAAAGTAGCCTGATGCAAAAAGCAAATATAGCCGTCGAAAAAATAAACTAAACGGTGACAAGTAAGGGGTTAAAACTTGCGCCTGAAAAAACATGTTTCTGAGCGGTAAAAGTAGGCGGTAGCGGTAAAAAACTCTCACCGATATCCTTTAGGATCCAAGAGACAAAGATCAAATCAAATGGGTAAAATATCTGAGAATCGTCATAGAAGAAGGATTAAACTTCTCAGCACACATAAGCAGCACTCCCTAAAAAGCTACATAAACCGCATACGCGCTACATAAGGCGATGCCAAACGTCGTAGTTCTAAAATGCAGCAAGCGCAGGCTGCTTACATCAGTGGCGCACTCCATCATGTTGTACGGGGCTCCTGTGCGGGCTAACGCATTGGGAAAGAGAAAGAAGCAGCAACTGGTCAAGGCACAAAGAAAAATGGCACTACAAGTTTGCAATGCATACAGGACGGTGTCTAGAGAAGCAGCTCTCGTAATCGCCGGCATCGTCCCCATCGAGCTAACTTCGCAAGAACGCATGTCTTAATACCTAGCAGGCCGAGACAAAGTCAAAAAGAACAGCCAGGCAAAATACGAGTACGAAATAGCAAAGAAAATGGGAGCATACAGAAAGGGGACAATGGACGAGATTATTAATCCCCGAGCCAATCAAATGGAAAGACAGAAAGCATGGAGAACCTAACTTCCACTTGACACAGATACTCACGGAACATGGATGTTACAAGGACTACTTGCACAGCATTGGCAGAGCAAGAGAAGCACAGTGTGACTACTGCGAAGGGGAAGACAGAGTGTATAACACCTTATTCGTCTGCGACGGATGGGAACGCGAACGATCAACGATAATGCAGGATGGACTGCTAGAACCAGGAACAATAACAGATCACACGTTAAGAACAGAAAAAAACTCAGACAACGTGAACAAAGCGATAGAAGACATAACAACAAAAAAGAAGGAATTATCGTCTTCCTTCGTTTATTCCGTCGTTCGAATTGTCGTTAGAGAAGCCGCAGAGATGAGCCTTCTGGACATACCCACTTGGTAGAATAGGACATACACCCTGCAGCAATGCGAAGCGCGGGTCCGGGGTGTCATGTTTTATGTTCTGTAGTATTGTTATAGTATAATAAAAAAATGAAAAAAAAGACTAGACAGAATAGACAAGGCTAGACAAACAGGACCGGACAGACTGGATTAGAAAGACAATACTTTTTTTCTGGTTTGGGGGAACCTCTCACTAAACCCCTATTCCACTTGGCTTTTTAGCATGCTCTGTACCCATATCGCATATTTCGCATTACTTCAGGGTGGGCAGCCTGGACGGTTAGTGCCGCCCTGGTAGAAATTGCCTCTGCCTCGGCTGGAAATCGAATCCCGTTCTACCGCTTGCAACGCGGGTAGGCAACATACCCGCAACATACAATATATAGTGCAGTGACACTACCGAGTAGGACAGACAGACAAGACTAGACAGACATGACTAGAGAGTAATAACTAATATTTATAAACATTTTTCTAGCATCATTATTTTGTAGTAAAACTGCTGTACATGATAATGGAATAACAAAATGATAATGTTTTTCGTGTCGCATTCGAGCAGGCGAAGACAAAAAACATTTTAAAATTCGTCTGAAGTCAAAAGTCCTGTGGAGGTGATAAATTCCGATTTTAAACAATTTAGATTCATTTAAGAACAACCTAATGTGTGATTTATGTGATATAAATGGTTTGCAAAAAAATTCAAAAGATTTTTTAATTAACAAAAATCTTGACTAAACAACATTGTATTATCTACCTAGAGAAAATAAGTAGTACTAGATAGGGAAAACAAGACTAACTAACATTGTCTTGCCTGTCAAGCCTTGTCAGTTTAGTCTTGTCACTTTAGTTGTGTCAGTCTAGTCTTGGCAGCCTAGTCTTTCCTATTTAGTCTTGTCTGTCCACTTCCGTCTGTCTTGTCTTGCCTGTCTAGACTTCTCTGTCTAGTCTTATTTATCTATTCTTGTATTTTTATTATGGGGACAGAAGCATTAGAGTTAACTCAAGTGTTCCCCTTGGTAATTACGAGCATCCTAGTATCGCTTTATACATATCGTCAGAATACCGTTGCCTGTGTTCTTTCAAGCATTTGTTGCCTTTCATTCCCCAGTTCACCTCATGTGCTTAGGGCTTAGTTTGTCAGGCATTTTGTAAAATTTGCACTATATCGGCAGATCCTCTCTGAGATATTCATACACGCTCATGCAATGAGGTGAGGTAGTAGTTCATATACCAATATTTTCGTTCTGCCCATGTTATCATTCGTGGAGTAATGCTTTTGTCCACTTCGTTTGTAGAGCATATCTAGTGCCTTTGTCTGTCCTAGAAAATTTTTTGTTTTTCAATTTTCCACAGTTCTGTGTTCTGTCTGCTGCTGTGTTTATTGTAATGTTCTGTCCTTTGCAATTAATTCTATAGGTGCTATCCTGCATCAGTTTCTGTGAAACGTGAAAAGATACTTTTAGTGGTCTCTTTTTGGAACGCGTTTACCCAGACACCTTATAGCATTGCCAAGTAAGCGACCGAGAATAATATCCTTCTCGTGCTACTTTTTGGTCTACCGACATTCGGCAACAATCTTTTCCAGTGTTGCTGCTATCTTAGAGACATGATATTTAGTGTAACATAACTTTTTGACAATAATCAGATCAAGGTATTAAACTACCTTCTTGGGCGTTATGTTTGTGCCTCTGCCCCTTACTATCGGCCTTGCATGCCTCATTCCGTAATGCGGCATATAGCTTCCGTTTTTAGGGGGCAGCCTTAAGTACTTTTACCACATCGATTTAAAAATATTTGCAATCACCCTATTAGCACGTTTCAATACTCCCACTTCGCCTGTGCCTGGTACTACTACAACAATATCATCAGGAAATCCGATTACTTACACCTTCTGGTAGCTTCAGCCTAAGTACTCCATCGTACAGGATTTTTTACAGTGTAGGATTCATTACTGAGGTCAGTGGAAGACCTCTGTTCACTTCTCGTTCCAGGACCTCACCGCGTACATCGATAATGATCGTGTAGATAGCTACGTAGAAGTTTCAGCAGGTATACTTTTTACATTTTTTGTGTTTTTTTACACTTTTTATATTTAGTTTACATGTTTAGCCACATTTATAACAGGTTCCCATGCTGCTGTATTGCATGTAATCTTTAAATATAAGAAAACTGAGGCTTGGTCCACCACGTCCATTATTTGCATAATTGCATCCACTGTGGGATCTGCTCTCCGCTGAATCCATGCTGCTTTTTCTGAAAGATGTTTCCCTTGGCAGAGCTCAGTCTTTATGCTATGTAGCATTAACCGTTCTATCATTTTCCTGAGCAGGCACAATGGTCGATAGGATGGGTTTGTCTAGCATTGTCTGTCTAATCTGGTATGCCTAGTCTTGTCTGTCTAGCCTTGTCTGTCCAGTCATTGTCTGTTTAGTCTTGTCTGTATAGTCTCGTCTGTCTTCTCCTGCCTGTCTAGTCTTGTCTGTCTAGTCTTGTCTGTATAGACTTGCCTATCTTCTTGCCACGCGGTAACATCTATTTTAGACATTGTCGAGAACGTAAAAGCGAGGACGGAACGGAACCGCCAAATATGTGCACTCATAACGTTGGTCGTGAGAAACGCCTTTAACTCTGCATTCTGGGAACATAATGAGTGAAATATCTGGAAAAGGCATGTCCCCATATCTAAAAAGGATCATAAGGAGTCCTATCATAAGGATCATAAGGATACCTAAACAACCGTACAATCATACATGAAATAGGAAACGACGCAAGAGAATACAGCATCACCAGTGGGGTTCTTCAGGCATCGGTCCTGGGCCCCACACTCTGGAACGTGATGTTCGATGGAGTGTTCAAAATGATACGACCCGAATTAGTAACCACAATCGGATTTGTAGATGACCTAGCAATAGTCGTAACTTGAAAGACAGAAAGGAGCCTGATGCAGAAAGCAAATATAGCTAAGATGTCAAGTCAAAAATTAAGGTAAAAGACAACTTTCACCGATATTCTTTATGATCCAAGAGACGAAGATCAAACCCAAGGAATGGGTAAAATATCTGGGAATCGTCAGAGAAGGAGGATGAAACTTCTCCACACACATAAGCTGCGCTGGCCAAAAAGCTACAGAAACCGCATACGCACTACAAAAGCTCGGAGGTCAAAGCCAAACGTCGGAGGTCCAAAATCCAGCAAACGCGGGCTGCTCAGCTCAGTGGCCCACTCTTTCATGTTGTACGGGGCTCCTGTGCGGGCTAATGCACTGACAGAGAGAAAGCAGCAGCAACTTGCCAAGGTACAAAGAAAAATGGTACTACGGGTATGCATATCATACAGGACCGTATCTAAAGGCGCAGCTCTCGTAATCGCTGGCATCGTCCATATCGAGCTGACTTCGCAAGAATGCATGTCTTGCTACCTAGCAGGCCGAGACGAAGAATGAGACTAATTCAACTAAGAATGAGAACTTAATGAGACAAAGTCAAAAAAGAAACAGCCAGGCAAAATACGCGTAAGGAATGGAAAATAAAATGGGAGCATACATAAAAGGGACAATGGACCAGATTATTAGTCTCGGAGCCAATCAAATGGAAAGACAGAAAGCACGGAGAGCCCAACTTCCACCTGACACAGACACTCACGGGACATGGATGTTTCAAGGACCACTTGCACAGCATTGGACTACTTGCACAGTGTAAGAGAAGCACAGTGTGACTATGTGACTACTGCGAAGACGACAGCGTGTACCACACCCTATTCGTCTGCGACAGATGGGAACGCGACCGATCAACAATAATGCAGGATGGACTGCTAGAACCAGGAACAATATCAGCCAAAGGAGCCAATCAGAATCAGACCCAAAAGGAGGAAGATGATAAGTTATAACAAGCCGCAGAAAGGAGGCATCTGAAAATACCCACTGGGTAGAATAGGACATACACCCTGCAGTAATGCGCAGATCGGGCCCGGAGTGTCACGTTTTATGTTCTGTATTATTATTATTACATGATAAATAAATTTAAAAAAGACTTATCTGTCTTGTTTTGTCTGTCTAGTTTCGTTTCTCTAGTCTTGTCTGTATAGTTCTGTCTGTCTAGTATTGTCAGTTTAATCTTGTCTGTCCAGTATTATCTGTACAGTCTAGTTTGTCTAGTATTGTTTATCTGTACTTGTCTTTCCATTCTTATCTATTCAGTCTTGTGTGTTCTGTTTGTTCTGTTTACCTAGTTTTGTTTGCTTAGACAAGTCTATCTAGTCTTTTTTGCCTAGTCTTTTTTGTCTACTCATGTCTCTCTAATCGTCTCTATTTCGTCTTGACAATAGTCAAAACTAAATAGAGTAATTGTAATAACAATGAATTCAACATAATTTCGTTTGATAAATTTCGAAAAGACGTTTGCTGCAGAAGAATGTGTACTAGATTGTTGACCTGGTCGATAGAAGTGGGACCGGAACCGGAGACAACTGTAAACACGATTTCCCATGCGAGCAAGTAATCGGACCACAGAAACCGAAACGTCTGTGACGCACTCGTGAACCGACTTAAAGGGAAACGGCAATAACACAAAGTGAAAGAAAAAGTCAGAACAATAACAGAAATACCATCAAATTAAATTGCATTATTAAATGTTGAATGAATCTGTTAGACGTCATGGAATACGATTTTTGAATCAAGACTAAACAGATTGGACTAGACAGAAAAGGCTTGACAAACAATACTACGCAGTCAAGACTAGACAGACAATACTAGACAGACAGGGGTACATAGACAAGAGTAGATAGACAAGACTAGACAGACAAGATTAGACAGATAGGACTAGAGAAATGAGACTAGGGCGACGGGTTTAGATAGGGAAGACTAAACAGACAAAACTAAACAGACTAGTTTAGACAGACATGACTAGACGGACAAAAGTAGACGGACAAGCCTAGACAGTCAAGACTAAACAGACAGATCTGTTATCTGATAAATAAAATTACACAGCTAAGACGCACAAGACTACGCAGCGAAGACCATATAGACTAGACACACCTGTGCGTTGTTTTTAATCGGGTCTTGTCTTATTGAATCTACCCATTCTTGGCTTCTCATGTCCTGGAGTAAGAACTAATCATGTGAGTTCTAATCATTTAAGTTTAGTCAATGAAAAATGTTTCTTGGAATTTCTTAGTTCTATTGGGGCTTAATTGTATTGAAATTTGTAGGTAGTGTGTAATTTATATACGCCTAGTCTCATTAGACATGAAACGTTTAGTAATGGAAATCTTGCAATTGAAGCTTGTTTAGCAATAAATTGCGGTTTGGAAACTACGCAGGATACCCGAAGCACAAGGAAAACTATAAAGAAAATATTAAATATTACTATTTTTTTGATGAAACTGTATCAAAACTATCTCTACTAAAAGTTCTAAAAATTCAATAAATTCACAACTTTTCTAATATTTCGTGTATTTTCTGTGGTCTAATAGAATTAAGAGAATTTTGATTTTTTCTAAAAGAAACTACAAAACTTTCTAATTTATGATGACATTTGGTGTGTAACCACTGAATCGATATTTCTCAAAATTGGCATCCGTAAACTACAAACTAATATAGCTGCTCAAAATGAATTCGAGAGTATATTTTTGAGAAATTTTAATTTGAAATGTGTATGTTCGATGGAGCAAGACATAGTATAATTTGAATAACTTGTCTATGATGTCTAATGGGTACTTGGGTACTTATTAGGGATGTTGTGGATGCCGAATTTTTTACATCCGCGGATGCGGATATATGAAGGCTCGCATCCGCGGATGCGTATGCAGATGGAGATCTTGAGATATTTTATATGAAACTATATGGGTGGATAAATAAAAGTATTTTTTAATATTTTTATCAAGTTATTACTAATTAAAGTTAAAAATTGGAGCATTATCTTCTTCTTCTTTCGAATAGGCCTACTTTGGACCACGCTTGTTCAACTGTTGGGCTTTGACCCTTGCCTAGTTTTGTCGCATTTTCTGCCGGTGTAACTCCTTTCTCTCTTCTGTCCAGGGGGTACCTTTCCTTCGAGGTTTTTCCTGAAATCCACGGACTTCCTTTAGGGTGCGTCTCACAGACTGTCTGTTTTTGAGATCTGTTATTCCCAGTTCTTTAATAACCTTCTCGGTCTCTGCCAACCAAGTGGTACAGACGGTGAACAGACGGTTGGCAATCTTGAAATGTGGCCATAGAAAGCTATTCTTCTTTTCCTTGCACAGTCAGAGAGCATCTCAATATGTTCGTAGAGCTCAGAGTTATGCCGTCTTCGGAATTCCCAATCTTCCTTTACCGGGCCTAGGATCTTCCTGAGGATTCTCCTCTCTCTGATTTCTAATTTCTCTATTAGACCACTTCGGTTCAAGGAAAGACACTTCATGGCATATAGGGCTTCTGGTCGTAAGACTGATGTGTAGTGCTTAAGTTTCAGGTTGCGTGACAGGCATTTCTTATTGTAAGTATTTTTAGTCAGCCGATAGGCTATTTCTAACTTGCTGACTTTCTTGGATAATGATGCTCTTTTTGAAATTTTTCAGTCCTCTTGATGTTTCCCTGTTCTAGTAACATCTCTCTGTTTTCTTCTCTTATGTTGGTGAAGAATTCTTTTCTCCAGCGACACTTGAAGACCCACTTTGGCAGCCTGTTTTCTGAGACAATTTACCTGCATTGCCATCTAAGGAGAATCAGCAAACAGTGCCATGTCATCTGCAAAGGCCAGGCAATCTACAACCAGTCCATCGTTCTTACGTCCCAGGTGGATACCACTCTGAGCATTGGAGCATTATATTTAATAAAAAGTAATATTCCGCCTTTTCGGGGCCAAGTCTGTTACGCAGAGGTTCATAAATTAAACCCGCGATCCTGAACAATTATTCGCTAGGAACATTGGCTGGTGATGTCAATAAAAATCTGCGTGCTATTAGTGACAGCACGGCAGCAATCAAATCGCTGAAAATGGGAAAGCGCCAGGCATCGATCAAGTTACCGCTGAGATGATTAAAGCCGGAGGCAACATTTTGTTACAACGGCTTTACGACCTCCTACTTCAAATCTAGCATTTGGCACAAATACCGTCAAAATGGAAGAAAGCGATCGTTGTCCCTATATTAAAGAAAGGCGATAGCCGGAAATGCATTCATTACCGTGGCATCAGCTTTCTATCAAATGTCGGGAGGGTATTTATGAAGATCATTTAATCACGACTACAGAAACATCGAGAGGAAACAAGTCAAGCAGGATTTAAGCCAAATTGTGGCTGTATCGATCAAATATTCGCACTTCGCCAGTTGATGGAAGAAAGTATTCGGTGTGAAAAACGGACAATTATCGTCTTTATCGACTTTAAATCTGTCTTCCACTACAGCCTTCTTTATGGTCAGTATTGAAAACAGAGCATGTGCCTTTAAAAATTATACATCTTCTACAAGCGGCGTACGACGGTTCAACCAGATGTGTACGGATCCAGAACGAATTATCGGACGGTTTTCTGATCCAAATGGGAGTTCGACAGGGAGACGTCTCTTCCCCACTGCTTTTCAACGTGGTTATAGACGCTATTATGAGGAAAGCATTCTATGATCGACGAGGCGTCCTATACGATAACACCAACTTCATTTCCGATCTGATGTTCGCTGATGATATTCGCCTATTTTTGCCGATACAAATGCCGATGCAACAGATATTCTCTATAACATTTCCCGGATCGCCAAATCCTATGGACTGAAAATAAAAGTGGACAAGACGAAAGTCTTGGCGACGGACGGATCGCAGGCCAATGTTCATCTTAATGGTACTCAAATCGAACACGTGACAGAATTCAAATACTTGGGCTCACTGGTACAAGAGAAGAAAATGGCTTCGGCCGCTGAAATTCATTGGATTGGTCAAGCATCAGCAGCGTTTGTGTCGCTCAAATGCTGCATAGGGAAAAAGACAAACATATCCAGTAATACCAAAATTCGTCTATTCCGGACGCTCATCCTACCAATTCTTTTGTATGGAGCAGAAACGTCGACACTACTTCAATCAGACCTCAACAAACTCGAGGTGTTCCAAATGCGTTGCCTAAGACAGATTATCGGTGTTTCAATTCGCGATCGCCTGCGGAATGAGGAAATTGGAGCTAGATGCGATCAGCAACCACCTGTTTGTATTTGTGGAACACATACAAACATGCCATCTACGATGGTTCGGTCACATTTGCAGAATGAATGAAAATCGGCTCCCACGCAAACTACTCTGGCGGAAGCGGCCGCCTGACTGGAGGATTCAGCGATTAGCGCCAAAGAAGATATGAATAAAACAAGTAGAAGTCGACCTCAAGAACCGACGACTGGACCTCGATGAGGTCAGGAATATTGCGATTGATCGGAAAGTGTGGAAGCGAATCGTGAATGAAGCGAAAAATCCAGCGGCACCGACAGCAGCGTATTGGTTACGAGAACGTCCTCGACAATCGCCAGCTACGGATTAAAGAAGAAGAAGAAGAGCTATTAGTGATAATAGTTTGAATTCTTGTCGATGAACGCTCCACCATTTAAGACGATTCTCGTCTACATTGTCTCTTTTTTTAATACGATTAATTACTTTTTTAGCACAGCTTCAGTGTTGCCATTTTATGGTGTTTCTTGACTCTCATATTCTCTTACCGAATCCAACATCTTAGCAAGATCGCTATTTAAGGATGGCTTTCTGTCCGAACCTGGTCCTAGTTGTTCTGTGTCTTTTTTAGAGGAATCTGTCATTCTCATTCTTTTAGTCCATTCAGAATTAAAAGAACCGTCATTTTCATTATTTCTCATTCTCGTTTTATTTAACCTTTTCCTCAGTCACTGGTGTAAAACCCTTGTGTTGATAGCGAGGGTCTAAGTAGGTGGCGATGATATATAAATTGTTCTATAGCAAATTGGAAAACTTTATTGAAAGTTCACTTTTCAGAATCGTGACGACCTGTCGAATTCGATCAATGTTCTGATCTTGTTAAACAGTCATCAACTTTTTTTTCAAGCATTTGAATTTTTGGAATTAATAATTAAATAAGGGCATGAGGGCTGCTTAGTTCCTGTGTGGCTTCCCCAAAAGGTTTCAATAACTCAAAACAACTTTCAATGATTTTCCACTCTTCTGGCAAAATAGTATTAATCTCACTGTCATTGATGTAAAGACTTAGGGCAACCTTTAAAAAACGCTGGAATTTGTAAAATGTACTGTTCCATCGCGTTATACAATTTTGCAACAATCTTGCAACATCTTTGAGATGATGTTGATTGAGTGTCCTGCATTGCTTGCAGTTACTTCTGACTTATAGTGGAATGATTGAAATGAGTCGAAAATATCTTACATTTGTGACTATTAAAATTATTACGTTTAAGACCACAAGAAAATAAAATGCGCATGAACATCCGCAATGATTATTGCGGATGCGGATGTCCAAATCGATGCGGAAGCTCCGCAATTGCGGATGCGGAGCGAATGCGAATTTTCGCTAGATCCCTAGTACTTACGTAAGTGGACGTGTAGTCGACGCAGGGAAAAGTACCTCGCGTGTGAATCGAGGCAGCACGAACGTCGTATACACTAATTGTAAGTACATACCAAACGTGTCATCCGTTTGTGGGTCGTTTGGTCTCGCCTTGCCTCGCCACAGGTATGTACCCACCCTAACTAGAAAACTAGGAATCCAATTTATCTCAAAATTGGCACTTACAGATTTCTAATTTTTACTACAATAGTTATCAAAATGTGAGAAAATTTCGATGTTTTTGAGAAATTTGCTTCTTTTTCGAATATTTTGAATACTGCTTTAACATTTCTTTGCAAGAACCAAATTTGGTAATTAATTATATAATTCCAACGTTATTTCCTCTTTTTACTGATGGTAAACCATACTAACTATAGATTTAAACTTATCATACAAACTTATTTAAAACAAAATATAGTCTGAATATATAAACATATTCAACCTGTTCGTAGCTCTATAATATTAAGTTCTAATTGACAACTATTTATACAGTCACATAGACAATGCCTACTCAAAATTGAAAAGTTATAATAACATCCACTTTGGGACAGCTGTACTAATTACATCAAGGGAGAGACACGGAAATCTTCTGTTACTCTTTAGCACACAGCGCTCAAGATGCATTGTGTGAGCCTTTTGCTACGTCAAAGCAAGTAACGAGAAAGGTCAAGAAATAATATGTAAGGGGTTGAAAGCCATTAGGTCTTAACCTTTCTCGTTACTTGCTTTGACGTAACGAAAGGCTCACACAATGCATCTTGAGAGCTGTGTGCTAAAGAGTAACAGAAAATTTCCGTGTCCCTCCCTTGATTTAATTAGTAAAGCTGTCCAAAAGTCGATGTTATTATAACTTTTCAATTTTCTGTAATATTAAGTCTTATTAAGACTACAAAACAAATCACAAGTTGAAACTACTTCCGTCCTTGCTAATAGGGCAGGCAGGATATTGAATTATACAACAGATTTGTATGTTATTACTAGCCCCAGTCCACTTTTATGGCACGAAACGAAAACTAGATAAATAACATTGTTTTTAAGATCATATCTTACTATTTAAGTGAATAACCATCATGCGAACGCCTCATGCATGAATGGACGGAATTTGACGGTTATGGAAAAAGACACGAACTTAGCAGGTTATTGATTTAAATGACAATTTACTATAGGTGAAAATCATAAAACCACCGCTTTTGGAGGTAACCTTGTCCAGGTGCAGGGGCTTAGTTTCGCGCTGACCCTTTGGACGGCTCTGACGTGAAGAGGTTACTACCCAGGCTACTCGTGTCGGAACGGACACTGGGTGCCGAACAACTAAGAACAGCGCCGTCGTTTGGATTTTTAGGCCCCGGGCATATATATTGAGGTGGGCCCTCCAGTAAATAAAAAAAGTGAATAAACAAATAAATTCCTTAATTTTTAATACATTCAAGAAAGGAACATATCGTCGCTCCAGATGAACAGGGTATTAACTCAAAAAAGCCTGAAGATCGGTTTGAAGTTTTGAAATCAATATATTTCCATTACTGTAAATAATTGGTTAACCTCTCTTATAATATCTTTTAAACTATTGATTAACGTTTATTGATAACGTTTTTGTTCACTTCATGATTCAATTTTGCTATTACTGAGCAAAAAAAAAGAAATTCTGCAGGCAAGAAAATAATGAGTACAAACGAACGATATGTAGGTATAGAAGAAATATAATTTAATAATATATTAATATAAAAGATAAACAAACTTGAACTTTATTTTCCCTGCTTTAATTTCAGCAAAATGGAGGGGTTCCCAAGATAGGGGGGCACAGCCTTTGTGCCCCCCCCCCCCTAGCCTGTGGGCCCCGGGCTTTCGCCCGATTGACCGATGCTAGCGAGGCTACTGACTAAGAACTTCCAAATCCGAGGAGTTCGCAACCGACGAAACAGTTTTCTGGCAAAAACTGGGTGCCCCAGCTGGTGATCTCTTCTTACTCTATCTTGTCAAGGCCTCTCTTGGCCTCACACTTGTAAACTTCAGACCATAGGGCCGTCTTTATCCTTTTTTCGCCTTCAAAACCCCCCAATCCAAGCTGTTAGCTACCATGGTGATGGATGAATGGCACTGGGGTAATTTCAGTGTAGATAACGGTACACCCGGGAAAAAGGGTCTCCCGGTAACCATAGCCTTACTCCTGGAGGCGGGGCTCTACAGGGGTGGACCAACTTATTTCTCTAGCTACTTATGGGACCAAAAATGGAGACGGAAAAAACAACAATAAAAACAAAACCAACTACAGGGGAACATCCTAAGGATGTAGACCTAGTAGGACAACCTAGAGCAGAAGCAGGGACAACTACCCTGTCTTCGGCTCAAAGGACGACAGCAGGAAGGGAGGACAGACCAACCACGGCACAAATAAAAGAAGAAACTGAAAGGAAATGGCAGGAGAAATGGAATGAACTGCAAGATAAGGGTGATTGGGCCAAAAAAACTGATCCCGGATATAATAAAGTGGACAAACAGGAAACATGGAGAGGTGGGACACCACTCAAATTCTGGTTGGCCATGGCTTGTTTTGCAGCCTACCTCAAACGGTTCCATCTGAAGGTATCGGAAGATTTCACCTACTGTGGGGAGGCAGACAAAGAGAAACATACCGCTTTTTACTGCCCCCGCTGAACAAGTGAAAGACTTGAGATGGAGGTACACACAGGTGAGAACTTAACCAACAGCAACATGACGGCACTCCTGTTAAGGAGTGATGAAGACTGAAAGGATGCAGAAAAGGGTATGAAGAAAATTATTGATAAAAAGGAAGAGGAAAAAAGAAGAAGGAATAAACAACTAGTGTAGAAAGAAATATTAGAACAGACCTCCCTTGAAGAAATGCTTTTGCGATGCCGAGGGATAAAGGGAGTATTCCAGGGGGATTATTCGATCCAGCTAGTGCTGGCGAAGCCCCCCCCCCCAAAAGGAACGTCTCCCTCTCCTAGAGCATCACCTCCGAGGGAAAGTGGTTCATCCACTAGACCTACTGTAGATGATGACACAAACCTTGCTGTCTCTAGCGTTCAAAAACTAGAGGTAACAAGTAAACAGATAAGGGTATCTGGGGCACAACACAAGAAGTCGATTAAGGAGGCTGAAAGAGTCCAACTTGATCAGCAACCGCAATTGCCTAGTAAGCCAACGGTAGGGAGAGACACACCAGCTGGCACTGATGCCAGAAGGGGGTCTGGAACTGCTGCAAACAAAAGAATGAGACTAGAGTGTAGTACTCCGTCGCCCAGACGGGGCTAAGCTCAGGTCCGGAGGTCAGGTCAGGTTAGAAACCCAGGGCCCCTAGGCACTTATATTATTATTACTACATCATTTTTGCCCATATGGACAGTGTTTGAACTTAAATAACTCATGATGACACAAGTTTCACTTCTTTCCCTCCTTTTTCTTCTCTTCCCAAAATCTCTTCATCCTTTGACTGTGCTCCTGTTTCCTTTGTTCTGTCGACAATGTTCCTATCTTCCTTTCGCTTACTAAAAATTTGGTATTCTTAATTTTGCTTCTGAATTTTTTCCTGTCTTCTATCATTTGTTGATTGATCCTCAATTGCTTTAAGTCATCTTCTATTTCATGAAACCAATTTGTTGTCCTACTTAAACTGTTTACTATATCAAAGATTTTTTTTGTAAGTCATTTATTGTTCATTCTCTGTATGTGCCCATAGAAAGTTAGTCTTCGTTTTCTAATGATATCTGTTAGTCTGTCTGTGTGTTCATATAGCTCTTCGGTAGGTCTTTTCATCCATATCCCATCTCTGTGTACTGCTCCAAATATTTTTCTAACAATTTTGCGTTCAATCTTTTCTGTTTCTATGATGCCAGATGCTCCAATTGTGGTCGTTTCTGACGCATACAATGCTTCAGGCAATACAACTGTTTTGTAATGTCTGAGTTTGGCCTGCCTTGATATGCTTTTCTTATTATAATGTGACCATGTAAGTTTATATGCTTTCTGGAGTTTTTCCGTTCGTTTAATGTTAGACATTTTGTTTGATCCTCCTATTTGTATATATTCCCCTAAGTATTTAAATTTTTCTACTCTTTGTATAGATCCATAAGTCGTATGTATGGTATGTACATTGTTGGTATGTCGTTCCATGTATTCGGTCTTCTCATACGATATCTGCAAACCGGTTTTAGCGGCTATTTCATGTAATCGCTCCAGTGCTTTCTTTGCCTCCTGTATATTATTGCTTGTTATGGCAACGTCATCTGCAAATGCCAAGCATTTAATGATTGTTTTTGTTTCGCGTGTTCTTCCTAGCTGTATGCCTTTCACTTGTTTCTCCCACCGCTTAATAATTTTGTCTAAGACCATGTTGAACAAAATTGGTGAGAGGCCGTCTCCTTGTCTGACACCTGTGCGTATCTCAAAGGGTTCTGAGATTTCAGCCATGAACTTGATCTTTGAGGTGGTGTCCGTGAGCGTTAGTTGTATTAGTGTTCTGTTTTTTTTGTCAATGCCATATTCTTCCAGTACTGCAAAGAGTGTTTGTCTATCAATGCTGCCGTACGCTTTTTTAAAGTCCACAAAGGTATCTACAGTGTTATTTGTCTGTCTGACTTTCAATATTGTTCTTAGGTTCCAAATTTGTTCGATGCATGATCTCCCTTTCCTAAAACCAGCCTGGTATTCACCTATTTGGTGATCTGCTTGTGGTTCTAGTCTGTTCAATAACACTTTCGAGAATATTTTGTAAGTGACTGGCACTAGTGAAATACCTCTGTAATTATTTGGATCTGACTTATCACACTTTTTATGTAATGGGTGGATCAAGGCACATTTCCATTCCTCTGGCATTTTTTCTGTGATCCAAATGTCTGTAATG
Organism: Phosphuga atrata; assembly: GCA_944588485.1. Classification (NCBI taxonomy): domain Eukaryota; kingdom Metazoa; phylum Arthropoda; class Insecta; order Coleoptera; family Silphidae; genus Phosphuga; species Phosphuga atrata. The sequence continues at coordinate 16,102,801 of OX155902.1, read as the reverse complement.
ATCTTATAATTTGTTTTTAAGATGTCTTTATCTTGAAGCTTCCACACTTCAGCAATAATGCCATCTTATCCTGCTGCTCTGTTATTTTTCATTTGTTGTATGATCTCCTCTATCTCCTCTATTGTAGGTGGAGTAGAATCAGGATTGGATGTGGTTTTTTGGAAGGTCATTTTTTCCTTGGGTTCTTTACAATTAAGAAGAGTACTAAAGTATTGTTTCAGAATTTTACAGTTTTCTTTAGTGTTCGTTTCCAAGGATGATAACCCTTAATATTTTCTTTGAATATTCTGTAAAAATTTCTTGTATTATTTCTCTTAAAATCTTCTTCAATTTCTTTTAGCCTGTTGTTGTCGTGTGCTCGATTTTCTCTTCTAATTTCCTTTGATGATTTTTTTCTGAACTTCGTGAAATTCCTTCCATGTTTCGGATGTTCTGTTACTACTGAACTTCATCCACGCCTGTGTTCTTTTCTCAATGGCTTGATCACAAGTTGCGTTCCACCACCTATGTTTCCTTTTTCTGGGAGGTTGCGCCCAACGCATTGCCTTCTGAACTGAGGTCGCAAGATCTGTCCAAGTGTATGTTGGATGACTATTAATTTCTTCAATGATTTGGTCTTTGTTTATCCGCAAATATTCTGGATCAGGCTTGACTATTTTGTTTTTTACTGTCTTTTTCTGTCTTGGAATTGGTCTAATCTTAACTTGTAACAAATAATGATCTGACTCGAAGAACCCTTTACGCGTTCTGACATTTAAAATTTCCAGCGTATTTTTGTTAGAAATGGCCACATGATCAATCTGGAATTCTGCCCATACGGTGTTAGGTGCTTTCCATATTGTAAGTTTTCGTCCTAGCTTTAGAAATTGTGTCGACATAATTTTGAGATAAAAATTTTGACAATATTTTATGAGGTGCTCTCCATTTTTGATGGGGCGATAGTGAGCTGAATAAGGGCCTGTGATTTGTCTGTATTTTCTCTCCTTACCTAATTGCGCATTAAAGTCTCCCATTAAAATTTTAATATGCCTTTCTGGTATGCTGTTGGTTACTTCTTCCATGTCTTCCCAGAAGTCTTGAACTTCTTGTGGTTTCTTTCTGTTATGCTCATTTGTAGGTGCGTGTGCATTGATAATTGTGTAACCTTTATTGCCTGATTTGAAGGAGAGTGTGCAGATCCTTTCTGATATTGAATTAAAGTCAACAAAGTTATCCACGACTGATTTGTGTACTGCAAATCCCGTCCCAAACAATGATGGTGTACCTCTTCTGACAGCAGGTTTACCTTTATAAATCCTATAATTTTCCGTGTTGAAATGATTTTCGTCTGGAAAACGTGTCTCCTGAATCGCAAGAATTTTTATTTGAAATTTTTCTAACATATCTGTAAGTTGTTTTAGTTTTCCAAGTTTGAAGAGAGTATTCACATTAAGAGTGCCAATGTTGTGCTTGCGTAGAGATTTTGAGAAGCTCCGTCTCTTCTCCTCATGATGTTCCTGGTCCCCCAGAATCCGATGACCAGGAAAGTCCAGCACGGTGACTGGGGCCTGGGGTAGCAGATTTTCCTTTTCTTCCATCATGATTACTTCAAGTTGAAAGTGGTTGTGGTGATCTTTAAGAAAGATCACGATGATTACAACTAAGGTATTGAGCCTTAGAGGTTGCCTCTTGATGTTTTCTAGCTAAGAGCAGGCATTTCCTCCTACTCTAAACATATAGGTTTGAGTTTGCGTTCGCGTCTGTTGTTTCAAGCCTCTTTTACGGTGTATTAGGTCGAAATGGAGGGAGAGCAAAAAATACGTTTGTCACTTTGACATTAAAAAACAAACTTATATATAAAAAAGGCACACCACAAAACTTTCCTCAACCTACTTTCGTCAACAACTTGGTCGACAAGGGCGTTGTTTACGTCACGTGTGCCGACGAAGAATCGAAGGGCTGGCCCGAAAGGCTCCTTAAGCAGGTGGCCAATCCGACACATATGGGACCAGACGACCGCCGGATTATCAAAACATTCCGAAATTATCAGGATTAAAACAATATATATATATATATATATATATATATATATATATATATATATATATATATATATATATATATATATATATATATATATATATATGCCTTGAAGCCAAGCTTGTCAGCCATCGTTTGTCAGCGTAACGCCAAAGCTCTTCTAAAAATTCTTAAGACAATTGTAGAGTAGAGCTCTAGCTTGGTCCGAATAGCGAATCATGTTTTCCGAATTTAAGGCTGTCCCCTTCGACTTTATTTCAGCTGTGTGCGAGGTTTATATTCGACGTGGGACAGTGGAAAGAAAAGACACGTGTTTCCCCAGACCGCCGGATTACTGAACGTGCCGGATGAACCATCCCCCGGATTATCAAGATTATACTGTGTATTCAACCTGTTTGTATGTCTATAATATTAAGTCTTATTAAGACTATAAAACCGAAAGTGGACTAGTGCTAGTAATAACATACAAATATCTTGAAACAAACGGAACACAGCCTGAATATATAAATATATTCAGCCTTTCCGGAGATCTATAACAATTATTGAGTCTTTTTAGGACTAGAAAAACAAATCTCACATGAAATTTCTAAATTATTTTATCGTATTTATTTTGTAAGTTTATTTAATCATGTGAGATTTGTTTAGGTAGTCCTAAAAAGCCTCAATAATTGTTATAGAGCTCCGGAAAGGCTGAATATATTTATATATTCAGGCTGTGTTCCGTTTGTTTTAAGTTTGTTTGATTATTTATAACGTAGGATGGTTTCACCAATTCTATCAATCAAATATCTGTTGTATAATTCAATATCCTGCGTGGTATTAGCAAGGGAAGTATTAGGTATTTCAACAGTTCCAACTTTGCAACTTTGTCAATTTTTTTTTTCTTGAGCTCAAAATAGTCTAATTTTCGAAACTTTCCAAAACCGCAAAGCGATTATAATCCATTTATACATTTCCAATTGCGTTGATAAAGATGGAAATTATATAATTACATTATTACAGTAATTTTTACTTAATTTATTGCTGGTATAGTAATAGCTTACAATTAAAACTTGACTTTATACTCAATATTACAACAATTATTGCAATAAAATATTTAAATATAGACAAGAAATTGATGCAAATATGAACTTGTTTTAGCAGTTCTTGTCTATCTACTGTTGCATATCTGAATACTCGTATCACCCTAATCATCGTCTCATTAATTTTTCTCCCTAGTCTCATTATAATCTTCCCCCTAGAATTAATAATCTTTTTCAATAATCTCATATATCCAAAGCTTATAAATAATTTTATAAATCCATCAAGAATATAACAACAAAGATGTGAAAGTGATAAATATTTAAACAAATTTTTGGGTTAAAAATTTTCTAGGAAAACAAAGCCAATTTTAAATTAATGTTTTGCCAGAAAATATGGAATGTTAATAGGTTTTTCTTGCTAAAACCTATTAACATTTGTGAATTCAAAAACAAATAGGAATTCTCTCTTGGAAATTATTTTCGTGTCCAACATCAAGATGGCAGAGAGAGGAACTTAAAAATTCTTCCAATTAGCATAATTAACATTTCCGAATAAAATCTTATTTGAATTTTAAATTCTTTAAAATACGTAAATTAAATTTTAAACATAAAATATTACGAGTTTTAATAGATTTTGGAATATTAAATTAATTCAGACAATTAAATTTTAATTGATTTCAGATATATATTCTGGCAAATTTCTGCCCAATTAGAATAAAATATTTACTATCTACCTAATTAAATTAATTATAATAGAAACTCTCAATTAATCCAATTGGGTTCATTAATTGTTTGGTTCACATAATTGAATCTACGCCTTTAAACTTAAATATTTGGAATTATATTTCACAATATCTAGTCTAGATTAGACTAAATTATTTATCGTGTTAGTCGATGTACAATATGTTCTAGCAGTTAACTAGTTGTATTTATTTCGAAGCTAAAAACGTATTATATTATGGCACCAACTACAAAAACAAATTGGTAATTTAGTAAAAGACCAAAGGATATCACGTAGGCTATGACGTCAAAGATGACCACCAATGGTATACAAATATTTTCGGTAAAAAAATTACATAAATTATTAAGTTGGCTTAACAAACAAGTTTATTATGTACGATAATGTGTCTCTGCACTATAGTCTAATAGATTTTATAGTTTTGGCTTTTATAGTTTTTAGACAAGACTAGGCTGACAGGTCTAGAAAGCCAACACTAGATTGACAATAGACAAGACTAGACAAGACTGGACAGATAAGATTAGACAAGCAACAGTAGACAGACAAGACCAGACAGACAAAATCAGAACGAACTACGCGAGACTAAAATAAATAATAGAATAGGATGGTTACGACCTTTACTATGTGGAAATCCATACTTACACAGAATTGGAAAATTCACTATGTTTCAACCACACTTATCCGTATGTGCGGGACGGAACTGCGGATCGGATGGAGCATGGGCTCCAGGATGTGAGAGAGGGCACCAGTCGAGGGAGACCCACTCCCAGACTGTCGCCAAAAAACAAAGGCAAGATTTTCAGTATCATCGTTAATACCACCAAGCCAGTGAGCCAAGGGAGACCCGCTCCCAAGCCGGCTTCTATCAAAAAGTGAGGACAAGGTGACCAGTAACATCGTTATTCCCAACAAGCCCGCAACTTAGCAAGAAGAGACAAAAGGGCCCAAGGAAGGTAGGAAGAAGACGAGATGTAGTCAAGGTAGACTCGACGACGCACTGAGACAAGGTCTCAGTGGAGCCGGGGTGAGATGGTATCTGAGCTTCTTAGCCGACTGTCTACAACCCGAGGAAGCTAAGAAGAGGGCAGTAGAGAAAAGGTGGGACCTACACCGCAAACGAAAGGAGCTGCCAAAAGAGGGGCTGATTCTATCACGCCCCAAGTTAAGGCAGCTAAGAGACAGAAGGGGAACGTCCAAACTGGGACAACGAGAGTGGTTAGCTACCCCAGCTGCCCTCCCAAGGCCTCTGGACCGAGCACCAGCTACGCCACCACCGTCAAGGTGGTGAGGGTTGGTGTGATGTCCAGAGACTACCCAAGGAATCCCCTGAGTAAGTAAGACATGTCTGCTCTCGAGCAGGCAATAGTGAAGGAGACAGTCTCACGAAGAACAATTTGAAGGAATCCACTTCAAACTGGGACTTGTCATTGTCTACTGTGCAAACGAATAGACGCTAAATGGCTGATGACGAGAGCACCTATCCTAAGATATTGGTAAGGCGGTGCTCTGTTGGCAAAATTGGGTTATGATATCCCCAAGCCAAACGTCATCACTATGTTCCTCCCTAGGAGCGGGGACCAAACCCCGTAGGCCTCAATCAATTACCTCAGGGCCCAAAACAAAGGACTTTACATCCTCGAATAGAAAGTCCTTGGGTGCGGGTTGAAAGTCAAATTCCTAACGTTGGAAATTGACGTAGAGTCTGTTAGAGATATAGCGGAGGCCAATCATAGCTTCTACTATAGGTTCGGGAAGATTAAAGTCCATGGTCCGAAGAATGACGCCATAGAAAAAGCAGATGTAGAGGTAGTACTGGCAGCCACAGCGGGCCCTCCCTCGGAAGTTACGGCCACAACAACGGCTACTTGCGGGGTGGAAGAGACAGCAATGGCGGTCACTCTCTCTGCTGAAGCCATAATGGCCGAGGCAGAGAACGAGGAAGTCAGCCCGAACTACTGGGAGAACGACTTTGTCCTCACACTCGTAGACATCATGAGCAGTCCAGCCATGTAACTAACTAAATGTAATTTATTTTAGCAACCTATTTAGTTCAGTTGCTACATCATAAAAATTAAATTGAGTTGGAGTTGCGTCCAAGGCGACGTCCAAATTGGGCAACGACGTTGACGAACGTCCTGTTAAACTGAATACGTCTCTTGGTCCTGCCGGTCTTCTTCTTTTTCTTCTCTTGTATGTCTACTTTCGGTGTCTGCGGATGTCTACGGAAACAAGATGTTGTTCTTGTAGGGACAGAGGAGGACTTGCCGCCTCCTGTTAGAAAACAAGAATGACCAGCAGGCGCAACAAAATAGCCCAAGTGAACATCCATCATCCATCTAGCCAAGAGAGCCTCGGCTGTGATGACTAAGATATTCACAAAACAACACCTTGGGCTAGTGCTGCTGCAAGAACCCTGGATATACGGAGGTGAGATTAGAGGTCTCAGCAACAGAGAATATAAGTTGGTATGGGACAGCCGTGAGGTCCCTAGAACTTGCATTATGGTAAGGAAGGGCATTATTTACTTATGTCTTTCAGAATTTTTAACGCGGGATTTAGTTCCGATCCTGGCCCTCATCACCACCACGAAGTAGTGTTCGCATCAGCATACTTATCTGGTGATGGTAACAGCATACCACCCATAGAGGTATAAAAGCTGGTAGAATACTGTATTAGGAGAAGGCTGCCACCATCTGAAAGCTGCCACCTTGGGATGTGACGCGAACGCCCACAACGAGATGAGTGGCAGCACGGGCACTAATAAGAGAGGTGAGTTACCTTTGTCGTGGTGGTGAGTACGTGAGAAGGAAAGAAGAAACAGTTGAAACTCGAGTTTGGTTAAGTGTTTAAATTTATATAACTGTGAATAACAGGTTATATAATATTTTTTATTACTCATCCATTAAAAGTATTATCTTGGCGCACGTTTTTTAGTGCGAGAAATGCCACTTTCGGTTGTATAACCACATAACTTGGGTAACGCATGCAAATATTCAATATCGCCAGGTTAACTTAAAAAAGCAATTAAATTTATAAAATAAACACAATCAAGACCTCAATATTAAAAAAGTGACGTGAAAGTTTAAAAATAAGTAATTGAAAATAAAGAAAACGTTTAAAAATAAGTGTAAATTCTATGGTTATACCGCAGACTGAGGAGAGTTCTTATGACGAATCCGCACCACCGGAGACAAAGCAAATTCTTCCGTTTTGATTATATTTTTTTGGATGGCACCTGGATCCCAAACTTGTAAGATACATTCCCTCGCATGGGTAATAAAGCAACACGGTTGGTATTGTCAATTGCGCTCTCAAAATGAGCGAATGTGCGCACTCACTCCGTCCGTGCGCTCAATTTCGCTATCATGTCCAATTAACAACCTACCGCCCCACAGTAGTTTGGATTTTAAAAAAGTTGACCAAAAATACAAAGAATTTTCAGATTTAAACGTGAATTAGTATATAGGGGTTTTCCAGGTTTTAATTTTTAAATTCAAAATGGCGGATGCAATATGGCCGAGTACTTCATTAAAAATTGATATGAATTTCATATAAATTAGTATATGAGGTTTTTCGAGGTAACTGATTACGAATTTAAAATGCAATTTTAAAATTCAATATTACAGTTCCAATATGACCGAGCACTTCTTTAAAAATTGTGCGGAGTTTCATATAAATGGGTATGTAAGGGTACTCAATATTGGTAATAACAATTAGAATATTACAATTTCGAAATAATAAACAGTTAATGTTGCAGTTATTATGGAAAAATAACCATAAATGAAGAAAATAGGGAAAAAATTGTACTAATCAGTCGCTATCACTGCCGGGATAATTATCATGTTCGAAATCAAAGTCAATATCATGCTTATCAGAAATTTCTAGGAAACTTTTAGACTCATCATCTTCAGGGAAAAGCAAAAGCTCCAGGGCCTCTGAGGACAATTTTTTTCCTATATTTATTTTTAAAAACCTATTTTTTTTACCTATTGTTTCATTTTTCTCAAGCTCGAAATAAGTGGATCCGAAGATACAAGGAGCCAATGCAACATCCTTCATTGTATTTATGTTTTTTTCTGGAAAATCCTTCACGATATTTTTTCTGCATCCTTATTTCTGGCTTCCTGATAAAATGTTCCTCCAAAAACTTGCATTGAGTTTAAAAGTCTAAGTTCAAATCGTTCCTAAAGAAACAAACAATTTTCCAGGCGCGCCGCCATTCCGGCCGGCGCTTCGTATTTCTAATCTCACATGTACAGAGGCAGACATGGGCAAGATTTTCATCTATATTCTATTACAAAACATCGTAATCTATATATTTTATATCTCAACTTCTTAAGCCCCACTGCAGTGATAACTTTTTTGCTAATTTACGGAATTTTTTTCACTAGAAAAACCATTATGTAGACTTATCTTTTACATGATTTCTAAAACACGCGAGTATAAATTAATGAAAACGTTATATATTTAAAAAATCTACATACCTTCCTTTTAACACCATACATAAAACAGAAATGAAAAAGGACACTCTAGTAAACAGTTACAAGCATTTGAATTAACAATTATATTTCCGAGCCGGTACACTTCTTCTCGCTCAGGGAAAAAAGATATCCCACTTTTCTTTAGAATAACACACAACAAAGTATTCTTTACAAGATTCTTCAGTGACATTTTTTTCGATTTTTGGATAACTTTTTTCGGATTCAGACCATTGTCCGCCCTTGTTACAAAATATAATATTACATATTTAGTGTGGTTAAAACATAGTGATTTTTTCAATTCAGTGTAAAATAAATAAGATGGATTGGACAACTAACTTACTCTAAAAGTTATAATGAAGTTTGAATACCATACTTGAGAGACTAATTTTGTGCAGATAATTTTTTGTTGGAACTGCGTTCTAGAATAGTTTCGTGAAATTTACATCAATAAATAATAAATAATTTTGTTTTCGCAATAAATGAAAAAAAAAACTACAAAAAAGTTACTGTGAAGAAAAAACCGTAATAATTGCTGGTTTTTGTGAATTTTCTGAAAATAAAATTTATTTAACAAATCAAGTTTTAAATTAATGCTAATTAAATTAATCCAACTATAGTTACTAATATAAATAAACTAATATAACTAATCAGTTAATTATTGTTCACTAATTCATCCAAAATAATTAACTTAAACTAAATAATTTTAACGTTTTAGTCCAGGGATGCCAAATAGATTTTTTTAAACGTGTTCCTATCCAAAAAAACTTCTGAAAAAAATAGAGTGAACAGAGGGTTGATTTTTAATGAAATCGCAATTTTAAGGTACTTGGTGTACCAAAAATCTGGGTGTACCCAAATCTTCCTTACTCTAGTCAAAATCTATTACCAGAATCTCATAAAATACAATATCTAAAAAATATAATAATTAATAAAATTTATTAATTAATAAAATACAATTATTAATAAAATATAATTATTAATAAAATATAATCAATAATAAAACCTACACTTTAATACAATCCTTAATTATCTTTGAATAAAGTACATTATAGAAGCAAGATTATAAAACCATTAATTATTTTAGAATTTTACCTGAATAGATTTGAATTTACGTACGTGTTGGACACCGAACAAATTAAACTACGCACCGTTTTTTCTGGGTAACGAACTAAAACAAATAATCCAAAAAGTTCGCGAAAATATTTGCAGAGCGAAAACACAATGCGTTTATTAAAAAAAAAAAACGCTTTGCGATAGGTTATATATTTTTTTTAAGAATTCTGAAACTATCGATAAAATCCGCGTGTCTTTGACGTCAAACATTCGCCTTAAAAATTCCTCAAATAGTCGTACACAGACACACACACATATCTATACAAATTAAAATCAAATTATGTACTAGCTATCTGTATAAAAAAGGATTAGTGACAGAAGAATGTGCAGGATAAGAAAGCTAAGCACTAGAACGTACAGGTAAAGCTAGATACAACTATAAGTACTAGAAGGATAAGACTAGACAGCCAAGACTAGACACACAAGACTAGACAGACAAGACTAGACAGACAAGACTAGACAGACAAGACTAGACAGACAAGACTAGACAGACAAGACTAGACAGACAAGACTAGACAGACAAGACTAGACAGACAAGACTAGACAGACAAGACTAGACAGACAAGACTAGACAGACAAGACTAGACAGACAAGACTAGACAGACAAGACTAGACAGACAAGACTAAACAGACAAGACTAGACAGACAAGACTAGACAGACAAGACTAGACAGACAAGACTAGACAGACAAGACTAGACAGACAAGACTAGACAGACAAAACTAGACAGACAAGACTAGACAGACAGGACTAGACAGACTAGACAGACAAGACTAGACAGACAAGACTAGACAGACAAGACTAGACAGACAAGACTAGACAGACAAGACTAGACAGACAAGACTAGACAGACAAGACTAGACAGACAAGACTAGACAGACAAGACTAGACAGACAAGACTAGACAGACAAGACTAGACAGACAAGACTAGACAGACAAGACTAGACAGACAAGACTAGACAGACAAGACTAGACAGACAAGACTAGACAGACAAGACTAGACAGACAAGACTAGACAGACAAGACTAGACAGACAAGACTAGACAGACAAGACTAGACAGACAAGACTAGACAGACAAGACTAGACAGACAAGACTAGACAGACAAGACTAGACAGACAAGACTAGACAGACAAGACTAGACAGACAAGACTAGACAGACAAGACTAGACAGACAAGACTAGACAGACTAGACAGACAAGACTAGACAGACAAGACTAGACAGACAAGACTAGACAGACAAGACTAGACAGACAAGACTAGACAGACAAGACTAGACAGACAAGACTAGACAGACAAGACTAGACAGACAAGACTAGACAGACAAGACTAGACAGACAAGACTAGACAGACAAGACTAGACAGACAAGACTAGACAGACAAGACTAGACAGACAAGACTAGACAGACAAGACTAGACAGACAAGACTAGACAGACAAGACTAGACAGACAAGACTAGACAGACAAGACTAGACAGACAAGACTAGACAGACAAGACTAGACAGACAAGACTAGACAGACAAGACTAGACAGACAAGACTAGACAGACTAGACAGACAAGACTAGACAGACAAGACTAGACAGACAAGACTAGACAGACAAGACTAGACAGACAAGACTAGACAGACAAAACTAGACAGACAAGACTAGACAGACAAGACTAGACAGACAAGACTAGACAGACAAGACTAGACAGACAAGACTAGACAGACAAGACTAGACAGACAAGACTAGACAGACAAGACTAGACAGACAAGACTAGATAGACAAGACTAGACAGACAAGACTAAACAGACAAGACTAGACAGACAAGACTAGACAGACAAGACTAGACAGACAAGACTAGACAGACAAGACTAGACAGACAAGACTAGACAGACAAGACTAGACAGACAAGACTAGACAGACAAGACTAGACAGACAAGACTAGACAGACAAGACTAGACAGACAAGACTAGACAGACAAGACTAGACAGACAAGACTAGACAGACAAGACTAGACAGACAAGACTAGACAGACAAGACTAGACAGACAAGACTAGACAGACAAGACTAGACAGACAAGACTAGACAGACAAGACTAGACAGACAAGACTAGACAGACAAGACTAGACAGACAAGACTAGACAGACAAGACTAGACAGACAAGACTAGACAGACAAGACTAGACAGACAAGACTAGACAGACAAGACTAGACAGACAAGACTAGACAGACAAGACTAGACAGACAAGACTAGTCAGACAAGACTAGACAGACAAGACTAGACAGACAAGACTAGACAGACAAGACTAGACAGACAAGACTAGACAGACAAGACTAGACAGACAAGACTAGACAGACAAGACTAGACAGACAAGACTAGACAGACAAGACTAGACAGACAAGACTAGACAGACAAGACTAGACAGACAAGACTAGACAGACAAGACTAGACAGACAAGACTAGACAGACAAGACTAGACAGACAAGACTAGACAGACAAGACTAGACAGACAAGACTAGACAGACAAGACTAGACAGACAAGACTAGACAGACAAGACTAGACAGACAAGACTAGACAGACAAGACTAGACAGACAAGACTAGACAGACAAGACTAGACAGACAAGACTAGACAGACAAGACTAGACAGACAAGACTAGACAGACAAGACTAGACAGACAAGACTAGACAGACAAGACTAGACAGACAAGACTAGACAGACAAGACTAGACAGACAAGACTAGACAGACAAGACTAGACAGACAAGACTAGACAGACAAGACTAGACAGACAAGACTAGACAGACAAGACTAGACAGACAAGACTAGACAGACAAGACTAGACAGACAAGACTAGACAGACAAGACTAGACAGACAAGACTAGACAGACAAGACTAGACAGACAAGACTAGACAGACAAGACTAGACAGACAAGACTAGACAGACAAGACTAGACAGACTAGACAGACAAGACTAGACAGACAAGACTAGACAGACAAGACTAGACAGACAAGACTAGACAGACAAGACTAGACAGACAAGACTAGACAGACAAGACTAGACAGACAAGACTAGACAGACAAGACTAGACAGACAAGACTAGACAGACAAGACTAGACAGACAAGACTAGACAGACAAGACTAGACAGACAAGACTAGACAGACAAGACTAGACAGACAAGACTAGACAGACAAGACTAGAAAGACTAGACAGACAAGACTAGACAGACAAGACTAGACAGACAAGACTAGACAGACAAGACTAGACAGACAAGACTAGACAGACAAGACTAGACAGACAAGACTAGACAGACAAGACTAGACAGACAAGACTAGACAGACAAGACTAGACAGACAAGACTAGACAGACAAGACTAGACAGACAAGACTAGACAGACAAGACTAGACAGACAAGACTAGACAGACAAGACTAGACAGACAAGACTAGACAGACAAGACTAGACAGACAAGACTAGACAGACAAGACTAGACAGACAAGACTAGACAGACAAGACTAGACAGACAAGACTAGACAGACAAGACTAGACAGACAAGACTAGACAGACAAGACTAGACAGACAAGACTAGACAGACAAGACTAGACAGACAAGACTAGACAGACAAGACTAGACAGACAAGACTAGACAGACAAGACTAGACAGACAAGACTAGACAGACTAGACAGACAAGACTAGACAGACAAGACTAGACAGACAAGACTAGACAGACAAGACTAGACAGACAAGACTAGACAGACAAAACTAGACAGACAAGACTAGACAGACAAGACTAGACAGACAAGACTAGGCAGACAAGACTAGACAGACAAGACTAGACAGACAAGACTAGACAGACAAGACTAGACAGACAAGACTAGACAGACAAGACTAGATAGACAAGACTAGACAGACAAGACTAAACAGACAAGACTAGACAGACAAGACTAGACAGACAAGACTAGACAGACAAGACTAGACAGACAAGACTAGACAGACAAGACTAGACAGACAAGACTAGACAGACAAGACTAGACAGACAAGACTAGACAGACAAGACTAGACTGACAAGACTAGACAGACAAGACTAGACAGACAAGACTAGACAGACAAGACTAGACAGACAAGACTAGACAGACAAGACTAGACAGACAAGACTAGACAGACAAGACTAGACAGACAAGACTAGACAGACAAGACTAGACAGACAAGACTAGACAGACAAGACTAGACAGACAAGACTAGACAGACAAGACTAGACAGACAAGACTAGACAGACAAGACTAGACAGACAAGACTAGACAGACAAGACTAGACAGACAAGACTAGACAGACAAGACTAGACAGACAAGACTAGACAGACAAGACTAGTCAGACAAGACTAGACAGACAAGACTAGACAGACAAGACTAGACAGACAAGACTAGACAGACAATACTAGACAGACAAGACTAGACAGACAAGACTAGACAGACAAGACTAGAGAGACAAGACTAGACAGACAAGACTAGACAGACAAGACTAGACAGACAAGACTAGACAGATAAGACTAGACAGACAAGACTAGACAGACAAGACTAGACAGACAATACTAGACAGACAAGACTAGACAGACAAGACTAGACAGACAAGACTAGACAGACAAGACTAGACAGACAAGACTAGACAGACAAGACTAGACAGACAAGACTAGACAGACAAGACTAGACAGACAAGACTAGACAGACAAGACTAGACAGACAAGACTAGACAGACAAGACTAGACAGACAAGACTAGACAGACAAGACTAGACAGACAAGACTAGACAGACAAGACTAGACAGACAAGACTAGACAGACAAGACTAGACAGACAAGACTAGACAGACAAGACTAGACAGACAAGACTAGACAGACAAGACTAGACAGACAAGACTAGACAGACAAGACTAGACAGACAAGACTAGACAGACAAGACTAGACAGACAAGACTAGACAGACAAGACTAGACAGACAAGACTAGACAGACAAGACTAGACAGACAAGACTAGACAGACAAGACTAGACAGACAAGACTAGACAGACAAGACTAGACAGACTAGACAGACAAGACTAGACAGACAAGACTAGACAGACAAGACTAGACAGACAAGACTAGACAGACAAGACTAGACAGACAAGACTAGACAGACAAGACTAGACAGACAAGACTAGACAGACAAGACTAGACAGACAAGACTAGACAGACAAGACTAGACAGACAAGACTAGACAGACAAGACTAGACAGACAAGACTAGACAGACAAGACTAGACAGACAAGACTAGACAGACAAGACTAGACAGACAAGACTAGACAGACAAGACTAGACAGACAAGACTAGACAGACAAGACTAGACAGACAAGACTAGACAGACAAGACTAGACAGACAAGACTAGACAGACAAGACTAGACAGACAAGACTAGACAGACAAGACTAGACAGACTAGACAGACAAGACTAGACAGACAAGACTAGACAGACAAGACTAGACAGACAAGACTAGACAGACAAAACTAGACAGACAAGACTAGACAGACAAGACTAGACAGACAAGACTAGGCAGACAAGACTAGACAGACAAGACTAGACAGACAAGACTAGACAGACAAGACTAGACAGACAAGACTAGACAGACAAGACTAGACAGACAAGACTAGACAGACAAGACTAGACAGACAAGACTAGACAGACAAGACTAGACAGACAAGACTAGACAGACAAGACTAGACAGACAAGACTAGACAGACAAGACTAGACAGACAAGACTAGACAGACAAGACTAGACAGACAAGACTAGACAGACAAGACTAGACAGACAAGACTAGACAGACAAGACTAGACAGACAAGACTAGACAGACTAGACTAGACAGACAAGACTAGACAGACAAGACTAGACAGACAAGACTAGACAGACAAGACTAGACAGACAAGACTAGACAGACAAGACTAGACAGACTAGACAGACAAGACTAGACAGACAAGACTAGACAGACAAGACTAGACAGACAAGACTAGACAGACAAGACTAGACAGACAAGACTAGACAGACAAGACTAGACAGACAAGACTAGACAGACAAGACTAGACAGACAAGACTAGACAGACAAGACTAGACAGACAAGACTAGACAGACAAGACTAGACAGACAAGACTAGACAGACAAGACTAGACAGACAAGACTAGACAGACAAGACTAGACAGACAAGACTAGACAGACAAGACTAGACAGACAAGACTAGACAGACAAGACTAGACAGACAAGACTAGACAGACAAGACTAGACAGACAAGACAAGACAGACAAGACTAGACAGACAAGACTAGACAGACAAGACTAGACAGACAAGACTAGACAGACAAGACTAGACAGACAAGACTAGACAGACAAGACTAGACAGACAAGACTAGACAGACAAGACTAGACAGACAAGACTAGACAGACAAGACTAGACAGACAAGACTAGACAGACAAGACTAGACAGACAAGACTAGACAGACAAGACTAGACAGACAATACTAGACAGACAAGACTAGACAGACAAGACTAGACAGACAAGACTAGACAGACAAGACTAGACAGACAAGACTAGACAGACAAGACTAGACAGACAAGACTAGACAGACAAGACTAGACAGACAAGACTAGACAGACAAGACTAGACAGACAAGACTAGACAGACAAGACTAGACAGACAAGACTAGACAGACAAGACTAGACAGACAAGACTAGACAGACAAGACTAGACAGACAAGACTAGACAGACAAGACTAGACAGACAAGACTAGACAGACAAGACTAGACAGACAAGACTAGACAGACAAGACTAGACAGACAAGACTAGACAGACAAGACTAGACAGACAAGACTAGACAGACAAGACTAGACAGACAAGACTAGACAGACAAGACTAGACAGACAAGACTAGACAGACAAGACTAGACAGACAAGACTAGACAGACAAGACTAGACAGACAAGACTAGACAGACAAGACTAGACAGACAAGACTAGACAGACAAGACTAGACAGACAAGACTAGACAGACAAGACTAGACAGACAAGACTAGACAGACAAGACTAGACAGACAAGACTAGACAGACAAGACTAGACAGACAAGACTAGACAGACAAGACTAGACAGACAAGACTAGACAGACAAGACTAGACAGACAAGACTAGACAGACTAGACAGACAAGACTAGACAGACAAGACTAGACAGACAAGACTAGACAGACAAGACTAGACAGACAAGACTAGACAGACAAGACTAGACAGACAAGACTAGACAGACAAGACTAGACAGACAAGACTAGACAGACAAGACTAGACAGACAAGACTAGACAGACAAGACTAGACAGACAAGACTAGACAGACAAGACTAGACAGACAAGACTAGACAGACAAGACTAGACAGACAAGACTAGACAGACAAGACTAGACAGACAAGACTAGACAGACAAGACTAGACAGACAAGACTAGACAGACAAGACTAGACAGACAAGACTAGACAGACAAGACTAGACAGACAAGACTAGACAGACAAGACTAGACAGACTAGACAGACAAGACTAGACAGACAAGACTAGACAGACAAGACTAGACAGACAAGACTAGACAGACAAGACTAGACAGACAAAACTAGACAGACAAGACTAGACAGACAAGACTAGACAGACAAGACTAGGCAGACAAGACTAGACAGACAAGACTAGACAGACAAGACTAGACAGACAAGACTAGACAGACAAGACTAGACAGACAAGACTAGATAGACAAGACTAGACAGACAAGACTAAACAGACAAGACTAGACAGACAGGACTAGACAGACAAGACTAGACAGACAAGACTAGACAGACAAGACTAGACAGACAAGACTAGACAGACAAGACTAGACAGACAAGACTAGACAGACAAGACTAGACAGACAAGACTAGACAGACAAGACTAGACAGACAAGACTAGACAGACAAGACTAGACAGACAAGACTAGACAGACAAGACTAGACAGACAAGACTAGACAGACAAGACTAGACAGACAAGACTAGACAGACAAGACTAGACAGACAAGACTAGACAGACAAGACTAGACAGACAAGACTAGACAGACAAGACTAGACAGACAAGACTAGACAGACAAGACTAGACAGACAAGACTAGACAGACAAGACTAGACAGACAAGACTAGACAGACAAGACTAGACAGACAAGACTAGACAGACAATACTAGACAGACAAGACTAGACAGACAAGACTAGACAGACAAGACTAGAGAGACAAGACTAGACAGACAAGACTAGACAGACAAGACTAGACAGACAAGACTAGACAGATAAGACTAGACAGACAAGACTAGACAGACAAGACTAGACAGACAATACTAGACAGACAAGACTAGACAGACAAGACTAGACAGACAAGACTAGACAGACAAGACTAGACAGACAAGACTAGACAGACAAGACTAGACAGACAAGACTAGACAGACAAGACTAGACAGACAAGACTAGACAGACAAGACTAGACAGACAAGACTAGACAGACAAGACTAGACAGACAAGACTAGACAGACAAGACTAGACAGACAAGACTAGACAGACAAGACTAGACAGACAAGACTAGACAGACAAGACTAGACAGACAAGACTAGACAGACAAGACTAGACAGACAAGACTAGACAGACAAGACTAGACAGACAAGACTAGACAGACAAGACTAGACAGACAAGACTAGACAGACAAGACTAGACAGACAAGACTAGACAGACAAGACTAGACAGACAAGACTAGACAGACAAGACTAGACAGACAAGACTAGACAGACAAGACTAGACAGACAAGACTAGACAGACAAGACTAGACCTTCACACGTACAAGTAGCTGCAATATACAAGGATGGCACAGAAACAGATGAGTGCAAATGCAAGGTGATTGCTAAGCTGAAGCCGGGGATGAATGTTCAGGAGTACATGGCTGTAGCAAATGAGAAGTGGCCTGGAAAGGGCGCCTTCAACACGGTGAAGATGTGCGAGGACTATTCCCTAGCAAAGGATAGGGATGTACTCCTTCTGTTTGCTGGAGAGAAACGGGAAAACCAGGGTGAAAGGCAGGGCTGGGAGTTGCTTGATTAGATGCCCCATGCCCATAATGCGTATGAGGATATGGACGTAGGTTCTGTGGCCTACCAAATAAGTCAGAGTTTGCTGTATAGGTTCAGTAAAATGGCGCAGAGCCCATGCGAGAGGACGACAAACCACTTCTTTACCCGTTTGGAAGATACAAAGGCCGAGAATGCCGAACAGAAGGCGTTCGAGACCTTAGTAAAAATGAAAGAACTTTATGTAAAGACGCACAGAAAGAGGTTAGTCATAGCTGTGGCTGGGAACCTTAACAGGTGGAAAGTGCGATAGATGATTGAAAGCGTGTGGTTAGGCACAAGTATTGAGGTAACCCTGTACTGGTATTATGTGGAAGGCAAATCGCATCCAGCGAAAGGGAGCGAAATGGCAAGAGACGCCGGAGACACCGGAAAGACCCAAGCTAGTCTGGTAAGGAGGGCGGAGGATGTCTCTTATGCACAGATAGTAAGTGACATAAAGAATGAAGTGGACATAGAGGACATACCTGTGAAAGGGATGAGGAAAACCGGAGCTGGGGACCTCATGCTTAGAGTGAAAGACGAGGCGGATAAGCAGCGATTGGTTGAGAGAATAGCCCAAGTGAAAGAGGTGAGTGAGGTCAAAATGGAGGTGGCCTTTAGAAGTGTCCTGGTCCGGGACATAGACGAAGCTACCACCCCCGAGGAAGTGAAAGAGGCCCTGCAGAAGGTCACCAAATGCAAAGAATGTGTGATAAATTCCCTCCGCCCAGTATGGGGAGAGGCCAGTATGGCGGTCGTCGCACATCCAGTAAGAGCGGCGCGAACCGTGCTGGAGAAAGGGAGAATTAAGGTAGGATGGGTTACGTGTAGGGTGAGTGAAAACTACATGCCGCCCAGGTACTACCGCGGCCTTCGCTTCTGGCACTTGGCGGCAGCATGCAAGGAAAAGGAGATGAAGAACGTATGTCTGCGGTGCGGGGAATGTGGGCAGGATGCACAAGAGCGCAAGGCCAAGGAAGCCATGTGCTACGTGTGAAGGTGAGCGGGCGCAGGCCAGACTCTATGGGGTGCCGCATGTACCGTAAATGTGTGGAAAGTATGAAATGGAAATCTATCAGATAATGAATATATTGCAGACAAATTCAAATAGGAGCAATGGAGTTAATATGGGAAACGATGAATCAGGAGAAACTGGATGTTGCCATCGTCTCCGAACCAAATCTTCGGATTATTGATAGAGGACGCTGGCATGTGGACCAGTGCATTTTTTTCCAATGTGGATACCGGGTATTAACCCTTCAAACACTGCGGCCTAGTGGCCTATTGTATTGTGCCCACATTTTTCACTTATAGGCCCAGAAACCTACACCTCTGTCTTAAAAATCTTTGGTACAAATGCGGCCGACACTGGGGATAGAACTCGGAACTTCCAGACTTGTTAGTTAGTGCTTTAACACGAGACCACGAGTTTCACCACTACACCACTCGTGCCGACCAGTGCATGAATGTGCCATAAGGTTTTTCCAAACGGAAAACCACATGGTAAAATGGGGGAGTGGTGAAGGATATGTGTGGATTGAATGGGAGAACTTGGTCCTGTATGGTTGCTACATCTCGCCCAACATTACGTTGGACAAGATTGTAGCTTTTATGGATGAGCTGAAGACCAGTATGAAAACCTGGTCCAAAGAGATTGTTGTTGGGAGAGATTTCAATGCCAAGTCTGCCTGGGGGGGTCCCACAGAGAAGATAAAAAGGGAAAATGATGGAAGAGTGGTTGGCAGAGGAGGACCTGGTGGTACAAAACTGCTGAAATGTGCCGACCTTCGTGCGGAGCGAAAGTATGTCTTTTATAAACGTTACTTTTAGCACGCCACGAATTTCATGTAAGGTGAAAGAGTGGCGTGTCAGAGAGGGAGAAAATCTGAGTGATCACTAGGATATCCTCTTCGACCTAAGGGAGGATACTTCTGATGGACCGGTTGTAACTGTAATAAATGGCTGGAGAGTAGATAAGAATAACTAGAGAGAGTGGTGGATGTAATGAAAGCGCTGGTCGAAAAGACTGGCCTTGAAAATGGACTGCGGAGCATTTGTGAAACAGTTCTGATCGGGGCTCGCGACTCGGTGTTCAATAAGAAACGGAGGGGTTTCAGAGGCAGGAAAGCAGTTTACTAGTGGAACGCGCAGGTATTGAAAAACGTAAAACCTGTCTGTGTGAAAGAAGATGTATAGTAAGAAATACCAGGAGAGGAGAATACCACGAGGTGCGAAAGGAGTGCAGATGGATGTATAACCTGGCGCGCAGTGGACTCCGTAGAGCCATCGCGAAAATGGGGAAAGGACAGTTACGCAAAGGGTAAACACTCTCCGGGGGGACAGTCTATGCGGGGGGAAAACATGAGGGAGTGATGTAGACCGGTGCTCCTTTTCTCCCCGCGCGCATTTCGGAAAGGCAGTCGATCGAATGAAGGTGGGTAAAGCGCCGGGCCCTGATGGTGCTCCTCCCGAAGCGTGCAAGGTGTTTGGACATGTGTGTGAGAACCTGTGTTTGAGACTGATGACTGACGAATAGGCAAATGGCAGCTTCCCCAAGGAGTGGAAGAAAGGGAGACTGTTTGTGATTGAGAAGGAGCAAAAGGAAGGAGAGAAATCCAAATACGGGCCAATATGCTCTTTAAATGGGATAGCGAAGAATGATTGGAGCAAGATTAAATGAGGATCTTGAGAAAGTAGGGGAGTCTCTCAGCGGACCAATATGGGTTTAAGGGCGGCCGAATCACGGCTGACGCAATGATGTGCGTGATAGAGAGAGCAAGGGAACAATTTCAGGTCTACGACGTGTCCATAGGTATTGTGTGCTAATCACTCGGAATCATGAAGGCCTTGGAACTGAAGGAGATAGCTCCCTACCTCCGAAAGCTGGTGGGCAGTTACTTGATCGGAAGGGAGATGGTGACTGCGGAGGGAAAGACCTTTTAGATGACTGCATGAGATACTGTGGAACATATTTTAAGACGAGGTATTGAGAATGAGGCGGCCAGACGGGGTTACGTCCGGTACGTCCGGACTCGTCCGGTACGTAGATGATATAGTAGATGTCACTGTAGCAAGAACTTAAGATGGATTGGAAGCGATAACGAACGAGGCAATAGGTGGAATTATCCGGTGGATGGAGAAAAAGGGTCTTGCCCTGGCACCTCATAAAACCGAGGCGGTCCTGCTAATTGGGAGAATTGGGAGTGCGAATGGGGACAGTTGACGTACCGGATCTGGAGTTCTTGTGGGATACCTTGGGGTGGAGCACCAGCGAAACCTTAGGGTGGCAGAGCAGGTGAACCAAGTGGTGAGTAGGGCAACATTGTGTGCGAGAGCTCTTGGATGTCTGATGCCCAACACTGGTGGGCCGTTGGCCTCCAAGAGAAAGGTTATGAATGCGGTTGTTCACTCCATTTTTCTCTATGGGGTGCAGGCATGGATAAATGCTTACAGGACTAAATGTTTTAAGGAGAGATTGATGAAGGTGCAAAGGTGTATGCTGCTGCGTGTGTGCAAGGACTGTTTCTGGGGACGCCGTGGCGCTCGTTACTGGATTCATACCGCTGGACCTTGTGGAGAATGAAAGAGAGAGAGTCTGGGAAGGAAACGACCCCAGAAACGAAACGGCAAATACTTTCCAGGTATGGAAGGAGAGATGGGTAGCGTCGGATAAGGGAACATGGACCAGGCATCTGATTCCGACCATCGGAGAATGCGTCACTCGTGGGTACGGGGAGTTAAACTATTACCTAACCCAGGCGCTTACGGGGCATGGATCCTTTGAGTCTTACGTGGGGCGAATTGGAAAACTAGACGAGGCGCACTATTAGTACTGCTGTGCAAATGAGGACACGGCGGAGCACACGATCTTTGAGTGTGTGAGATGGGTGCAAACGCGGAGTGTGGCAGAATGCAAGGTGGGAGAGGAGATAAGTAATGTGAGCTTGGTTAGGATTATGCTCCGTAGTGAGTATGCATGGGGCGTGCTGAAAGGGATGAGCGTGAGGCGGGTGGAAGGGTTTCTACGCGCGAGCCGTACGTGCCAACGCCGGGCCCCCCTTGGTGCGAAGGGGGGCTCACAAATTTATTGTAAACCTTGAAGTGAGGCGGGGCACGGCGTACAAACCGCGCACGGCACAACGAGTGAATGAGGAAAATGTTTTTTTTTTATAAATGAAAGGGGAAGGTACGTGATGAAGTTATGCCAACTTTGGATTCCATTACGTTTCCTTCGGTTCAGGCTGGGGGGCTTGAATGGTGGGTTATTTTTCGTGGGTCGCCCCTTACTGGGCAGCCCCTGGGTCGGGTGGTGTCTGCTTGCAGATTTTCACCTCCCAGCATGTGCAGAAAAAAAGACAAGACTTGACAGACAAGTCTAGACAGACAAGACTAGACAGACAAGGCTATACAGTCCTCCCCGCTAGGTAAGCAGGCGACCCGGGTTCGTTTCCCGGTCGGGGAGGCAGCAAATAGGACGGTTTTTAATAACCGTCCGGGCTGCCGACCCAGAAAGAATGCGAAATATGCGATACTAGGTTAGTGCATACTAAAAGGTGGAATAGGGGGTTGAGACAAGACTAGACAGACAAGGCTAGACAGACAATATTAGACAGAAAAGACTAGACAGGCAAGACAAGTCATACTAATAACAAACAAGACAATAGTTTCGATTGTTGCCTTATTAAATATTCTCGAGATTAGACTGCGAAAATGCGAATAATTCATTAAGGATTCGTGCGCTTTAAGGTCGAATACCAATAAATACATTGCGAATACACATACACAAGCGAATTTACAAACAAAATAAACAATGGATTAATGTGCAATTTACATCCGCGTTCGCATTGCTAAGATTGACAAAAACGCCAGGAATCTATAAACAGCAACAACAATAACAACAATACTACAACGAATTATTCATATTAGTTGATTAACGAAGTTGTGGTAAGTCTATGTTGTGGTTGTCGGTTTACTCTTGCGTGTCTTTCTATTCAGTCTGTAATTAGAGTAAGCGTTTTAGGTTGCGTAATGTTTGAGGTATGTATGTAAGCCAGGGCTATGCTACAGGATATTATCGGTGTCACAGGTGGCGAATAGTGCGCGTTCTCTAGATATAGAGGCTAGCTGCCAAATAAACAATATTGCACCCATTGACGAATAAGGAGTCCGCGTCCTAGTAGACTGAGTATCTGTCGGTATAAGCAGACCTATTTTATCAGCCAAAAGCTTTCGTGGAGGAACTGGTAAGAGTTAGGACGCTATCTTTCCCGTGAGACGAGAAATCGAGAAATAACACCAATGGTATACGAATGCATAAGGCAACGGGAAACCACGGCATTAGAGATTCCAATGGATATCCATGGTATAATCATCCACCATCATGGAAAGTTCCAAAACTATAATTGAATAAAATAATGGAAAATATCACTTCTACTCATAATTCCGACTTTGATTATCAAAATTTTAATCTAATATCCAACTGGATCAGTACCTTTTTTATAAACAACAATGTCCAGGCCCCTGCAGTGGCCCAGAAATTTCCGACGAGTCATTTTCAATCATTGCTTTGGGTAAAAACACCGCTCCTGGTAGGGAGAACATAATCAAAGGATATAAATTTTGCC
Source organism: Phosphuga atrata (assembly GCA_944588485.1). Classification (NCBI taxonomy): domain Eukaryota; kingdom Metazoa; phylum Arthropoda; class Insecta; order Coleoptera; family Silphidae; genus Phosphuga; species Phosphuga atrata. The sequence goes on along the minus strand of OX155902.1, from coordinate 16,078,664 downwards.
TATTGCAATGCGTTCCCCTTTAACCATAATCACATTTTTAAAACCTGGTCAAAACAAAACCGTTACCAAAAGTTATAGACCAATCACCCTACTCCCTATTCTGGGTAAAAACTTTGAACAAAACCTCAAAGGCCGCTTATGGACTTGTTTGAAAAATCAGATTACTTGCTTCCAATTTGGCTTTAAACCTTCCTATTCTACTATACATCCACTTTTCAGCCTCACAAATAATATGCATACCTCTCACCTGGTTAATCAACACTCCGCTGCTCTTTTCCTCGACATAAACAAAGCTTTTGACACAGTTTGGCACGACGTACTGCTTTTCAAACTACACAATTTATACGAATTACACTACGCACCATCATATCTTCTTTTCATGATAAAAGGCTTGCTCCGTGACAGAAAGTTATATATTAAAGTCAATAAAGCATATTCTAACTTTTTTACCCCTCTATAAAATGTTCCCCAACGTTCGCCATTACTTTACAACTCGTTCTGTCACGACATCTTTAATATGTACCTGAACTATCTCAATCTCAATAACATTCTCTGCATTCTCCAATATGACGACGACACGGCCCTCATTTCATATGCCAAATCTCTTCCAAAAGCATTTTTAATGCGAAGGTGGGGCAAAAAACAGTAGAAGTAGAGGATATTGTGGGCAGATAATAATATAAAAATAAAACTAATAGTCTTACTAAAACTAACATTTACTATAAACTACAACAAAGAAGACAATATACCTGGAAATCTCCACAGGATACCGAAGAATTGAATAGATAAACGATTTCGAAATATCATATTTGCAGTTAAGACATACTCATAGCAATCCTGGATTGGCCATAGGGCAAATCGGGCAAATGCCAGATAGGTCGGTGTAGCCGATTGGCTACACTTGTGGCTACAATGTAGTCGATTTTCTTTTGCTATTTAAAAAAGATCATCGTAATACATTGATTAGAATAGCATCCTCTACCGTCACGGCCAAGCTGCACTCTCTATTTTAGATGGTTTTTTTGCTGTAAATAATTACCGAAAAAAATCTCTAAAAAAATTTTTTTACTTTAAAGGAAACATTGTTTTGTTTTGTTTGCGCGTAACAACTAGGTAAGTGAGTATATATATGTATATATATATATATATATATAAATATATATATATATATATATATATATATATATATATATATATATATATATATATATATATATATCTGTTACCTAGGTAACAAACTTGAGTGTCTTATTTAGACGCGTCTACTTCCAGTGAGTTCCTAATGCCATCATATATACATGTAAAAGTAGGTAAAGATGACATATTCTGGACCATCCTCACTCCTCGATCCCCTCCACTACCTCCAATTACTACATCCACCCCTAGACCCCACCCCACCCCAGACCACGCCCCAACTCCAAACGGCTGCGCTGAAAATGCTACAAATGTTACTTACTTTGATAATAACAGAAAGTTCTATGCTCTAATTCCATGGAAATATTTATTGGGTTTTGCTGAGGATTATACAAAAATGTTAATTACAGAGGTTTTCTATTGCTTTTTAGTATTCATCAAATGAATTTCCCTATTTGTCAAATAAATTTCATGAATGTCAATTTATATCAAAAGCTTTCCCTATTTATCAAATGACTTTCACGATATGTCAAATGTTTTCCCTCTGTTGCATATTTTCGTAATAACGCTGAGAAACGGCAACAAATCAGTTTATTATTAATTACTATAAATAAAAATAAGGTAATACATATTTTATCAACAAACAAGTGAGCTCCCTCCCAAAACAAAGTGAGCTCCCTCAATTCCATTAAGAGCAAGGCGGTTAATTAAGTTAACAATAAATTCGTTGAAATGATGTGAATTGTAGGGCCTGTCTTGGATTTCAAATAAGTACAGCGAATTAATAGTCAAAGCTGCAAGAATTGAATAGTTTCGGCCTCTAACTTGAGCTTTGCGGATATATACCGGAGTGTTTTTAGTGGACCTACCACGAGAAACACGAGAGTAAACTTGAATTCCAAATTCGTCGTATTGTAAGAAAAAAATCTCTCTATCTCCCATGATTCGGTTATACTGGACGGGATATTGAAACCTACTCTGGATAACTTCCGGACTGTTCCTTCGTTCGGGGCCGTTAGTTATGCGTTTTAAAGAAAAATGAAACTCTTTGAGAGCTCTATTAATCGTGCTGATCGAAATATGTAAATCTTGGTTTTCCTCAAAAGCTTTAGCTTCGAAATTCTCTTGCAGAGTCAAAGTGCAATCTCTTGGGGTCTAGCGGTTAGGGCGTGGTCTGGGGGTCGGGAGTGGAGTTTTGGGGTTGGGGGCGTGGTCTGGAGCGGGGTCTCGGGGTGGGGGTAGTGGTGGGGGGCGAGGAGTGAGGAGGGTCCAGAACATGACATCTTTCCCTACTTGTAAAAATACTTGTTTTATTAAAGGGACTTGCGTCTGGTAACCTGAGTAATGGACAACAAAGGAAAGCGCAAAGGAGGAGCAGAGAAACATCATCTACATCTACAACTGACGCAGGGGTGGCGGATGAGCTAACTGAAGTTGAAATTAACATTAGCGTTAAGATTTCATCCTATTCTCAAGATGATTTTATTGCAATTGAAGAAGAGCAAGGCAAGACACGCCATGATTGTGCCCATACCACTACCCCTAATCCTGCTGAAAACGAACTACAAACTTAACAAGATAATAGCCATTTAGAACCTTCGTTTAACTATTTTATACATCCTGAAAAATTTCAACTCGTTTAAGTGTCATCCAAAGCAAAATATTAGTGATCCTGTATTACAAAAGTCTATATATCGTAAAGACGCTCCAGTCGCAAGTGGTTGATTTATAGTGAGGAACAAAATGCTCTGTTTTGTTCCGTGTGCTTAGCATTTTCTGTAACTTCTGATGCCAACTGAAATCCTTTTTTACGAGGAATGAAAGATAGGAAACATATTTACATCGAGTATATTTACACGAGTCGAGGAACACGAGGTCAAAAAACCTCACTTTTTGAGATCCAACAACGCACATATCGACAATTTACTTTTCCTTAATCTAATGTCTTTACACCGAGCACAAGTACGGAAAACAATGGAATTTTTTTGGTACACGTTGTCCTTCTTAGCAAATGACATTAATTTTATTTATTTAAAGACCATTTGAAAGATTGTATTGAAAACAGTAAAAAACTTCAAACTCCCGAAAAGGTGGTAAAGGCAGAGGATCGTTGTTAATATTTCTGTCTAAATCAACCATCAATAAGATTATCCAAGCGATTGGTCAACTCATAACTAGAAATATTAGTATCGAAGTAAAAGCAGCTGGCATGTTTTCTTTACAAATTGATACAACACAGGATATTTCATCCTCAATTCAATGATGCTCAAGATGCTCAGTTATTGTACTATATGTGTCACAAAATCGCGTGAATGGTATACTTCTCGCTGTTGTACAATGTAAGTCTTCAAACGGGAAGGATATGTTTTCCCTAGTTGTTTCAGTTTTAAAGTCTTCGAATATTGACATCAAAATGTAATTCGCATCAGGTAATTTTCATATTCACATAATTTTCACATTCAGGTAATAACATCGGTAATTCGACTGATGGGGCTGCCAACATGCAAACCCAGTATACTGTGTTTTCTTCATGGCTTTCTACAGAATTTCCAGGGGAAATTCATGTGTGGTGTCATGCACATGTGTTGATTGTTATTATTGGTGTTAGGAGATACTACTAAATCTATTATTTAGTGTTTTATTATTTAGATTACCGAATGATGTGGCTGTATTTGTTCGTGAATCTTATCAACGTATGGATATATGGAAACACACTAAAGAAGACGAAAATATTAAAAGGCTCTCGTCAATTATTGGAGAAACACGCTCGTGGTCTAAATATACCACTTTGAAGACATTTTTCGGTTTATTCTCAAATTTGGATTCGGTTTCATACGTAACGTTGATAATAGCTTTGGTCAAAATACAGCAAAATTTAAGCCAGAAGTTCGTGTGAAAGCAAAAGCGTACTTTCAAATACGCATTACATACATACATAATCATTTTATTTCATACATGCAAATACGAAACAGTGATCACAGCAAAAACCTTTTTGAGAATATTTGAAATTACTACACCTCTCTCAAAGTACATGCAAACCTCGGATTTAGATATATTAAAAGCATATCATATGGTATCAGAATCTTGTTCAGAACTTCAGAACCAAAAAAAAACAGGATTCTTAAAACTTCAAGATCCTTAGAACTTCAACAGGACAAATAAGCAACGGATAAATGCTACTAACAACATGCACCCAACACGAGCTTACTATTAACAACACCTACTTCGACCACAAACCCCCGAATAAATACACATTTATCAACTCAAGAGGGCAGACATAGATGAAAGACCTCATTGTAACCAATAGGAATACACACCCTAAGGAGATACTAGACGTATACTATACTAGAGTATTACTACGATACTAGAGTATTAACATCGGCCAACTCAAACAGAACATGATTTAGTATTATGCAAATGCCGTCAGAAAATTTACCTACGCAGAAAAAAGACTCCAGCACACATATCAAAATATAACGTTGAATAATTTGAAAATGAAAGCACCAAAACACTATAACAGGAATGTTTAAAACAGAAAACAATCAACAACCCAATCAGAGCACAGTGCAACGTAAATCAAGCCTGGGAAAAAATAAAATCGAAGATTACCTCAAGCGCAAATGAAGCGATAGGAGTAAGAACAATTAAGGTAAATGGCACAAGAGCCAACAAGCCATGGTTCGCAGAAGAAGTAAAAGATTTAGCCAAGCAGAAGAGGAAAGCATACATAACATATATAAACAATAAAACTGAGGAAGAATACCACACATACAAGGAAGTACGAAACCGAGTAAATCAAGCAATCAAAGAACTTAAAGAGCGATACTGGAAAAACTTAACGAAACGCAGCACGACCTATGTGGAGGTCAGAAGAAGATCTGGAAAATATTCAGAAACAGAAAGAAACCAATAACAGAGGACATCCAAGTTACTACCATCAGTCACGATCAGTGGATACAATACTTTAAAGAAATCTATAAAGACCAGGCAGAAGCAGAAACTAAAGAAGCAGAGTACAAAACACAGGCATTACCGGTGAACAACCAATTACAACAGATGATATCCTCAAGAGAGTGGAAAATCTAAAAAATCGAAAAGCACCAGGCATTGATAATATCAGCAATGAAATGATAAAAATGGGGCAAATACCATCATTAAAGATATAATGCAGCTCTTTCGAATAATCCTCCAAGAAAAAAGAATTCCAGAAGAATGGACGACCAGCATAGCAGTACCAATCTTCAAGAAAGGTGCAAAAAAAGAACCCAAGAACTAACGTGGCATCACACCGCTTAGTGCAGTGCTCAAAATTTTCACAAAAATATTAGCCCAGAAAATTGAAGCCGTGGGAAGCTGTGAAGAACAGCAGGGATTCCGCAAAAATAGATCAACAATAGACGCTATCTTCATAGTCCGACAACTAGCGGAGAAAGAAATTGAATATGACAAACCCGTCTACTTATGTATGGTGGACTTAAAACAAGGATTTGACCGAGTACAATGCAACGACATTACAAATATTCTACGTCAACATCGAGTGGATGACAGATACATTAACGTAATAAAGCCTAAAAGAGCCTAAAAGACCTAATATGAAAAAAACAAATATATGAAGGCATAATGCAAGAAAAGGATACATACAGCCTGTGTAAACCTATCCTAACATACGCTGCCGAGACCCGAGCTGAAACAACAAAAACTAAGAAACTCTTGAGAAGCACCGAAATGAAAACGCTGAGATGAATAAAAGGCTTAACACTACGGGATCAAATAAGAAACAGCGCCATAAGAGATGAATTACAAACGGAAGATGCTGTCAGATGGGTCAGATAGAATTGCCAAGTGGGCGGAAGGAAGACAGAAGGAAGAAGGCCACACAGCAGAAGACCCCCAGTCCGCCGCCCAAGAGATGGCAGGCGTCCTGGGCGTCCGGATCGCAAAAGGGATAGACAGCAGTACAATACAGATGCAGTACAGAAAGCTTTTTTTTATAGGGGGCGTAGCAAGGACAGCTGGGTTAACTTGACAAGTGGAGCCCCGGAAACCCTGGCATCCTGGTACTGCTCCCCGAATCACTTCAGGATGCTGGTGTATTAATATATTTAGGCACGTACCTTACTTCCCCCATCCAGTCATTCTGGTTAGGGGTTCCGGTTTTATCGTTCTTTTTCTATTTTCTGCCTGGTTCACACTGTCTTCCTCCCCGCAGTACTCGCACAGGCTGTCAGAGGTTCTGCCGATTTTGTGGAGATAGTCCCGGAAACACCCATGGCCACTGAGTGCCTGAGTGAGATGGTAATTTAATTCTCCGTGCTTCCTGGTAATCCATTTTTCCACGTCATTTATCAGGAGTTTGGTCCACTGCCCCTTGTTGCTTGATTCCCAGTGCTTCTACCATGTCCGAAGTAGGTCTCTTCTAGCCGTGTTTTTTTTATTTCTTTTTTGTTGACTACTGCTACTAAGTCTCTGAATCTGTGAGTATATGTTTAGCCTCTCCATGAGTAGCAGCTCTATTGGCGGAATGCCCGCAATTACCAGTGACGCCTCTCTAGACACGGTCCTGTAGGCACTGCTGGCTCGAATTGCGAGCGTTCTCTGGACCGCTCCCAGCTTGTGCTTGGTGACTTCCACGTTCATGGCTCTTGCCCATACTGGGGCAGCATATAACATTGACGAGTGTGCCACCGAGCACAGCAGTTTTGTTTTGCTACTTCTAGGTCCTCCGACGTTAGGCATTAGCCTTACCAACGCGCACAGGGTTTTTTGGGCTTTATCGGCTGCTTTTTTAACGTGCTCCCAGAATGATAGATTTTTATCTATTTCAACCCCTAAGTATCTTATAGCACTCTTTGGGGTGATGGCTGTGTCCCTCCGCTTAAATTTTATGTCCCCAATTTTCCGTTATCTCGTTAATAGGACCGCTTCCGTTTTTTCCGGAGCCAGCTTGAGCATTTTGTTGTCCATTCACAGGTCAATCAAGAGCATTGCTTTATTGGCCTTTCTCATTACACCCTGCTCGGTTTGTCTCGTACTACAAGTGCGAGATCGTCTGCAAAGCCGACGGACTCTATGCCTTCAGGCAGCTCGAGTTTGAGGACTCCGTCATACACTATGTTCCATAGTGTAGGGCCCATCACTGATCCCTGCGGTATTACACTGAGGATCTCATTTGTAGTGCAGCCGTTGTCTGATTCAACGACGATCTCTTTTTCAGATAGGTAGCTGTCCATCATCGCCAGAAAGTATGGTGCGAGTCTACGCCGTGTCGCCTCATCGAAGATGTACTGCCAGCAGGTCGAGTTGAAGGCGTTGCGCACATCCAGTGAGATAAGGGCGAGTACTTCTGGTTCTGGAGCGGCCTTCCCTGAAGCCGTATTGGTTTCTTGAGAGGTCTTCACCGTTGTTTAGTTCCTTTTTCATCCTTTTGAGAAGTAGCTGCTCAAGCAGTTTACCTGCAGTGTCCGGCAGGTCTGTAGGAAGTTGCCCCATTGGCCGGTTTGTCGCCTTTTCGCAAGAGTATTAGTCTGACCTTTTTCCATATTTTTGGGAAGACACCCTGTTTGAGCGTGCCATTCATGACACCGAGGACATAATGTGGAACGACCCTACATGCTGCCTTGACGATTTCCGCAGGTATCAAGTCCGGTCCTGGAGCTCTGCCCTTACTGAGTCGTTTGCTGGCAGCTGCGAGTTCTGCGAGGCAGCTGAGAGTTGCTTGCCGCACGTAAACTGGCACACCCTCCCCCGTCTGGGTCATCGTCCTTTGGCGTACTTGTCACCTGTTTTGACATGTCGTCGTCAAACGAAGAAGAATGCTGCCAGAGGCTGTTTTCTTTCCTATAAAATGTTGATTTGTTTGCAGAAATGCAGCAAAAGTCTGCACCATGTTGTGCGGATTTGAACCAGCGCCGGTAACTAGGTGGTCGGGCACGTTAGGCGCCACTAACCTGCCACTTGTGATGAGTCACTTGTATTGGTCTATTAAACGACCTTAAAATTTAGAAGTACTCGGATAGGGTTTATTTTTGGGTACAAATATAAGTACTCAGCATGTCTATTGTTCACTGGAGGCTTATTGTTGGATTGCATCAACTAACACGTTTTAAATTGGTCTCTATCCACTACATTTCTATCTTAATCTGACAGACTATGGAATACAACTCCGGTCTCTGTCCGGTCTCACACCGGTTTTCAGGTACCGGTAGTACAGAAAGTTACTGATGATTTTGTTTCTTGTGCCAGTGAAGGGCTTAACAAATTTGAAGACTTTGATATAGAAGTCCAACAAAAATTTCCTGAGCAAAGACTTAGGAAAAGGAAATTGATGCCAGGTGAGATGGCGCAGGATGAAGTTATCTCTGATGTGCTCCATGTATACAAAGTCATTACATTATTTTCGACACAATTACTCAAAACAAGGATCGCCGTTTTCTCACAAATGGTCAACTGTTCGCTGATTTCTCGTCTAGCTCCAAAACGTTTCCCTGACATACGTAATAATAAACTTCAACCCGGTGAACTAGATGACGTAAGTAGACCCTTATTGAAATTTGATAAGACAGCTACAGGTGAAAATATTCGGACTGAATTGAAAAATTTGGTATTGCGTTGGGATAAACTTTAAACCACTGAATTAGAAGATTATAGAATATTCATGAAGACATTCGAAGTGAAAGTAACGATGAAATGCTTTTAAAAATAGAAAACCAAGAAGAAGAAAGATTTGTACCACGTATGACACGAGCCAATAATGCGTCATTTGCTGCTTTAAAATTTTGCAAATATGCAATCTATTGAACAATGCCTACAATTTAGTTTTCGTAATTAGCAGTCAAATTTCTGCTAACGTTATCATTGAGTCAAGTTGCTAGGAAGCAGGATAAGGATCCTCTGATCATTTAAATTTTGTCATGATAATAGCGATAGAAAAAAATCTATTGAAGAATTTTAATCAGTGAGCTTCGGGAATCACTGACTAACGAACTATTAAATTGTTAAAATTGAAAATATATACATATCATTCAAAATTTTCATTAGTTGTTTTCCTTTTTCTTGAGAGCGGAAGGCCGTCCGTCTCTAAAATGCCCGGGTCTGTATCGGGTCGCAGTCAATAATAGCCAATAATATTGGATCAAATCAGAACTTCTAAATCGTTTGAGTTCAAGCTAAAACAATTAATACGCAAAGCCTGTTAACCTGTTAAGAAATAACAGGTTAGAAAAAGAAAACATGATGAATATATAAAAGAAGAAGTAAGGAAAGGCATAAATACTATGATTTGGAAGTGCGACACAGACAAAATCAAATATTCGCAGATATAAACCATAAATAATATAAAAAAAAACTAGATAAGAATAGACAATGGATAAGAATAGACACAACCATAAGTCCTAGACAAAAAATCTTAAACCTTATAAAAGAAAGAATCTATAACAATAAAACCAGTACATACACGTGCGCTTCGTGGAATATGAGAACGCTTCAATACGGTACAGTTACTAATTAACCTATTAAAGAAAGAAGCATCGTCTATCGAGATATACACATTAATAAATCAATATACTGGAATAAAATAGAATCCTCTACTATAATGATATATCAAAGACGATACAAGTTACAAAGAGTAGTATGATATGGGTGCGTACTGTACCCATGCTTTACCTATAACCAGATACATGGCCACGGAACACTTGTTTGAACTGTTTTTTATTAAGGCTGGAGAAACCAATACCGAGGGAGTGAATTATCTTAAGGCGCGTAACTCTAAATCATCAACTGTAAAATTAATAAATCAAAATGTGCAGTCATTGGGTAACTCGGTGGATACCTTAGAATATATCTTGGAAAAAAACAAGCAGTGTATATTTTTAATTCTTACAGAGCATTGGAAGAGCTCAGAGCAAATTAAAGTAATAAAATAAAAGGACTTTGAACTAACAGACCACTTTTGCAGACATGCAGGCACACACGAAGGTGTCGCAATTTACTGCAGAGAAGGTACAACTAATAAACCAAGAAGCGACATAAGTCGCATCGCTGAAAATAATATACTCGAATGTGCAGCGATAGAATCCGTACTTAACGGAGATAATATAATAGTTATTGGAATATATAGAGCCCCTCTGGCAGATTATAGAACGTTTATAGAAAAACTGCATGAACTCCTAATTATATTAGAAAGGGATGGAAAGCAATTTATTATTGCAGGAGATTTCAACATTAATATTTAAAAAAAATCTAACCAGTGTCAGCAATTTTTGTCGTTATTAAAATCATTTAATGCTACACCAGTAGCCAGAGAAGTAAGCCACCCACAGTCTGGAACATGTATAGACAACATTATTGTAAATATAAAGCTCGAATACTACATAACTTCAAATAATCTTATATCCGACCATTATGCTCAGATATTAAACCTGGAAATTAAGAAGGATTGGCACCCAAGCCAAAAACGAATACGTATCCTACACGAAAACAATAGAAGACATCATCGAGAGCTTATGGATAATATATCATGGAGCGAACTTTTCAACATTGACTGCTCCGAAGTTAATATGTAGTGGAACGTCTTCATGGGGATTTTCTACAGCCAATTTGACGCTTTTCCTCAAGTAACAGTCAATACCAAACCAGCAGCATCACGGGTCTTTTTAAATCCAGAATTAAAAAAGATGAAAAAACATTTGGAGCTACTACATACGATATATATATATAAATGACCGAAGTTATAAACAGCTATACAACAATCTACGCAGAAAATACATTAAAATACTGCGTGAAGAAAAAAAGAACCGTTTCTTATTTAATTATTAAACAAATTACTTCACTCCAATCAAAGCAAATGCCGTTCTTCCATGATATTAAAGAACCACATACATTGGCCACAAATTTCAACAACTTCTTTATTGCTACACCAAAAAATCTTTCTGAATCCCAACCCCTAGTTCCGTTTATAAATAAAATAGTGGAAAATTGTAAAACTATATTTGTAAAACCTGTTACCGAACAAGAGTTATGTGATACCGTTAATAGCCTTAAGAATAAAAAAAGTGCGGGCATGGACGATATACCCAGTATTGTAATTAAAATTGTAATGTTCTCCCAAGTGTGCTTAGCCCTCTGCAGCATGTTATTAATAACTCCTTCCAATTTGGTGTATTCCCGGACAGTTTAAAGGTGGCACTAATCACACCAATTTATAAAGCTGGTGATAAATCAATGATTGGTAATTGCAGGCCGATAAGCATCCTGTCAACTTTTTCGAAAATATTTGAGAAACTATTGTGCAATAGAATATTATCTTTTGCAAGCAAATACAAAATCATAAGCGCACTACAGCATGGTTTCCTAAAAGGTAGAAGCATAGATACCGCATGCTTTCAATTTATAATACACATCATGGACAACTTGGAACAAAAAATATACCCCATGGACTGCTAGTTGACCTAACAAAAGCTTACGATTTGGTAGACCATGCGTTACTTTTGAAAAAACTGCACAGTTATGGACTTAGAGGTGTGATATTAAAGTGGATAAAATCTTACTTATCTAATAGAACCCATATCAGGCTAGTTACCCCGAATGGAATTGTGAAATCCATGCCAAGAATTGTTAATATCGGGATCCCGCAAGGTAGCACCATTGGCCCATTATTATTCTCATTTTACATAAATGACTTGCCACAAACACCAATAATACCCCGACATACGATGGTGAATTACGCCGACGTTACAACGCTGCTGCTAATGCATAACTCCATCGAAGAGATTACGTCCAATGCCAACCTTGCGATGTCGTCTATACTATCATGGTTCGGTGAAAGTAGATTAATATTGAACAAACTAAAGACAAAATCGATAATTTTTCAAACGAAAAGATCCACAGCCATCTACCCGGAAGAAATAGTAGTTGTCATCGCCAAAAAACCATACAAATGGAACAGACGGTGAGTCTTTTGGGTCTACATATCGATAACACTTTAAACTGGACATCGCATATTAGCAGAGTTATAATGAAACTCAATACTCAAGTATACGCAATTAGAAGTCTTAGCCGATATGTAGATAAAAAAACTTTGAAAATGGTATATTTTGCAAATTTTCATCCCCACATTAAGTTCGGAATTATTTTCTGGGGGAATGGAATTCATATAAATAATGTTTTCAGAGTGCAAAAACAAGTGTTGCGGATTCTCCTCCATCTACCTTTTAGAGAATCATATAGAGGACTTTTTAGCAAGGCAGGGATTCTTACAACGGATTTATACATATATGAGAGCATAATGTTCTTAGTCAAACATAAACCTTTGTTTAACCAATATACAAAACCCAACCAAAGGAATACCAGATTTAATAAAATATCCTATGAGCTGCCCAGGCACAATATGACGACGACGGAGCGACTTCCTCCCTATAGTAACATGAAACTGTACAACAACCTCCCAATGACCATAAGAAAAATGGACAATTTGAAAAGTTTTAAGAAGGCACTTTTCGGCCTCTTAATCAACATTGAACCGTACCACTTGGAAGAATTTTATGTTCAAGCAAAACATATCTAAATATATAGTTATTTTTTATTTTGTAGAAATTTTTGTATATTTTATACACAAGCACTGTTGCTTCGTGTATTGCCCATTTGTTATTTTGGGATTTTTGACAAATTTCAAACAGTTTTTCCTGTAAAAGGTGACTTAAATATTGAAATAAATGGTTTTGATTTGATTGATTTGATTTGATTTACTTAATGCTTTTTTAAATATGTAATCTGTACTCTGAAGGGATATTCAAAGAAGCATTAAGTAAATAAGAAATCAAAGTAGTTGTGAATGGCCAAATAATTAACAACTTCAAATATGCGAAGAGAATAGTTTTAAAGGTAATGATATAATACTGAAATACGGCCTAAGAATGAATCTCAAAAACACAAAATAAATGGAAATATCAAACAAAAGAACCACAAATCAAGACTTAATTATCGACAACATACCTTTAGATATAACAACTTAATACAAAGTTCTTGAAACTTGAATTAGCAATAACATGGACCAAACACTCGCAACCAAAACCAGAATTGAAATGGCCGGAAACGCATTTATCAAAATATAGGGATTCCTTTGTGACAGCAAGTGAAGTTGGATTGCGATATAAATATTAGTAGGATATGTATTCTTTGTTATACCATATGAAATGGAAACATAAACACTAACACAAGTCGACAGAAGTTGGAAGCTTTCGAAATGTGGTGCTAGAAACCACTGGTGCGCAAACCCAGTGATATTCTCTAAACCATGGTATTCTCTTTCGACCCCCAGAGGGGTCGATAGAGAATATTTTGGGTCGCCAAATTCATAAAAAATTTAATTTAATTTTTAATTTTCTCGAAAACTAATTTGGCGATTTGTTTCAAATCTGTCTTGTGGAGATCTTAGTAAATCTTTCCCAAAGTATTTCGCAAATTTTCTCAATGTTTTAATATTTATTTCCGCAAATATTGCAGTTTTTTGTTAATTTCCACCTTGAAACTTAAATTTGTAAACATTGAAATTTCAAAACATCAGGGTTTGTTTAAGCTTTTGTAGAGATGGTACAACTGTTTGGGAATTACAATATTCACGTAACTTTTATCCAGGAGTAGCGATAACATTTTACAGAAAACAATTTGAGGACATACACACTATAAAATGAAAGAAAACTAGAATACGTATACCACATAATAAGAGAAGACTGATACAAACTACTACAGGTGATAGTGCAGGGAGAGATGCAGGCAAGCGCAACATTGGCAGATGCAGAACCTCATGGTTGATCAACCAGAGAGAATGGTATGCACTACCCCTAAATAACTATTCCGAGCTGCTTTTTTTAAATGTTTGGTCCAATGTGGATAGCTGGTTATTAACATTGCAGCAGAGTTGCTTATTGCAAAATACAAAATAAGGATAACGCTGATGAATGCAAACTTCCTGAAAGAAGATGCCACTTGGAGAAGAACAAGAATGTATCAAAAACGAATTAAATGTGTCAGATTTAATGACGTTCTAGGTTGCAGCTCGCGTTTCAATGTGAAGGTCGAGGGTCAATCAAAACAGATACAAAATAAAATGACTATAAATAGTAACAAATTGCATAAGTATATCATCGCTCGCGACAGTAACATAATTATTGCACAATCCGACAGCTTTTTTTTGCACCTGGTCATTTTTAGAACAAATTAATTACGATCTCTATTTATTGCAACTGTGTCAATTTAGTCGATATTAAATCGATCGATTGAATGAAAACTTTGTGTTTTAATGTTCTTGCTGAATTTGCACAAATCAAAACTGGCAGAAATTAATATTAATTTTTTTTTTTATCAAAAATAAAATCAATTTTTTATCTAAATTGTTACTAAAAAAAAAATACAGTTTAAATACATTGCAGTTTTATTTATTAACTGAGAGAGAGAGAGAGAACTGGACATACAAGACTAGATAATTAACTCTTGACGCTACTCCTGTCTGTCTGGTATTGTGTGTGAAGCTCTGTCTGTCTAGCCTTGTTTGTCTAGTCTTGTCTGTTTACTCTTGTCTGTTTAGTCTAGTCTTTCTGTCAAATCCTGTCGCCTACTGTTGTCTGTCTAGTCTTGTCTGTCTAGTCAAATTCAAATTCAAAATCTTTCTTTCCAAACGAGATACAAGTATCTATAGGATGTGTCAACAATATTATAAAGATTAATTAATAAAAGTTACAACAGCAAAAAAAATCATCAACAGAATATACTGGATTTGCTACTAGCAAATCTTTTAATTTCTTACGAAATTTTTGGTAGGAGGTTTCATTTCTAAGGTATGTTGGAAGCTTGTTGTAGATATGGATCCCTTTGTTTTCTAGCCCTTGGCTACATAGGGCTAAGTTTCTTTTTTCTGTACAGAAAGATGTTTACTTCTTGTATTGTAATTATGTTTGTCTTCATTTTTTTGAAACTATTTCGCGATTTGTGTATGTACATAGTGGTTTCCAGGATATATAGACTAACAACTGATAGAATTCTGAGTTTTTTGAAGTGAGGTTTACAGGATTCCGTACATTTTAACCCTATAATATTTCTAATAACTCTTTTCTGTGCAATTTGTATGTATTTGATTTGTGACGAAGCTCCCCATAGTATAATGCCGTAGGACAGCAATGACTGCACTTCTGCATAATACCACTTTAGAACATCTTCTCTGTTTATTGTTTCCTCAGAATAGTTGTTTGATAAGCCTTCTTATGTAGTGCCGAACAGATATTCTGTGTCGTAGTTTCCCAGCGAAGGTGCTCCTCTAAATAAATACCCAGAAACTTGGCATGCTTGGTTCTATTGATTTTGAAGTTTTGTATTTCCAGGCCTAGATCTGTAACATACGTACTTCTTGGTGTTTTGAATACTATATACTCTGTTTTGCTTTTGTTGAAGTGCAGAGTATTTGCGGAGAACCATTTATTTAGAGATTCTAGCAGTACCTTTGCCTGATCTGTATTCTCGACGATGTTCTTCCCCGACACAATAAAGCTTGTGTCATCGGCGTATAATGTGCAATGCGGCCCTTTCACATAGTTTATCAGGTCAGCAGTGTATAATAGAAACAACGTTGGCGCCAGAATGCTTCCTTGGGGGACCCCAATATTTGCAGTTAAAATGTCGGACTGGCCAACTACATTACCACTCCTAACAGAAACGTACTGTTTTCGGTTTGTGAGGTAAGATTGAATCCATCTCGAAACTTTCCCTCTGGTTCCATAATTATGTAGTTTATTTATTAATCTGTTATGGGAAACACAGTCGAAGGCCTTGGTTAGGTCACAGAGTATTCTAAAGGGATATTTCAAAATATCTACCTCGTAAATTAGTTTGCTGTGAAATTCTACTAGGGCGGTTGTGGTAGATTTGCCTTTGCAAAACCCATGCTGTTTCTTTGGAATTAGATTATATTTTCCAATAAAAGCAGTAATTCTTATTAGCATAGCATATTCGATTATTTTTGCTAGAATTGGTATGATGACGATTGGTCTATAATTATGCGTTTCCATTTTATCACCTTTCTTGAAAATTGAAATGATTTTACCTATTTTTAATACCTCTGGAAATTGTTCCTCGGTGAATGAGGCGTTAATTATATTTCCAATAGGTTCGACTAATAAATGTTTGAACTCCTTGATTATTTTCCCAGAAACTTCATCTGGTCCTCTAGTTGTTATATTTTTTAATGATATTATTATATCCAGTATTTCGTTTTCAGTGAAATTTTGTAAGTATATAGTTATTTTTTTTTAAATTCCATTTGGTCATTCGATATTTTTCTTGGAGTAATATTTTCTACGATTGCTTTGGGCGCTTGCTCGAAATAACTGTTAAAACTGTTGGCTATATCTTCAGGTGCTGTAACCTTATTATTATTATCTATTATTTGAATGATCCCGGATGGTTTGAATTTATTCGTCGGCTCTTGTATGATATTCCACACGGCTTTGGACCTATTTGGAGCTTCTAGCATCTTTCGGCTAAAAAAAGAGTGTTTAGTGGACGTGATTAAATTATTATGTATATTTTTTTGTTTAGTATAGTGACTTCTTAATTCTGGATATTTTTAGTATAAACATGTCTTTTAGTTGTTTAGCAGATCTTCTCACATCTTCAGTAACACATGTTTTCATTTTAATTTTGGTTTTTATCATCGGAAAGCAGTTGAAGAAATGATATTGGATGCATTTGATAAAGCCAATTGCATTGCTGTTGCAGCTGGTATTTTGGAAGACGTCGTCCCATGTTTCTCTTCGGAGATTTTCGGCAAAACGCGTTTTATTTATTAGCGAGAAATTCCTTATTAGTATGTGGTTTTGTCTCCGTATTTTTTTGTTGATGGTGCTCAATTTTAATAGTCTATGATCAGACATGGGGGTATCTTCTGCTGAGGTCTTTAGCTCAAGACCCTGTGTAGCAAAGATATTGTCTATTTTAGTTTTGGTGTTTGTCCTTATTCTTGTCGTTACCCATTATATATTCAGTCTTGTCTGTCTAGTCTTGTCTGTCTAGTCTTGTCTGTCTAGTCTTGTCTGTCTAGTCTTGTCTGTCTAGTCTTGTCTGTCTAGTCTTGTCTGTCTAGTCTTGTCTGTCTAGTCTTGTCTGTCTAGTCTTGTCTGTCTAGTCTTGTCTGTCTAGTCTTGTCTGTCTAGTCTTGTCTGTCTAGTCTTGTCTGTCTAGTCTTGTCTGTCTAGTCTTGTCTGTCTAGTCTTGTCTGTCTAGTCTTGTCTGTCTAGTCTTGTCTGTCTAGTCTTGTCTGTCTAGTCTTGTCTGTCTAGTCTTGTCTGTCTAGTCTTGTCTGTCTAGTCTTGTCTGTCTAGTCTTGTCTGTCTAGTCTTGTCTGTCTAGTCTTGTCTGTCTAGTCTTGTCTGTCTAGTCTTGTCTGTCTAGTCTTGTCTGTCTAGTCTTGTCTGTCTAGTCTTGTCTGTCTAGTCTTGTCTGTCTAGTCTTGTCTGTCTAGTCTTGTCTGTCTAGTCTTGTCTGTCTAGTCTTGTCTGTCTAGTCTTGTCTGTCTAGTCTTGTCTGTCTAGTCTTGTCTGTCTAGTCTTGTCTGTCTAGTCTTGTCTGTCTAGTCTTGTCTGTCTAGTCTTGTCTGTCTAGTCTTGTCTGTCTAGTCTTGTCTGTCTAGTCTTGTCTGTCTAGTCTTGTCTGTCTAGTCTTGTCTGTCTAGTCTTGTCTGTCTAGTCTTGTCTGTCTAGTCTTGTCTGTCTAGTCTTGTCTGTCTAGTCTTGTCTGTCTAGTGTTGTCTGTCTAGTCTTGTCTGTCTAGTCTTGTCTGTCTAGTCTTGTCTGTCTAGTCTTGTCTGTCTAGTCTTGTCTGTCTAGTCTTGTCTGTTTAGTCTTGTCTGTCTAGTCTTGTCTGTCTAGTCTTGTCTGTCTAGTCTTGTCTGTCTAGTCTTGTCTGTCTAGTCTTGTCTGTCTAGTCTTGTCTGTCTAGTCTTGTCTGTCTAGTCTTGTCTGTCTAGTCTTGTCTGTCTAGTCTTGTCTGTCTAGTCTTGTCTGTCTAGTCTTGTCTGTCTAGTCTTGTCTGTCTAGTCTTGTCTGTCTAGTCTTGTCTGTCTAGTCTTGTCTGTCTAGTCTTGTCTGTCTAGTCTTGTCTGTCTAGTCTTGTCTGTCTAGTCTTGTCTGTCTAGTCTTGTCTGTCTAGTCTTGTCTGTCTAGTCTTGTCTGTCTAGTCTTGTCTGTCTAGTCTTGTCTGTCTAGTCTTGTCTGTCTAGTCTTGTCTGTCTAGTCTTGTCTGTCTAGTCTTGTCTGTCTAGTCTTGTCTGTCTAGTCTTGTCTGTCTAGTCTTGTCTGTCTAGTCTTGTCTGTCTAGTCTTGTCTGTCTAGTCTTGTCTGTCTAGTCTTGTCTGTCTAGTCTTGTCTGTCTAGTCTTGTCTGTCTAGTCTTGTCTGTCTAGTCTTGTCTGTCTAGTCTTGTCTGTCTAGTCTTGTCTGTCTAGTCTTGTCTGTCTAGTCTTGTCTGTCTAGTCTTGTCTGTCTAGTCTTGTCTGTCTAGTCTTGTCTGTCTAGTCTTGTCTGTCTAGTCTTGTCTGTCTAGTCTTGTCTGTCTAGTCTTGTCTGTCTAGTCTTGTCTGTCTAGTCTTGTCTGTCTAGTCTTGTCTGTCTAGTCTTGTCTGTCTAGTCTTGTCTGTCTAGTCTTGTCTGTCTAGTCTTGTCTGTCTAGTCTTGTCTGTCTAGTCTTGTCTGTCTAGTCTTGTCTGTCTAGTCTTGTCTGTCTAGTCTTGTCTGTCTAGTCTTGTCTGTCTAGTCTTGTCTGTCTAGTCTTGTCTGTCTAGTCTTGTCTGTCTAGTCTTGTCTGTCTAGTCTTGTCTGTCTAGTCTTGTCTGTCTAGTCTTGTCTGTCTAGTCTTGTCTGTCTAGTCTTGTCTGTCTAGTCTTGTCTGTCTAGTCTTGTCTGTCTAGTCTTGTCTGTCTAGTCTTGTCTGTCTAGTCTTGTCTGTCTAGTCTTGTCTGTCTAGTCTTGTCTGTCTAGTCTTGTCTGTCTAGTCTTGTCTGTCTAGTCTTGTCTGTCTAGTCTTGTCTGTCTAGTCTTGTCTGTCTAGTCTTGTCTGTCTAGTCTTGTCTGTCTAGTCTTGTCTGTCTAGTCTTGTCTGTCTAGTCTTGTCTGTCTAGTCTTGTCTGTCTAGTCTTGTCTGTCTAGTCTTGTCTGTCTAGTCTTGTCTGTCTAGTCTTGTCTGTCTAGTCTTGTCTGTCTAGTCTTGTCTGTCTAGTCTTGTCTGTCTAGTCTTGTCTGTCTAGTCTTGTCTGTCTAGTCTTGTCTGTCTAGTCTTGTCTGTCTAGTCTTGTCTGTCTAGTCTTGTCTGTCTAGTCTTGTCTGTCTAGTCTTGTCTGTCTAGTCTTGTCTGTCTAGTCTTGTCTGTCTAGTCTTGTCTGTCTAGTCTTGTCTGTCTAGTCTTGTCTGTCTAGTCTTGTCTGTCTAGTCTTGTCTGTCTAGTCTTGTCTGTCTAGTCTTGTCTGTCTAGTCTTGTCTGTCTAGTCTTGTCTGTCTAGTCTTGTCTGTCTAGTCTTGTCTGTCTAGTCTTGTCTGTCTAGTCTTGTCTGTCTAGTCTTGTCTGTCTAGTCTTGTCTGTCTAGTCTTGTCTGTCTAGTCTTGTCTGTCTAGTCTTGTCTGTCTAGTCTTGTCTGTCTAGTCTTGTCTGTCTAGTCTTGTCTGTCTAGTCTTGTCTGTCTAGTCTTGTCTGTCTAGTCTTGTCTGTCTAGTCTTGTCTGTCTAGTCTTGTCTGTCTAGTCTTGTCTGTCTAGTCTTGTCTGTCTAGTCTTGTCTGTCTAGTCTTGTCTGTCTAGTCTTGTCTGTCTAGTCTTGTCTGTCTAGTCTTGTCTGTCTAGTCTTGTCTGTCTAGTCTTGTCTGTCTAGTCTTGTCTGTCTAGTCTTGTCTGTCTAGTCTTGTCTGTCTAGTCTTGTCTGTCTAGTCTTGTCTGTCTAGTCTTGTCTGTCTAGTCTTGTCTGTCTAGTCTTGTCTGTCTAGTCTTGTCTGTCTAGTCTTGTCTGTCTAGTCTTGTCTGTCTAGTCTTGTCTGTCTAGTCTTGTCTGTCTAGTCTTGTCTGTCTAGTCTTGTCTGTCTAGTCTTGTCTGTCTAGTCTTGTCTGTCTAGTCTTGTCTGTCTAGTCTTGTCTGTCTAGTCTTGTCTGTCTAGTCTTGTCTGTCTAGTCTTGTCTGTCTAGTCTTGTCTGTCTAGTCTTGTCTGTCTAGTCTTGTCTGTCTAGTCTTGTCTGTCTAGTCTTGTCTGTCTAGTCTTGTCTGTCTAGTCTTGTCTGTCTAGTCTTGTCTGTCTAGTCTTGTCTGTCTAGTCTTGTCTGTCTAGTCTTGTCTGTCTAGTCTTGTCTGTCTAGTCTTGTCTGTCTAGTCTTGTCTGTCTAGTCTTGTCTGTCTAGTCTTGTCTGTCTAGTCTTGTCTGTCTAGTCTTGTCTGTCTAGTCTTGTCTGTCTAGTCTTGTCTGTCTAGTCTTGTCTGTCTAGTCTTGTCTGTCTAGTCTTGTCTGTCTAGTCTTGTCTGTCTAGTCTTGTCTGTCTAGTCTTGTCTGTCTAGTCTTGTCTGTCTAGTCTTGTCTGTCTAGTCTTGTCTGTCTAGTCTTGTCTGTCTAGTCTTGTCTGTCTAGTCTTGTCTGTCTAGTCTTGTCTGTCTAGTCTTGTCTGTCTAGTCTTGTCTGTCTAGTCTTGTCTGTCTAGTCTTGTCTGTCTAGTCTTGTCTGTCTAGTCTTGTCTGTCTAGTCTTGTCTGTCTAGTCTTGTCTGTCTAGTCTTGTCTGTCTAGTCTTGTCTGTCTAGTCTTGTCTGTCTAGTCTTGTCTGTCTAGTCTTGTCTGTCTAGTCTTGTCTGTCTAGTCTTGTCTGTCTAGTCTTGTCTGTCTAGTCTTGTCTGTCTAGTCTTGTCTGTCTAGTCTTGTCTGTCTAGTCTTGTCTGTCTAGTCTTGTCTGTCTAGTCTTGTCTGTCTAGTCTTGTCTGTCTAGTCTTGTCTGTCTAGTCTTGTCTGTCTAGTCTTGTCTGTCTAGTCTTGTCTGTCTAGTCTTGTCTGTCTAGTCTTGTCTGTCTAGTCTTGTCTGTCTAGTCTTGTCTGTCTAGTCTTGTCTGTCTAGTCTTGTCTGTCTAGTCTTGTCTGTCTAGTCTTGTCTGTCTAGTCTTGTCTGTCTAGTCTTGTCTGTCTAGTCTTGTCTGTCTAGTCTTGTCTGTCTAGTCTTGTCTGTCTAGTCTTGTCTGTCTAGTCTTGTCTGTCTAGTCTTGTCTGTCTAGTCTTGTCTGTCTAGTCTTGTCTGTCTAGTCTTGTCTGTCTAGTCTTGTCTGTCTAGTCTTGTCTGTCTAGTCTTGTCTGTCTAGTCTTGTCTGTCTAGTCTTGTCTGTCTAGTCTTGTCTGTCTAGTCTTGTCTGTCTAGTCTTGTCTGTCTAGTCTTGTCTGTCTAGTCTTGTCTGTCTAGTCTTGTCTGTCTAGTCTTGTCTGTCTAGTCTTGTCTGTCTAGTCTTGTCTGTCTAGTCTTGTCTGTCTAGTCTTGTCTGTCTAGTCTTGTCTGTCTAGTCTTGTCTGTCTAGTCTTGTCTGTCTAGTCTTGTCTGTCTAGTCTTGTCTGTCTAGTCTTGTCTGTCTAGTCTTGTCTGTCTAGTCTTGTCTGTCTAGTCTTGTCTGTCTAGTCTTGTCTGTCTAGTCTTGTCTGTCTAGTCTTGTCTGTCTTAGTCTAGTCTTGTCTGTCTAGTCTTGTCTGTCTAGTCTTGTCTGTCTAGTCTTGTCTGTCTAGTCTTGTCTGTCTAGTCTTGTCTGTCTAGTCTTGTCTGTCTAGTCTTGTCTGTCTAGTCTTGTCTGTCTAGTCTTGTCTGTCTAGTCTTGTCTGTCTAGTCTTGTCTGTCTAGTCTTGTCTGTCTAGTCTTGTCTGTCTAGTCTTGTCTGTCTAGTCTTGTCTGTCTAGTCTTGTCTGTCTAGTCTTGTCTGTCTAGTCTTGTCTGTCTAGTCTTGTCTGTCTAGTCTTGTCTGTCTAGTCTTGTCTGTCTAGTCTTGTCTGTCTAGTCTTGTCTGTCTAGTCTTGTCTGTCTAGTCTTGTCTGTCTAGTCTTGTCTGTCTAGTCTTGTCTGTCTAGTCTTGTCTGTCTAGTCTTGTCTGTCTAGTCTTGTCTGTCTAGTCTTGTCTGTCTAGTCTTGTCTGTCTAGTCTTGTCTGTCTAGTCTTGTCTGTCTAGTCTTGTCTGTCTAGTCTTGTCTGTCTAGTCTTGTCTGTCTAGTCTTGTCTGTCTAGTCTTGTCTTCTAGTCTTGTCTGTCTAGTCTTGTCTGTCTAGTCTTGTCTGTCTAGTCTTGTCAGTCTAGTCTTGTCTGTCTAGTCTTGTCTGTCTTGT